>JAVJIX010000013.1:10102500-10772500 GCA_036785185.1 Paratrypauchen microcephalus | reverse complement strand
GCATTTGTGGATCAATTTTTTGCTTTGGTGTCTATGACGTAATTGTGAGACAGTCCTAGCGCAAACCACGATTTGTATAAATAAAAAAAGATATATATAAATATAAATACATTTATAAATATTCAAACACAAAATACAAATACAAAAACGCGACATACAAATAATTGATAGAATGTATATAAATACACAGGCATTTGTAAATATATTTTCGAGATTTGTAAATATATTTTCGAGATTTGAAAACAAATGTATTGGAGTCTGCATTTGTGGATCCATTTATTGCTTTCGTGTCGATGACGTAATTGTGAGACAGTTCTACCGCAAACACACGATTCGCAAATAAATGTCACCGGATTTGAATACAAATAGCCTTCACTGGACATCCAGCAGATGGCAGTGTTGAGCAGCTTGTCGGTAGTTGCTCTTTAGATGCGTGAATGAGTGAATTTCTCCTTTTATCATAGTTGCTCTTCAGTAAATGTGACTACAGTGGGCCCTCGCTCGAGTGGAAAGTCGAGTGGAAAACGACCTGGATATCATTTTGGGCAAAACTCAGGCCACCGCTAACAGTGCCGAACTGACTGACTACGCACAACGCCTCTGAGCACCAGCCCTCACCACCTGACCAGGTACACAAGCTGCTCAACACTGCCATCTGCTGGATGTCCAGTGAAGGCTATTTGTATTCAAATCCGGTGACATTTATTTGCGAATCGTGGTTTGCGGTAGAACTGTCTCACAATTACGTCATCGACACGACAACAAAAAAAGGGATCCACAAATGCAGACTCCATACAGAAAGTTTTCAAATCTCGAAAATATATTTACAAATCTTGAAAATATATTTACAAATGCCTGTGTATTTATATACATTCTATCATTTATTTGTATGTCGCGTTTTTGTATTTGTATTTTGTGTTTGAATATTTATAAATGTATTTATTTTTATATATATCTTTTTTATTTATACAAATCTTTATGAGACAAAATTATCTCCATATGGTTTAGTCTTGGTCCAGACCGGGTTTAGTCCTAGTTTAGACCTGGTTTAGTCCTGGTTCTGATCTGGTTTAATCCTAGTTTAGTCCTGGTTTAATCCCATTTTTAACCTGGTTTAGTCCTGTTTTAGCCCTGGTTCAGTCCAAGTTTAGGCCTGATTTAATCCTAGTAGATTAGTCCTAGTTTAGTCCCCTTTTTAACCTGGTTCATCCCTGGTTTAGTCCTGGTTCAGATCTGATTTAATCCTAGTTTAGACCTGGTTTAGTCTTGGTTCAGACCCTGGGTGTTCTTGGGTGACTTTATTCCACTCCTGGTGCAAGAACTGAAGTAGCTCAGCTTTGTGTTTGTGTTGGAATTCAACAGACGCTGGAATGGAATGGCTGTAATACATGTAGAGATGCTGATTTCAGAAAAAAATGCAGTGGTTTCTTATTTTTTCCAGAGGTGAATGTACAGTGTGCAGGGATACTACTTGAAAATTGTTTTGAGATTTGTACGTTTAAAGCCATGGTATGTACAGTACCTATATGTATGGATGGATGTTCTTATTGCATTCAAAAACAGAAAAACATGTGTCCTTACTGTAAGCTGGCTTGCATCTCCACAAACCTGACTCCCTGAGACTTAGCTTACTTACTGTACTTAGCTCCTACTGCTTGTTTCCATGGCGATTTTGTCCCTTTATCTTTAATATTCCACAGTATGGCATAAAACGTTTCTATCTCAGCTGACGAAGTGGAGTAACAAAATAAGAGAGTGCTGGAATTGCAGTGCTAACTTTGAATATTACTCAATTTTTCATTAAAACACTTTTCTGGCAAACAAAATGACATAAATGATTGTATAAACCAGGCCTAGAATTTCTGACCAAACCCCGTGTATGGGCCAGACCAGGCTGTTTACAGCTCAGAAACAGGGGCAGGTCTCATTCCTCACTGATACGACAGGACTTCACTGCCCTGTGAGAAGTTCAGAGCCCAGTCAAGTTCAGGAGGTACTCAGATACAGACTAAACCCAAGAGGCTCTGATGGACGGAGGATTTCAGGTATTTTTACTGCACTTTTACATATAGAAGTACTGTAAGTTTGCAATGTTTAATTTAAAAGGGTTATTTGATTCATGGTTTGTTTAGCGGTCTACAGCAATGGTAATATTTCTGATGTAAAGTACACTACCACTTACAATACTAGAACTACTACTACTACTACTACTACTGCTACTACTGCTGCTGCTGCTGCTGCTGCTGCTACTACTAATACAACAATTACTACTACTACTAATACAACTACTACTACTACTACTACTACTACTACTACTACTACTACTACTACTACTACTACTATTACTACTGCTACTTACTACTACTACCACTACTACAACTGCTACTAGTACTAATACAACAACTACTACTACTACTACTACTACTACTACTACCACTACTACTACTACTGCTACTACTATTAATACAACAACAACTACTACTACTACTACTACTACTACTACTACTACTACTACTACCTACTTCTACTACTACCACTACTACTACTACTGCTACTACTACTAATAATAATAATGCAATAACAACAACAACTACTACTACTACTACTCCTGCTGCTACTTCTACTGCTACTACTATTCCTGCTACTAATAATAATAAATGTATTAGTAGCAGAAGTAATGGGGGATTTGAGGTATTTTAACTGCAATTTTACTTTATAGTGGTTTATAGTAGTTTTTAGTGTTTTGTTAAAGCAGTTATTTGTTGTCGGTTTAGTTGTCCGTATACTAAATAAGAGGCTTCTAAGGTTGCGTTCATTTTTGTACTTGTTTGGCCTAGTTTAATCGTGATGTAGACTTGGCTTAGTCTCATTCTACTCCTGGTTTAGTCCTGGTCTAGTCCAGTTTTCTGTCCGGGTCTCAGTTTAGGTCTCAGTTTAACCTTTTTTTAATGTGGTATTTGTGTGAAGTATGAATGAATACACACTAAAACTATTTTTGAACACTTTTGGCGACTGCTCTTTCACTTGGCACAGCTTAAAGACGCTCAGAGACAATGAAATGTATTTTTGGGCTAATGTTTGTGTGCATCAAAAGCCGGCAGAGGACGCAAGGACACTGATAGGTGATGTAGCAGCATTATGCTAAAACTTGTATATCTGTGAATTAACTACGTAGTGAAAGATATTTGAATTTGTTGAAATGATTAAAACATGTTTTTAAAGCTGATCTAACATGTAAAATTAACGTTTCAAAGCTTGTTACAGTTGTTTCCCCTCACCATTTAGTCACCCGTAGTTATATTTGGAGTGATTCGTGCATGTCTGACATGTCTTTAATCACTTACTTGCAGAGGGAGGCTAAATTGTATATTGTATATTATATCATGTATAACTTTACCAGTCTAATGTTTGTACCCAAGTATGTCTAAACTACCTTTTCAGCCCATTATTTATAGTTTTCGTTTTTTGTTTAGTCACTTTTATAGACTGAAACTGGCCGTTGTCCAGGCTGTACTCAAAGTTGTTGGGAAAGACTGCAGAGACCAACATGCAACAGTACAGAAAACCAGATACTAAACGATACTACAACTAGTATTTAAACCCGATACTCATTTGAATAAGTATCAATACCAAAAAAGTCACATTCATAGGACAGAAATGAATTAATTAATGTTGAAAATCACATTATATTGTCTAAACAGAAACTGTTTTTATGAACATCGTGGGGTCCTGTGGTATCGGAATCTGCATTGAGTATTAAAGGCAAATTAACGGTTTTTTACAATCTGAGCCTTCTTTCGGCAATAAAACAAGTAGTTTTACTCACCCATAGCATTTTTCTGTCAATTGGAGCAGTATCGCAGAACTTATGTTGAGTCGTTCTGTTCTAGTAATGATCCCGTATCCGTTAACATGGTGCTGTATCATATTCAAGATTCAAGATTGTTTATTTGTCATATGCAGAATCAACACAAGGTCAACAATGCAATGAAATGCTTAGGATCAGAAGAACCGTTGACTCGCTGAGATAGTCAAGAAGTACTAATAACATGCAATAATAGTACATGGTAAAAAAAAGTGTTGCAAAGTGCAGGGGAAGAAGTAAACAATATAATAAACAATATAATAAACAATATAATAAAATATGTAATAAAATGTAATAAAATAAAAAAGCAAGGTACAATGTACAAGGTGCAGGTAGGATTAAATCAAGATCAAATAAGGTGTAAGTATTTCACAGATTGCACATAGTACGGTGTGGTGTAGGTGTTGCATGTGGATTTCGTATTGCACATAGTATGGTATAAATATTGCACATAGGTTATTGCACTGATTATTGCACATGTAACAGTAATTTACAGTGAGGTAGTGTGACAGACATGATATATTCATATAGAGCAGCAGCAGTAAACATAATTATGCATAATGAAAGGTAGTTTAGTGCAGTATTATTGAGAGTTCAGTATTATTTAGAGTATTACCCAGAGTTCAGTAGTCTGACAGCTTGGGGGTAATAGCTGTCTTTGAGTCTTTTTGTGCGTGCTGGCAGGCTCCTGTATCGTCTACCAGAGGGTAGCAGACGGAAGAGTCCTTGTGCCGGATGAGTATGGTCCTTAGTGATGCTGCGTGCTTTACGCAGACCCCTGCTGTGGTAAATGTCCTGGATGGAGGGGAGACTGCTGCCAGTGATGTCCTCTGCCGCTCGCACTACCCTCTGTAGTGCTTTGCGGCTCTGAGCGGTGCAGTTCCCATACGACACTGTGATGCAGCCTGTCGGCAGGCTCTCGATGGTGCACCTGTAGAAGTTTGTGAGGATGCTGGTGTTCATACCAAACTTCCTCAACTTCCTCAGGAAGTAGAGTCTTTGTCGGGCTTTCTTAACCACAGTGTCTGTATGTAGTGTCCAGGACAGATCCTCAGTGATGTGTACCCCAAGGAACTTAAAACTGCTGACCTGCTCCACCTCAGCGTTGTTAATGGAGATGGGGGGATGCTGGTCTACACGCTGTCTCCTGAAGTCCACGATCATTTCCTTAGTCTTGCTGACATTCAGAGAGAGGTTATTTTCCTGACACCAGCTGGTCAGTGATTTCACCTCGTCTCTGTAGGCGCTCTCATCGTTGTTGGTGATGAGGCCTAGGATGGTGGTGTCGTCAGCAAACTTGAGGATGGTGTTGGACCTGTGCTCGGGGCATTGCTCGGGGCATTACTTTGCGGTGTCCAAATAACACAAACTTTAGCACTTTTCAAATCATAGAAGCCCGATGTCTTAATGTAAGATTTCGTTTGAAGCAAAAGTGGCCTGCAATCCGAGATTTAGCCATAGTTTCGAGTAGATGAGGACGCCAGTGCGCATGCGCGGACTGCTCCCGGGACCCAAACATGAAACGCAAAGCTGAAAACTATGGATAAATCTCGGATTACAGGCCACTTTTGCTTCAAACGAAATCTTACATTAAGACATCGGGCTTCTATGATTTGAAAAGTGCTAAAGTTTGTGTTATTTGGAGACCGCAAAGTAATGCCCCGAATACAAATGCTAACGGATACGCTACAACATAACTTTCTTCAAACAGCTCCAAATGACACGAACGTGATATGGGTGAGTCAAACGACTTGTTTTATTACCGAAAGAAGGCTCAGATTGTAAAATAACGTTACTTTTCCTTTAAGTCTATTCCTTTAGTATCAAAATCAACTTTGAAATTTTAGTAACGAAACAACACTACTAAATTATGAGGAAATAAGTTTATAATCAAGATGCCTAATGATAGAAGCACCGTAAAAGTTTCTGTGTGACTGTGTGTTGGGTAAAAATGTGGAATGCTCTGGATTTACAGCAGAAACTGCCAAAATATTCACAAATTTAAGTTCTTGTATATGTACCAGACATGGTCTGGTCTGAATACAGAGAGACTGAATTCAGTCTGCTATAGACTGAATATAGACTGCTATTTGAATGAATTGTCAAATAGCACTTTCCTGTATCAGTTTTGTGCTTTGGTATCTGCTGCTGTCTTACCATCATTGATATTATTGGTATTATTGTATTATTGTAGTTGTGTTACCATTGTTGGTTTGTTTACTTGTTGTGGTCTTTAAATGTTCCTGATAGAAACACCGTATGTGTAATTTATTGTCCCTGATTAAAGGTTTTTAGTTTTTTTGTACAAGAATGGAATTTGCCTTTGTTTTGTTCTTGTGTTTTTCAACTGAACTGATAAGGAAGCTAATCAATAATTTATGCTCTGGAAGACAGGGGTGGGATTTAACAACTTTTCTTCTTCCCACTCCTTTTTGAGCAAAAAAACCAAATGTATTTGACTGTATATTGTTTAAATGTATTTATTTCCTTGTGTTGACATGCTCGAACTGAATAAATAAATGAATAAATGAATAAATGAATGAATGAATGAATGAAGATTTTGAGTGCAGGTCTTGACTCCATCTAGTGGCAGTAAGAAGAATAGCAAAATCTATAGCAGAAAGGTGATAAAAGGAGAAGTTCAATTTGTTCAATTTGTTGTTTTTGTTCAATTCTACCTGGACGACTGAGGGACTTTTCACGCATAGCAGAAAGGTCCATAGTTGCAATAAAAACCCTCACTGTGCATATCTTTATTATTTTACCCACTTCTCACACATGACACATCACGGTGACTTTGTTTTTTGGTCTAAATAGTTGGGAGTTGTTGGCTCATTTGTGGTCAGTCTGATGTTTTTTTCCGGCAGGTGTCTCCCACACTGCCCCCTTCTGTTCATGTGAAGCTCCGCCCCGTTCTCCTCTGAATGGAGCTCTGTGCAGCCCCATAGAGCGAGCATTCACTAGGGCAGTCTGAATATTCACTCACGACTTTATGCTCTGGAGACTAGACTTCTTTAGGTCAACGGGCTGCAATGAAAAGTGTTATTTAAATCATCGTACAGCTAAATATGGGAGATGTCGTGTGGCCTGAACTCTTGACAAAGAACATGTGGAAGGAACTATAAAAAGCAACACTATCCTTCCTGAACCTGATTTGAATGAAACAGTTATGTTTAAAGGTCCTATTTTACGCTAAATTGACTTTTGTGAGCTTTACCTCCTCAAAAACAAACCTGGATTTGTGTTTTCTTTCATTCTTACAAGTCACTTTTATCAAACTGTATAACTCCACTGTATAGTCCAAATATCTTTTGTCAATGCTCTCCTAGTTACTGTTTTATTATTATTACTTATTTTATTATTACTTATTTTACTTATTGTATTATTTCTTATTTTATTCCATTCTTGCCTGCATGCACTTTTCTTTCTAAATTTCTCCTGTGTGAGATCAATAAAGTCTTATCTTATTTTATCTTATCTTGAGCAATCCTGCATCCCCAAAGCTCAAAATGCTGTGTTCCAATTTGTGATGTCATGAAGCAGTAGTTTTCAAGCTAACAGCTACATTTTACATTTTGTTCAGTAGAGATTGGCAATTCCAGGGCTAAATTACCCAAATGATTCTAGTGAAGGTGTCTGTAGAATAAAAACGCAGTGGAGCACACCCTACATGACATCATGACACATGACATCATAAGAATGAATGTGAAAGCCTAAATATGCAGGACTAGTGTGTTAAATATGTGTGAATGAAAATATCCCCTTTATAGGCACTTTAACGCAGATTTTTGGGTGTTATGATCGATGAACATTTGACATGGAAATCCCATATAGATTATGTGAAAATGAAATTATCACAAGTAATAGCTGTGTTATATAAGGTAAAAGAGTCATTAAATATGAGAGCTTTGTATTTGTTGTATAATTCATTGATTGTTCCATATCTGACCTATTGTATAGAAGTCTGGGGTAGTGCTTGTAAAACTTATGTTAATTCTGTTTTCATTTTACAGAAAAGAGCGGTAAGAATCGTTAGTGGAAGTGGATACAGAGACACAACAAACCCAATATTTATACAATTAAAAATATTGAAATTCAATGAACTGGTTGAATTTCATATTTTAAAAATTATGTACAAAGCAAATCAGCAAACCTTGTCCACTAATTTGCAAAGTAAATTTAAAAAGAGAGAAAGTCATTATAATTTGAAAGGAATTGAAATCTTTAAAAAAAAACAAATTTAGAACAACAACAATGGAAAAATGTGTTTCAGTCAAAGGTGTGAGTCTATGGAACAATCTAAATGAAAAACTCAAAGCTTCAAAATCTTTTCAAGTGTTTAAAAGAAATGTCAAACATGATATGCTAAAAAAGTATGAAATATGAACTGTCCTTTTGTGCTAATTAACATGTATTTAATATTGTGCACGTCATGTAAATAAGTTCCTCAGTGTAGTTGGAACTGATGAAATGTTGTAAATGTCTGATTTTGTGTGTAAAGGGGGCAGATGTTATACGTTTATACTTCTTTCTGCTCCTTTTCATTCACATGGTTAAATGTTACAGAACTATTTTGTATTCATCTTTTATGAATGAAACAAATAAAGAAATGAAAAATGAAAAATGAAACGCACTGCCAAAACAGTGCTCTAAACAGAGATATTCAGGTTTTAAAGGCATAGTGTGTTTTTTTTTTTTTTTTTATGTGAATCTGTATGAGTTCCCTTCTAACAGTGTCGTGCGTTAACACCGGCTTACCGCTGACAGTTTCGTCTCAGCCCGGTTCTGCTCGGGTTCTGGAGCTCACGTATGTTCACGGGGACAGTTAATAAAGCTTGTTTTTCTTCTCAAAACAACATTTGTCCAAAAAGTGATATATGTTTCCGTCACATTCGCATATTTTCTCTGGATTCATATCAATGCGCCCACGTTAGCTCTATTAGCCTGCTCACTTGTAAGCGGATGTTTATGGCAGGTGCGGTACGGTGTAAGCGGATGTTTACAAGTGAACAGGCTATAGGCTAGGCTACGCTAGGTTACACGCGCAGTGATACAACTCCGAGATACGAATCTAGAGAAAATATGCAAATGCCAATTAGGCTGTTTGTGACGGAAATATATATCACTTTTTGGACAAATGTTGTTTTGCGAAGAAAAACAAGCTTTATTAACTGTCCCCGCAAACTTACCAGACCTACTTACGTGAGCTCCAGTACCCGAGCAGAACCGGGCTGAGCTACCTATGGTGCATGTTTTGGGTTGGTGGGGGAAACCGGAGTGCCCGGAGGAAACCCACCCAGACACGGGGAGAACATGCAAACTCCACACAGAAAGGCCCAGGCGACCCGGGGATCGAACCCAGACCATGCATGCAAACTCCACACAGAAAACACACAGAAAGGCCTGGGCGACCCGGGGATCAAACCCGGAACCTTCTTGCTGTGAAGCATGAGCGCTACCCACTCAGCCACCGTGCCGCCATACAGGGAACCCATACAGATTCACATAAAAAAAAACAACAACACACTATCCCTTTAATCCTGCTAAGACCGATACATACTATTATTCTTTATTATTGTTTACTTTACTCTTCTTGTATGAATGCAGTTGGGAATGGTTAGTGAAGGTCAGATGGGCCGATGGTGCAGACTGGCAGGCTCATTTCCATCCGTCTACCTCAGGGCAGCTGTGGCAACATTAGTAGCTTACAAACACCTGGAGTCTGGACTGAATTAATGATGCAAAGTAAAGTGACTTGAATATTTTGAAATCTGTTATAAATATAATAGGGGATTAATTATACTCAATTAACATCCACCCCGGGAGGAGGCCCCGGGGAAGACCCAGGACACGCTGGAGGGACTATGTCTATACGTCTTGGGGTCCCCCCGGAGGAGCTGGAGGAAGTGTTTCAGGGTGAGGGAAGTCTGTGAGTCCCTGCTTAGACTGCTGCCCCCGGAACCTGTCCCCGGATAAGCGGAAGAAAATGGATGGATGGGATTAACATTCACGATTCGACAGCAGGGTAGGGACCTCTGAACTTTGTGTTTGTGTATTACATAAACACTCATGAGTTTCAGTTTCCTGCAAATGCCGTTTTGTCATTTTACCATTCAGGAGAAATTTGTAATTCCACGATGGAACAGTTTATTTCAGATAGTATGTCCTGGTGTTATCCCATTTAAAAGTTTGGAGTAAACTAAATTTCATCATCTCCATTCTATCTATAACAAAAGTAAATTTATTTCATTCATTTAAATAAGTTACTAAGCCTGAATCACTCTTAATAAAGCTAAATATGTTAATTATGAATATTCTTTATTGAGGCATGAATAAGTGTGGTTATTATTATAAAGTGTTACCCCAAATTATGCTGTTTTTGTCCTTCCTAACCCAAAACATGTATCTTCACGCAGGTCTTTAAGTTCTTAAGCCATAAGTGTAATCGTCGTATAATGTTTCCTTGTGTGTGAGTGGGTCCTCTCAGGATCATGACGCAGAGGTGTATATATATAGAACCCAGTCTAATAAAAAGCACTTGTTTGAGAGCAGACCCCGCCCCCTTCTTATGTCATCAGAAGGAGCTCCAACTTTCCCCTCTCATATTAACTCTACAGCTTAAACATGTCACCGTCCAAACCAGGACAGGGGAGTGTGGACTAAGGTAACGTGTGTCACAAATACCAGATGTAAATACCTCCATCAACTTTTAGTATCAGAATCAATAATATGATGCCAGATTATGGTGCATAGGCAAAATTACTTAAAGGGTTAGGAGTTAGAGTTATGGGATTATAATTACCTGAATTATAATACACAGTTTGCTCATGAATTATTTTGGCTGATTTGAAACAATTTGAAATTTTTGAATGGCCATATGGGAGTTTTCTTTGACTCTTTGTTCACCCCAAAGTCATGAATTGTTTGGTTGAATTTGTTTGGTATTTCTGATAGTCCAAAAGCTTACTTATTGATTATCAACTGACGGTGGTCCAAACTCGATAGCTTGAATTATAGTGACCACTGCAAAATGATCAGTTTTTCTGTATGTGTTTGGGCAAAAGGAACATTTTTGTTTGAGTCTATAAACTACTGACAACATTTCCCCCAAATTCCAAATAAAAATATTATCGTTTAGAGCATTTATTTGCAGAAAATGACAAATGGTCAAAATAACAAAAAAGATACATGTTTCCAGACCTCAAACAATGCAAAGAAACAAGATCAAATTCATTTTAAAACAACATAATACTAATGTTTACACTTAAGAAGAGTTCAGAAATCAATATTTGGTGCAATATTTGGGCCGTTTGCATGCATGGTCCGGGTTCGATCCCCGGGTCGCCTGGGCCTTTCTGTGTGGAGTTTGCATGTTCTCCCCGTGTCTGAATGGGTTTCCTCCGGGTACTCCGGTTTCCCCCATCAACCCAAAACATGCACCAGGTAAAATCCTCCAACTTAGGTCCTGACCAAGCCGAGCAATAAGATCATGGAGATGGGTCCCCGGGCGCCTGAAAGATGAGCTACCCACTGCTCCTGAAAGGATGGGTCAAATGCAGAGAAATAATTTCCCTACGGGAATAAATAAAGCATGTCTTCTTCTTCTTCTTCTTTTTCTTCTTCTTCTTCTTCTTCTTCTTCTTCTTCTTCTTCTTCTTAATAACCCTTATTTTTAATTACAACTTTCATGCGTCTTGGCATGCTCTCCACAAGTCTTTCACATTGTTCTTGGGTGACTTTATTCCACTCCTGGTGCAAGAACTGAAGTAGCTCAGCTTTGTGTTTGTGTTGGAATTCAACAGACGCTGGAATGGAATGGCTGTAATACATGTAGAGATGGATACAAGCGGCCGAAATGAGTTTCCTCCACAGAGTGGCTGGGTGCACTCTTAGAGATAGGGTGAGGAGCTCAGTCACACAAGAGGAGCTCGGAGTAGAGCCGCTGCTGGCTCGGGCATCTGTTTCGGATACCTCCCTCGGGAGGTGTTCCGGGCATGTCCCACCGGTAGGAGCCCCCGGGGAAGACCCAGGACGCGCTGGAGGGACTATGTGTCCCGGCTGGCCTGGGAACGCCTTGGGGTCCCCCCGGAGGAGCTGGAGGAAGTGTCCAGGGTGCAGGAGGTCTGGGTGTCCCTGCTTAGACTGTTGCCCCCGCGACCCGGCCCCGGATAAGCGGAAGAAAATGGATGGATGGATGGCATGTAGAGATGCTGATTTCAGAAAAAAAATGCAGTGGTCTCTTATTTTTTTCCAGAGCTGTAGTCTATTTTTTTTCTATATAAGTCAATATTTTGTCATGTGAGACTTACTAGTAAAGAATAAGGGTCTGAAAGAAAGTTTCTGAACCACATTTCCAAATTGGACCTGATAAAATGTGGAAAGGTTTGGTTTTGTCCTGGTTTCAAACTTGATTTGAATTTGATTTTATGTTTTGGCTGGTCCTGGGTTAGACCTGTACTTCTATATGAATGGTACACTACTTTCTTTCTTATTTCAAACTTGCTGCAATAACGCTGTATTTTGACTCATTTGGCCTTTAGTCACAGATGGTCCTTGGAAAACTAAATATTTGTGTGCTCTTTGCTCAGACCAGGTTGAGTGTGAATGCTGAATCAGAGGCAGCCGCTTAAGACTACTTCACTTGTAAACACCTGGAGATGGGAGTAAACTCGCAGTATAGTTTTACACTCTCCACAAACACAAACAAACATCACAACTTTACCCATAAACTGAAAGATCATGGAAAAATATCAAAATGCCATTTCAGTTTCAGTTGCAATTTATGTTTTTAATAAAGATGCACTGTGGTTTGTGGTGAAGAGTCTGCCACCTGCTTGTTTCCATGGAGATGTCATTGTGTTCCCTGAAAAGTTACAGACTGTGGCATTACATTTAGATACCTGCAAGGTGCCAGACCTCTACCAGAAAATACATATTAATACGATATAGTGCATCATAGTACATTTATAAGGTGCCATTCTGGTCCATGTTATTGGAATTGGAATTGCTCCACTGTGTTTTTAAACTCCATACACCTTCAAACATGTGTGAATAAAACTAAACACAACTCCAGGTATGTTTAGATGATGTAACAGCATTATAACATGTCTTAAAACTCACAAGAGTCAATTTGTAATGTATAATGTGTAATACAGGACTTTCAACATGAAGTAATTATCACTGTGCACCTTTTTAACCCTAGAACACTTTCACTATAAAAAGTAACACCATCACTTTTGCCGGTTAATTTTTACCCGATATAATATACCCAACAAAAAGTACTTGTCATGAAAAATAGATCAAAATATGACAACACATGATAAATTAGAGTGGTTTTCTTTTATTTTCAACTGTGGTATATATAACAAAATGAAAAAAAAACATAGGAAGACCCTCAAAACATGCTCCAAAATTACTGAAAAATTAGGAATTTGAGAAAAAAAATTCCTGAAAAGATACTGGAAACTTGGTCTGTGTTCCACCCATTCCTGGGACATGTGAGACTTCCCTGGTGAAGCTCAGACTCCTCGACACACGAACAGTTGCAGGAGAGAGGAACAAAAAATAGTATTTTTTCAGTGGGTAAAAATGACCAGTTGACTAAAATATTGTTTTCACCATAAGAATTCCCTTTGAAATCACCACTTTGTGATATTTATTCATAACAGAACAGAAATGGGGGAGTCAGACATAACTTGTCTCCCATTTATAATTCCATTCTCAAACCAAAGTCAAAACAGACAAAAGAAACAATAGGGCAGACAGGTCAGGGCCAGAGGTGTGGGGACGGTCGTTAGGGTTGAATAGATATGCTAAACTAGACGCCAGAGAAATTCAAAAAACAAAAGAGAGAATCGCAAAACAAATTAGTTGAGATAGTTTCAGAAGAATTCAGGGTAGTGAGCTCCTCCCTGCAGCTAGATATAAGCAGTGTCTAACCAGCACTCGAACCAGAACTGACGAAGCCTCTCGGATGAGCGGCGAAATTATTTTGACCAAACAAACTTTGTCCAGTTGACAAATTGAATTTCTCCTTTTATCATTTATTCATAACCACTGCACTAAATAAGGATAGATGCACATTCCAGGACCACTCTTACTTACCTATTCCTTATGTCCTTTTACATTAAAAAAAATTAAATAAAATGAAAATCACCCGAAAGCCTGTAGGAGAACAAAAAGTGAGCTTTGGGGTAGGGAAACACCTACACCTTCAAAGATGTCAAAAACAATGGTGAAGCTCCCCAGGGACCCATGACACTCAGAAAAATGCAACATATGAAAATCATGTAAATACTTTTACTCGGGTGAAAATCCCCCGGCGATAGTGCTCTAGGGTTAAAATCCAGTAGATGGAAAAATGAGCTATGAACTGCAGAATCAATTAGAGAATCACAACTATTTCAGAGCATGTTTGTAGTACAGGGTTAGAAGGTTTTACACATATAAAATTAAGACATAAGTATCTAATCTAACCCCATCTTGAAGTCCTCAGGCTCTGTTTTTTAAAAGAATTGAACATAGATGTATTCACACGGCAAATGGACATAAAGATATAAATAGTTTGTCCATGAACAGCACATGGTCGGAGTTGTGTCTCAGATAAGAAAGAGATACAGAGATGTACAGAGTTGATCTGCAGCCTGCCTCTGCGCTTATACGCTCATGATCTCATTACACAAGGCTCTTTGTTCAGCAAGAACTCATTCAATATTTTATTATTAAGGGGCCCATGTTACCTTATTTTCTGATCTATGTTATAATCCTGTTTCTTCGTCAAAAACATACCCGGAGTTGTGTTTTGTTTCATTCGGACATGTTTAAAACACAAATCCTGCATATTTAGGCTGAGTCAAGCAAAAAACACTGGGTAATAATACAAAAAGTGCTCCAATGTGTTTTTAAACTCCATACACCTTCACTAGAATCGTTTGGCTGATTTCATCTCTGGAGATGCCAGTGTCGAGCTGAACTACAGGTAAAATGTAGCTGTTAACTTGTAAAAACTACCGCTTCATGACATCACAAGGTGGAACAGAGCATTTTGAGCTTTGGAGATGTAGCTGGCTTAATAATGCATGATTACTCAAACATGTGTGAATGAAACAAAACACAACTCCAGGTCTGTTTTTGATGAGGTAACAACATTCAAACAATTTTTATATTTTTACACAGCACATGGTTAAAGCTTCTTTAAACTACCTTTTTCAGGCCAGAAAGTGCATTTAAAAGTGTAGCTGGACAAAGAATGCTACAAGCTGTCTTCACCAAATCATAATACAGTACATTTTAAATCAATATATGAGGCTTTGGGATGAGGTGAATGGCTGCACATGGGCTCTAAAGCTGTGCAAATTGGCTAAAAAAAAAAAAAAAATCATGCATGTGAATACAAAAATAATGTATAATCGATTTGAGATACCTACTTCATCCTTTCACGGTTTAATAATCAAAACAATATGATGAAATTTGGTCATCAAAAACAAATGTCTGAGCTTCAGTGGATTTTGTCAATGTGGAGGAGCAGTGACTCTACTCCGAGCTCTTCCAGGAATTACCTCTAATCTGCTGGAGGAAACTACACACATCGAATAGACTTTGCTTTGTTCAAAAGAGATCATTTTTATTTTTGGCTTTACAGAAAGCACATTTTAAACCACACTGCATTGTTATGTTTAGCTGTTTTATGCTTAAGCTTCAGGTCTAATAAGACATGCTCTAAGCCTGAATTTGTTTGTTAAAAAGCGAAATATCATGCAATAACTTTTCCAAGGGACCATCTTGGAACATCTGCCCAGTTTGTATCAATAAAATTAGAAACCATCTGGTCCATGAATAACTTATAGATCTGAATCACTTGAATGTGTGAACCATAATCGGACTTTGACACTGTTTGTGAGAGGGATATGGCTGCTCTGTGAACCTAAAACCCTAATGGTCTGAAGACACTAATGTTAATGGGCGTCAGTGGTGTAGATGGGGGTAATGCTCTCTGCCTATAGTGCTGTCTCTGGAGTCAGGCTGCTTCACTTATGGTTCAGTAATGGGACCAGTACAGCTGTGGCTTCCTCCATTATAAACACTGGGATAGTGAACGATACATAGGTTTGACTGACGGCTCTAGAGTTGACATATGGACCACGACGTTACCCATGTAAAGTGTACGCTGAATATTATACATGCAGTATTAGATAGATAAATACTTTGGTGATTCAAAAGTTCAAAACTCCATGCACAGCTTCCAAGCGCTGGTAACAGCAGGAACATTGAATAATTCCAGAAAAAAAGAAGTTTACCACACACTCGCTTGACTTTACTCTTATTTCTTTATTGGGCTTAGCGAACAATGCGTTTCGCTTCTACAGCGTCATCAGGTTCACCCAAGTAGTGCCAGGTGTGACTAAATACCATCCGGTCACATGTTCCTTCACTTAAAGTCATATTTTTTTAATGCAATATATATATTACATATATACAGTAGTTGAAAAACAGACATAACATTCAGTGTACATAATATATATAGAAAAAATGTTTTAAAATATCACACAAGTAACCCTTACACCACGCTGACCCGTGCAGAATCTTCAGATATATTCATGTTGTGGTTGTGTGATTGTCCTTTTCTGAAGATTATATATACATATATAGGTCCATCATATACAGATCCATCATATCGTAATGTTATGTTTTCTTATAATTAAAGTTATAGTTTGTAACTTTCGGAAGGTGACATGATTCAATGTAAATTAAGAGTTAAAACTATACTTTGAAACATTCTCTAAGGCAGTGCTTCTCAAATAGTGGGGCGGGCCCCCCTGGGGGGGCGTGGCGTGATGCCGGGGGGGCGCGTATGACCCTGGGAAACATGTTTTTTTGCTGTACTATACTAGAACTAAGTTGCCTGGAAGAATCCATGACTCATCGCTGTACCAGCGAGTGAGTCTGGTAACGCTTGGTCCCAAAATGCGCTGCAGTTGCGCGTAGACAGACAGCTAAGTGAACCAATCAGAGATTGCGCCATCTTGATTCAAAACTGAGGCGGAACTTCCGCTGCCTAAGAGTGACTTTGCGGGCAAAGGCGGGTGCACTGACGTCACCATCTTTGAACGAATCAGAATCGTGGAGTCCGTTTGTAACCGGAGGAGCGAGCGTGGATGGAGGGTGTCCAGATGGTATCGCGGTGTATAGGAAATACAGAGAGATATCATTTGGCTGGCCAGGTAAAGAACTAAGTGTAATTGCACATCAACAACAGTAGTTGGCAGTGGCGTTCTCACATGCGATTTACGCACAGTCTCACCATTAACAGAACATCCTCTGTCACAGAAAAAACACGTATATTCCACTGAGTCGTGTCCTTTAGTCCGACAGAAGCTGACGCATCAGTGGCACAAGGAGAGAGCGTTTTTTTTTTCAGTGCTTTTAGCTTATGCAAATGAGGTGGTTTTAAGTTTCATTTCTGTAAAACGTAAACAAATGTGCGCAAAGCTGCATTAAAAACACATTAATATTTGAGTCCTCAGTGCAGTCTTTGTTGTAAGTTTCTTTCTTTTTTTGGTTTATAATGTTAATAAAAGGATTGTTATTAGAACACAATGGTGTTCTAATAACAATTTTCTAGACAAATAATACTATTTATAGTCGCGCGCAGGAAGGGGGGCGTGAAATTTTTTCTTCTTCCTAGGGGGGGCGTCACAGAAAATAATTGAGAAGCACTGCTCTAAGGAGATGTTAAATGGTCACATCTTTATATAGCGCTTTTCCACCTTCAAGGCACCCAAAGCGCTTTACAACAAGGAACCACACACACATTCACACATACATTCACAGACACTAGGGGCGAGGTGGGTTAAGTGTCTTGCCCAAAGACACGATGGCAGCATTCATCTGTGGGAGCTGGAATTCTACTGCCAACCTGTGGGTCAGTGGATCTGACCGCACAACCAATGATGTTTTTTATGTCAAGAGCGGGATTTGAACCGCCAACCTTTGTGGACCTTCAGTGGACAAACGCTCTATGAACTGAGCTGCTGCCGCTCAATGTAAATTAAAAGTTAAAACTATACTTCAAAACATTCTCTAAGAAGATAGACAAGTTGTATTTCATACTGTGGTAAATTACAGCTAAAGAAACACAATTTCCATGGAAACAAGCAGGAAGAACACGTGCTGAGATAGAAAATGAATCACAAGAATACACTATCTGTGCATCCCCAGTAAATATGTAGACATATGGAAGCCTAGAATGACATTTTTGTTTTCATAAAGGGCAGAGCACAAAACTACAAACCATAGCCACAAATATAGGCTTCTGTGGGAAGATGCAGAGAACATTCAGAGGTTTTACGTTTTTCTGTTTTCTTTGGCGTTTTGGGTTTGGGTTAGCCACTCTCACACCATAAATCTCATTGGTCATTCTTTGAGTCTAGCATCAGTTTGGCCATAATTATAATCTGCAATTTCAAGATGCCCAAAGTTAAGTTACTACAACATTTTAACAGGGGGTGGCAGTAGCTCAGTTGGTAGAGCATATGCCTCGTGATCCAGGGGTTGGCGGTTCGAATCCCGCTCTTGACGGTTGACCGCATTTGATCCCAGCTCTCACAGATGAGCGCTGCCGTTGTGTCCTTGGGCAAGACACCCCTCGCCTCTAGTGTCTGTGGACACTGGTAGCCTCCATGACAGAAGATACATCAAGGCCTGTTGTGACGTGAGCCGTCCTCCTGTGGACCCATCACCCGCGGAAGGATTCATGGGGGCTGGTGCATTGTGTTCTGGGCAGCAGAACACTGCTTGGACTGCTGCCCCCGCGACCCAGAAAATGGAAAAGCGGAAGAAAATGAATGAATGAACCTTTTAACAAAGGGTATAAATGTTATACCCTTTGTTAAATGTTTTATTGGTAGGCTTATTTAAATATATTTTTGTTATTTTATTTGAGTCTGTCCTGATAAATCCAAAAGCCTTTTTTGTTCACTCTGAGCAGAAACTTGATGATTTTTACTGTCAGGACCCATGGGTGACAAGTGGCCCCAGCTGTAGTTTACATGTTTGTCTTAAGATGTTGATTTGTTTGAATCCAGTCTGGTGTTGTGTCCTTGAGCTAGACACTTCACAAACCTTGTACGCACACTTATTTATCACAACTGAGAGTATGAAGTTTGGTGAGGGGTACGTTAATGTTCCACATTGTAGCATCTCGCAATTTTTTTAGTTCCAAACTTAACAACACGCTTAAAATCAAACTCTACTACTACTACTACTACTACTACTACTACTAATAATAATAATAATAATAATAATAATAATAATAATAATAATAATGCCTTTGATTTAAATAGCAATTTTTGGACACTCAAAGACACTTTAAAGTGCACTGTTCATTCACTCCACACTGTCCTAGGGCAGGCAGTAAAGCTGCCAATTTGCGCTATCTGGTTGGGCCATCAGCCTAAACCACCACCAGTACTCGGCCACATCATGCTAGAATAGCCTACTTCAATGTGCGTGAAGGACACAGTGACTGTACTGTGAGCTTTAAGCCATGCCAGAACCCAATCAAAAACATACAGCGTTGTGTTTTGTCTCATTCACATGTCTGAGTGACCCTTTATTATTACCAAATTGATGAAGCTGTAGTTAACGTTTACATTTATCCTTTGGTTCAGTAGAGATTGGCAAATGTAGAGCTGATATTATCCAAATGATTAAGTATATGGCATTATAAAAAAAAACAGTGGAGCACTTCCTGTATTACCACATGACATCAGAAGATGGGACAGAGTGTTTTCTGTTGGAAAATGCAGGGTTTGTGAGTTAAACATGTGTGAATGAAACAAAACACAAGTCCAGGTATGAATTTAGAATTAGAATGCCTTGAATTAGAATGCAAGAAGATTAAAATAAAACCTCCAATGGACCGGGAGCTCCAATGTGCACTGGGGCGGTTTGCAGCCGAGTGTGAAGCGGCTGGGATGAGGATCAGCTCCTCCAAATCCGAGGCCATGGTTCTCGACCGGAAAAAGGTGGCTTGCCCTCTCCGGGTGGGTGGGGAGTCCTTGCCTCAGGTGGAGGAGTTCAAGTATCTTGGGGTCTTGTTCACGAGTGAGGGGAGGATGGAGTGTGAGATTGACAGGCGGATCGGTGCAGCATCAGCAGTGATGCGGTCGCTGTACCGGATCGTTGTGGTGAAGAGGAAGCTTAGCCAAAAGGCGAAGCTCTCAATTTACCGGTCGATCTACGTTCCTTCCCTCACCTATGGTCATGAGCTCTGGGTAATGACCGAAAGGACAAGATCGTGGATACAAGCGGCTGAAATGAGTTTCCTCCGCAGAGTGGCTGGGCGCACCCTTAGAGATAGGGTGAGGAGCTCAGTCACATGGGAGGAGCTCGGAGTAGAGCCGCTGCTTCTCCATGTCGAGAGGAGCTGAGGTGGCTCGGGCATCTGTTCAGGATGCCTCCTGGACGCCTCCCTCGGGAGGTGTTCCAGGCATATCCCACTGGGAGGAGGCCCCAGGGAGGACCCAGGACACGATGGAGGGACTATGTCTCCCGGCTGGCCTGGGAACGCCTTGGGGTCCCCCTGGAGGAGCTGGAGGAAGTGTCCGGGGTGAAGGAGGTCTGGGCGTCCCTGCTTAGACTGTTGCCCCCGTGACCTGGCCCCGGATAAGCGGAAGAAAATGGATGGATGGATAAAATAAAAACAGTCCAAAAACAGTCCAAAAAAGAGCTGGTACTACACATTAGTTATCCAGGTTATTGCAAGTCTTGCTCAGGTATTGCAGTAGGGGTGACATATACAACCATATATACACACTTGAGAGTCTCTGCAGAGGGAGATGTTTCACAGAACTCAGTTTAGCATATTGTACTGTATTAGATGTTGTCAACAAGCTATAGCACAGTGTTAAGTGTTAAGTTAAGGTATGTTTTTGATGAGGAAACAACATTATAAGAGGCACAGACATGACATCTCAATGGTGACAAGCAGGTGGCGGACCCTCCAGTAGAAAAGTTAGGCTGTATAATAATGCACCTTTAAATAAGCTTTGCTGTGTTTCTTTACTGATAGTATGATTTCTTAAAAGTCATGAGGCAAACGCGTTCATATTTCCTGCAAAGCCTGAACAGAACCTCTTGTGTCCCCCGCTGATCTGCTTTTTTCCCTTTTTTTTCTCGGAACACTCTTCCCTCTCTCGCTGCAGTCAGACGCTCCTAACTGGATTTTCTAATTGCCCTCCAGAGCGCCCGCCGTGCGCATTAGGCTCCGGGCGGGCGGCGGGGAGTGGTGGGCTTCTGTTCCCTGCGCATCCGCACATGGCCGCTCCGCTCGCTGCCATGCCCCAGCGCTACTCCCACCAGAGACGGAGAGCCAGCACCGCGGCGGGCCGCAGGATGGAGCGCAGACGGAGGGACCAGCTGCGCAAAGCCAACGACAACAACGGGAGCGCAGGGAGCGGAGTTACCGGGACGAACCACAACACGCAGCGCTCCAAGAAACTGGCCATGCTCTCCAGGTACGACGCGCTTTACGGGGTTTAACTGCAGCATGTCGATAGTTTTTAATTGTAGATTTGTTTAAAAGCTGAACAAATGTTGACTAAACCTATCTGAAGTTGCCTTATATCCAGTTTTAATTCATTTTGGTAATTGCATATTCTGAAATCAAGTATTCTATTTCCTATTTTGTGCAGAACTGACAGAGTATGGGAGGGTCTACTCAGCTACAACTAACAAATAATTAGGATTTAATAGACTGTAGTGTCTTTATTTTTAATAAGTTAAACAATGAAAAGGTATTAACAGTGTAATCAATAACACTGATCAACACATTTTTGGACTTGATCTGCTTCCGAGATAAAAGTGACTAAATCTCATTTATATTGATAAGATGAACTGAAAATCAATTGATAACTGTGCTGGTTAACTAATGTATTCAAGATATTTAATGATATTGTTTTACATCAAAATCACATCTGTTTATACAATAGATTTAGGCATTTTTGCTTAAAAATAATATTTATATTTTGAAAATATTGAACTTGCACTTCTTTATCTGTCAAGAAATAAACAAGAAATATCTTAAGACATCAGGTGCACACAATTTCGAGGCATCTCTCTTATGTGAAATCCAAAAATATTTAATGTTAAAACTCTAGACATATTAAAATGAATGTATGTGAATGTGCAGACAGGCTTTCAGATAGAACTGGTTGCTTGTAGACACACTGTACCTTCTGATAAACTACTCTTTTTGCCTTATTTTGCATAAATTTCCAATTTTGAGCCAATACTTTATCTTGGAAACTATAGCCAATCAGCACTTCTGACTTACTTTTTCTTTATTAGTGAACTAAACCAAGAACAATTTCACTACTTTTGTTCTGGAAGCATTTTGCTTGTAGACCAGTGTAACCTGACTGACAAAACATTAAAAAATACAGGTAGTTTTGTAGTTTTTTAAAGAGCAGCAGACACATTTTCAGATCTCAAGATGCAGAAGGCTCAAATATTTTAATATTGTCAATAACTAAAACAAACTGTCACTGACTTCAAGGAAAAATACCGAAACTGTCTCAAGGAGAAGTTTACTTTTAGAAAATGTATTGTAGTCGACATTATTTTAATATTATTTGCAAATGGAAGTAGGTTAAACAGTGACAAAGGTGTAGTTCAAAGTAATGTTTTATTGATAATCTAAAGTAGTAGATCTATAGGGCTTTGACAAAAAATTAAAATTGGTGTTTTTCAGAGAAGCATTGAATTACTTTTAAATTTTAATAATAGGATTGTGCTCAGAGTTCACATTTCCAGAAGAATCCAGA
The DNA here is from genome assembly GCA_036785185.1 of Paratrypauchen microcephalus. Taxonomy (NCBI): domain Eukaryota; kingdom Metazoa; phylum Chordata; class Actinopteri; order Gobiiformes; family Gobiidae; genus Paratrypauchen; species Paratrypauchen microcephalus. The sequence goes on along the minus strand of JAVJIX010000013.1, from coordinate 10,749,811 downwards.
ATAATTCACAAAAAGACTGGTATGAATTGACCAACTAATAAAAAGAAACACTTTTCCAAATTAATTCTGACACTTAAAAAAATAGTAGCCTTTGTGATTCGCTGATTGCTTCTAATCAAATGGCGATTTCGGTTTGATTATGAATTCATGATTAATCTTTGAACCAGTCTATACTTTCAGTCTATTAGTTTTAAGTTATCATTATCATGTCATAGGCAGGAAGAATTCTAACAGAGAAACAAACACTCACTTATAGCATCTGCATCTTCTTGGACGTGAAGACTTTACCTGTTATTAGCAATCCCAGGAATTGATCCCACAACTTTAAAGGTCCTAAATTGCACAAAATTGACTCATATGAGCTTTTAGCCTCATTATAATGTTCTACCTCCTCTTTAGTTTAGTCCAGATTGGCAGTTCCAGGTCTGAAATCATCCAAAGGACTCTAGTGAAGGTGTATGGAGTTTAAAAACACAGTGGAGCACTTCCTGTATTACCATGTGACATCACAAGGTGGCCTGTTTTCCATTTGAGAGAAGAATTCAGCCTAAAGATGCAGGGTTTGTGTGTTAAACATGTGTGACTGAAACAAAACAGACAACTCCAGGTCTGTTTGTGATGAGGAAACAACATTATAACACAGATCAGAAAATTGCTTAATATGGGCCTTTAATTCCTCAACTTGGTGTGGACCAAATAACTCAGTGCTTCTTAGCTGTTTGTTTACAGAAAGCTTAACAAACTTCAGGATTAGCACACTGGCCCAGAGCCTGCATTTGTAAGTACGCAGTTTTCCTGAGAAATCATTCCAGTGCAATGTCCATTAAGGGTCCATTTACGGCCAGCTCCATCCTCCACCTGCATGCTAACATGCTTTAAAGGTACACTGTGTAACCTTTCTGGTGGAGGGGCCGTCAAATGCTTGGTTATTGTTTTGTCTGGAATGTTCCACAGTATACAGTAGTATTAAACCTTTCTATTTACCAAACCAGGCAAGTTACAGGTTGTGTCTGAGGAGACGCAGCCCCGCTCACAGTCAGAATCGTGTTTTTCTAGGTATTTTTGAGCTATAAAACCACCTCTGATTGAATAAATGTACAGTAGAGCTGTTTAATGTCAGACTGTGAAACATTCCAGGCAGAGAAGTTACATATCCATAGAAACAAGCAGGTGAAAAAATACACAGTGCAACTTTAAATGTCCACTTTGACTGCTAAAGTCTTATTTGGTTAAAGCATGTTTGGAGCGGTGCCTTTAGCGCCTCCTGGAGGTGGAGCAGCGGCACACATGGGTCATGGTTCGGCGTATACTCGCCATGACACCTCCAAACCTTTTCTTCAAGGCTGACCAGCAGGAGGATCTCTTGCGCACACTATTGGCAGCCGCATCGACCTTAAGATCTTCTGGAGAGTTCTGAATAGTGACCTCAGTCTGTTGTGGATCAGACACATGCTCCTGGTTCAAACTGGATCTGACCTTGTCACTCTGATCCATCTCAAACCAGAACACATGTTCCTTCTCCCAGATCAGATCATGGTCAGCAACATTTGTGTTCATGCACAGGTTATTCTCCTCCACAGGCTGAATGAAGGAAGCGTCGTTGCTTCCCAAAAATGTGTTCACTGTTTTTAATCAAAGGGCTGTAGGTCCTGTCAGGTTCCTCAGGTTTAGGAAATATGAGGTGATCCTCATCAGGAGAGCTCACATCTCCAAAGGTCAAAGAAAACTCTGGTCTCTTGAGTGAAGCTTCAGAGTGCTGGGCTACTGCCTCTAGCTCTCTGTTGGTCAGTTTTGTTTTGTTTTTACCATGAATGAACTATTTCTATCCTCTTTCTTCTGCAGGTCTTTACTCCTGTGCCACTCCAAAACCAGCGACGACCGCAGCCCTGAGGAGAGGACGCCCCGGGACATGTCTGAGGCCTTCAGGACGTGGGGGTCTGGCTGGGAAGAGGAGCTAAGTACCGGCGTCCAACCAAACGGTAGACCGGACAACGGTCAGGTGAACGGACAGGTGTGGACCAACTGTCACCCCGCCCCCCCAGAGAAGCAGCCGGAGATGGACAATCAGAGAAGCGATTCATTCAGGGAGAAGAAGGGGCTCAGGAGGTCTTTCAGCATCAAGGTAAACCATCAGTAGAATGTATATTTTTATTTTATTTTATTGAAGTGTTGAGTTTATTTAAAGGTGCACTATGTGACCTTTGGGGTGGGGTCCATCACCTTCTTGTGGATATGGATATGTCATTGCTCTGCTTCGAATGTTCCACAATATGACATTAAACATATCTAGTTTATATGTATAAAAGTCTGGGTGGTTTTATAGCTTCATGACTCTCCACAGATCAGATCAGTAACTTGCCCTGGTTTGGCCCTTGATGATAGAAAGGTTGTCTTTCATCCATCTCCATCTCCATGGAGAAAAGCATTTGACTGACCCTCCACCAGAAAAGTTACACAATGCACCTTTAAAGAAAAACTTAGCATGTTGCCCCAATAATGCCCAAAAAACTAGTAAACATTGATCGGCTTACGTATCTGTTTTCCCTTCTCAGTATGCATTTGTGACAGAAGTTGTTACCTAATACTTTCCCGCTTGTCTCCATGGGATATTATTGCTAGAATGTTCCACAGTATGGCATTAAACACATCCATGGAGACAGGAACAAGTAGCGTGTCCTCCACCCATAGAGTTACACAGTGCAAACATCCAACTTCCACAGCTAAATCAGTCAAATCAGGTGTTAAATATATAAATTCAGTATATTGTTCAAACTCCAATGGATTTTTGTTTTCGCATAAAAAATAAGGACTAAACCCGACACTAAACTTGGCTCAAACCAGGACGACAGTGTGAAGGCACCCATACATAGGCTGCGTCCCATTTCTCTGTCTTACCCCTTCGTCTTACCCCTACCCCTTGGTTTTGTGCGTTCATGTGAGGGCAAGGGGTGTCCCGATTCTAATTTTGATCAAGAGCCACGACTGAGGGATACATCCCCCTTGAAACGAAGTAAGCTCTCGACCAGACTTGGAACGAAGGGGTACGCCTACAAGCTCAGGCAGGTTTTGGGATCAGGATGGCAGTGTCACATCGACCAGCCAAGGAGTCTCATAAATGTATTTTCAGCAGTTGTAATTATTGATTAACAGTTTAGCATGGTTTACAATTATGACGCTTATTTTCTACGTTACTTTTAGTGAACTGTTGTGGTTTTAAAGGGATAATGCGTTTCTTTGATGTTAATCTGGTATGGCATCCCCTTCAACAGTGTCCTGAGATTAACACTGACTTACCCATGACGGCGTGCACTGGTCCCGTTATCCTCCGGTAACGTAGCTCGTAAACTTAGTTCCGGTAAGTTTAATAAAGATTGTTTTTCTTCTCAAAACAACATTTGTCCGAAAAGTGATATACTTGTCTCCCAGACAGTTTCCCGCTAAAAATCCAGCAGCGTATTTCGCATTCGCATATTTTCTCTCTCGATTCGTATCAATGCACCCACGTTATCTCTATTAGCCTGTTAACTTTTAGCGGATGTGTACGGCGGATGTGGTCCGCCATAAGTGGAAGTTTACAAGTGAACAGTAGTGATGTCTGTTTAGCCGACGTTATCGTTTTCATCGAACTTTCATGTATAAACAAGCTAATTTTTTGTCGAGCTGAGGTACCCGACGTACCCGAGGTAAACGACATTTGTTTACGTTTGTTTGTGTCAGTTGTTGTCGCCTCTGTAGACGTAGCAGCTCAGGTAGAGGCGCAAACTGTAATCAAGTGGTGTCCCATATCTCAGGGGAACATTCGTACCCAAGCCCTCTCAGCTCGTTATCGAGGGACAAGACAAAGACGTAGATAAAGGGGAAGGGGACGCAGCCTTAGTCTATATTCGTACAAGTTTTAACCAATCAAAAAAATAATAATAATAATAATTACATCAAACATTTAGGACTTGGGTTGGATTCATTTACAAAAATCATATATTATCTAAATGTTTATTTGGATACATGATCTTGTAGTTTTTCTGTATGCTGTATATCTTGAATAAGTCCTGTAGTATTTAACGACTATGTTGTGCTTGTGTCCTATAAATGGGCCACTGAGTAGAGTAGAGTAGAGTAGAGTAGTGTAAGTCTTTAATGTTTATGACTTTATTGTGAACGAGCTCAAGTTTCACAGCAGCAGACATAATGGAGAATCCCATTGAACAACCCACAGCATTTACTTTCATTAGTGTTGAGCAATATTACAACAAGACTCAATCAGCAACAGTGGTTCTTTCAATATAATTAAGACGCTTTAATTTTGTGCTTGCAAATTTTGGTTAATATCTAAATGTCCTGCATTTCGCAAAATTGTCTCTTGTGAGCTTTGAACCATGTTAAAGGAGAATTAATGTTTTTTTTACAATCTGAGCCTTATGTCGGTAATAAAACAAGTTGTTTTACTCATCCATAGCACTTTGGTGTCATATGGAGCAGTTCTGGAGATGTTTTTGATTAGCGATCTCCGTAACGTGAGTTCTCGGGACATATATTTGCGGTCTCCAAATAACACAAACTTTAGCACTTTTCAAATCATAGAAGCTCAATGTCTTAGTCTACACTTTTGTTTGAGTCAAAAGTGGCCTGTAATTCGAGATTTATCCATAATTTACAGTTTTGTGTTTCATGTTTGGGTCCCGAGAGCTGAGAGCAAAATAAGATGTGACTCTGCACATGCGCACTGGCCTCCTCATCTACTCGAAATTATAGCTAAATATCGGATTAGAGGCCACTTTTGACTCAAACGAAAGAGTAGACTAAGACATTGAGCTTCTATGATTTGAAAAGTGCTAAAGTTTGTGTTATTTGGAGATCGCAAATATATGCCCCGAGAACTCACGTTACAGAGATCGCAAATCTAAAACATCTCCGGAAATGCTCCAAATGACACCAAAGTGCTATGGGTGAGTAAAACAACTTGTTTTATTACTGAAAAAAACGTTAATTCTCCTTTAATATTGTTACCTCATCAAAAACAGACCTGGAGTCGTGTTTTGTTTCATTCACACATTTGAGTAATCCTTTATTACTCATGATTTATTAGTATGGTCATAGTATTTATTTATTTATTTATTTATTTATTAGTCCCCGGGCGCCTGAAAGATGAGCTTCCCACTGCTCCTGAAAGGATGGGTCAAATGCAGAGAAATAATTTCCCTACAGGGATAAATAAATGATAATAAAGTAAAATAATAAATAAATATTATTCGTCTGTCTGCATCTTCAAATCTCAAAATGCTCTGTTCCACTTTGTGATGTCATGAAGCAAAAATCAAACTCCTAAACAGGACCATGAACTCGAATTGATCACAGGCTCCTGAAAATGTTCTTGTTTAAATCCATTTTGTATTTTGTTCTTGAGCTTTCAGACGATCTTAAAACTTTTTTTTGTCTGTGTTTGCTAACGTGTGCATCGCGTCACCATGGTAACTGCTGAACATTCTGCCAAGAGAGATACAGTACATCTGGAACCCCCCCAGCATGATGTCACTGTAAAGTATCGATTCTCCTCATGACTATGGCAATGCTGTATCGGCGGTTTTATTCAGTCTACACCAAATCTCCTCTCTTGTTTTTCCTGGTCTAAACTACAGCGGCTGATATCTCCACAAAGCTCGTATTATGTCGGTCCTCGCTGAGTAACACAGGGGCTTTTGTGTGTCTGGAAGTTGCATGTCTCCAGCTTTAACTCTATAATTACCATGTGTATATATTGTTATGTAACTCTATGGCTGTAAATATCTGTGAAAGAGGAAGATCTGTTTGCAATTGTCAATTTATTTCTATTTAACACACCAGGAAAGTCCCACTGTGATCGAGAACCTCTTTTCAGTCCAAGTCCTATTCCCATAGACAGGACAGAATGTTATTTGAAATTAAGTAATAATGTTTGTGTTAAAGGGCCCATAATGCTCTATTTTCTGATCTATGTTATAATATAATCATTGTGAACATACCTGGAGTTGTGTTCATGCATGTTTAACACACAAACCCTGCAGTTCTTCTCTCAAACTGAAAACTCAGTTCCACCTTGTGATGTAATGCACAGGAAGCTGTACAGGATGTACAGGACGTGCTCCAGTGTATTTTTAAACTCCATACTGTCATGGTTTATGTTTTGTAGTTATTGTTGTTGCATATTTTGGTGTATCTTATTCCTTTAGTGTAGTGTGCCCTTAGTTTTTTTATTTTGACATTTGTCCTGTCAGCTTATTGCTTTTAGTTTTACTTCCTGTCTGTTGATTGTTTTCCCGCCCTCATGTGTTACACTTTTGCCTGTGTGTTTATACCCCGTGTTCTCCTCTGCCCTTTGTTGGTCCATTGTCATCATTAGTGTCATGTTATACCAGTTTTGATTTTTTTTTTTTTTAATTCTTTGTTAGTTATTAAAGATCCCATGACATGGTACTTCTTGATGCTTTTATATGGCTCCTTAATGGTTCCCTAATACTGTAAATGAATCCTTCTTCAAAATCAACACTCAGTGCATGAGAAACAGAGATAAGATGAGAAAGAGTATTTTTTCTCCCTCAGAACAGGTCATAATGGGCGTTGTTGCTTGAATGCAAATGAGGAGAAAAGAGCTGGCCAATAGTAGAGGGTGGGGGCGTGGCCAAACTCTCCGCTCAGAGCTGTCAGCTGTGCCCTCTGATCCATTTCCTTGTTTTTGCACGGGGAAGAGATTTGAAGCGTTCCATTGAAAAATAAACACATTTCCACATAAAATAAAATTAAACCACTGCTGTTCAAAGGTCCAGAGGCTCAGATAAAGGACTTCCGAGCCTAGAAACACTCGGACGTGCCTCCAGGCAAATTAAAAAACGCATTTCGCATTGCCTAGCACATTCGCAGTCCAAACTCTCTGGGCGTGATTTACAGAGACGCTGAGTACAGACAGACGGGGGTGGAACTGCGTTTGCATTTCTTTTTTCGATCTGACGTCAATCAGGTGCCTTGTTCAAACTCGCCCGTTTGAGCTCCGAATTTTTGTAACGCAGAAAAGGATCGCAAATGCTCAGTTTAGACATTTCGCAACTTTTAAACCATGGGGGGGGGCTAAACAGGGTAGGGGAGCTCACATTAACGTTCAAAACCCTCAGAAAGTGAAAATTTCATGCCATGGGACCTTTAAAGAACCTTAACAGCAGTCCTGCATTTTGGGCCCTCCCTCTTATTAAACGTGACACATACACCTTCACTAGAATCATTTGGATGATTTCAGCCCTGAAACTGCCAATCTCTACTGAACAAAAAGCAAAAGGTAGCTGGAGATGTAGACAGTGTAATAATAAAGAGATACTCATACATGTGTGAATTTGCACCTGATCATTACCTGCACCTGCACTGTTATATCCTTGTATTCTTATTTTATTCTATTTTATTCCGCTCCAAGTACCGAAGCAATTTCCTAATGTTGTGAACAACATATGGCAATGAAACCTTTCTGATTCTGATTCAGAAACAAAACACAACTCCAGGCATGTTTTTGTCATGTTTAAGCCATGTTACAAGAGGTAGTTTTGTGTAATATGGGACCTTTAATACATGTGACACAAGGTTGAAGGGAGAATTTTAGAAGCCATATCAGATTTAAATGCACTGAAAGACTGCATTATGACTTTTTCATTTTGCCTTCTATTGTATATTGAGATCTTTTAAAGCCCCAGTATGTAACGTATGACAAAAAATATACTAAAATCAAAGCATGTTCTTTCATTATGGGTGTTTTTTTATTGTGCTGAGAAACATGTGTCCTTACTCTGAGCGGGCTTGCATCTCCACAAACCTGACTCTTACTTGGCCTGCTCCTGCTTGTTTCCATGCAAATATTGTTCCATAATCTTCCACAGTTTTAAATTTTTGGATTCTACCTGGACGACTGAGGGATTTTACATACTTCCAAAGTAGGCCATAAAACTTAACTTTTGGTTTTAACATTCTGTTTCCATGGAATCAGGCAATTCACTTATCATTTTGGATTTAAACATCACATTTTCAGGAGCCTGTGATCATGATCCTGTTTAGGTGTTTGATTTTCAACAAAAAGATGAGAGTGACAAACTGAAAAACTGTTCTCTAATGCTCGCAAGCTTGTGAGTCTAATTTTACGTGTGAAAAACTTGTTTAGTTCCAACTAAATCAGCTCTTTCTGGTCAGAATGTGTTAAAGTAAGCTCAGAATAAAGCCCAACAAGCCTCAGACAGAGCAGGGCTTTCAGTTAGCGGCACACCCCCAGGGCATGTTGATGACATCAGCTGCAAAGTATCAATTTGTTATACGCCCTTTGGCACGTGTTTTAGAGTCTGTTCTGTATAATCTAGATAACAGTAAATGTGATGAAAATGCCATTAGGACATGTAGTTGTTTATCTATGACGTGTTTGTGTGTGTTTGTGTGTTTGTGCGTGCAGGAGAGCAGTATCTGGCGCATGTGTGTAGCAGCTCGGCCCCAAGAGGAGGTAAGAGGACCCCACACATCTGACCACAGTGTGCAGACAGAGCCCAGAGAGGAGCCAGCCCCAATGCACAGGTAATAATCACACTGCACTGATACGATAATACTCATAGATGATAATACTGAAGCTAATTTATAAATCAGTCAATCAAATAACTTTATATATCCCCTTGATGCAACACATTAAAGGTGCTTGTCTCCATGGAAATGTTTGTGCTTGTCTCTAGATTGTTCAACCGTATAGATTAAGGTTATAGCACTATGCTGCATATTACAATTCAGATCTGTGGAGAGTCACATTCATATACAGCTCTGGAAAAAAATAAGAGACCACTGCATTTTTTTTTTCTGAAATTAGCATCTCTACATGTATTACAGCCATTCCATTCCAGCGTCTGTTGAATTCCAACACAAACACAAAGCTGAGCTACTTCAGTTCTTGCACCAGGAGTGGAATAAAGTCACCCAAGAACAATGTGAAAGACTTGTGGAGAGCATGCCAAGACGCATGAAAGCTGTGATTAAAAATAAGGGTTACTGCACCAAATATTGATTTCTGAACTCTTCTTAAGTGTAAACATTAGTATTATGTTGTTTTAAAATGAATTTGATCTTGTTTCTTTGCATTGTTTCAGGTTTGAAAACATGTATCTTTTTTGTTATTTTGACCATTTGTCATTTTCTGCAAATAAATGCTCTAAACCAGGCATGTCCAAACTATGGCCCGTGGGCCAAATGTGGCCCTCAGACAAATGTTTCTTGGCCCTCAGGCTTCCAGGTGAATTGGCCCAAATTACCTTGAGCAAAACTTGTGATTGCAAATTTTTTGAAAATCTACCTTGATAAGACAATACTTAAAAATCCCATGACATGGTACTTCTTGATGCTTTTATATGGCTCCTTAATGGTTCCCTAATACTGTAAATGAATCCTTCTTCAAAATCAACACTCAGTGCATGAGAAACAGAGATAAGATGAGAAAGAGTATTTTTTCTCTCTCTGAACAGGCCATTATGGGCGTTGTTGCTTGAATGCAAATGAGGAGAAAAGAGATGGCCAATAGTAGAGGGTGGGGGCGTGGCCAAACTCTCCGCTCTAAGCTCTCAGCTGATCCATTTCCTTGTTTTTGCACGGGGGGAGAGATTTGAAGCGTTCCATTGAAAAATAAACACATTTCCACAGAAAATAAAATTAAACCACTGCTGTTCAAAGGTTCAGAGGCTCAGATAAAGGACTTCCGAGCCTAGAAACACTCGGACGTGCCTCCAGGCAAATAAAAAAACGCATTTCGCATTGCCTAGCGCATTCGCAGTCCAAACTCTCTGGGCGTGATTTACAGAGACGCTGAGTTCAGACAGACGGGGGTGGAACTGCATTTGCATTTCTTTTTTCGATCTGACGTCAATAAGGTGCCTTGTTCAAAATCGCCCGTTTGAGCTCCAATTTTTTCTAACGCAGAAAAGGATCGCAAATGCTCAGTTTAGACATTTCGCAACTTTTAACCATGGGGGGGGGGGGCCTAAACAGGGTAGGGGAGCTCACATTAATGTTCAAAAACCTCAGAAAGTGAAAATTTCATGCCATGGGACCTTTAATATTTATTGTGTGGTTTTAAGGATGTTAGCATGAATAAAGGACTGAAGCTCATTCTAACGTGTTAAACATGGATATATTTCACTTATTGACTGTACTGAGCACCAGTCTATGGCCCTCGATCAGCCCTTTGCTTAGTCTGTGCTTAGATATACTCAACAAAAATATAAACGCAACACTTTTGTTTTTGCTCCCATTTTTCCTGAGATGGACCCAAAGATCCAAAATTCACTCCAGATACACAACACTACCATTTCTCTCAAACATTGTTCACAAATCTGTCCAAATGTGTGACAGCGAGCACCTCTGCCCCGCCGAGACAATCCACCCCACCTCACAGGTGCGCCACATCAAGATGCCGATCCGACATCATGACCAGTGCACAGGTGCGCCCCAGACTGCCCACAATAAAAGGCCACCCCGAAATGTGCATTTTTTTTTTTTGCTTTATTGGGGGTCTGGGGACTCAGAACCTCAGTATCTGGTGTGACCACCATTTGCCTCATGCAGTGAAACACATCTTCTTCGCATAGAGTTGATCAGATTGTCAGTTGTGGCCTGTGGAATGTTGGTCCACTCCTCTTCAATGCCTGTGCGAAGTTGCTGGATATTAGTGGGAGCTGGTACACGCTGTCGTATACGCCGGTCAAGCACATCCCAAACATGCTCAATGGATGACATGTCCGGTGAGTATGCTGGCCATGCAAGAACTGGGACATTCTCAGCTTCCAAGAATTGTGTACAGATCCTTGCAACATGGGGCCGTGCATTATCTTGCTGAAACATGAGGTGATGTTCATGGATGTATGGCACAACAATGGGCCTCAGGATCTCATCACGGTATCTCTGTGCATTCAAAATGCCATCAATAAAATACACCTGTGTTCTTCGTCCATAACAGCCTTTGAAGAGGAGTGGACCAACATTCCACAGGCCACAACTGACAATCTGATAAACTCTATGCGAAGAAGATGTGTTGCACTGCATGAGGCAAATGGTGGTCACACCAGATACTGACTGGTTCTGAGTCCCCAGACCCCCAATAAAGAAAAAAAAAATGCACATTTCGGGGTGGTCTTCTTGATGTGGCGCACCTGTGAGGTGGGGTGGATTGTCTCGGCGGGGCAGAGGTGCTCGCTGTCACACATTTGGACAGATTTGTGAACAATGTTTGAGAGAAATGGTAGTGTTGTGTATCTGGAGTGAATTTTGGATCTTTGGGTCCATCTCAGGAAAAATGGGAGCAAAAACAAAAGTGTTGCGTTTATATTTTTGTTGAGTGTATGTGGCCCTTGATGAAAAAAGTTTGGACACCCCTACTCTAAACAATATTTTTATTTGGAATATGGGGGAAATGTTGGAAAAGTTCAAGACTCCATGCACAGCTTCCAGGTGCAGCAGGAACATTAAAGGTCCCATGGCATGAAATTTTCACTTTCTGAGGTGAAAATTTGCTAAAGTTTGGCTAAAAGTTGCGAAATGTCTAAACTGAGCATTTGCGGTCCTTTTCTGCGTTACACAAAACAAGTTTTGAAACGGGCGAGTTCGGACAAGGCACCTTTTTGACGTCAGATCGGCAAATGCAGCTCCAGCCCCTCTCTCTGTCTCCGCTCAGCGTCCCTGTATATCCCGCCCATAGAGTTTGGACTGTGCATGCGCTACAATGTGAAATGCGTTTTTTGATTTGCCTGGAGGCACCTGCGAGTGTTTCTAGGCTCGCAAGTCCCTTACCCGACCCTCTGGACCTCTGAAATACCAGTGGTTTAATTTTATTTTCTGTGTAAATATGCTTTTTTTCATTGCTAAGTCTCTCATCTGTCTCTCACGGAAGAGCAGACAGAGCGGAGCCGAGCTGCGCTGAGCTGCGGGGGAAACCCGCCCCCCCGCTCCTCAGCCAATCTCTCTGTCCTTCTCATTTGCATTGAAGAAGCAACACCCACAATAAAGCATTTTAAACACATATCTAGCCTCATGAAGACTGTCAGAGTCATATCTCATGCAGTGAGTGTTGATTTTGAAGAAGGATTCATTTACAGTATTAGGGAACCATTAAGGAGCCATATAAAAGCATCAAGAAGTACCATGTCATGGGATCTTTAAAAAATTCATCAGGTGATGACGCTGTAGAGGCGAAACGCGTTGTTCGCTCTAGTGTAATAAAGAATAAATAAAGAATAAAGTCGAGTAAGTGTGCGGTAAACCTTCTCTTTTTTTGAAGTCAAAATAAGTCTGTTGTGTGATGTGTGCATCTAATTAGAACATTTTTTATTGTCCAAGAACCAGAAAGTGCACATTCGCATGCTAGTTGTTGTTGCATCAAAAAACAAAACTGCGCTCTGGTCTCTGAAAGGTGTGAAAAGCGCTTATAAACTCATTACTGTGAATAATTAGGATGCTCAGAATACATAAGATATACTGTTTACAGCGAACTACAGTCATGTGAAAACATTAGGACACCCTTTGAAAGCCTGTGTGTTTTTGGAACATTCTTTGACATATGGATATTTATTCTTAATGTTAACAATACAGTAAGATTAAAGTAATATCACTAAACAATTAACACTGAAGAAAAGACTTTTCAAGATCATGAAAACAATCAAATAAAATGTAATTCCAGACAAATGCATACTAACTTTTTCCACAGTTAGAATATGCATTTTTCAGCAATTACATTTTACAGATGATCTTCAAAAGTCATTTCTTCAGTTTTAATTGATTATTCATATTACTTTAATCTCTCAGTATGGTTAAAATTGAGGTTAAATATCCATAGATCCAAAAATGTTACAAAAATACACATGCTTTCATAGGGTGTCCTCATTTTTTCACACGACTGTATATGTTTTCTCATTTTTAAAAGAGTAAAATCAGATAACACAACACAGAATTAGGATATTTCTGTGTACATAAAAGGCTGTTTAAACTCCATGACAGCCACGAAAAACGATTGCTTTAATTGTGCATATTTAATCCTCTCTCTGTGTGTGCTTTGCGGTCACTTCTCTGCGTTTCTCCATAGGCCCGTCTTCACGACAGACAAACTGGCTCCTTTTAACGGACAGGGGCTGAGCGGCAGTGGCTGGATGGAGCTGCAGAGAGCGAGGAGTGTCCACATTAAAGCCTGCTGTGAGGTAAGAGGCAAAACCCAAGACTATATTTAAACACCACTGCAGAGGGAGAAGGGATGTAACGAAATCTACATCTCTCTACCCGATATTTTCATGATATGCATCTCACGGTACGGTTTTCATTGCGAATATTTGTGGAGGCTAACTTTTCTGTCATAATGCAAATAATTAAGATGTAAAAATGATGCAAAAACAGTTATTTCATCGTCTAGACTAGACAAACACAGCAAAGGATCATGGTCTATGTAGTTCTCTCTGTTTTTAGCTGTTGCTGCAGTAACAACGAATTTAAGCAAAGAGATTTGTAATTCGATATAATATGATGGCCCTCGATATCACTGTGAGACTTTTGACAATATTTTATTTATTTTAGTTTTTAGTTTTGTTTGCTTAACATAACACAAAACACATATGAGAACAATAAAAACAAAAACAAACACACAAAAATATGAATAAAAGATAAACTGAAGATGCTGTTGTTTTGCCTGGAATGTTCCATGGTATGGCATTTAACGTTAAACATAACATTAAACACAGCATTTACTCATATTAATTACAGCTGTTTCTATTACTCAAAAATACAGTAATTCCTGCTGTGAATATATGCACAAATGAGTTTACACTCCTATAATAAATCGCGTGTGGCTTATTTTACATGCACAACATCTGATTCTCATCTGATTTCTGGACATTTAAGATACTTTAAGATACAATGACAAGCACTAAAACTGATGTGAGTAATGAGAGGGACCGTGATCTCAAAGAAACCAGATTATTTAGCTGTTTACATGTAATTTTAATCATCTACAACTCCAAAAATCTGAAAAAACACCGCAGCCAGTGTTGAGGTGGATCAGCTCAGCGCTCGGTCCCATGGAGCGGATTTTCCTTTTCCACTTCAGCCTCAGACCTCCACAGACTTTCATGTGGCAATGAGCAAAACCAGGCGAGGTCACAACAAATGCAGCCAGTCAAGTTTAAAAAAAAAACTGCTGTTGGGTTGTGTAACAGCTCAGTGACAAATTTAGACTTAGATTTGGATGAATTTTGTCCTGTTTGAAACCAGAGTCGGAAGTCTGAGCAAAAGTCAAAATGTGAGGATTTTTATACTTTTTTGGTCTTGGAGAAGGAGCTGAGTCCAAAAGGAAAGCTCTCAATTTACCGCTCAGTCTACATTCCTACCCTCACCTATGGTCCCTGGTGTAGTCCTGGTTTTATTCAGGGCTCTCAAGTCTCACACTTTGAGAGTGTGACACACGCAATTCACACATGGTATTTCTCACGCTGAAATTTAGTTACGCAATTCATGCGTAGCGCACAGCGCTTCTGTGCCCAGAAAATCGGCCTGTGTGGCTCAGAAGGGTTAGTTATGCACCGCGCTGTTTTCAGTGTAAAAAAAACCCTCACTCGCAAATAACCCACGATAGGCACAATCCGTGAAGTAGTCAGTTTTATATTGCGTGTATAAATATGCGTGTATTTCACAGTTCCTCTGACTGAGGCACCTGGCGCCGCTGCGCTGTTGCGGGTTTTGTTGGGGAGAAAACTTGCAAACATACAGCACTTCAGAGCAGTGACGGACTGGGATCATCGGCCCTGGCAATTTACATCTACAAGCGGCCCCGTAGTCTGTGGAACGGGAGGGAGGGGTTCTACAGCTCTGCACCAAACACAGAACTGTAGTGAGAACGCATCCGTGTGCTCTCAGGACTGGTTCCGCCGCCTGGACTCCAGGTTCCACCAGTTCGTTATGAGGAAACACTGCCGCTACTTCCCGATGCGCATTGACTACCCGGAGAAGTGTGCGCGCGGACACGTGGTCAAATCCGTAATAGAGCGCGGCCTCTGCCCTTCTGGCATGTGCCCAAATGCCAGACCGCTCAGTCTTCAGAGTCACACTGCTCGTGATCGAACATTTAAATAAATGTGTCAAACTGAACACATTCTGTACAGGAGACACGGAGGAGAATGACTGACGGATCGGCAAAGGTCTACAGTCCCTTAGCCAATCAGGATGCAGAACACAATGCGTGTTGATACACTATAAAAAAATCAGCGAAACAGCGAGGGACCACTGTATTTAATTAAAATGTATTTTATTTTAGTTTGTTCATATTTAAAATGTAATTCTATGGCACAAAGGTAAATATATGCAGTGTTATTTCATTTTAAATTTCAAAAGGGTTTTGTGGCTCCCAGTGTTTTCTTTACTGTGTGAAACGGGTGCAAAAGGCT
This sequence comes from Paratrypauchen microcephalus, assembly GCA_036785185.1. NCBI lineage: Eukaryota > Metazoa > Chordata > Actinopteri > Gobiiformes > Gobiidae > Paratrypauchen > Paratrypauchen microcephalus. The sequence goes on along the minus strand of JAVJIX010000013.1, from coordinate 10,734,362 downwards.
CTTTGAGTGGTAAAGGTTGCCGACCCCTGGTCCAGACTATGCATCCGGAGCTGATTCCATCCAGTGCAAGTCACATTTTATGAGAAGTTAGTGCAAAGTGGCTGAAATGATCCCAGAGCATCTCAGAGCATCTACAGTTCAAAAATTTTCCGGGGGGCATGCCCTCGGACCCCCCTAGCTTTTCGGTGACTTTCAGCTTTTTCAATTACTGGTTACTTTCATCCCTGTTTATATTAATTAATACAGTATTAAGTTAAGCAGGACAGATATTTCTTTTATTCTGTTCATTTTGTTATTTTGTATTAAAAATAAATAGCTGATAATTATTTATTTTCCCGGTGTTCATATCACTCAAATATGCATCTAATTAAATTCAGGTTTGAATTAGATGCTTCCCGGAAATCTCACTCCAACCGAACTTCAAAACTTGAGAGCCCTGTTTTATTTCTGGTTCAGATCTCTGTTCTTGCCCTCAACTATGGCCATGAATTTTAGGTAATGATCGAAGGACAAAATCGTGGATACAAGTGGTCAAAATGAGTTTCCTCAGCAGGGTGGCTGACCTTAGAAATAGGGTGAGGAGCTCAGTCACATGGAAGGAGCTTGGAGTAGAGCCGCTGCTCCTCCACATGCAGAGGAGCAGCTGAATCTCGTGTGTCTGTTCTGAATACCTCCTGGAGACCTCCCTGGAAAGGGGTTCATGTCTAACTGGAAGGATTCCCCGGGGAAGACGCAGGACACCCTCGAGGGACTTTGTCTCTCAGCTGGCCTGGGAGTGCCTTGATTTCCCACTGGAAGAGCTGGTGGAAGTGTCTGGGAGGAGGGAAGCCTGGGAGTCCCTGTTTGGACAGCTGCTCTTGCCCTGGATAAGCAGAAGGAAATGGATAGATGGCCTTGGACAAAATATTAGTTATGACACCTTGTAGACAGAAAGAACATTTTCCGTGATACAGTGATGCAGCTCCCATCCATGTGCATATCATATACCGAATAAATGCAGTGATGAAATAATGACAAAGTCCTGTCCCTGTAGTTGCACATGTCGGGCTGGGTGCAGAGTTTGTGTAGGACACAGGAATGTGGCCACAGAGCAGTCAGAAAATAGCAAACCCACACAGACACATGAGAGCAGGGACTGGAGGTCTGCTCTGCACTTTTGCTCAGATCTGGTCAAAATAAACATATACTGTATTCATTCAGCCTGTATGCTATATTGATTAGGGTTTTCAAGTATCAGAAATCAGATATTAATGGATACAAAAACTCCAAACCAAATACTCAAGTATCAATACTAAAAAGTCACATTCACAGGACAGAAATGAACCTTTCTTAAACAGTTTTAGAATGATCTTGAGCTGATCAGAACAAAAGCACATATACCTGAAAGACTGAGGGATGTAGTAATGTTGAAAATGATCACATTCTATTGTGCTTTTTTTTTTTTTTTTTTAGGGTTATCGAGTTTGAAATTTCCTTTTTTTCCAGGACATCTCCACATCAGAGGACACGTTTCATTCCCGCAGTCTCAGCACCAGCCCCCTGCACCAGAGTTACCCCCCGGACGCCCTCTCTCTGCCCGGGTACACAGACGACGAGCTGCTGGCCAACAACAACCACCTCAAGGTAACACTGCGTTCATTGTGTGATATATACAGTAGGTTCCATTATCTTTATCTGTGATATCAGAGAGTATACTCAGATATCACATAGTCCCATATTGAACATTTTGCCCATATTTGACACTGATATTTTTCTGTGTGTCTCTGTATGCCCATGTTTTACTCCCGTTTTGTATTCAGTGTCATTTGGAACAGATTATTGAGAAAAACTGTCAACTGAAGAGAAATTAGGCCAGATAATCCCTGATAAATAAATGTTGTTATAATCTTAACAAAAGTGAAAGTTAATTTGTAAATTTGACTATAATTTAAGTTAAAGTGTTGGCCTTGCTATGGGTTTTACTATATAAAATTGGTTTTAGCACCACAAACATTCCATATTTGACTATCCCCTCTCAAATTAATTCAATATTTTAAAATACTAATACACCATGTACAGTATTTTTAATTTTTTGTAATGAAGCATAAATCAAGTAATATTTCATTTTAACATGGTTACCTCATATTTGGGGACACAGATAGATCCCTTTAATACAACTCTATGCTCGAAAACAATCACAAGCGGTTTCCCCATCCACTGCTCCTGTTGTTTAGTTATGGCTTAAGCTAATAAGTGTAACATTTTAATTGTAATATGAATTTTGTGCCATATAACCATCCATCTAGTTGCCGATTCCAGAGGTGAATGAGGATAGATACTGTGAGACAGAGAAGACCCCTGAGATCCCACCTGGACAGAACGACAACAACAAGATCAATCACACCTCTACTGGTATGTCCTATGCACAGGTACTAATAATAATGTCACATACGTACACCTTCTTTTACAAGTTAAAATAATAAATTATATTAAGTAAATATTCTCCAACACATTTGCTTCACGTGAAATTCTTTAGAGGGAACCTTTACATCAGTGCTTTTCAATTATTTTCTGTGACGCCCCCCCTAGGAAGAACAAAAAAAAACCTGTGCGCGACTATTAATAGTATTATTTGTCTAGAGGATTGTTATTAGTACACCTCTGCATCACAATGTATCCTTTATTAACATTAAAAACAAAAAAAGAAAGAAACTTCGAACAAAGACTGCACTCTGCACTGTCTTTTTGCACTGAGGACTCAAATATTAATGTGTTTTTAATGCAGCTATGGGCACATTTGTTTACGTTTTACAGAAACGAAACTTAAAATCACATGGCCCATTTGCATAAACTAAAAGCGCTGAAAAAAAAACAAAAACGCTCTGTCCTCGTGCCGCTGATGCGTCAGCTTCTATCGGACTAAAGGACACGACTCAGTGGAATATACGTGTTTTTCTGTGACAGAGGATGTTCTGCTGATGGTGAGTCTGTTCTGTATATCGCGTATTTAAGGCTGCCGACCCCTGCCCCACTGCCAACTACTGTTGTTGATGTGCAATTACATTTAGTTCTAGTACAGTACGGCAAAAAAGCATGTTTCCCAGGGTCACACGCTCCCCTCCTGGCATCACACCGCGCCCCCCCCAGGGAGGCCTGCACTGCACAGAAGCACTGCTTTACATAGATGGTATAGTGTACTGTAGGTATAATGCCACAAAGGACTCAAGACAAAGGAATAACATCTCCATGAAGACAAGCAGATGATGGGCCATCCACCTGCAAACAGCACCTTTAAAGCAACACTGTACCTTTCTGATACATTAACTGTATGATTGTATGGAAATAGAAAGTTAAACCCATATTTTGAAACCTTCTGCATGGACATAAATACATTTTATGCCATACTGTGGAATATTGTAATCAAGGGAACACTATGGAGATTGTTTGCATGGCGATATTTTGGGGACTTCATTACACGATGGTTAATAACTCCTGAAATCTACTTTGCTTGATGTTCCTCTGTCTCTGCTTGCTGTAGCTGGAGTCCATCCGTACTGGATTGGAGACCTGGAGACCATCATTATGAAGAACCCAGAACTGTACCATCCACACAGGAACCACGCCTTATATGGAAACAGGAAGTCTCTGTCACAGCAGCTGGAGATTTTTCACAACAGCACACGGGTAATTCATACTGTCTCCAAAGTATGGCATGTTGATTGTAGGTCACTGTGGGCTTTTCTGTGAGTTTGTGCCTGTGTCTGAGTAGGTCCAGTACTCCAGTTCCCCCCATGAATTTCCCCATTGAGGAACAAATAATAGTTTAACTTATCTTACCATAAAACATTTACAATAGGCTATTTTTTAACATATTCTGTTTCTTGGTCAAATCAGACCGCTGTATTCTGAATACTTACAATACTTTCACATTAAGTTATATTATAGGGTAAACAACATGACATAGAATTACAATCAATTATGTTTGTGGTACCATTTATTATACATTTATTTATCTCTAATTACAAGGAAAAATACTAAATACTTAATTGCTATATTTCTTAATAAAGTGCTGTAATATATTCTATTGATTTTAGGAAAATATTTGTATTCTCAGTACTACAAAATGAAAGAGTAATGCCTAACTCAGACTGTACCCGGGCCAGCTGCAGCACAGTGTGGGACTGGTTTTATTGTGACACTCACACGAGCTCTGTGTGCTGTTTTGGTCACCGCCTTTGACGGCTGCACAGAGACCATGTGGCCACACAATAATGATTCATTCATTAAGGCTGCTCAGAAAGCATAGTAGTACTAGAGTCCCAACAGAAAGAATCCAGAGGACCACGGCACCTCCTCTGGCACCACCAGAACTGCACCTCGTGCCATCTGAGCCCGGGGCTGTAGCAGAATACAGTTACTCAGAATTAGTGTTATGAATATTTTTGGTACATTCAGTTCTGGAAAAAAAAATAAGAGACCACTGCATTTTTTTCTGAAATCAGCATCTCTACATGTATTACAGCCATTCCATTCCAGCGTCTGTTGAATTCCAACACAAACACAAAGCTGAGCTACTTCAGTTCTTGCACCAGGAGTGGAATAAAGTCACCCAAGAACAATGTCAAAGACTTGTGGAGAGCATGACAAGACGCATGAAAGCTGTGATTAAAAATAAGGGTTATTGCACCAACTATTGATTTCTGAACTCTTCTTAAATTGTTTGAGGTCTGAAAACATGTATCTTTTTTGTTATTTTGACCATTTGTCATATTCTGCAAATAAATGCTCTCAGTAGTTTATAGATTCAAACAAAATGTTCCTTTTGCCCAAACACATACCTATAAGTAGTAAAATCAGAAAAACTGATAATTTTGCAGTGGTCTCTTAATTTTTTCCAGAACTGTATGTACCAAAAATATTCATAACACTGTCCTCCAGCTAGTCTCTCCTGACCATAAGCATGACTCAAGATTCAAGTCTAATTTATTTTATTTTTCAGTGTGTGTCTCGTCCGTCTCGGTCCCTCAGTTCGGCTCAGCTCCTTCACTCCAGCAGCAGCACACAGGCTTTTATCATCTGTAACATCGTCCTCATGAAGGGCCAGGGGAAGGTAAGAGTCACACTGAACACAGGACATGTTTAGCTCCGGGGACAATGACCGACTCTGACTAATGTCGTTTGTGTTTTTCTGCCTGCAGGGCCTTGGTTTCAGTATAGTGGGAGGTAAAGACAGTATGTACGGGCCAATGGGGATCTATGTCAAAACTATCTTTCCTGGAGGAGCTGCTGCTGCCGATGGGCGACTGCAGGAAGGTGAGGAAATGTATTTTTACTTTAGGTCTTTGCGATAATATATTTTTTACTTTTACCTGTATTTAAAGTTTTGTTTTTTCAGGTGATGAAATTCTGGAGCTGAACGGAGAGTCACTTCACGGTCTAACTCACGATGAAGCGCTCAACAAATTCAAAGTAGGACGTCACAGATTATAATAATACTGTAATCCTCAGAAAAAAGGCTGTGTGAAGTGTCTGTCCCAAAGGATTTAAATGCCAGGGATACTAAGTACACGTACAGTAACTGCAATATGCAAAATCGCTTAAGAAGACTTTATTTCAGAATGTTTGAATTCAGAGGATTTGAGTACTATTTACTTAGTTGTAAAGGTTCTATATTACACAAAACTGATTCTTCTGAGTTTTAAGACATGTTATATTGTTGTTACCTCCTCAAAAACATACCTGGAGTTGTGTTTTGTTTCATTCACACATGTTTGAGTAATCCTGGATTATTAGGAGGCCTTTATCCCCAAAACTCAAAATGCTCTGCTCCACCTTGTGATGTCTGGTAGTGGTAATTTTCATTTTAAGAGTAATTTTTCATTTGTTTAGTAGAGGTTGGCAAGTTGTTTTTGATGAGGAACATAGCAAAATAGCGCAATATAGGCTCTTTAAAGTGGAAATAAGCATTAAATCCACGTTTTCCCCAACTAAACTGTGTATATGGTGTCTGACGGTATTATCTACTGTTCCAAGTATCCACATGACTGTCCAGATTACAGACAGTTGTTTATGAATACAAACATCTGGCTGCATAGGTGGAGTTTAAAGTGTGTGCCTGTCAGACAACTCACGTTATTCCTTAAACCTTTAGACTCCACACCTCTCCCCCTTAACTCTCTCCTTTAATCTACCAGATACTGTCCAGATTAGCACCGCTACAGGTCTGGAAAAAAATAAAAATAAACCACTGCAAAATGATCAGTTTTTCTGATTTTACTACTTATAGGTATGTGTTTGGTCAAAAGGAACATTTTTGTTTGAGTCTATAAACTACTGACAACATTTTCCCCCAAATTTCAAATAAAAATATCATTTAGAGCATTTATTTGCAGAAATGACAAATGGTCAAAATAACAAAAAAAAGATACATGTTTTCAGATCTCAAACAATGCAAAGAAACAAGATCAAATTCATTTTAAAACAACATAATACTAATGTTTACACTTAAGAAGAGTTCAGAAATCAGCTTTCATGCGTCTTGACATGCTCTCCTCAAGTCTTTCACATTGTTCTTGGGTGACTTTATTCAACTCCTGGTGCAAGAACTGAAGTAGCTCAGCTTTGTGTTTGTGTTGGAATTCAACAGACGCTGGAATGGAATGGCTGTAATACATGTAGAGATGCTGATTTCAGAAAAAAAATGCAGTGGTCTCTTATTTTTTTCCAGAGCTGTATTTGAAATGTGGTTGTGGGTGGAGTTTAGGTGTTTAGCTCCACTTTAAGTTTTTTTTATATTTCACCTGTAGCAGATCCGTAAGGGTGTTTTGACTCTGGTGGTGCGCACGAGTCTCCGAGTGGACGCCCTGTGTGGTCCCACGCAGATGGCGCTGTGCCGATCTCGCTCCCTCAGCTCCACGGCCGCTGTGTCGCGAATGAGCACCGACATCACCGACCTCAGCTACCTCCACAGCCCTGCCCCTCACCCATCAAGCCACGCCCATCAGTTCTCTAGCCACTCCCATCACATGACAAGCCACGCCCCTCATCTTTCCTCTAGCCCCGCCCCAAAACCACTGACTGTCCCCGAGCACAGCCACAAGCCCCGGGACAGGGTCATGATGGAGATCGTCCTGCACAAAGGTTTGTATGTAATTATATTCTTCTTTTAACACAAAATATGTGTTACATAACCAAGAGAGTGCCTGTCTGTCTGTTTATTTTTCATAATTTTGTACCATAATTTTGAAGAAGACGCTTGAAAGAGCAGCAAAATGTGTTCAATACAACAAACCTTTGTCCAGTTGACAGAATTGAATTTTTATTTTACTATGGATCAACAAGGAATTACACAGATCATTTTATACCTTGATATTTTGTTCCTAGTTCTGATTGGTGAGACTTTGCAGTACAGTGGTCCCTCGCGCTATCGCGGTTCACTGTTCACGGCTACGCTGTTTCGCAGATTTTTTTTTATTTTTTATAGTGTAACATTTTTTTTATAGCGTAACATTGTGTTCTGCGTCCTGATTGGCTAAGAGACCTTTGCCGATTGATAGATGGGGGATGCAGGGGGGACCGGGACTAGACCAGGACTAGACCAGGACTAAACGTGGACTAAACCAGGTCTAGACCAGAACTAAACCAGGTCTAGACCAGGTCTAAACCAGGTCTAAACCTGGACTGGTCTTGGACTAAACGAGGACTGAACCAGGTCTAGACCAGGTCTAAACCAGGTCTAAACCTGGACTGGTCTTGGACTAAACCAGGACTGAACCAGGTCTAGACCTGGACTAAACCGGGACTAGACCAGGTCTAAACCAGGATTAACTCACCCTGTGCGGCTCTTTGCTGGTTTTGTGCGGCTCTTGCGTTCGTTTGTTCGTGTTCGGTTTGTGGCTCGGGCTGCAAGGACGCGGTCCTGAGGGGGAGGCATGGTCCGGGCGCTGTGGTTCGATCTCGTGCTCGCAGCCCCGGCTTTGCGCCGGTCATGCTGCTCTATCACGGATTTGACCACGCGCACTTCTCCAAGGGGTTGGTGCGCGTTGCGTCCCGGGACGTGGCAGTGCCGTTGGATGAGCCGCTCCCCTCGCGCATCCGGCGGGGCTCCCGGCGGAGCCCTCACGCTTCACTATTAATACATTTTGTTGAAAATCTAGGAAAGTTTGAGTGTTTAAATGAGAGAGAAATGTGAGAAAACGTTAATTCCAGTGTTTTAAGGCGTTTACAGCCTTAAAACATATACAATAATTGTAAAATATAAAGTTGTCCTACTTCGCGGATTTCACTCATTACGGGTTATTTCTGGAACCTGACCCCCGCGATAAACGAGGGACCACTGTATTCAAAATGTGCTTGATCAGTCAGTTTGAAAAATACAGAAAGTGTATTGCATTTGGAGTGCTTCCCCTCAATCGTATTCCAACCACAGCCTAAGTGGACTAAGTGAGTGTGACGTCAGTGTATAGCGTTCAGCTCCAAGGCCAGTAGTTATAGGAGCGAATTTGGAGCCTAAGTGGCTAGCAGGTTAGCTATATCCATTTATGATTCCCACTCAAACAGTTTTATGAAGAGTATGAAGCTAAAAGTTAAAATTGATAGTGCATAATTGACTCTTCTCTTGTACAGAACATGTAGTGACACCTAGTGGTTGCTTCAGTCTTTGCCTAACTCTGCATTTGCATTTGAAATTGTGTGTAAAGTTTTGTTTTTAAATGAAGATAATATAATTTGACTTATTGTATTGCATATACAAGAGTCCGGTGTGGGCCTGGGCATTGGTCTGTGCTGTGTCCCGTCTGCAGAGGGCTGTCCTGGGATCTACATCCACACTCTGTCCCCTGGATCTGTGGCCCACATGGACGGCAGACTACGGTAAGATTAAACACCTAAGAAAGACTTTATGATCATTAAAGAGGACGTGTTATGTTATGTTATGTTATGTTATGTTATGTTATGTTATCGCCTTTGAGGATACTTAATTCAACAATATCACACATTTTCAACACTTTAAGTTGAACAAATAATGGGTTGGCTGGTATGAATTATATTTAAATAACTTCAAACATATGAAGCATATACATTTTGATGAGAGAACAGTTACAAAATGGTAGAAAGCTCCAAAAAGTAATGTATAAAGCAAAGTGCAATGTATTACCTGTAAATATTCAAAGACTGTTTGAGCCACTACAATTTAAAAGGAAGCTACATGTTTAAAAAACCTAGATTCAGAACCAACGCTATGGAGCGAAGCGTCACTGTGAAAGGAGTTAATTTATGGAATAGTCTTGACAAAGAAATCAAAGAATCAAGTACAATAACGGCATTTAAAAGATACATAAAATCCAGTGTAATGTGTATGTATGAAAAAGAAAACTAAGTTGTTGCGCATAAAAATGAAGCTTTCTGTTTCCAATTGATTAATAATTGTGATTGAAATGGAATGTATTGATTATATTGAAATGGTTTATAGTCACTATCGGTGTTAATGTTTTGTCTGGAAAAGGGAGGAGGGGCAGATAACATAAAATTACTCTTCTTTCTGCTCCTTTCATTCAATTTTTTTGTATTGCTATCACACTATTGATGTCTTTTTATACTTGATGAATTAAATTAACAAACAAAAATAAATAAAAATAAATAAATAAAAATAAAATACATGTTTGAGTAACTAAGCAATCTCTTTTCCACTATTTGAACCCTTCTTGTGGTTAGCAGTAAGATTCTTTTCAATGCAGACTATTTTGTTTCTTCATATCTGCTCCTTTCTAATGCCTACTATTATGTACATTTACTTTAAAAAAAACAAATGAAATGAAAAAATGCTCGACCCACAAGCCTATCAACCATCAATTCTCCATAAATATACAAAAGCAGGACCCAAAACAACTTCACAAACTTAGCTAAATATGTTAATCCCCCATAAAAGTGTAATACCCCCTCATCTACTGTAACTGTGATCAGATTTCAGTTTGACTGTAACACTAATGCTCCTTCCTCATTTGCCCCTGTAGGTGTGGAGATGAGATTATGGAGATCAATGACACCGTTGTGTATAACATGGCTCTGAACGACGTGTACACTGTTCTGAGCCAGTGCAGCCCTGGTCCAGTCCACATCACCATCAGCAGGCACCCCGACCCAAAGGTACTGCACAGTACTTTATTATTTGTTACAAATAAAGTCACAGCATGTACCACTGGTCTACAAGCAAAATGCTTCCGGAACAAAAGTAGTCAAATTTTTATTGGTTTAGGTCACTAATAAAGAAAAAGTAAGTCAGAAGTGCTGATTGGCTATAGTTTCCAAGGTATAGTATTGGGTCAAAATAGGAAATTTATGTAAAATAAGGCAAAAAGAGTAGTTTATCAGAAGGTACAGTGTGTCTACAAGCAACCAGTTCTATCTGAAAGCCTGTCTGCACATTCACATACATTCATTTTAATATGTCTAGAGTTTTAACATCAAATATTTTTGGATTTCACATAAGAGAAATGCCTCGAAATTGTGTGCACCTGATGTCTTAAAGGTCCCATGGCATGAAATTTTCACTTTCTGAGGTTTTTGAATGTTAATGTGAGCTCCCCTACCCTGTTTAGGCCCCCCCCCCCCCATGGCTAAAAGTTGCGAAATGTCTAAACTGAGCATTTGCGGTCCTTTTCTGCGTTACACAAAACCAGTGTTCAAACGGGCGACTTCGGACAAGGCACCTTTTTGACGTCAGATCGGCAAATGCAGCTCCAGCCCCTCCCTCTGTCTCCGCTCAGCGTCCCTGTATATCCCGCCCATAGAGTTTGGACTGTGAATGCGCTACAATGCGAAATGCGTTTTGTTATTTGCCTGGAGGCACGTCCGAGTGTTTCTAGGCTCGCAAGTCCCTTACCCGACCCTCTGGACCTCTGAAATACCAGTGGTTTAATTTTATTTTCTGTGTAAATATGCTTTTTTTTCATTGCAAAGTCTCCCATCTGTCTTCCTGTGTTAAACATGGAAGAGAGCAGACAGCGGTGCAGAGCTGCGCTTCCAGCGGGGGAAACCCGCCCCCCCCCCCGCTCCTTAGCCAATCTCTCTGTCCTTCTCATTTGCATTGAAGCAGCAACACTCAGAATAAACCATTTTAGACACATATCTAGCCTCATGAAGACTGTCAGAGTCATATCTCATGCAGTGACTGTTTATTTTGAAGAAGGATTCATTTACAGTATTAGGGAACCATTAAGGAGCCATATAAAAGCATCAAGAAGTACCATGTCATGGGACCTTTAAGATATTTCTTGTTTATTTCTTGACGGGTAAAGAAGTGCAAGTTAAATATTTTCAAAATATAAATATTATTTTTAAGCAAAAATGCCTAAATCTATTGTATGGACGACTGAGGGACTTTTCACGCATCTAAAACAATATCATTAAATATCTTGCATACATTAGCTAACCAGCACAGTTATCAATTGATTTTCAGTTCATCTTATCAATATAAATGAAATTTAGCCACTTTTTATCTCGGAAGCAGATCAAGTACAATTTTTTTTTACTTAAAGCCACAATATGTAACCGTTTAGCCAAAAAACAGACTAAAATCAAAGCATATGTTTTTTTGTTTTGTTTTCATTTTGATTGTGTTTGACCCTAACTTGCCTCTCCACAAACCTGACTTGTTGACTGCTCGTTTCCATGCAGATGTTGGCTATAATCTGGCATAAAACATCTGTCTCCATGGAGAATTAAGTGCAGTTTTAACTTTCTATTCCCATCAAATCACGCAGGAAACATGGCACCTCCAAAAAGTTACATACTCTACCTTTAATAATAATAATAATAATAATACATTTTATTTATAAAGCGCTTTTCAAGACACTCAAAGACGCTGTACAAGAGGTAAAATCAGTAATAAAACAAGTAACAAAACAATAAACAATCAGAAAAACATTAAACATTAAGAAACATTAAAAGCAGTTTTAAAAAGGTGAGTCTTGAGCAATTTTTTGAAGGTGGGGAGGTGAGAGCAGTCACGGAGAGGTTGTGGGAGTGAGTTCCAGAGGGTGGGGGCAGCAATGGAGAAGGCTCTGTCACCCCAGGTTCGGAGCTTGGTCCTGTAGGGGAGGGACAGGAGGTTGGTGTCGGAGGAACGGAGGGAGCGGGATGGGGTGTGGCGGTGCAGAAGGTCAGAGAGGTATGATGGGGCCAGGTTATGGAGGGCTTTGTAGGTCATGAGGAGGACTTTGAATTGGATACGCTGAGGGATGGGGAGCCAGTGGAGGTTTTGGAGGACAGGAGTGATGTGGTCTCGGGAGCGGGTGTGGGTGAGGAGGCGGGCAGCAGAGTTTTGAATGTATTGGAGTTTGTTGAGAGTTTTGGAGGGTAGACCATAGAAAAGGCTATTGCAGTAGTCGATTCGAGAGGTGATGAATGCATGGATGAGTGTTTCGGCAGCAGAGAAAGAAAGGGATGGGCGGAGTCGTGCAATGTTTTTGAGATGAAAGAAAGCAGTCCGGGTTATGTAGTTTATGTGTTGTTGGTATGAGAGTGTGGTGTCAAAAAGAATGCCAAGGTTTCGGATGAGTGGGGATGGAGTGAGGGTTGTGTTGTCTATGGTCAGGCTGAAGTCTTGAGTGGATTTGGTGATGTTTTTGGGGCCAATAATGATTAAGTCAGTTTTGTCACAGTTTAGTTGTAGGAAATTGTGTTGCATCCAAGTTTTGATTTCAGAGAGGCAGTGGGTGAGGGAAGAGTGAGTTGTGGAGTTGATGGATTTGGTGGTTATGTAAAGTTGAATATCGTCAGCATAGCAGTGGAAATAGAGGCCGTGGCGGCGAATGATGCTACCAAGGGGGAGGAGGTAGAGGATGAACAGGAGGGGACCAAGCACCGAACCTTGGGGGACGCCTTGCAGTAGGGGAGCAGTGGCGGAGGAGCAGTTGTTGATGTGGATGAATTGTTGACGGTTGGTGAGGTAGGAGTTGATCCAGGATAGTGCTGAGCCGGTGATGTTGAAATGGTTCTTGAGACGGGAGAGGAGGATGGAGTGGCTGATAGTGTCAAATGCTGCTGTAAGGTCCAGGAGGATGAGGATACTGAATTGGCCGGAGTCAGAGGAGAGGAGGAGATCGTTGGTGACTTTGAGAAGGGCTGTTTCTGTACTGTGTTGTGGACGGAAACCAGACTGGAATGGTTCAAATAGGCTATTGGATTTAAGATGGGCTTTGAGTTGGGTGGCTATGACTTGTTCCAGGATTTTGGACAGATATGGAAGGTTTGAAATGGGGCGGAAATTTGCAAAGTTGTCGGGGTCAAGGCCGGGTTTTTTTAGGATAGGGGTGATGGCAGCCAGCTTGAGAGACTGCGGGACAGAACCAGTGGTAAGTGAGGAGTTGATGATTGTTGTTATTAGAGGAGAGATGATTGGAAGGCAGTCTTTGATGAGTGCAGAGGGGATGGGGTCGAGTGAACAGGTGGGGGTTTTCATGGTGGAAAGAAGTTTGGAAAGTTCATCTGGACAGATAGAGGAGAAATGGGAAAGTTGTGGAGTCGAGTTTGGGGGAGGGGAATCAGAAGGGAGGGCTGGAGAGGGAGTGAGGGAGCTATAGATTGTGTCAATTTTGGATTTGAAATATGATAGGAAAGTGTTGCATTTGTCTACTGTAAAAGATGAAGAGGTGTTGTCACTGGGTTTGAGGAGTGTGTTTATTGTGGAGAACAGAGCTTTGGGGTTATTGGAACCAGAGTGAATGAGGTTGGAATAGAAATTTGACCGGGCTGCATTGAGGGCATCTTTATATTGACGGAGGTGATCTGTGTAGGCTTGGAGATGGATGGTTAGACCAGATTTTCTAAGCAGTCTCTCAAGCTGGCGCTTTCGGGATTTCATTTTATGAAGTTCAGGAGTGTACCAGGGTGCTGTGTGGGTGAAAGAAACAGATTTAGTTATTACGGGAGCAAGTTGGTCAAGGCAGGAGGAAAGTGTGTTATTGTAGTAATTAACAAGTTCAGAGGAGTCATCAGACTGTGGGGGAGGGCAGGTGGACAGTTTTGTGGCAAGGGACTTTGAAAGAGCAGAAGGGGAGAGGGATTTGAGGTTCCGGAATGAGATTGTACATTTGGTTTTTGGGATGGGAAGAGGCAGGTCAATGTCTAGGGTGATAGCCAGGTGGTCAGATATATGAAGGTTATGGCTGGTGAGATTTGGGATTTTGACACAGGTAGTACAGACCAGGTCCAGGATATGACCACGGGTATGGGTGGGGAAATTGACATGTTGGTTTATGTTAAAACATTTTAAGAGGTCCAAAAAATCAGCTGCGGGTTTTGAATCAGGGTTGTCGATGTGGAGGTTGAAGTCACCAAGGATGAGGAGGGAAGATGAGATTGCAGAGAGCTGGGTGAGAAAGTCTGTGAAATCAGAAAGGAAAGAGGGGTTGGGCTTGGGGGGGGCGATAAATGACAGCAGTGACCAAGGGAGTAGGACCAGACAGTTTAAAAACAGTGTGTTCAAATGAATTACTTTCATCATAAGGATAAAAATATGTGTATTGTTAAAAAGCGCACTGCGTAATATTTCTAGTGGATCTGCAGGTTTCCAGGGAGATTTACTTACTTGGAATGTTCCACAGTATGATACTAAACATATCTATATCCAAGGAGACAAGCAGACACAGCAAGCAGCCAAAGAGGACACCCTGCTCACAATGAGAATTCAGTGTATTTTTTAATTTAATTTAAGGAAATAAATAGTAGATAGACCAGTTTAATGCCATGGTGTGGAACATGTCCATGGAAACAACAGGTGACCTACCACAAAAGTAGCATAGTGCAGCTTTTTTACTGTTTTGAGTGTAGAAGGGCAGTGCTGGGCGACACTGAATGCTCCTATTGTATTTTAAAGCGGCTCTCTTTAATAATCGTAGTGGCACACTCAATTTTATTTGTCGGTGTCAAGTCCAGGAATGGCCCTGAACCTTTTCGCTACAAATGCTGCATTCATGTGCGTGTGGAAAGTCAGGGAAGCTGCCCAACTTTCTGACCTCAAACGCATCATCAGCATTAAGGAACTGACTCATTCATTTGAGGACATGGACACAGGCTTAATACAGGCCTGCTGTAGTTTACAATGGAAGAATGGATGAACTAGATATTATCGAAAAGTGTGACGAAAATATATATTCAAGCTCAACTGATTTTGATTGTCTCATGTGTGTCCAGGTGTCGGAGCAACAGTTAAATGACGCCATCGCCCAGGCCGTGGAAAACAGCAAACTCAGGAAGGACAAGAGTCAGTGGAGCATTGACAGTGAGTATATTAGAGATTAGAAGTTGCTGGTTCAATTGCAGCTTTCTCCAGTGGATACTGGTGTGTAATAATCCCGGTAAATGTGGATCACCCATTTCCCCAGGTGCCACGGTGCTTTTAGGCGAGGCACTTCCTTCATATTGCCTGGTATGAAAGTGGTACGCGAGTTGTTGTCTGTCTGTATATGTCAAATGAGCTCTGTGTTTGTGAAAAACAGTCTCATTTAGACAATAAATTCTAAATGAGACTTTAGAGGGGCTGATAGAGCAGATTGGCAGCCTCACTTCTGTCAGTCTGTCCCAGGGCAGCTGCTACAATAGTAGATTACCTCAGAGTGTGAAATGAATGAATAATATACTGTAAAGCACTATATAAATCCAATGCAAGTGTAGACAATTTCGTCTCTCTTAAAACCCCTTAAAATGTTTGTTTATTCCTTTTTAGAAGAAGAAGTGACTTCATTGATCTCACATCCTATATATATTAGGAGCAGTGGGCAGCACACATTAGGGCGCCCGGGGACCATCTCCATGATCTTCTTGCTTCGGCATGGTCAGGACCTAAGTTCAAAGTTCAAAGTTCAAAGTCAGCTTTATTGTCAATTCTGCCATATGTGTTCAACATACAGTGAATCGAAATTTTGTTTCTCTCTGGCCAGGTAGTGCAAAAAGACAGTGTACAAAATACAATATGAAGACAAAACACAACAAAAAACTATCTAAGACAGAGATCTAAGTTAAAACTAAAGTCTACGGTCTAAAATCTTAAAACAGTGCAACATAATAAATAAACTATACTATATACAGATTTCCAAAGTGTGCAGTGTGCATCAAAAATGTGCAATGGAAGATACAGCAGTAACTTGGTCATGTGCAGTAGAATGTGCATAGGAGTTAAGATAAAATAAAAATAAATGTGCAACAGTAGTAATTCTAGTGCAGTAACAGGAGTAAACAACAGTACTAAAATTCCAGTAGTCAATGTGCAATAACAGTAGTAAACAACAGTGCAACGGGGGTAAAATTCAATAACAGGAGTAAACAACAGTACTAAAAATTCCAGTAGTAAATGTAAGTGTGCAATAACAGTAGTAAACAACAGTGCAACAGGAGTAAAATCCAGTAGTAAATGTAAGTGTGCAATAACAGTAGTAAACAACAGTGCAACAGGAGTAAAATCCAGTAGTAAATGTAAATGTGCAACAGTGCAACAGTAGTCCTTAGCAGCAGTTTTTTTTTTTTTTTTTTTTTTAAAGTGTCTAGAGTGATAGGTCTTTATGGAATACAGGTTATGCCAATATGGGGGGTGGGGGGTGGGAGATGGGTAAGGTGGGAGTTCGGGTGTGAGTTCAGCCTCCTGACAGCCTTGGTGGATGAAGCTGTTTGAAAGCCTGGTGGAGTGGGCCCGGAGACTCCGGTACCTTCTCCCCGAGGGCAGGAGGCTGAACAGGCTATGTGCGGGGTGGCTCGGGTCACCCACAATGCTGGACGCTCTGCGGGTGAGCCGGGTGTTAAAAATGTCTAGGAGGGAGGGGAGAGAGACACCAGCGATCCTCCCAGCTGCATTCACTATGCGCTGCAGAGCTTTCCTGTTCTGTTCAGTGCAGCTCCCGTACCACACAGTGATGCAGCTGGTCAGGACGCTCTCAATGGTGCCTCGGTAGAAGGTGGTCATAATGGGTGGAGGGGCTCCAGCTCTCCTCAGTTTGCGGAGGAAATAGAGGCGCTTCTGAGCCCTCTTTGCCAGTGATACAGTATTCACTGTCCAGGAGAGGTCCTCACTGATGTGCACCCCCAGGAATTTGGTGCTGCTCACCCTCTCTACAGCAGCACCATTGATGGACAGTGGGGGGTGCTGGGTGGGGCCTCTCCGGAAGTCAACAACAATCTCCTTGGTCTTTTCAACATTAAGAAGGAGATTGTTATTGCTGCACCACTGGGTCAGAAGGCTCACCTCACTCCTGTAGTTTGTCTCATCGTTATTAGAGATGAGACCCACCACAGTCGTATCGTCCGCAAACTTCACTATGTGATTGGAGGATTTACCTATGGTGCATGTTTTGGGTTGGTGGGGGAAACCGGAGTGCCCGGAGGAAACCCACCCAGACACAGGGAGAACATGCAAACTCCACACAGAAAGGTCTGGGCGACCCGGGGATCGAACCCGGAACCTTCTTGCTGTGAAGCAAGAACGCTAACCACTCAGCTACCGTGCCCACAATCTGAAAAGGGAACTATCAAGCAGGATCAGTTTATATTCCAAACCTACAAATAAAATAATAAACCTAAAATTCACAACCTTTTAAGCACATTCCTCTGGCCTTTTCAGGGGGTAAATGTAAAATAAATATTCGTGCCTTTGTGTTGTAGGTCTTCGCAAAGAGTCGTGCTCGTACAGGAGGCAGAGGTGTGATGGGTGTGTGGACCACAGTGTGACTCAGCTCAGAGCTCAGAGGACCATGACGAGATCCTGCAGCGAAAACACAAACTGCAGAGACCACACCCGCTGCCCCGCCCTCCTCACGCATCATCAACACCACAGCCAATCAGCAGCCAGAGTGCACAGCCTGGACACGGTGAGGACGGCAAGCTCAGTGAGATCTGGTCTACAATATTATACAGTAATATACTCTGAAAGCTTTAGAGCTCTTTTAATATAAAGGTGTTATTCTGCCTCCACTAGTGTTTAGGAACTAGCTTTACAGATAGCGAACAGTTTGTCCAATAGAGCGTTTTCACGAACCCAGAAAAACAGGACGATTACCCGGATGAGCGGCCATCTTGAATCATTTACATGCTCAAAATTAAACGTGTTTATATAGCAACCATGCAGAAAAAAATCCACATTTTCGAGTTAAACCTTCCACATTGCTGTTACGAGTATGTAAAGTGTGGAAAATTGGAGAAAAGTGTATTGTGATGGCAAAGGTAGGCATCTAGTAGAGCCACATGTGTAACGTGTTTAAGTACTAGTATAATGCTTTTTATTATTCAGGTTTTGCAAAGATTAAATTATTAACATTGTAATCAGACCCTCCAGGAATTCGCGATGTTGCGATTTGCAACTTCAACGCAACTTCAGCCAATCCCCGTGAATTCAGGGCGGTGTTGCAATTTTGACCAATCACCGCAAGTTTTCCGCAATTTTTACTAATTTTGACCAATCATCGGCGACGTATTGAACGCCGATCAACTTCCTTCTGCTTTACTTCCGTGTGACAAAACAAAACTGCGGCCGTGTCCCCAGTTCCCAGAGTGCACAGCTCGGAGCGCGGTCCGAAGGGAAGGCTTAACGACTGCAGTCTTCGGACCACGTGTTACCTGCGCATGGGACAAAAAAGAAGTGGGACAGCAGTCGTCGCGCCGGTGTACTGTCGAAATGTGTGACGCACATGCCCTTCGGGCCACGCTCTGAGCCGCGCGCACTGGGAATTGAGACACGGCTTCTAATGGCAAAGAAACATGTCTGCGGCGCCATTTGCCCACAAAAATAACAGCAAAAGACCGCGTGAAACAGTTCCCCTCCTAGTAGTAATTTATTTTCGATGTTGGTAAGGTTGTTTTAGGACCATATCTGTGATCTCTGTGTCTTTGTATTATTCTTTGTCAGTAATAACTCAGTATTCAAAATATTGCTCAATTTTAATTACAAAAAGCGAAAATCGCAACTATTTACAATATCATCGGTCTGCGGAACATAAATGGGCGTTTCTTCCCCCGAAACAGGAACACCCCCGTCCCTAAATGGGAACACTTTCCGTTTCCACGTGGGACTGTCAACATCCGGTCTAACATATATGTCAAAATAAGAGTTGTACATTGCGTTAGCGTTGGTTCGAATTGAAAAGCAAGAACTTTACTTTTAGCAAGAACTTTACTTTTAACGCTAAGCCCGCTACTGAACGTCGCAGTAAAATGTTGCGCTAACGAACATCGCAGTAAAATGATGGGTTGTGCAGTACATTGTTTTATTTATCAAATAGTTTACTTGTCACCTTACAAAAGTATTTCCAACACAGAGCGAGTGCAAGTGCAATCGCGTTACCACTGTACTTGGGAATACTGCACAATGCAGTATTTTGGACAAGAAAATATTGCAGTACTGTTTTCCTGTCACTTTCATCAGTCACAAATAAGCAGGGGAAGCATAACTGTCAATATGTGGGTCAGATACTGCTTTGCATTCAGGACTTCTCCACAAACCTAACCTTATACCCTTCACTGAATGTCACAGGCCAATATCTAGTATTAGGCCTAGGCCTGTCTTTGCATCTGACATTTTCTAATATTTCCTGTGTATATTCCAAAAATGGCTGACTTGAAGTATTAATTTTAATATCACCTGGGCACTGAGCAAATTTGTTTAAATCGCAAGAAGCATTCATTTACAATCTGGCAGCATAGTTCACACATAGTTCACAAAGACTAATACTTGGCTGAATGTGGATATTTTCATTAAAGACGCAAAGACCATTTATTTCATGTAGTAAACATAATAGAACTTTATTTAAATAAATATGTTTGAACTTTTTGAATTTCTCTTATTTGAAGAAAAACAGGCTCACAACAACTCGCACATGTCTATCCTACTTTGGAAATTGTACATCCTGTACTAAGTACCTTCCATATCTTGTTTGTCAAAGCACCAAGGATGCCTTCCACCAATTTTTTTTGGAAGAAAACAAATGTGTTAGTTGGAGGCCAATACGGCGTGTTATAGAATTTGTCTATGCTGATATGCACCGGATTTCTATCAATTACAAGATCACGAGCCAAGCGATCATTAATGTGGATCCCTGGACTCGAAAGATCTCAAAATAATTTAGAGACCCTATTAAAAATTTCAAGCATGGTCATGTCCATTCTAAGGATAATCCCAAGACCGTGACACGCGTTCTTATGGGTGAGTCATATTATCAGATTGTTTCTGCATCTATTTCGGCACTAAACCAGGACTAAACAAAGACTAAACCAGGTCTAAACCAGGACTAAGCCAAGACTAAACCAGGACTAAACCGGGTCTAAACGAGGATTAAACTGGGACTAAACCAGGACTAAACCAAGACTAAGCCAAGACTAAACCAAGTCTAAACCAGGACTAAACCAGGACTAAACCAGGTCTAAACCAGGACTAAACCGGGCTAACCCGGCACTAAACCAGGACTAAACCAGGTCTAAACCAGGACTAAACCAGGACTAAGCCAAGACTAAACCACATCTAAACCAAGTCTAAACCAGGACTAAACCGGGACTAAACCAGGACTAAACCAAAACTAAACCAGGTCTAAACCAAGACTAAACCAGGACTAAAACAGGACTAAACCAGGTCTAAACCAGGACTAAGCCAGGACTAAACCAGGACTAAACCAGGTCTAAACCAGGACTAAGCCAAGACTAAACCAGGACTAAACCGGGTCTAAACCAGGATTAAACTGGGACTAAACCAGGACTAAACCAAAACTAAACCAGGTCTAAACCAAGACTAAGACAAGACTAAACCAGGTCTAAACCAGGACTAAACCAGGTCTTAAACAGGACTAAACCGGAACTAACCCGGCACTAAACCAGGACTAAACCAGGTCTAAACCAGGACTAAGCCAAGACTAAACCAGATCTAAACCGGGTCTAAACCAGCACTAGACCAGGTCTAAACTAGGACTAAACCAGGTCTAAACCAGGACTAAGCCAAGACTAAACTAGATCTAAACCGGGTCTAAACCAGGACTAAACCGGGACTAAACCAAAACTAAACCAGGTCTAAACCAAGACTAAGCCAGGACTAAAACAGGTCTAAACCAGGTCTAAACCAGGACTAAACCAGGACTAAACCAAGACTGTGTGTGATAACATATTATCCTGTGCATTATTGAATTATTGAATGATAATATGGACTTTTTGTTATAAAAGCATTTCCATTTTAACAAAGTACCTTCTAAAACAATACAGAGCAGCTTAATACAATTTAATATATGCATAAAAATAGCTTAACATTAGCTGAACTTCCTAAAAACCATCTATAAAGCAAGCAGTTAGCATGATGCTAACGTCAATGGAAATTCCCATAGACATGCTAGTAGATCCATTAGCGTCATACATTTTAGCCTGAATTTGAAGTGTAAAACAACTTAAAGTACCTCATATAAGTTTACTGAGTGAATTAACATCTTATAACACCACAATACTTACAGATATTTTCATGGGTCAAATGACAGCTTACAGGATTTAAACACTGGCAAGTAACAGAACAGTAGAAAAGTCTAGAACAATATGGCAGCTCAGAGTAGACAAAACAGATAAACTCAAAACAAAAATATTCTTTCTCCAC
Organism: Paratrypauchen microcephalus; assembly: GCA_036785185.1. Classification (NCBI taxonomy): domain Eukaryota; kingdom Metazoa; phylum Chordata; class Actinopteri; order Gobiiformes; family Gobiidae; genus Paratrypauchen; species Paratrypauchen microcephalus. The sequence continues at coordinate 10,712,779 of JAVJIX010000013.1, read as the reverse complement.
TGGGGCAGAACAGGTGTTCTGTGTAACTTTTCTGCGTAAGGGGACTACTCCCTGCTTGTATCCATGGAGATGTTATCACTTTGCCTGAAATGTTCCACAGTGTGACGATAAATCTGTCTATAGTATCTAGCAGTTATTCAAGTAGAGATGTTGTTCTTTCTTTTTACAGTCGATGTCCGAATCGTGGTCAGACAACAGACTGTCAGTGCCTGTGTATCCAGATGAAGACTATAAGATCCCCTACAACTGTCCCCCTGCAAACAAGGCCAGCCCCCTCACCCAGGACCTGGGAGTCAGGGGCAACAAGGTAGTAAATAATATTCAATACAATATTAACAACTTATGGATGAAATTGAACCTGATCATTTGCATTTTTGACCTGACCCAAGATGCAGATATTAAGTATTACCACAAAGATCTCCATTTTAACTATTTCATTTTTTATTACATTTTATTATTATTTTATTATATTTGTTCCTAGAAAGTTGTGATGTCATCTGAAACTATGTAATAAGTGACAAAAGATTTATATGGACAATATTAAATTAATTGTTTTTGTGCCGCTCCTTAGGGTATAATTGACTTTTTAAAGGGACAGTGTGTAAGATTTTTACCCGTTAATTACTGAAATTGAAGATACCCATTCAAAAATACATTGTTTTCCAAGCCTTTTCACTTCCATCATGAAATCAAAGTATTCTTTTGGACTTAGATATAGTCACATAAAAGGGGGATCTTCCCCATATAGAGGCAGCCATTTTGAATACGAGAGCCGCAGAAGGACATTTGGGCTCATCCTTCGCCGAGGCTCCTGCTAACAGCTGCTCAGCCGCGCTGCATATGGCTCCCCCCTTCCCCCCTCCCCTTCCCCTTCTCTCCTTCGCTCCTCTGCTCCCATATGCAGCCAGGAGCGAAGGAGAGAAGGGGAAGGGGAGGGGGGAAGGGGGGAGCCTCGTGTAAAGAAGCATGCTGCTGGATCACACATCGTAATGGATATAACACGTATTTTGGACTAAATTGTTTTACTGGATTTTATTCGCTGGATCCTTATGGACAGATTGAGACCAAGTTTATGGTGAAATACAGAGTTTGACCTGTGCAGAGCCTTCAAAGGTAAGCTAAGTAAGCTAAGTTTTGTGCTTTTCTGTATAAAAGCCCCATGTGCTCGGGGAGTGATTGTTTTGCAGGGAAATGAATTGCATAGTCAAAAAGAGGAGACTGTAAGGTTTCATTTGATGTGTAGATTGTCATGAATCATGATCGGGATTGTGTGTTTTCATGCGAAAAGAAAAAAAAAAAAGTGTTTTATGTATACAGCGGTTCGTGCACGCGAGCTGGCGGCGCTACGGCGCGCCCGGGTGACCCTCGTGGTCTGCCATAGCCAAATGAGGAAGTGGAATAGCTACTAACCACCTATGCGCCACGAATCCTACACACTGTCCCTTTAAAATTTTTGTGGTCTGTCCTTTGAGAATATGAATTCATGTTCTGTCAGTGACATTAAAGGTGCACTGCGTAACTTCTCAGCAGGGTCTGTCAGCTGCTTGTTTCCATGAAAACTGCCTGGAATATTCCACAATAGGGCATTAATCTCCCTGGAGAAAGTAAGCAGTGATACCAGGGCAATTTACATGTCAGATCTGCGGAGAGGCAAACTCACTCACACGAAGAATATAGGTTTTTCAAGGTACTTTTGAGTAATAAAAAAAACATTTAATGAAGTAAATACAAGACAGTAAAAGCAATAATGTCTCCATGGAAGCAGCATTTGGCAGAAAATGTACACAATGCACCTTTAACTCTGAATTATAAATAATGAGTTACACCCAAACATTACGGAAGTTTACAGAGCCCATGTTCATAAGCAATATTTTTTTCTTCCATGTTATCCCGAGATAACGAGATAATTAATTCGTGATCTCGAGAAAATGAAACAATTATTCCGTGATCTCAAGAAAACAACTGAAAAGTCTACCGCCACGTTGTGACAGGCTGACTTCAAGGATATTTCTCATTCTGAATAGATGCGTTTTTGGTCATTAGAATGTCTGGAATAATAATAATAATTAATAATAATAATAATTCATTGCATTTATATAGCGCCCTTCATGACACCCAAAGCGCTTTACAGTTAATTGTTCATTCACTCCACACTTGGTGTGGTAAGCTACTTTCTGTAGCCACAGCTGCCCTGTGTCTTGCCTAAGGACACAACAACAGTTTTTGCAACTAGCGCCCCACTGTGGCACCTGGAATTCCCAGTGGTCTCCCATCCAAGTACTAACCAGGCCCTGCCTTGCTTAGCCTCTGAGATCTGACGAGATCAGGCTTTGACAGGCAGGTATGGCCATAATAATCGATCAGCTGATGAGGCAATATTTTGATCAGGGGTTGACACAGGGAGATTGCATTACGTCTTTTAATTCGGGATAATTTTAAGATTAGTCCGCGGCACCTCCGCAGAAGACTGGCCCAGCTTCGTTTTTACCAACGGAGATACAGTATTTTCTCGAGATCACGGAATAACTTTTTGTTTTCTCGATATCACAAATTAATTGTGTCGTTTTCTCGAGATCTCGAGTTAATTTTCTCGTTACTAAGGTGGGAAATAATCATTACGCACATGGCCTCTGTCGGCTTCCGTACAAACAGTTATACTTTCTCTTACTTGAGTAGTACCAGTAGTTTCTCCAGTTTCACTACTTCACTACTTTGAAGAACCTGAATAATATTATTTTAACCTAACCGATCTCTTACTTCTTTTGGCTACTCCACTACTGTACTAACACTTCTACTAACTCATATCTCTTATTTTTGTCTCTGTATTTGTAGTTTGTCTGCAGTATTTTTAAGGCCTTGCAGAAACTCCTCAGGTTTATACTGAGGAATGTACGTAACACCTCTACGGTTCTCTTTACACTGGGTTATGTTTGTATGTTTCTGTTTAACACTACGGTAAAAGTGACCGTGAAAGTTTGCTATTTTCACACCTTTGCACTCGACACCCCCTAGTTTTGCAAAGTTGTGTGTTGTGCTTGTAGCTTTTTTTCCCCCATATATACAAACAAATTATTTTAAACATACAGTAGATGCATGCAAACAGATGAACAATATACACAGGGTTTACAAAATATAGGGGTAAGTTCTTTACAAATTTATATCAGGTAATCTTGTAGCTAATGCATTATTGATCCTGGTGATCGCGCTGAGGGAGTTCCGCATGTGTATGTATGGCAGAATGTCGGGTTTCCATAGTGACACAATGCACACATTAGCAAGCAGAGCCCAAAAATGTTTTAAAATACACTCAACAAAAAATGTAAACGCAATACTTTTGTTTTTGCTCCCATTTTTCATGAGATGGACTTAAGGATCTAAAATTCATTCCAGATAAACAATATTACCATTTCTCTCAAACATTGTTCACAAATCTGTCTAAATGTGTGATAGTGAGCACTTCTGCTTAGCTGAGATAATCCATCCCACCTCACAGGTGTGCCACATCAAGATTTTTTTTTTTTTTTTTTTAGCCTTTATTGGTCTCACACACAATGACACACAGTGACACACGGGAGAAATTTGACTTCTGCATTTGACCCATCCTTTTTCAGGAGCAGTGAGCAGCCATCTTTTTCGGCGCCCGGGGGGCAGTACCGTGAAGGGTCTTGCCCAAGGACCCACACTGGTTAGCTCATTGCCCGGGGGGGGTTTGAACCTACAACCTCCAGGGGGAAAGTCCATGACTTACCAGTTGAGCTAACCAGCCGGTTGATTGCTGATCTGACATCATGATTAGTGCACAGGTGTGCCTTAGACTGCCCACAATAAAAGGCCACTCTGAAATGTGCAGTTTTGTCTCACAGCAAAATGCCACAGATGTCACATGCATTGAGGGAGCGTGCAATTGGCATGCTGACAGCAAGAATGTCAACCAGATCTGTTGCTTGTGCATTGAATGTTCATTTCTTCGTAAGCCGTCCATAAGCCGTCTCCAGAGGCGTTTCAGAGAATATGGCAGTACATCCATCCGGCCTCACAACCGCAGACCACGTGTATCCACACCAGCCCAGGACCTCCACATCCAGCAGGTTCACCTCCAAGATCGTCTGAGACCAGCCACTTGGACAGCTGCTGAAACAATTGGTTTGCATAACCAAACAATTTCTGCACAAACTGTCAGAAACCGTCTCAGGGAAGCTCAACTGCATGCTCGTCGTCCTCATCGGGGTCTTAACCTGACTCCAGATCGCAAATGCTCACATTCGATGACGTCTGGAACGTTGGAGAGGTGTTCTCTTCACGGAAGAATCTCGGTTTACATTGTTCAGGGCAGATGGCAGACAGCATGTGTGGGTGAGCGCTTTGCTGATGTCAATGTTGTGGATCGAGTGGCCCATGGTGGTGGTGGGGTTATGGTATGGGCAGGCATCTGTTATGGATGAAGAACACAGGTGCATTTTATTGATGGCATTTTGAATGCACAGAGATACCGTGATGAGATCCTGAGGCCCATTGTTATGCCATACATCCATGAACATCACCTCATGTTTCACCAAGATAATGCACGGCCCCATGTTGCAAGGATCTGTACACAATTCTTGGAAGCTGAAAATGTCCCAGTTCTTGCATGGCCAGCATACTCACCGGACATGTCACCAGTGTTCCCTCTAAGGTGCGCGCGTGCGCAATCGCGCACTGCCCAGACGTTCAGCGCGCACATCAAATCCTTTTCAGCGCATAAAATAAAATCTAACCTGAACTCAGCGCTGGTTTGACACACGGAATCCAGTCTGATAGATTCAGTTTGCACATGTGAATGTGCACATGCTTTAGGGACAAGCCAACTACAAACACATTCATTTCAATCGCATTTCGCTCGCTTAAGACCATAGTTGTCGCGCGCATCGCCGTGGGTCAGAGCGGCAGGTCAGAGCGGCAGGTCCGCACCAGCCGACGGGAGCGCCACCCGCACACACTCCACGTAGGGAAGAACAGAAGAGGAGACAGGTAGAGCCATAATGTAATCCTCTGCTGTTTTCTTTGTTTCTGTCCAAGCCATAGGTTTTTGTGAGCAAAAAGACGAGACTTTCTGTGTGAAGTGTGAATCCTCTCCCCAGAGCGTTAAACCACAGAGCTCTGTCACTCTCACAGAATTACTTAAACTGGGTAATGATTAAAAAGCAAGATATAAACTGATAAAAATGTATACTTATTTTGGAGATCATTATTTTGAGAAAGACCCATCTTATAGTGTCCTATAGGTCCTACAATCATCCCTAAAAAATCTGCAGCTACATGTAGGCTATATTTATCAAGCTGAAAAATTCTCTCTTCATGTGGTTTTACAGGTTTATACACAGGTTTATACACAGGTTATTTTTCAAAATATTGTAATGTTCAATGTTTCACTGACCACAGCAGGACCCTCACACTGACATACAACATGTACAAAGTTCATGAACAGATTTTTGAGAAGTGGACCAAAAAATCAGTTATATTAAAAGTAATCTAACAGAAATAACAGCAGTGATTTGATTCATAAGCTGTAACTTGCCATGATCTCAGGTGTGATACTGGTGTGGCCACAGTGTGCATGTCGGATGTCGCTCACAGGAGTCCAAGGAACGCTCAGGGAGGTAGTGTGTTTGCTCAGACACATGAAAAATTAGGGGGAACATTGCATGTCACCCATTGAGCATGTTTGGGATGTGCTTGACCGGCGTATACGACAGCATGTTCCAGCTCCCACTAATATCCAGCAACTTCACACAGCCATTAAAGAGGAGTGGACCAACATTCCACAGGCCACAATTGACAATCTGATAAACTCTATGCGAACAAGATGTGTTGCACTGCATGAGGCAAATGGTGGTCACACCAGATACTGACTGGTTCTGAGTCCCCAGACCCCCAATAAAGCAAAAAAAAAAAAAAAATGCACATTTCAGGGTGGCCTTTTATTGTGGGCAGTATAAGGTACACCTGTGCACTAATCATGATGTCAGATTAGCATCTTGATGTGGCACACCTGTGAGGTGGGATGGATTATCTCAGCAAAGCAGAAGTGCTCACTATCACACATTTAGACAGATTTGTGAACAATGTTTGAGAGAAATGGTAATATTGTGTATCTGGAATGAATTTTAGATCTTTAAGTCCATCTCATGAAAAATGGGGGCAAAAACAAAAGTGTTGCGTTTATATTTTTGTTGAGTGTAGTTTGAAAAAAAAATACAATTGATTTAAAACACAGATTTTCATCGTTCATTGTTCTGTTTAGTTTGGTGTTTGAATTTCAACAACTGTAAAAATCATCTCACCTGTTGTAGTTCAGATTTAGTCAGTTCTTTCTGGTCAGATTGTGTTTCAAAATAAAGCACAGATCAAAGTCTAACTTGACTAAAAAAGCCTCAGACAGAGCAGAGCCTACAGTTAGCTTTGCACGTATTGATGATGTATCAGTAATATACAGTAGTCGAGTTGTAAAATGAAACCGGGGGATGGTGAAATTTTTCATTTATGTGACATATTTTCCAGGGGTGGGGGTTCAGCCCTGGTTTAGACCTGGTTTAGTCCTGGTTTAATCCTGGTTTATTCCTGGTTTAGACCTGGTTTAGTCCCGGTTTAGTCCTGGTTTATTCCTGATTTAGACATGGTTTAGTCCTGGTTTAGACCTGGTTTAGTCCTGGTTTAGTCCCGTTTAGTCCCGGTTTAGTCTCGATTTAGACCTGGTTTAGACCTGGTTTAGACCTGGTTTAGTCCCGGTTTAGTCCCGGGCCCCTGCTGTCAGCTAATATGTTCCTTTGATGCAGAAATAATATGATAATATAACTCACCCCATAAGAACACAATCAGCTCCATAGTTTGCGGTGTTGTCCGATAAGTCGCGTATGCACGTGGAAACCGACATAATTATCCAGAGTCCCGAGGCGAGAGTTCCTTCTTACGTAGCATTAACGTAGCGTACATATTAACGGGGCTCGCTCACAGCTGATTGGCGAACAGGCGCAAACACAACAACGCTAATCGTCATGATTGGCGGGAGCGCGATTGGTGGGTATGCTGCAACATGATTGGAAGCCGGAGCGCAATTCGGCCTATGATTGGCTCTTGGAACTGGCCATGATTCATGTAGGTCACATATTTTGACTTCAAAACGGCGAATTTCGCCAAAAGGTGAGGAATTTTCATGCCTGATTGATAAAATGTCACAAGGAATGGAAGAAGGGATGCCCGTTTTAGAAGAGGGATGATTTTGACTATTTTTTTTTCCCCCAGGGGGGATGCCACCCCCCACCCCCCTCAACTGGTAATAATATGGTGGAATAGATAAGTTTGCAAAATTTTAAACCTGGAGTACCTCATTTCCAAATTGTGAAAGGAGGAACTAGTTTAAAGCTGAATTTCCTGTAGCTCTAACACAAATCAATCCTCATTATTGTAATTTTGCATATTTCCATAATATTTTTTTTTAATGTATTTTCCAATTTCTAATACTAAACTGCCAAATTTAAAGGTGCATTGTGTAACTTTTTGGGCAGAGCTTGCTTGCACCTGCTTGTTTACATGGAGATAGTATGACTTTGTCTGAAATGTTTCACAGTGTGGCATTAAAGTTATCCATCTACCGTTCGTTTAACTATGGGTGTCTTTATTGCTCAAAGAACGTGCACAGATCTGACCCGTATTGTTAAAGGTGCACTGTGTAACTTTTTGGTTGAGAGTCCGTCACCTGCCTGTTTCTATGGATATGCCACTGCTAGGCTTGGAATGTTCCACAGTATGACTTTAAACAGTACTACCTTACATTTATTCAATTGCAGGTGGTTTTATAGCTCAAAAATACCAAGAAAAACAGAGATTCTGACTGTGAGTGGGTTACCTCTCCACAGAGCTGACCTGTAAGGTTTAATACCATACTGTGAAACAAAGCAAACATCGTCACGGAGACAAAAATGTTGGCAGAACAGTTACATGGTGCACCTTTAATCAAGCCTGTTCCTCACTGTGGCATGTTCTTTGATAGACTGCATGTTCATCCCCTCTGCTCTGTGTCGTTATAAAACCTCTGCCTTGACTTTGATATTGCAAGATAATAATGTAACGTGCAGCAGTTTGGAGAGGAAACGGGTTGCACCTTTTTGCGGTTTGAGTTTTGACTTTGTGTCACGCTCACTTCCTGTTTGTTCGCCAGGAAGAGGAAGACGTTCGCGACGATTCTGGGGTTCGAGATCTGAGCTCCTGCAGTGAAGACGCCGATCTCCCCACAGGTAAAATATGCAACTATTTCAATTTGATTCAATATAACTTAAAGGTGCATTGTGTAACTTTCGGGCGGAGGTTCCGTCACCTGCTTGTTTCTATGGATATGTTATTGCTCTGCTTAGAATGTTCCACAGTATGACTTTAAGTAGCTCGATCTTACATTTATTACATTTTATAGCTCAAAAATACCTAGAAAAACAAGTGTTCGACTGGGAGCGGGGTTGCCTCTCCACAGACCTGACCTGTAACTTTCCAGACAAGGAATAACATCGCCATGGAGAAAAGCATTTGACAGACCTTCCACCAGAAATGTTACACAATGCAGCTTTAAAGTGCATAAGGTAGATTTACATGTTTTTTTTTTAGTTATCATATGGTTTGTTGAGAGAGTAGCTGCGGTAAATATGTGTAGTTTTATAGTTTTGCATCAGTTAAGTGGTAGTTTATGTGGGGGAAAAAAAGTAATTTGAAAAGTACAAAAATACAGGACGTAGTAGTGAATTCTAAAACTTCTACTTACCAAAAATTACATCCAAAATGAAGGGACAATTTACTCACAAGGAAGGCATTTTTGTAACAGTTTACACCTTAATTTTGTATTATTATTATTATTATTATTATTATTATTATTATTATTATTATTATTATTATTATTATTATTATTATTATTAGTCTAATCATAACTATTGTCTAATTTAGAGACATTTTGGTCCTTGTTAACATTTTGGTTGCTAGGTAACAGTTACAGAATTACCTCTATTTATGCCACACCCAACAGGGAAGTAAAATAAATAATATTCAGCAAAATTTAAAAAGCAGAAAAGGGAGGCAAGATTTGTTGTAAAATCTTAAATAAAATTCAGTTAACTATGTTTTAGTGTAATGACTAGTCCAAACTTTCTCATGCAGTTTGGAAATTGAGCAAAGATCCAGATTACACTATTATCTGATCTGTTATAACGTTTCCTCATCAAAAACACACCCGGAGTTGTGTTTTGTTTCATTCACACATGTTTAACACACAAATCTGCACATTTAGGCTGAGTTCTTCTCTCAAAACAGGTAATACAAGTGCTCCAGTGTGTTTTTAAACTCCATACACCTTCACTAGAATCATTTCTATAATTTCAGTCCCAGAGTTACCCATTTCTACTGAACAAATGGTAAAAGGTAGATTGAAAACTACTGCTTTCTGACATCACAAGATGGAACAGAGCATTATGAGCTTTGGAGATATAAACAGAATTAGGATGAAACAAAAAACATCTTCAGGTATGTTTTTGAAGAGGTAACAACGTTATAACATAAACTAAAGCTCACAAGAATCAATAGTGCGTAATATAGGACCTTTACATTTAATATTAATAATATATGGCTCAAACAAATGTCTCAGTGCAGTTTAACAGGAGGTCTGGTCAAGTGGAGTCAGCAGATCTTGTGTCCAGTTTGAGGAGGATTTATCTGCCCGCTCAAACCGCGCAGCTACGCAACATTACGAGGAGTGCTCAGAAATGCATTATAAATTACATTGAGCTGTGAGATCTGATGGTTTGGGCTATAAATGTCCAGACAAAATGGATTACAGCTCCATCAGTACCATCGCCAAATGCTCTCATTCAGTGTAAAGGGACGGGAGATTTTGGTCAATACATAAAAGGGGGAAAAAATGCTAATTTAATAAAAAATAACAATGAAAATATGTTTAAAAAAATACAATGTTTACGTAAAGGTGCATTGTGTAACCTTTCTGGCAGATGGTTTTCTTCATGGAGATGTTATTGCTTTGTCTGGAATGTTTCACAGTATGGCATTAAACTATCATGGAGATCAAACCAGACCAAGTTACAGGTTAGATCTGTGGAGAGGCGACCCCGCTCACGGTCAGAATGCCTGTTTTTTCTATGTATTTTGAGCTATAAAACCACCTGTAATTGAATAAATGCAAGTTAGAGCTGTTTAATGTCATACTGTGGAACATTCCAGGCAGAGCAATGGCGTATCCATAGAAACAAGCAGGTGTGTAACTTTTTAGACAAAAAATCGACTAAAATGAAAGCTTTTTTGGTTCTTTTTTTATTGCACTGAAAAAACATGCTTCCTTACTGTAATCAGGCTTGCATTTCCACAAACCTGACTCATAATTGGCCCTGTTTCCCTGGAACTGTTGTTCCTTACGCTATAATAGTCCACAAACTATCTTTCTCCATGGAGAATATTCCAAATTATGTCTTAAACTTTCTATTTCAGTGGAAACGTTACATACTGTAGCCTTAAGTGTTTATGTATGGAAAAACATGTATAGCTAATTTGGTAATAACAAATTTACATTCAAAAGTTCAAATGTAAAACAATGTTGAGACACTTGATGCTTGTTGTACCTTATTTAGGTGAACTTGTATATTTAACAAGATGTGTGCAACTTGAGATTACGAAACAGGAAGTCAGAGATCAGTTCCTTATTTGACTGCAGCAAATACCAAAAATATTCATCTAATACATTTGCTTCTTGTAAACGGTGGAGCTGATTCAGATTCAGAATGGAGTGTCATAAGAAAAAAGGGCCTCAAACAGTGAAGTGCAATGAAAAGCTGTGAGACCCCATTGTTGTTTTCACCCAACAGCATCTCTGATTGGATAAAACTGCTTCCTTATAGTTTTCACCGATAAAAATGCATAGGCAAATACCAGTTCATCTTTTTTTTTCCACAAACAGCTGATTTTACAATATACTGTATGGGTTAAAAGTAATTTTCCTGAACTATAATAAATAAATAAAAGGAAAGTATTCACCTTTAAGAGATCCTTGTGTGTAAAAACTGCAGTTTTAGGACAAAGTCATGATAGAAATGAGATTTGTAGTTTTTTACTTTCTCATTAAAGGTCATATATTACACAAAATGGACTCTTGTGAGCTTTAAGTCATGTTATAATGCTGTAACATCCTCAAAAACATACGAGGAGTTGTGTTTTGTTTCATTCACACTTGTTTGAGTAATCCTTTATTATTTATTTATTTGTTTGTCATGATCTGGGAGTTTTCAAGTTATCTTTACAACTACCTTTTACCTTTTGTTTAGCAGAGACTGGTAATTCCAAGGCTGAAATTATCCAAATGATTCTAGTGAAGGCGTTTGAAGTGTAAAAACAGAGTGGAGCAGTCCCTGTATTACTCCCTCACATCACAAGATTGAACAGAGTGTTTTCTGTTTGAGAGAAAAAGCCTAAATATGCAGGTTTGTGTGTTAAACATGTGGGAATGAAACAAAACATAGCTCCAGATATGTTTGTGATGAGATTGTGATTATAACAAAGATCAGAAAATAGCGTGACATGGACAAGTTACAAGAATGTTACTGATGCTCCTTGATATTTACTTCTAATGACATACTTAAAGGTCCCATGGCATGAAATTTTCACTTTCTGAGGTTTTTGAACATTAATGTGAGCTCCCCTACCCTGTTTAGGGCCCCCCCCCCCATGGTTAAAAGTTGCAAAATGTCTAAACTGAGCATTTGCGATCCTTTTCTGCATTACAAAAAATCGGAGCTCAAACGGGCAAGTTTGAACAAGGCGCCTTATTGACGTCAGATCGAAAAAAGAAATGCAAATGCAGTTCCACCCCCGTCTGTCTGAACTCAGCGTCTTTGTAAATCACGCCCAGAGAGTTTGGACTGCGAATGCGCTAGGCAATGCGAAATGCGTTTTTTTATTTGCCTGGAGGCACGTCCGAGTGTTTCTAGGCTCGGAAGTCCTTTATCTGAGCCTCTGGACCTTTGAACAGCAGTGGTTTAATTTTATTTTCTGTGGAAATGTATTTATTTTTCAATGGAACGCTTCAAATCTCTCCCCCGTGCAAAAACAAGGAAATGGATTAGCTGTGGGCTGACAGCGGAGACCGGAGTGTTTGGCCACGCCCCCACCCTCTACTATTGGCCAGCTTTTTTCTCCTCATTTGCATTCAAGCAACAACGCCCAGAATAAAGAGTTTGAGAGAGATATTTATGACTCTTTCTCATCTTATCTCTGTTTCTCATGCACTGAGTGTTGATTTTGAAGAAGGATTCATTTACAGTATTAGGGAACCATTAAGGAGCCATATAAAAGCATCAAGAAGTACCATGTCATGGGATCTTTAAAATTCTTGATAAAATGCTAACTCAGTTTGTCTGGGCAAACAAAAAAACTAGGGTGAAATTAAGGAGACTGCAGGTTAAAAAGGAGTATGGAGGGCTGGGCAAACTGTATAAGGAATCATTTACATTTGCTCAAATTCTCTTCTAGACAACAGAGAGACCGGCATGGGTCAATTTAGAATCCAAAATTTGTTCACCTTTTGATCCAGCTGAATACTTAAAGGGATATGCCACCCCCAGGTCAAATTTGGGCATCTCCCCACAGTCCAGAGACTAAAATAAGTGGTGGAAAGCGTTTTTCTGGTGACCCAGCCATTGTCCGAGTCTGTTAGCACTGACCGCCGTGGTATCTGCAGCTACTCTGCGTTAGACTGGAGTCTAACGGCGCCAGAGAAAGATTTCGGCCAAAAGGAATTAATTTGCTCGATGCTTTTCCCAATTACTTTCTGTGTAGTGCGCATTCATATCGAGTGCAAATAAATGTGCAAATCAACACGGAGAACTTGCCTTGATCATTTTGGGTGGGAACTATTTTTCAGTGCGGAAAAAGACAGACGAAGCACGCACCACGCGGACAGGGGAATCCCTGTTTACGCACCAGGAAGGGAGTTCCCCCGTTACGCTGCGTGCTCTGTGCTTCGGCTTTCTTTTTCCGCACTGAAAAATAGTTCCCACCCAAAATGACCAAGGCAAGTTCTCCGTGTTCATTTGCACATTTATTTGCACTCGATATGAATGCGCACTACACAGAAAGTAATTGGGAAACGCATCGAGCAAATTAATTCCTTTTGGCCGAAATCTTTCTCTGGCGCCGTTGACTCCAGTCTAACGCGGAGGAGCAGCAGCTGCGTGCGGCGGTCAGTGCTAACAGACTCGGACAATGGCTGGGTGACCAGGAAAACGCTTTTCATCACTTGTTTTCGTCTCTGGACTGTGGGGAGATGCCCAAATTTGACCTGGGGGTGGCATATCCCTTTAAGCCAATGTCCAGCCCTCTATAGAAAGAATCCGATTATCAGCCACACGAATCAGCTTCACAAAAGGAAAGGGCTTTCCTCTTTATCCTCCTGGGACCCGAAGAAAAAAAGTGTGTCTAAATTATTATTATTATTATTTGAATTTTCTATTTGGAGGTAAATGAACACATTAGCATTTACATTTTGTTAATTTTATTTTTATTCATAATGTTGTAACATGTCCTCTGTAATGGACTGTAATAGTGTTAAATCCATGCTAACAACCTAACAAAACAATTTTTTCGGTCGGTTCTACAGTCGCCTCAAAAAGTTTTTAGACTCTCTTTTAATTTCTTAATTTATTTCTTAATTTATTTTTATGTTTTATTTTTATGTATTATTTATTTATTTACTTATTTATTTATGTATTTTATTAATATATATTTTATGTATTTATTACTATTATTATTATTATTATTATTATTATTATTTATTTGATATTTTTATTATTATTATTATTATTACTATTATTATTATTATTATTATTTATTTGATATTTTTATTATTATTATTATTATTATTTTAATCATAGTGCAACCACAAACTAGAGTCTATCTCAAAACTTAAAAGATGTCTACTATAAAGGACACAAATGAAAAACCTTTGATCCGGGACAGTATCCAAAATTGTTACTGAAATCCATTTGTATTTACTGTGATTGAAAAATAACCATTAATTGCATTTTCATGAACAGGTGACTCCTCACTTGCCTCTCAGAACAAGAAAACCGCTTTGAGGAGACAGGGGCGCGTCAACTCACACACCCCAGAACCGCTGCACGATCCCTGGGTTCGCCTTGCAGACTCTTTCCCGAAAAGAGACCCACCTCTGGAGCTCAGCCACCTCCCACTGTCTACAAGCACATCCACATCCATCCACAACCCACCGGAAACCATGAGCGACGAAGAACCCCAGCTGGATGTTAATGGAAATACAAGTTTTGATCAAGATAATGAAAATAAGCTTGAATTGGCCACTCCTGGGGCTAAACAGGGGCCTCCCGTAGCTCCAAAACCTGCCTGGTATCGTCAGAGTCTTAGGAAAATCCGCGAAGAGCAAGATCAGAAGAAGTCAATCAAAACTAGCGCCGATCCACCGTCTTCAGTTGGCTATAGCAGGAGTTTTGGCACTAGGGGGCAGACTTCTAACACCAAGCTATCCATAAGGCAGAAAATACACAGTTTTGAGACATTTTCAAGCCCAGAAAGCCCGGAAAAAGTGATTGGGTCTAAGAAGCAAGTATCTACATCCAGTTCACTTCCACTGATTGAAAAAGAAGCCAAAATTAAGTCGACAAACAGCAGTAAGAAAGCCGAAACCAAAGATGTGAACGCCCATGAATCGGATGCAAGTTTATCGTCAGAAATTGTAAAAGATTCAAAAAGCAATTCAAATTCAGATATAAATCCTACTACTGATCCATGTCCAGAGGTAGCACAGATAGAACAACTTTCGCTAACGGTAACAGCAAACGAAGAAACAAAGGATTTACATTTAGTAGAAGAAAAAGACACAAATGATGCAACGGAGGAAGTTTGTAAAGGAGAAACTTCAGATGAGGTGATGGTGAAATGTGCTGATGAAGAAAAGATTCTGGAGCCCGTTGCAGATACTGAAAATCAAAGAGAAAAGTCACCAAACTCAACACCAGCCGACAATGGTGTATCAAAGAGCTGTGAAGAGAGTCTGGGGAAGATCCTGGCCTTCAGTAACCAGGTATGAACACATATACAGTCATTACACAGAATAAAATGTGTATGTGTATTATATTTTTATTATTATTATTAGCCTGTTCACTTGTAAGTGGCGATGTTTACAAGTGAACAGGCTAATAACAATAATAGGCGTGCAGTGATATGACTCGAGAGAAAATAGCACCAAGCGATTTAGACTGCTGACTTTTTCGTGTGCAACTGTTTTCTGATGCAAATTTATCACTTTTGGACAAATTGTTTTAAGAAGAAAAACAAGCTTTTTTAACTGTCCTGGCTAACTTACCGGACCTACTTTCGTCAGCTCCAGAACGGGGGCAGAACTCGACTCAGAAGACACTGTCAGCGATAAGTCAGTGTTAATGCACGACACTGCTGAAGGGGACGCCAGACAGATTCACATCAAAAAACCCGAACTATCCCTTTAAAGTGCATTATACAGCTCTGGAAAAAAAAAATAAGACACCACTGCAAAATGATCCGTTTTTCTGATTTTACTACTTATTAGGACGTTTTTGTTCGAGTCTATAAACTACTGCTACATTTCACCCAAATTCCAAATAAAAAATTATCGTTTAGAGCATTTATTTGCAGAAAATGATCAAATCGCCAAAATAACAAAAAAGATACATGTTTTCAGACCTCAATCAATGCAAAGAGGCTAGAACAAATTCATTTTAAAACAACATAATACTAATGTTTACACTTAAGAAGAGTTCAGAAATCAATATTTGTGCAATAACCCTTATTTCACTGGTCTACACATTTTTGGACTCGATCTGCTTCCGAGATAAAAGTGGATAAATCTCATTTATATTGATAAGATGAACTGAAAATCAATTGATAACTGTGATGGTTAGTTAATGTATTCAGGATATGTAATGATATAATAATAATATACAGGCTTTCAGATAGAACTGGTTGCTTGTAGACACACTGTACCTTCTGATAAACTACAGTCTTTGCCTTATTTTGCATAAAGTTCCTATTTTGACCCAATGCTATATCTTGGAAACTATAGCCAATCAGCACTTCTGACTTACTTTTTCTTCATTAGTGACCTAAACCAAGAAAAATTTCACTACTTTTGTTCCGGAAGCATTTTGCTTGTAGACCAGTGTTTTTAATCACAGCTTTCATGCTCTCCACAAGTCTTTCACTTTGTTCTTGGGTGACTTTATTCCACTCCTGGTGCAAGTACTGAAGTAGCTCAGCTTTGTGTTTGTGTTGGAATTCAACAGACGCTGGAATGGAATGGCTGTAATACATGTAGAGATGCTGATTTCAGAAAAAAATGCAGTGGTCTCTTGTTTTGTTTTTTCCAGAGCTGCATAAGTTAATCTGATGCAGGGTCCAAAACATAATTGTTTTACATGAAATGTTCAAAAAAAAATGTTATTTCTGAAGTTATCTTATTCTTTCTCCTCACAGGTGTCCTATGCTTTGATGCGGTCTCTCCCGATGCCGCACGTACAAAGTCCTCAGTCCCAGGACCAGGATCAGTCTGAGTCCAGTGAAAAAACAGGATCTGAACCAGGACTGGACTCTGGCTTCTCTGTCAGGTCAGACCCCGTCTTCAAGTCCTTCTTATCTCTTAATACAAACCTCCATGGATGAAATTACATCATAGTATTCACAAGCAGTTGCATTATATTACAGAATTCTGATTTAAATGTCACCTACAACTAGTTTATTTATATCTCTCATTCATATCCGTGTTTTCCAAAGTGAGGTTCAGGGGTCATAAAACACCTCTATCCTGCAACTTATAAATGTTTAGATGAATTAATACCCAAATACTAATCAATACTAAAACTGTTGATGCAGTAAATCATTTTCATTACTGATAAAAGACAGTATTATTTGAATAAGGCAAGATTTAACCTGAATAGTTTTAGAATACTCTTGATCTACGTATCTACCGAACTAGACTTCCTGGTGTTATTAAATTAACCAATATTTTGAAAGAAACATTATTTTGTGGTAAAAATTACATTCAATTGGCTATAAAAGGTGTTTTTTAAATTATTGCTGTGATGAGCGTGTAGTGTGGAGCTTGAATCATGTATGAACCTTGAGTTTAAAAGTTAGTTTGTCGAATCCATCATTTGTAAGAGTAAATTAATAACAGTGAAGACTTACTGCTGAGGATATGCATGTAACGAATCTGCTCTTAAACTACAGGAAATTACTACTATTATGAAATTACTGCTAAGAAAGTACTACCACTGTTGCACATTTTTCTTTATTTTTCAACGCACATTCTATTGCACATTTTGATGCACACTGAACATTTGACTACATCTGTAAATAGGTATTTATTTATTCTTTGCACTGGACGTAGATTTTTGTCCTTACATAGTTTTTGTATTGTCTTATATTGTATTTTCTACACTGTCTTTTTGCACTGCTTGAAACGGAATTTCGATTCACTGTATGTCGAACACATACGGCAGTATTGACACTAAACCTGACTTTGACTGAATATGAATACTACATTGTTTGTTGCAAAGTGAAAGTGCTAATTAAAACATTGCACCATTTTAAAAACATGATCTCCCCTCAGTTTGGCCGTGCTGAGGGAGTGCTCCATGAATCAGGCCGAGTCTTCAGGAGCCCAGTCTGTGCTCTCAGTGCTCCCCTCACAGGAAGTACAACAGCTCATACAGGAAGTGCAAGAGCTGGACCCAGAGGAACTCAAGGTACAGTGACTATATTAAAGGAACCATATGTATGACTATGATTTAAAATAAACTTTACTTATCCGTGTCTCCAGATTCAAGGACCTGTAGACAGGTTCAAATTAAATATAGCTTCTTTTTTTTTAAAGATCCCATGACATGGTACTTCTTGATGCTTTTATATGGCTCCTTAATGGTTTCCTAATATTGTAAATGAATCCTTCTTCAAAATCAACACTCAGTGCATGAGAAACAGAGATAAGATGAGAAAGAGTATTTTTTCTCTCTCTGGAACACTCCATAATGGGCCTTGTTGCTTGAATGCAAATGAGGAGAAAAGAGCTGGCCAATAGTAGAGGGTGGGGGCGTGGCCAAACTTTCTTTCGGCTCTGAGCCCACAGCTGATCCATTTCCTTGTTTTTGCACGGGGGGAGAGATTTGAAGCGTTCCATTGAAAAATAAACACATTTCCACAGAAAATAAAATTAAACCACTGCTGTTCAAAGGTCCAGAGGCTCAGATAAAGGACTTCCGAGCCTAGAAACACTCGGACGTGCCTCCAGGCAAATAAAAAAACGCATTTCGCATTGCCTAGCGCATTCGCAGTCCAAACTCTCTGGGCGTGATTTACAGAGACGCTGAGTACAGACAGACGGGGGTGGAACTGCATTTGCATTTCTTTTTTCAATCTGACGTCAATAAGGTGCCTTGTTCAAACTCGCCCGTTTGAGCTCCGATTTTTTTCTAACGCAGAAAAGGATCGCAAATGCTAAGTTTAGACATTTTGCAACTTTTAACCATGGGGGGGCCCTTAAACAGGGTAGGGGAGCTCACGTTAACGTTCAAAAACCTCAGAAAGTGAAAATTTCATGCCATGGGACCTTTAAATATAGCTAATTATAAAACAGTTTTGGTTCACAAGAGAATTATCCAGTCAGAAAACATTTGGGTTGCCAGTTTCAATGCTGAAATCCAGTTGGTTTAAACCAGGGGTGTCCAAACTATAGCCCAGGGATAACATTTTTGTTGGCCCCCAAGGATCCTGCTGTATTGGCCCAAATGATCATAAAGCCTCTGAGCAGTACTTTTTACTTCAAATTCCAGTATCTCGATCACTGCAACCTCAAAAACAACTCACTGCATTATAATACAGACCTAAAATATGCGTTTTAGGACTTTTAAAGGTGTTGTGGCTCCGTCAAACTCATATAAAATGCATCTATCTGAAAGTGTCTGTCTCTCCACTATGAATATGTTTGTATATACGGCATTGGGTGGAAGAAGTTGGGACACTCCTGGTTTAAACCTAAAATGCCTCTCTCTGATCTGAACGGTCACTACCTAAACCTGTGGACGTGCAGCCATCATGAATCAGTGTTAGTGCGGCCTCTGCAGCTCTGAGTGAATTGTGGATGTTCTGAGCTTTCACATGAGCTGTCCACATACAAAGAATGAGAAAAATGTGTGTCTTCTATCTGTGGGGTTAGGCCCTTGCAACCCATGTGTGTGTTTTAACCTGTTTGACCTCAAATTATTTCTATGCATCTCTGCAGCAGCTGGAGGACATCCATGTGGTGATTCTGCACAAAGAGGAGGGGGCTGGACTAGGCTTCACCATCGCTGGAGGCTCAGACTTGGAGAACAAGGCTCCTACAGTAAGAACCACTCAACAGTAGTATATCATAATATTTTAAGAGTCAAGTGTGTCATCATAAACATTAAGTTGTATTCACACCTGCCTTGTTTGGTTCGTTTAAAACAAACCAGAGTTTGTTTGCTCCTTTGATTCAGACCTTTTGGGCTGGTGTGAATAAAAAACAAAAATCTCGATCCGGAGCAAACAAGCGAACCGAGACCACCTAAAAAGCTCGGTCTCGGCACGGTTCCATTCCAATCCTGGTGTGGTTCGTTTGAGGTGAGAATGCAGACCGGACTCAATCCGACACAAGTTGCCTTTTTGTTCTTAATGAGCTCCCGTCGTATGTCGAGCATTATGGGAAACCGAGGCTGACCAAACGAAACTAAACAAAACGAGGCTTATGATAAAAGACGAAATTCAATTTGTCAACTGGACAAAGTTTGTTTGATCGAAAACGTTTCGCCACTCATCCGAGAGGCTTTGTCAGTTCTGATTCGAGTGCTGGTAAGACACTGCTTATATCTAGCTGCAGGGAGGAGCTCACTACACTAAATTGTTCTGAAACTATCTCAACTAATTTGTATTGCAATTCTCTCTTTTGTATTTCGAATTTCTCTGGCGTCTAGTTTAGCATATCTATTCACCCTAACGACCGTCCCCACCCTCTGGCCCTGACCTGCCTGCCCTTTTTGGTTTAAGAATGGAATTGTAAATGGGAGACAAGTTATGTCTGACCCTCCCACTTCTGTTCAAAGAAGGATTCTCCCTTTTGACAAAAATTGCCTCTTTAACTCCCCTCTCAAACCAGTTCTTTTCCCTGGCTAAGATCTGAAACTCACTGTCCTCCTACCCCTTTCCTCCTGAACCCAGGAGGAAAGGGGTAGCGATTCCTTACCTGGCCGGCGTTTTGGAAAAACTACAGAGGATTTTCAGACAATATGAAATCCCAGTTTATTTCAAACCCACAAACACTTTAAGACAAAAACTCGTCCACCCAAAGGACAAAACACCGAGCCACAAACAAAGCAATGTGGTCTACTCCATTCAGTGTAGTGAAGACTGCAGTGAGCGCTACATTGGAGAAACAAAACAGCCACTTCACAAGAGGATGTACCAACACAGACGGGCGTGCAAGAGTGGACCGTCATCTGCCGTACATCTTCACCTAGAAGCCACGGGCCACTCTTTTGAGGACAGTGAGGTTCAGATCTTAGCCAGGGAAAAGAACTGGTTTGAGAGGGGACTTAAAGGAAAAGTAACGTTATTTTACAATCTGAGAATCCTTCTTTGAACAGAAGTGGGAGAGTCAGACATAACTTGTCTCCCATTTACAATTCCATTCTTAAACCAAAAAGGGCAGGCAGGTCAGGGCCAGAGGGTGGGGACGGTCCTTAGGGTGAATAGATATGCTAAACTAGACGCCAGAGAAATTCAAAATACAAAAGAGAGAATTGCAATACAAATTAGTTGAGATAGTTTCAGAAGAATTCAGGGTAGTGAGCTCCTCCCTGCTCCTCCTCCCAAACTTTGTCCAGTTGACAAATTGAATTTCGTCTTTTATCATGGATTCTATCTGGACGACTGAGGGCTTACTTACATTTTGCATGAAGAGCAAGAGTCAGAACTTGATGTGCACATGAGGGCTGTCCTCCGTAGCCGTCTTGCCCTGTGTCTTCGTCGTTTGGAAATTGATCGTAAAATAGTGTAAACCTCATGATGCTGCTCAAACATTTGTGCGAACTGTAAAAACTGAGCAAACCATATCTCTATGACGACACTGAAAACAGCACGTAACGCCATGATTCTCTCCGTGTTTGGACACGGCGTTTTGACACGGCTCATTTCTGTCCAATGGCTGAGCGACCTCAGCACACGTGGTTTTGTTTTTAGATGTTGGTTCACTTGGGAAAAAAAGTGCAGTGTGAAAGCGAACCGCACCAAAATTAAAAAAAAAAAAAAAAAAATTAGGTCCGGACCAAAGCAAGTGAACTATCGCACTTTCCTGGTGTGAAAACGACCTGAAATACAGCACTGCACATTTCTCTGATCTGGCCACTATTTTACAACTTATATCAAGTTATTCATCTTGTTTTCAGATTTATTATCTACTTTCTAGACCAACGACTGCATAATTCTAGTCGAGGTAGTTTATTTTAAGATAACTTGTCAAGTAAATTTATCTTGCTGCATGGACAGATAATTTCACTACTTTCAATTCATTTTCTGATAGATTTAAGATAAGATAATCCTTTATTTGTCCCACAATGGGGAAAATTGCAGTGTCACAACGCAAGTTTCAGAAACAGTTGGAAAAAAAAGAGCATGCATCAAAAATTAAGATAAATAATAATAATAAGTATGTACAATCAACTAAAAAAACACAACACTGTAAGGTTAAAGGCACAGGAACGCTGCACAATAAATGTCTTTGATTCTGAGCAGTGAACAAACAAACAGCAGTTAAAGTGACTCCAGTATAGTAATATATAATATCACTACAATAAAGTGACTCAGATGACTGTGTACAGTGCAGGGATGGACAGTGGTTGTTACACAAATAAGCAGCAGGTAAAGTGACTTTAAATAATATTGCACATGTAATTATTACTATGGAGATGACACATGGTTGCTATGGAGATGAACATGACTAGCATTGATCATTGTACAGTCTGACAGCAGCAGGAAGGAAAGACCTGCGCAATCTCTCTTTAAAGATCCCATGACATGGTACTTCTTGATGCTTTTATATGGCTCCTTAATGGTTCCCTAATACTGTAAATGAATCCTTCTTCAAAATCAACACAAGATGAGAAAGAGTAATTTTTCTCTCTCTGAACACTCCATAATGGGCGTTGTTGCTTGAATGCAAATGAGGAGAAAAGAGATGGCCTATAGTAGAGGGTGGGGGCGTGGCCAAACTCTCCGCTCTGGCTCTGAGCTCTCAGCTGATCCATTTCCGTGTTTTTGCACGGGGGGAGAGATTTGAAGCGTTCCATTGAAAAATAAACACATTTCCACAGAAAATAAAATTAAACCACTGCTGTTCAAAGGTCCAGAGGCTCAGATAAAGGACTTCCGAGCCTAGAAACACTCGGACGTGCCTCCAGGCAAATAAAAAAACGCATTTCGCATTGCCTAGCGTATTCGCAGTCCAAACTCTCTGGGCGTGATTTACAGAGACGCTGAGTACAGACAGACGGGGGTGGAACTGCATTTGCATTTCTTTTTTCGATCTGACGTCAATAAGGTGCCTTGTTCAAAATCGCCCGTTTGAGCTCCGATTTTTTGTAACGCAGAAAAGGATCGCAAATGCTCAGTTTAGACATTTCGCAACTTTTAACCATGGAGGGGGGCCTAAACAGGGTAGGGGAGCTCACATTAACGTTCAAAAACCTCAGAAAGTGAAAATTTCATGCCATGGAACCTTTAACACAACAAGGGTGAATCAGTTCAGTGTTAAGTGTTTATTTCTTAATTTTTGGCCAAGCTTTTTTGTATCATGCCTTAAAAACATGAAAAATAGAACTGGTTTGCAGTGGTCCAGAGTTATTCCTCACTTACCTTTTTGTTTTCTAAGCATTCTAATTATTCACACTTTTCACAACTTTCAGAGGCCAGAGCGGAGTCACTCACTCACAGCTCACGTCCTACTAGATTTTTTATAATTACAAGAAAAACAAATACTCATTATTATAGTACTATGCAGTGTTGGTGTGGATAGAAATGCCAGAATGCTGTGATAAAACACGAGCTCCATCGGGTGGTACTCAGGCTCTTCTGTGGTTTGGGGTTTGCGTTATTTAGAGTCTATTTGACCACATTTTTATCCTCCTTTGAGTAAGTTCTTAGTCAGACCTACAGTAGCAACGGCGTAGTCCCATTTTAGGAAGTATTTACCCATAATATAGATCTAAAATAGTCCTGGTTAAGATATGGTGGTACTCAGATTTTTTATTTTTTTTTCCTTTGGTGGTACTTTTTGAAAACCACAATGATAATGCATTCTTGTGTTTCTGTATATGCAACAATCAGAGGACTTTTTCTCATTCAAAAGATTTCATATTTTGCTTTAAAGGTGCACTGTGTAATTTTTCGATTGGAGGTTTGTCACCTTCTTGTTTCTATGGAGATGTCATTTCTCTGCTTTGAGTGTTCCACAATATGACATTAAAAAGCTCTAGCTTGCATTTAGTCAAGCGTTTTTTTTTTTTTTGCTCAAGAAGTTTAATGGCGTACTGTGAAACATTTCAGACAAAGCAATAACATCTCCGTGGAAAAAAGCAGGCAGAAAAGTAACAGAATGTATCTTTAAATTCTTAATTGCTATGACAACAGTTTTAAACTCTTGCCTGATTGCTGTTTTCATCTCAGGTCCACAGAGTTTTCCCCTCTGGTCTGGCCGCTCAGGAGGGCACCATCCAAAAGGGGGACCAGATTCTGTCGATAAACGGCCAGAGTTTGAGCGGAGCAACACACATGGACGCCACATCAGCGCTCCGCCAGGCCCGGACCCTCAGTGTGGCGGTGGTGGTGGTCTGTAAGAGACCGGAGGAGGAGGACGGGGGAGAGGGGGGCAGGGAGGAGAGCTCTGCCGCTGAGAATACAGGTAAGTCTAACTGAGGACGCTGTGATGGCATCATTAAATTTAAATTTACATATGCAAAATCTGCTTTTAACTCCTTTTAACCATGTTATCCTTGTGTTTCAGTGGAGCAGGAGGACGGAATGATCAGTGTGAATCTGGACAAAGGCTGTGGAGGAGTGGGCTTCACTTTAGAGGGAGGCAAAGGCTCCATCCACGGAGACAAGCCTCTGGTCATCAACAGGATATTCACAGGTACAATACAGGCATATATAAAAAATATAGGTTATATATATTGTTATATATGTTAAGTAATTTTTTATAACTAAATTAATGTTGCTCTTGTAATATGATTAGTCTAGTTTTCAGTTGTCATCTGTCATGTCACAATTTTCAAGACACACAATAACACAGCGAAATACAATACCTCCACCTTGTGGACAAATGTCAGAAGTACACACTCTTCCTTCTACAGTCTTATTTATGCTGAAGTATTGTCGTCAAATACATTTCTGATATAACCTGGCTCATGCCAGATTGATTTGTGTAGGACTATGAATTGGGAGTGTTTCAATTTTGGTTTCCACCTAAGACACAATGCTGCTTTATGATTGGTCTGAACCACTGATGGGTCTCTATGGACCCTAACCCTAACCCTAACTCACAAAAATCCCAAGAATGAATTTTGCTGACCAGGTTATTGCAGATTATATTGTAATCAAACTGAGATAATACTTTAAGTGACAAAATGTGACTCTTTGCATTATAATGAAATACATTTGATAAAACTGAGTTCATTTTGTGTTGTGATTTCAGCTGGTGCAGCAGAGCAGAGTGGCCTTCAGTCCGGAGACGAGGTGGTGACAGTGCAGGGTCTGAACGTGGGTCACATGACTCGCTTCGAGGCCTGGAACTACATCAAGGGGTTACCTGAGGGCGTCGTCACAGTTACGGTCAGGAGGCAGGCCCAGTAACGTCACCAAAAGAGTTTACAACGGAGTTATAGAAGTTACATTTGTCATTAATTTTCCCAAAGACTTGAATAATATGTGGAGTTTATGAGCACAAAAGGGCACTTAGCTTAAGGGTAATGTCCACAACACAAAGTAAATATATATAAAATATAAATAAAACTGAAAAATACAGTACAATAAAATCAATTTCTAACTTTGTAAATCATTAAGTTTAAGATATACTTTTCAGTAATATTCATAATCCTGGATGTGTTAATGTAAGCAACTCCTGCCTGCTTAGCCACGGCTGCCTTGGGGCTGACTGATGGAAACATGGCTATAAATCTGTGCTATAGGCCTCTACCATTGGTCAACATCACATTTCTACATTTATTCATACACTATTGATATGTTTTTAACTCTTTTTGAAAAAAAAACAAAAACATTTTACCTCCAAAACTAGTATTAGTGCCCAACGATGAGCTCCAACAGAAACAGTGTTAATGTTTTTACACACATCTGAATTCAGGTTTTTCTTGGTACAATTCTATTTATGTAATGCCATTTCACATCATTAACAGATCATGTAAAAGTCATCGAGGATAATGAAAATGTTTAAAAAGTATTTATGTTTATTTCAAAACAAAGTCTAAGATTTAATAAACTGTCCGAGAAACCACATGTCTCTTGTCTTGTTTATAACTGCCTTTTTAGTGATAGAAAACTTATACATTTAGCTGTTACTATAGTTTAAAACAGAGGTGTAATGCAGGGCTGGACTGGGACTAAAAAACGGCCCTGGCATTTTTGGCTTAGGCTGACCCCTTATAATTCGTCTGAATACACAAGCCGTGTCCCAATTTGCAGTGTGCACACTCCGGAGGGTGGTTTTCAGGCCGCATACGTCACTTCCGACGTGACAAGTGCTGTCCCATTTCATTTTAGCCGTGTCCCAATTCCCAGAGTGCACAGTTCGGAGCGTGGTTTGAAGGGGGCTCAGACTGCAGTCAAGGCTGTGCATACTTGCTCAGCCCTGAGTGCAGTCCGCGGACCGCATGGGCATCGGCAAAGAAGTAGCGTGCGGTGCATGCTGGGATATATGAGTGAGCGAAGCGTGCTTTTTCACGCGTTTGGTCTACGCCCTGATTTCCATGGAAACGACTGCGGTCTTCAGCTTGCGTGTTAACTGCATTGGACAAAAAAGAAATGGGACAGCAGTTGTCGCGCCGGATCTTACGCACATGCCCTTAAAACCACACTCCGAACTGTGCACTCTGGGAATTGGGACTATGAACATAACTGGTTAAGCCTCTGCATTTTTTCAAAGATCAATGATCAAAGATCAAAGTCAGCTTTATTGTCAATTCTGCTATATGTGTTCAACATATCAGTGTATGACATTTCATTTCTCTCTGGCCAGGTAGTGCAAAATCTTTTAGTTGACCATCGTATTTATTGTCAGTAAAATCAAGTGGACGACATGGCTTCAGGAGGGGAATCTAAAAGTGATGATCTAGCTACTGCTATTCTCAAACAGAAGAACAGACCCAACAAACTGATTGTGGATGAATCCATCAATGAAGACAACAGCGTATTCTCCCTTTCTCAGACAAAAATGGATGAGCTGCAGCTTTTCCGTGGGGACACAGTGTTGATGAAGGGGAAGAAGAGGCGGGAGACTGTTTGTATTGTTCTTTCCGATGACACCTGCTCTGATGAAAAGGTCCGCATGAACAGGGTAGTCCGCAATAATCTGCGGGTTCGATTGGGGGATGTCATCAGAATTCAGCCATGTCCTGATGTGAAGTATGGAAAACGGATCCATGTTCTCCCCATTAATGACACTGTAGAAGGAATTACTGGAAACCTGTTTGAGGTTTACCTTAAGCCATACTTCCTTGAGGCTTACAGACCAGTTCGCAAAGGTGATATCTTCTTGGTGAGAGGAGGTATGCGTGCTGTGGAGTTTAAAGTTGTGGAAACTGACCCTTCCCCGTATTGCATTGTTGCTCCTGATACTGTCATTCACTGTGAGGGAGAGCCCATCAGGAGAGAGGATGAGGAAGAATCCCTGAATGAGGTTGGTTATGACAACATTGGAGGTGTGAGGAAGCAGTTAGCACAGATCAAAGAGATGGTGGAGTTGCCTCTTAGACATCCTGCACTATTTAAGGCCATTGGTGTCAAGCCTCCCCGTGGGATCTTGCTTTATGGACCTCCTGGAACAGGAAAGACCTTGATTGCCCGAGCTGTGGCCAATGAGACTGGGGCCTTCTTTTTCCTAATCAATGGTCCTGAGATCATGAGCAAACTTGCTGGTGAAAGTGAAAGTAACTTGAGAAAAGCCTTTGAAGAAGCAGAGAAAAATGCACCTGCCATTATCTTCATTGACGAATTGGATGCCATCGCGCCAAAGAGGGAGAAGACTCATGGAGAGGTGGAGAGACGAATTGTTTCTCAACTGCTGACTTTAATGGATGGACTGAAACAGAGGGCTCACGTCATTGTCATGGCTGCCACAAACAGACCTAACAGCATTGACCCAGCCCTGAGAAGATTTGGTCGTTTTGATAGAGAAGTTGACATTGGCATCCCTGATGCTACTGGCAGGTTGGAAATCCTGCAGATTCACACAAAGAACATGAAGCTGGCTGACGATGTGGACTTGGAGCAGGTGGCCAATGAAACCCATGGCCATGTTGGTGCTGATCTGGCTGCTCTGTGCTCTGAGGCTGCACTGCAGGCCATCCGAAAGAAAATGGACCTGATTGACCTTGAGGATGAGACCATTGATGCAGAAGTCATGAACTCTCTCGCCGTGACCGAGGATGACTTTAAGTGGGCCCTGAGCCAGAGCAATCCATCTGCACTGAGAGAGACTGTTGTGGAGGTGCCCAACATCACATGGGATGATATTGGTGGTCTGGAAGATGTGAAGAGGGAGTTGCAGGAGTTGGTGCAATATCCAGTGGAGCACCCAGACAAATTCCTCAAGTTTGGCATGACTCCATCAAAGGGTGTGCTTTTCTATGGACCTCCTGGTTGTGGTAAAACTCTTTTGGCTAAGGCCATTGCTAATGAGTGCCAGGCAAACTTTATCTCAATCAAAGGACCTGAGCTCCTCACTATGTGGTTTGGGGAGTCTGAGGCCAATGTCAGGGAGATTTTTGACAAGGCTCGACAGGCAGCACCGTGTGTGCTCTTCTTTGATGAGTTGGACTCCATAGCGAAGGCTCGTGGTGGCAATGTGGGAGATGGTGGTGGAGCGGCTGACCGTGTCATCAACCAGATCCTCACGGAGATGGACGGGATGTCCAGCAAGAAGAACGTCTTCATCATTGGGGCCACAAACAGACCAGACATCATTGACCCAGCCATCCTAAGACCTGGGCGTCTGGATCAGCTCATCTATATTCCACTGCCCGATGGGAAGAGCAGGATGAGCATCCTCAAGGCCAATCTCCGCAAGAGTCCCATCAGCAAGGATGTGAACTTGGACTTCTTGGCAAAGATGACCAATGGATTTTCTGGAGCTGATCTTACAGAAATCTGCCAGAGGGCATGCAAGTTGGCAATCAGAGAAAGTATAGAAAATGATATCCGCAGAGAAAGGGAAATGCAGACCAATCCCTCAGCCATGGAAGTGGAAGACGATGATCCTGTGCCAGAAATCAGGAAGGACCATTTTGAAGAGGCAATGCGATTTGCTCGGCGCTCTGTCAGTGACAATGACATTCGCAAATATGCGATGTTTGCTCAGACACTACAGCAAAGCCGTGGCTTTGGCACCTTCAGGTTCCCATCCAGTGCTGCTGGTGGCAGTCGTCCAACCCATGGCTCACGAGGTTCTGGCAGTGGTCCTGTGCACAATGAAAATAATGATGATGACCTTTACAGATAAATGTTGACTGCACCTCAGCGCTCAGTCCTGGGATCGCACTTGTGCAAATTCTCAACAGATTCCACCTTTTTAGGACTTTGTGCTTCTTTCATGTGTTCCTTTTTTGTATAATTTCCCCTGGAGAAAGCATGTAGCTGCTTGGTTTGCCCTGGCTTTGTTGTGGGTGGGTTAAGAGTTGTTAAGGATTTTTCAATGGGGAGGGTTATAAAGTGGCCTCATTCTCACTATTTACAACCAATGTGAATGACTTTAATGATGGGATTCTATGCTAGACTATAGAAAAGAAAATATACATATACAACTGTAGCATTTAATGTTTTAAAAATTGTTGGCACAGTGGCTGAGTGGTTAGCAGTCATGTCTCACAGCAAGAAGGTTTCAGGTTCAATCCCTGGGTCCTATGATTTTTTTGGTTTTACCTTGTTATGTTTATCACTTTATTTCCTAGCTCTCAGCTTTAGCTATATTCTTGGGTGCTATCACCCACAAAAACAGCTGCGTCTATTTCTCAACTGTGTTTATGTAAAATCTTTGTTTATTTCAAAGCAAAGTCTAAGATTTAATAATAAACTGTCTGAGAAACCACATGTCTCTTGTCTTGTTTATAACTGCCTTTTTAGTGATAGAAAACTTATACATTTAGCTGTTACTATAGCTTAAAACAGAGGTGTAATGCAGGGCTGGACTGGGACAAAAAAACGGCCCTGGCATTTTTGGCTTAGACCGGCCCCTTATAATTCGTCTGAATACACAGACTACGAACATAACCGGTTAAGCCTCTGCATCTTTTTAAAGATCAAAGTCAGCTTTATTGTCAATTCTGCCATATGTGTTCAACATACAGTGAATCGACATTTCGTTTCTCTCTGGCCAGGTAGTGCAGAATCTTTTAATTAGACCATCGTATTTATTGTCAGTAAAATCAAGTGGACGACATGGCTTCAGGAGGGGAATCTAAAACTGATGATTTAGCTACTGCTATTCTCAAACAGAAGAACAGACCCAACAAACTGATTGTGGATGAATCCATCAGTGAAGACAACAGCGTATTCTTCCTTTCTCAGACAAAAATGGATGAGCTGCAGCTTTTCCGTGGGGACACAGTGTTGATGAAGGGGAAGAAGAGGCGGGAGACAGTTTGCATTGTTCTTTCCGATGACACCTGCTCTGATGAAAAGGTCCGCATGAACAGGGTAGTCCGCAATAATCTGCGGGTTCAATTGGGGGATGTCATCAGAATTCAGCCATGTCCTGATGTGAAGTATGGAAAACGGATCCATGTTCTCGCCATTGATGACACTGTAGAAGGAATTACTGGAAACCTGTTTGAGGTTTACCTTAAGCCATACTTCCTTGAGGCTTACAGACCAATTCGCAAAGGTGATATCTTCTTGGTCAGAGGAGGTATGCGTGCTGTGGAGTTTAAAGTTGTGGAAACTGACCCTTCGCCATGAAGTATTGTGACCTTTGAGTGACACCCACATGCTCTAATTTTTATGTGCAGGCTTTGAAAGGAAACATACGCTTACAAAAAATCACATTGCTTTCTTGCCTTTTTCACCTCACTGACAAGAACAGAACAGGAAGTGGGAGGAGGAAAATATCTGGTTTCTGTTATGTTGCGGTATTGTTTATTTTGTGCATAAAATGTGGCTGGAGGTTGGTGCAGCACCCCGTGACCTAAATGTGACTTTACTGTTCCTGGGAGAAGACCACGCCTGCTCATGCATTATTCATGATGTATTGTTTAACTGTGTGATTCGGGTTCAAATGGACGTGCAGAGCACCTGATGTCAGATGTGTTTGTACCTAAGGTTTTGTTTAGATTCCACTGTTAGGGTATACTTTTTTTTATATACTTTAAATTACGAGAGTCATCGCCTTGTGAAAGTCTGAATACATTTTGCAAATTGGCAATATAAAAACATAAATTATTGAATCTTTGCGAGATTTAGAGACAGAGTTAAAAGATGAGAAACTGACCCGCCGCAGACTGGTGTTTCACCAGACATGGTGAAACATTGTGAGGTTCCTGTAATATCTTGGGGAGGTTTGGATCCCCCAGAAACAGGTAATTTGGCCAGAAGCATTCCAGAGGTCTGGGACCATGGAAGGCGAGTTTAATAGTGTGAGGAGTTTGGATGTGTACTGGTAAGATGGCTGTATGAGACAATGGAGTTACAGATACTGAGATGAAGAGATGGTGATTGCAGCAACTATGACGTGAATTAAAAAAGAGTAAAATTAAACTAGCAGATAAGAAGTCAGAGGTTCACGAGGGAGAATTAGAAGGGTAGAAGTCAGAACAAGACAACTCATGGGTGTTAGAGCGAGAGTCAATGATTAGACGACTGAGAGAAACAGATATAAAAGAAAGGGAAATGACAGTTGAGCAATAGCAGTTTGTGCATACATGTGTTTATATGTGTATATGTGTGCGTGGTTTCTGTAAAAAACAATGAAAGGAAATAAATTACAAACCTAACTGTAATAAGGTTGATAAGTGACTAAACAGGTCAAACAAAGGTACTGCAAGGTTGAGATTGAAATTGTGTATAATAGTTTGTACACTCAAAGAACATGAAGGTAAACACCAGGTATAAATTATGCACAGGAATATTATTGATTGATAAATATGTACCCTTAAAGGAAACACAGCAGCTATATCTGGGCGCCTGAGCAAATACACATTGTGATGGTACACATAATACAAATACAAATACACGGACA
Organism: Paratrypauchen microcephalus; assembly: GCA_036785185.1. Lineage (NCBI taxonomy): Eukaryota > Metazoa > Chordata > Actinopteri > Gobiiformes > Gobiidae > Paratrypauchen > Paratrypauchen microcephalus. Next base: position 10,681,167 of record JAVJIX010000013.1, on the reverse strand, counting down.
ACATGTAGTTATCATTAACGTACATGGTACATGTCCAGCACAACATGTAGGCTCTTAGTGATTGATTTAAAAAAATAAAAAAAAGGGATGACCTACGTCTGTTGCAAAATAAAGAACAAATTTGGAAGTTTTTAGAGGAAAAAGCTACAGGTAAAAGAGGTTTTAATGTTCACATGAGGACAGTTTGTGTGAGGAAAAAAATCCGCAAGCAAGGGTCTCAATAAAGACCCAGATCTGTTGGCAGGGGAAGATGAGCAATTTAAATTGATTTAAATGTAATGCATGCTTTAAAATTTATACAGATTAAGTGATTAGAGTAAGTGAAACAAAATTTTTAGGAGTCATGACTTATGAAGGTCTAAACTGGAAGCAAAATGTCCAAAGCAGTTTCTGTGTTAAAGTAAAGTTCTCACTAAACAGTGCAGCATTATTAACCTTGTATAACTCTATAATCGCACCATATCTGATGGACTGTGTGGAAATTTGGGGGTCAACATGTAAAACTTACCTACAGACATTATTTTACAGAAAAGGGCTTGGAAAATTAACAGTCATTATAGAGAGCCATCCAACCCATTATTTGTAAACTTAAAGTGTTGAAAATGTATGATATTGTTGAATTAAGTATCCTTAAAGTCATGTATTAAGCAAAGTGCAAGTATTACCTGTAAATATTTAAAGATTACTTGAGATAAGAACAAGCCACTACAATTTAAAAGGAACTTACATGTTTAATTTAAAAAAAAATCAGAACCGTGTCGCTGTTAAAGGAGTTAATTTATGGAAAAGTCTAGACAAAGAAATCAAAGGAGCAAGTACAATAATGGCATTTAAAAAGAATACATAAAATCCAGTGTAATGTGTATGTATGAAAAAGAAAAGTAAGTTGTTGCACATAAAAATGAAGCTTTCTTTTTACAGTTGATTAATAATTGTGATTGAAATTGAATGTATCGATGAAATGTTTTATCATCACTATCGGTGTTCATGTCTGGAAAAGGGAAGAGGAGGCAGATAACAAGACTATTCTCTCTGCCCTTTCATTCAATTTTTTTGTATCGTTATCACACCGTTGATGTCTTTTTATACTTCATGAATGAAATAAACAAACAAAAATAAAATAAAATTACATTTACAGGCCAGAGCCAAAACTGAGGATGAGACCAAGGAAGTGGAAATACAGCGTCTTAAATTTCAACTTAGTAAAGCGAGGGCGGAAACCACTCAAAATAAAACAGATAAGAAAAAATCAGATAAACAAATGCAGTCCCAAATCCAATCTGTTACCAGAATGATGTGGTCATGGATGTGGTGGCGGTGGTTCTAGGGGGCGTGTAAGAAGTGTACACACTGGGCGTGGAGGGACCTCCTCAAAGGCCTGCTTTAACTGTGTGGGAGTAGGCCACTGGGCTCGGGAGTGCACACAAATATGCAGGGCCCCTGGACAAGGCCCTGCCCCAGCGCTGGAGCAGCAACAGCACCTCCCCACCATGGCAGCACCAGGGTGGACAGAGTGGATGAACACATCAGGCCAATGGACAGTTGTGGCAGTTATGGCTTTGATGGACACGGGGGCAACTTATTTTTCAATCACTGTGCAATTACCAAGTCATTTCCTGGCACCCTGCTCCATCTCACGTGGAGGTTTCTCTGGGACTCCTTAAACTCTACTCTTTACCAAACCTTTGGACACTCAAATTGCCGGACAGACTTTGTACCACCAATTTTTGCACTCCCCACAAACTCTGCTAAACCCAGAGCATAAAGGACATCAAAAGGAGGTGCACTCGACGTTTCTGGGGTGGAAGCCTTGGAAATGCTCCTTGGCTCCCTGCCACCCGCCCATAGACCCCATGCATTGTACCCGTTTTAAGATCATGATCACGATGACATATACAAAGATGCGTTCTCAGCCAATTGAAGATAATAATTGGGAGATTAACTGCAAAGATATCTACATAGGAAAAGAGGGTGTGGCTGCATATTGTGAAATAATTACTGAACAGAGCGTGTGATATTGCATGAAGCCTCAACCCCACACATTTCCTTGGCCTTAATCCCAGATACAGATTTAGACTTAGACAAACTTTATTGATCCTCAAGGGAAATTATTTGGGCACAGTAGCTCACTCATGAAATATAATATATAACAGGTGGTAATAAAAACAGAGCAAGAGACCGATGTCCAATGAGACATAATTGCAAAAATAAAAAATAAATGTATGTGTATGGGTTAGAATAGAAAAGAGGAATGGGTAATAAAATATAAAAAAAATACAATATCAAAATAAAATCTAGCTGCAAGCAGCGATGTGGGGGACAAGCACCGTTTGTCAGGGTCTAACAAGGTCTGACAGGATCTAACAGAGTCTGTCAGAACAGGGTCAGGGTCTAACCCTGTCAGAACAGACACATCAAAGACAGATCAAAGGTTGCTAGGTGCGTTGCTAGGCAATTGACAAATTTCTGCAAATTTGACCTGCTGGTGCCACTAGACGCTTGGGGCTGGGGACCTATAAATTGCTGTGGGTAATGAGGAGACTGGCTGGAATGTGCATGCCAAATTTCACAACTTTTTACCAGACGGTTCTAGGGGCTGCCATAGACTTCCTATTGAAGAAAGAATAGAGAATAATAATAATCCTGAGACCAGAACATCAAAGGAAAGATCAAAGGGTTACTAGGCAACTTGCCTAGGCAACTTGCCTAGGCAACGCAAAGCAATTCCTTTTTTTAAATTTTATTTATCTTTTAATATTACAAGGTACACGATAACACACATTTCAGGCACATAATTCCTATAGGGGGCCAAGCACCGATATATCCAATCACAGCTATAGCAAAAGGAGAAATTCAATTTGTCAGTGACAGTTATATGCATGTGTACAGAGTACAGACACTCGAGAACTGGGACCTATGGTTCGTAGACTCTTAAATATTTCTGAGTGGCAAGATTCTGAGTTAACAACTATACAATACTTCCCCTCCCAACAGGCGTATTGAATACTAGTAAAAATGTCAGATTCCGGCACACTCCAACGTGAAATATTGACCAAAACACATGGCCGTGAGCACACTGATCATGAAGACCAGTTAAATTTCAGATAAATGACAGATTAACCTCAGTATAAATATAAACCAAAGGCAGTCCAGGGCATTGAGGGACGCATTGAGGGGACGTCTCTGGGACGCAGGGGTCCTGGAGCTTTCTGAATCTAATTGTAATACCCCTATTTACCTATACAAAAACATAACAACGGCACTTATCACATGGCACACGATCTCAGAGAAATCATTGATTGGACATTCACACCTTGCTTTTACAATTATGGATTTGGCTCATGCATTCTTTTGTCTCCCTCTAGTGGTGGAGTGTTGTAAGGACTTTGAATTCACCCTCAAAGGCTGTCACCATTTATTCAGCCTCATTGGTGCAGTGTTTGTAGACATAGTAGCTTGGAAGTGTAAATTTTTTTTTTTTTTTTTGGATCACCATCATTAAATATTTAGACATTGTGCTGCAATTACCATCAGAAGTAGTCAACTGCAGTCAGAAGTAGTTAAAAGTAGTAAATTACACTCAGATGTGGTTATAGTCAAGTGTGCCGGACACTCAAAAGTGGATTCTATCGTTGCCAGGGGTAACAACGCTGCCGCGGCTGAGGGAGCCGGCATCACCAGGGGTGATGACAAGCAACTGCTAACAAGCAGTGGTAACGGCTGGTTAGCTCAACTGGTAAGTCACAGTTTCCCCCGGGGGGACCTGGGTTCAACTTATTCTGATTTGTACATATACATTTATTATCATTTTCTTTTATTCTTATAATTATGTCTAATTTGACACAGGTCTATTGCTCTTTGGTTGCTATTCCATCTATTTTTTTTACCCTCTGTTATATTATTTGATGGTTGAGCTACTGTACCTAAACAATTACGCTTGTGGATCAATAAAGTTTGTCTAAGTCTAAAAGACCCCACAGAAGCAGGAGCAACAGATATAATAGTAATACTCTAGAGAAGAGCAGGTTAAGGATGCAAAGCACAGCTTGGGACACTGGTAACCACTGGCTGCAGATGGACGACAGCAGGACTTTAGGGTCGGAGTGTCTCATGTCCCGGGCCAAAACCTTCACCCCCAGAGATTTCACCACTTTGTCCACTTTCTCTTTGTCTCTGGAACAGAAAAGATACAAACACAAGGTAAAACAGGGAGGAAACACAAAGAGAATTTAAAGGGCCTACAGCTCTGTAAAAAAATAAAGACCACTGCATTTTTTTCTGAAATCAGCATCTCTACATGTATTACAGTGGTCGCTCATTTATCGCGGGGGTTAGGTTACAGAAATAACCCGCAATAAGTGAAATCCGCAAAGTAGGACAACTTTATATTTTACAATTATTATACATGTTTTAAGGCTGTAAACGCCTCACCACACACATTATACACTTTTCTCAGACTGGTGTTAACATTTTCTCACATTTCTCTCTTGTTTAAACACGGAAACGAACACGCACATCAAACCTCGTCATGAACGCAAGAGAACAAGGCAAAGAGCCGCATGCGGTGCTTTAATCCTGGCTTAGACCTAGTCTAGTCCTGGTTTAGTCCAGGTTTAGACCTGATCTAGTCCTGATTTAGTCCAGCTTTAGACCTGGTTTAGACCTGGTTTAGACCTGGTTTAGTCCACGTTTAGTCCTGGTCTAGTCCCGGTCTAGTCCCGGTCTGGTCCCGGTCTGGTCCCGGTCTGGTCCTCATGGGTTAGTCCTGGCCTAATCCCAATCTGGTCCCGGTCTGGTCCTCATGTCTTAGTCCCAGTCTACTCCCGGTCTGGTCCCAGTCTAGTTCCAGTCTGGTCCCGGTCTGGTCCTCATGGCTTAGTCCCGGTCTAGTCCCGGTCTGGTCCTTGTCTAGTTCCAGTCTAGTCCCGGTCTAGTCCCGGTCTAGTCCCGGTCTAGTCCCGGTCTGGTCCTTGTCTAGTTCCAGTCTAGTCCCGGTCTAGTCCCGGTCTGGTCCTTGTCTAGTTCCAGTCTAGTCCCGGTCTAGTCCCAGTCTGGTCCTCATGTCTTAGTCCCGGTCTGGACTTCCTATGGATCCAGTGACTCATGTCTCCGCTCCTCGTGCATCCAGCGGGACTCCCGGAGCCGCCCCCCCGGGTCCCCCCTCTATAACATCTATATAAATGTGTCAAAGTGAACACATTCTGTACTGTACAGGAGACACGGCACGGAGGAGAAGCCAATCAGGACGCAGAACACAATTTTGACACTATACACTATAAAAATAAAAATAAAAGAAAGAAAAATCTGCGAAACAGCGAGGCCGCGAAAAGTGAACCACAATATAGCGAGGGACCACTGTACAGCCATTCCATTTCAGCATCTGTTGAATTCCAACACAAACACAAAGCTGCGCTACTTCAGTTCTTGCACCAGGAGTGGAATAAAGTCACCCAAGAACAATGATAAAAGGAGAAATTCAATTTGTCAACTGGACAAAGTGTATTTGGTCGAAAACGTTTCGCAGCTCTCCTTTTATCATGCATTCTACCTGGACGACTGAGGGATCCTTCACCCAAGAACAATGTGAAAGACTTGTGGAGAGCATGCCAAGACGCATGAAAGCTGTGATTAAAAATAAGGGTTATTGCTTACCTGGCCAGCCAAATGATATCTCTCTGTATTTCCTATACAGCGCGATACCATTTGGACACTCTCCATCCACTCTCGCTCCTCCGGTTCCAAACCGACTCCGCGATTCTGATTCGTTCAAAGATGGTGACGTCAGTGCACCCGCCTTTGCCCGCAAAGTCACTCTTAGGCAGCGGAAGTTCCGCCTCAGTTTTGAATCAAGATGGCGCAATCTCTGATTGGTTCACTTAGCTGTCTGTCTACGCGCAACCGCAGCGCATTCTGTGGACCAAGCGTTACCAGACTCACTCGCTGGTACAGCGATGAGTCATGGATTCTTCCAGGCAAGGTTATTGCACCAAATATTGATTTCTGAACTCTTCTTAAGTGTAAACATTAGTATTATGTTGTTTTAAAATGAATTTGATCTTGTTTCTTTGCATCGTTTGAGGTCTGAAAACATGTATCTTTTTTGTTATTTTGACCATTTGTCATTTTCTGCAAATACAGTAATCCCTCGTTTATCGCGGGGGTTAGGTTCCAGAAAAAGCCCGCAATAAGTGAAATCCGCGAAGTAGGACAACTTTATATTTTACAATTATTCTACATGGCGGCACAGTGGCTGAGTGGCTAGCACTCACGCTTCACAGCAAGAAGGTTTCGGGTTCGATCCCCGGGTCGCCCAGGCCTTTCTGTGTGGAGTTTGCATGTTCTCTCCGTGTCTGGGTGGGTTTTCTCCGGGCACTCTGGTTTCCCCCATCAACCCAAAACATGCACCATAGGTGCAACATGTACCTCAAGCTTAGGTCCTGACCAAACCGAAGCAAGAAGATCATATATATATATATATATATATATATATATATATATATATATATATATATATATATATATATATATATATATATATATATATATATATATATATATACACATAGGATGGGTTAAAATGCAGAGAAGAATTTCTCCAGTGTGAGATCAATAAAGTCACTTTTTCTTCTACATGTTTTAAGGCTGTAAATGCCTCACTACACACATTATACGCTTTTCTCAGACTGGAATTAACATTTTCTCATATTTGTCTCTAGTTTAAACACTCAAACTTTCATAGATTTTCAACAAAATGTATTAATAGTGACACGTGTGGAGAGCTCCGGCTCTGGGGCGAGGAGCACTGCCACGTCCCGGGACGAGACGCGCACCAACTCCTTGGAGAAGTGCGCGACACGTGCTGCTCTGTCACAGATTTGTCCACGATAAACCCCTCATCATGGACAAATCCGTGACAGAGCAGCCTGGACTGCGTGCTCTCAACCCGAGCCACAAACTGAACAAGCACAAACAAACACAAAAGCCGCACGGAGTGATTTAATCCTGGTTCAGACCTGGTCTAGTTCTGGTCTAGACCTGGTTTAGTCCACGTATAGTCCTGGTCTAGTCTCTTAGCCAATCAGGATGCAGAACACATTGTTACACTATTAAAAAAAAATGTTACACTATAAAAAAAAATGAAAAAAAAAAATTTAAAAAAATAAATAATCTGCGAAACAGCGAGGCCGCGAAGAGTGAACCGCGATAGAGCGAGGGTTCACTGTAAATGCTCTAAACGATAATATTTTATTTTGGGGGAAATGTTGTCAGTAGCTTATAGACTCAAACAAAAATGTTCCTTTTGCTCAAACAAATACCTGTAAGTAGTCAAATCTGAAAAATGTATCATTTTGCAGTGGTCTTTTATTTTGTTTTTCCAGAGCTGTATAGTACTCAAGTGGTTTCTGAAAATCTACTGTACGGTTTAAAGTCTTTTCATCTCTCCCTGGTCTAGACGACTTATTCGACATAATTGTTCCCTTCACTTCCATGTCACAAATGTACTTCACAATAGGAGTGTCACCTGACTTCATTTTAAAGGAGACAGCAGCAGAATTTCAAACACAGTCTGGGCCTGAGGGGCATTCGATTCACAAATGAACTTAGGGAGACAGCCCCATCTAGTGGACACATTAAACACTGTTCACTCCTAAAGTGATTCCCATTAGCAACCTTTAATATTTTCAGGTTAAAACAACTATATGTTTTAATCAAGCCCCAAAAAATGAATATAAAATAAGAACAGAAACAGAAGGAAAAAAATCTGAACAGTATTTTCTCTCATAATTATATTTGATGAGTGAGCTACTGTACCCAAATAATTTCCCTTGTCTAAGTCTAATAATGTTTAAGTCTGGCAATAATCTAAGCCCCAGAGTACTTTATTTGTAATACTGAAAGAACAACATAAAAAACAAACTAAAAAATAAAAACGTTCTATTTCCTTTAGCATCTTTTGGCTCATACATTTGTTCATTTTGTAAAATCAACGTTGATAAACCATAAAAGACACATTTGTTTTTAGGTTTTATTTTATTTATTTTTATTTTTCCTGAATAGGCACAATTATTAACTTTTATTTTTAGATAGAATTGACATAATCATCTACAAATAAATAAATAATAAATGAAAAAAATATGTATTTATTTATTTTGTAGATGATTGTCAATTCTATTTTTTTTTTTTAAGTTATTAAATGTGCCATATTCAGAAAAATTTAAATAAATTATCTAAAACTTAACAAATGTGTCTTTTGTGGTTTATCAACACTAATTTTACAAAATGTATATGAACCAAAAGATGCTAAAGGAAAAAAATAATAAATTTACCTGAATCCCCAGCCGTCCATGGCGCTGGCGAACACCACGTTGCCCTGGTCTGGCGAGAAGTACAGGTTTGAGTCGTCCACCTCCTCGAGTCCTGCGCTCCAGTCGTGAACGGCCTCCCCCTCCCCGGACACTTCCCTCTCGGGCCGTGTGTGATCCCAGCCCCCACAGATGAGCGCTGCCGTTGTGTCCTTGGGCAAGACACTTAACCCCACCTCGCCCGCAGTGTCTGCGGACACTGGTAGCCCCCATGGCAGAAGAAACATCAAGGCTGTTGTGACGTGAGCCACCTGTGGGAGGACTCTCCAGCTTAGGTCCTGACCAAGCCGAAGCAAGAAGTTCATGGAGATGGTCCCCGGGCGCAGTAATGTGCTGCCCACTGCTCCTAATAACAGGATGGGTTAAATGCAGAGGACAAATTTCTCCCAAGGGAGACAATAAAGGCTAATCTTCTAAATCTTCTAATCTTAAATCTTCTAATCTTCTCCGCTCGCTCCTCCAGGACTTTGGACGTGAACAGGGTGCTGGTCACTGCGTTCACCTGAGATACAGATGTGTTTCAAATAAGTGAAAACAGGGATGAAAATGCCCAGTCATGAAAAAAGCTGAAAGTTTAACAATTTTTTGTATGTGTGAAGGGATTTATTTTATCTATTTGGCTCAAACCTGAATTGAATTAGATGCATATTTGAGTGATAGGAACACATGGAAAATAAATAATTATTACCAATTTATTTTTAATACAAAATAATAAGATTAACAGTAAATATCTGTCCTGCTTAACTTAAAACTGTATAAATTATAATATAAAACAATACAAGAGCTGCGCGCGCTTGGTGTCCGCAGCTCCAGAAGAGCACACGTACTCGTACGGCTCGCACACCGGTAGAAGTTTAATACGAGACACGTACTTTTGTTTCTGAATACGGGACGATTACATTTATATATATATATATATATATATATATATATATATATATATATATATATATATATATATATATATATATATATATATATATATATATGAAATTTTCATTTTCTGAGGTTTTTGAACGTTAATGTGAGCTCCCCTACCCTGTTTAGCCCCCCCTTGGCTAAAAGCTGTGAAATCTGTAAACTGAGCATTTGCGATCCTTTTCTGCGTTTGAAAAAAAGACAGCCCAAACGGGCGATTCTGAACAAGGGAACTTTCTGACGTCACTCTCAGGGAGAGGTTTCCACCCCCCGGCTGTATGTTTACCCACCGTCTCTGGCAATCACGCCCAGAGAATTTGGACCGCAAACAAGCTACGCAATGCAAGATGCATTTTTTTATTTGCCTGGAGACACGTGAGAGTGTTTCCAGGCTCGGATGTCCTTTATCCGAGCCTCCGAACCTCTGAAACAGCAGTGGTTTAATTTTATTTTCTGTAGAAATGTGTTTTTTTAATGCAACTCGTCTCATATCTTCCTCTGCGCTTACACACACGGAAGTGGGGCCAGTGCACATCACACCGCTAAATGAGGACCCAGGCGGTGCATTTGGCCACACCCCCACCCGCTGCACTGGCCTGTCTCTGTCCTCCTCATTTGCATTCAAGTAACAACGCCCAGAATAAAGCGTTTCAGAGACATATTTAGCCTCATGAAGACAGTCAAAGTCATATCTCATGCACTGAGGCTTGATTTTGAAGAAGGATTCATTTACAGTATTAGGGAACCATTAAGGCGCCATATAAAAGCATCAAGAAGTACCATGTCATGGGATCTTTAACTACCCCCACGCAGACAAGGAAGGGGATAACACCAGGCCAAGTAACAGGTCAGATCTATTGAGAGGCAAGCCAACTCACACTAAGAATTCATATTGTCAAGTTTTTCTGAGCAATAAAAACACCTGTAATTGAATAAATGCAACTTTAATGGCAGACTGTGGAATTATTCAAGGCAATGCAAAAAACATGGAGACAAGCAGGTGACGAACTGTCCATCAGAAAAGTGCAGTTTATGTGCAGTATGTAAAGTGGAGTCATGTACTGTATTTACATTTAAAAAAATGATTACTTTTACTTTTACTTCACTACATTTCCAAATTTAATTGCATACTTTTACTCCGCTACATTTTCAATGTGCCGTTTAGTTACACGTTACAAAAAAAAATCTCTACTGACTGCAAGGAAGTTGGGACGTGCCTGGGCTTGTTCGCTACTTGCGCATGACCATCAGCCTACACCTGTTGGTTTCATGCAGCTAGTTTAATCAATCAACATCCCTGATGGAAGAGGAGACAGCATCCACGTCGGCTACAAATGAAGGGGGACCTGACGATGAGCATCCCTGGCCGTACTTAAACACAATGTTCTCTTACGCTGATATGAAGGATTCGTCCTATCGAATGAAGTGCCTCTCATGCCTTCCAAGGAATGTGGAAATCCTATCTTACAGAAACTCCCCATCCAACCTCAAGAAACACATCGAGGTAAGTTCTAGATTAATGAAATTGTTAGCGTCTATATTCCAATGTCAGTATCCATAGCCATGAATGCCAACCATGAATGGATGGCAGCCACTCCAGTCAGGTGCCAGTTGATGACGTCAGGAGCACCTGCCTTCACCAGACTTGCAAAAATTGTATTCCCCACACAATCCAGATGTTTTAAAACAAGAACATTTACTACGTCATTAGTGCTACCGTACCATAATTATTAAATTACAAATAACATTTTGTGCCTGCATTTACTTGCTCATAGGACGGCGTTTCATGGAGATCACCAAACCCAATATCTTCGACAGTGCTCCATATGACACAAAACTACCATGGGTGAGCCGAACATGGTGGTTTACAGTAGAATTAAGGGCCCAATTGCAAAAAAAAACCCCTCTTCCTCCAAAAACACTCCTTCAATGGTGTTATGTATGCCTTATTTTCAGCACTGTTATTTAAAAAAACAAAGGTTTGGGAGGGGGGGGCGAACATTAAAAATATTAAATTCAGACTGCCTTTGGTTGATACTTTTACTTGTACTTTTAATTACATTACTTGAGTACATTTATTTTTACATTACTTGTCATACTTAAGTACAAGAAGTTCCAGATACTTTAAGACTTTTACTCAAGTAACATTTCAGTCAGTGACTTCGACTTTTACCAAAGTTATTTTTGGGAGAGGTACCTATACTTTTACTTGAGTTTGATTTTCCAGTACTTTATACAACACTGGTGAGACCTGAGGAAAAAACAGATTCTATTCTATTTAATATGGCACATTAAGGCTGCATCCCATTTCTCTGTCTTACCCCTACCCCTTGGTTTTGTGCATTCATGTGAGGGGTGTCCTGATTCTAATCAAGGGCTCGGGCCACGACCGAGGGCTACATACCCCTGGCACAGTAATGTGCTGCCCACTGCTCCTAATAACAGGATTGGGAAACGCATCGAGCAGAATTAATTCCTTTTGGCCGAAATCTTTCTCTGGCGACGTTACCGCATCTCCAGGAGTTAGGAGGACTCAGAGTTCGCGCCGGTACAAGGAGTGCAGGTACAGCAGGCGCCCAGAGATGGCGCTAGTTCATAATTTAACGGGATTTAACAACGCTCATATTAACTATGTTACATATTGTAATGACCCGAGGCATCTCTTAGTCTTCAACAAACTTTATTAATTAACAGAACTTTGGACTTATTTAACATTAATAGTCCAACAACGCAGCAGCTCAACTCTCTAGCCGTTTCCCAATTCAGCGAGTGCACGGTTCGGAGTGTGGTTTCAGTCTGCAGTGGAGGCGGTGCATACTCGCTGAGCCCTGAGTGCAGTCCGGGGATCACATGGGCGTCTGCGAAATGGAACAGGTCCCGCCTCAGCTCAATGAGCCGGGTGGTCTGCTCCTTGTTCCCTAAAGACAAAAATATTATTCTATTGCGACTAGTAATACTTGGAATTGGGACATGGCCAATGTTCCCCCTAATTTTTAATGTGTCTGAGCAAACACACTAACTCCCTGAGCGCGGCTCGCACTTTGCAGATATAAAAAAAAATGACCCTGCGGCTGAATAAAAAGCAGAGATCCACTAAAAGCTCTTTCATCCCTGATTTACAGTGCGCTGCATAGGTTTTCTTGTGCACTGAGAATGTGCGAGCAGTGCACAATTGTGCAGGCGCGCAGCTTAGAGTAAACGTTGGACATGGCTACACTGTAGAATATCCAGCATTACAACAACAAAGGAACTATAGAAATGTAAGGGAAAAAGCATGTGAACGGTAATACAGGTGCCGTGATCTATGCCGTTACGGCTACCGTCACACATGTTTAGCGTAGTTTATGAAGAGTTTCATGTAGCATAGTTGTAGGTGAGGTGAATCAGTACGTATATTTTATAGTGACGTCGCAACTGTCACATGGCGATGTCGCTGGCGAGTCCATCATTGTAGTCATATATCCTGCCACGCTGTGCATGCTGGGGCTTTTAAGTGTGCGAAGCGTGCATGTTTGTCCACGCCCCGATTTCCATGGAAACGACTGCGCTGTTCAGACCATGTCTTAACTGTGCAGGGGACAAAAACCGAATGGAACGGCAGTTGTTGCGCCGGATATGACGCACATCCCCCTCCAAGGATGCTCAGAACCGTGCACTCGCTGAATTGGGAAATGGCTTCTTAGTTCTCCACTCCTCACGCACACCTGTTTCACGCATGCACACACACTCTCGTTCCCAGACACATGTGCACACCAGCAGACCTCTTAAAGGCACATACACATAAAACACCAGTGATAACAGGTTATCACAATATTATAATTTAAAATCAGTTTCATAAATTTACTAAAAGCCACAATGTACATAATTATACTCTTAATAATATTTTGGTGGAAAACGTACATTAAACAATAATTACATGCATTTTGCAATAATTACATAGTATTTTGTATTGAGGTAGAATGAAACGCAACATAACAGGCAAATTCAAGATGATTCAGTTTTGTACAAACATGGGATGGAAATGAAAAATGAAATTTATAAATATAAATTGATGTTTGTATTCTTTGTATTTCTTTCTTAGAAAAAAAAAAAAAAAAAAAAAAAAAAAGAAAGGCGGCTGAGTGGGTAGCACTCATGCTTCACAGCAAGAAGGTTCCGGGTTCGATCCCCGAGTCGCCCGAGCCTTTCTGTGTGGAGTTTGCATGTTCTCCCCGTGTCTGGGTGGGTTTCCTCCGGGCACTCCGGTTTCCCCCACCAACCCAAAACATGCACCATAGGTAAATCCTCCAGCTTAGGTCCTGACCAAGCCGAAGCAAGAAGATCATGGAGATGGTCCCCGGGCGCAGTAATGTGCTGCTCACTGCTCCTGATAACAGGATGGGTTAAATGCAGAACTGGAATTTCCCCACTGTGGGACTAATAAAGGCATAGCTTTCTTTCTTTCTTTCTTATTGCTGGGAATAACTACACGTTTGTGATTTAAAACTTTCCTTTTGGAGGGTATCATTTGTTTGTCTCCTTAATCTGTCTCCTTATTTGATATTTTATTTTATATTTTATCACTTATTTTTTCAATTTTATTCTGATTTGTACAAATACATTTATTATCATTTTTTTATTTTTATAATTATGTCTCATTTGACACTGGTCTATTGTTCTTTTTTTGCTATTCCATTTATTTTTTGTTACCCTCTGTTATAGTATATTATATTTGATGAGTGAGCTACTGTACCCAAATAATGGAAATTATGATTAATGTTCCACAGTATGACAGTAATCTTATCTCCAAGGACACAAGAAAACAAAAACATCAGGTTATGTTGTGTATACCAGATTTAAGCAATAATATGCATGCCGATGAATAAATGCAAGACAGGTGAGTTTAATGTCACACTGTGGAACATTAAAGGGAAAGCAGAAACATCTCCACAGAGAACAACAAGTAGCGTATAGTGTCAAGGTATTGTCATAGTGCATCTATATGTGTCTATTATTATTATTATTATTATTATTATTATTATTATTATTATTATTATTATTATTATTATTATTATTATTATTATTATTGGGACTTTCAGCTGTTTGGCGGAATCCAAATCTTTTGGATCATTTCACTTCATTTCCTACAAATTTTAACAACAAACTAATCATAGAGAGAAATGACCAAGGCTGAGATCTGTGTAAAATATTTGATGAGTGAGCTACTGTACCCAAAACAATTTCCCTTGTGGATCAATAAAATTTGTCTAAGTCTAAGTCTAAATGGTTCAAACTGAGAGGGTGTTTACCTATTGAAATTATGCATAATCTAAATAAAATATTGCACTCCAATAATAATTTAACAGTTATTACAATGCTATATATGTTTTTATGTGTAAAAAGCTGTCAGAAATCTGCTTCTGTGCTGATTCATGTGTTGGTTCAATGTATAAAATGCACACAAACTAGAAAGAAATAATTTGATTCTTTTAAAAAGTGAGATTCAAAAGAGCCGTCTGGTTCACAAACATCATATCACCAACAAACAGACCTGAAACTGTCTCAGTTACCATACAGTTACTGCTTTGTAAATTGCATTCCATTGCATTATGAATAAAATGTGATTTTATTATTATCAAAAGGGGGGAATTGTAATGGGAATCTTTACAATAACTGTTCATGTAATCAAGTATATAGTTTGTGTATAAGTTAGGTTTGTGCTTCCTAATGAAATGGGAGTTTGGACAAACCCTTGAGTTAGAACAGACTGTCTCGCCAATCAATGGTCCTGAGATCATGAGCAAACTTGCTGGTGAAAGTGAAAGTAACTTGAGAAAAGCCTTTGAAGAGGCAGAGAAAAATTAACCTGCCATTATCTTCATTGACGAATTGGATGCCATCGCGCCAAAGAGGGAGAAGACTCATTTCTTGTCTTTTTTATTGAATGAAAATTTACCTTTTACAAACAGGCACATGCAGCATCACACACAAATATATAGCTGCCCGTTGGTGATGGTCCCCGGTTGTATATTCTCGCAGAAAAGCCAACATAATGTCCGAGTATTTTTAACATTCCCGTAGTAAGATCCAAACAAGCATTTTGCCTAATTAATACGACCAAGGTTAACGAGAGTTCTACTTGTTAATGTCTATCTAATAAAACGATAGCAAGTAATACTAACTATCGATTTATAGGCAAAAACTCTGCTCACGCAGCGCAAATCTTTGTTCTGTGGCGTCTGTCTATGTTAGGGACGGTCAGCATTTTCACATTACCGGAGTGAGTCCCTGCTACATTGGTGGAGCAGGGGGACAAAATAAATTCGCTTTTGTTGACGGTCCCTTAAGTACACGTGTTTTCTTGTTTATGAAAGAGAAAGGACTTTCTGCGCATGTGCTCTTTGTAGTCTTGCGTTTCCGGCGGCTCTGGCTCTTTCCGGTTTACAGCGCCACTTATCGGTGTGACATATGTACGACATCGTTTTCACTCAGCGCTCCGTGCTCATCTTGACGCGAATGTTTTCTGATCCAACACGTGAGTGGACGAGACTTTTTTTCACCCCGGGTAAAAAAAACAAACAGGAACGTTGTCGTGGGGACAGGGCCTAAGCCTCTGCATCTTTTCAATGATCAAAGATCAAAGATCAATGATCAAAGTCAGCTTTATTGTCAATTCTGCCATATGTGTTCAACATACAGTGAATCGACATTTCGTTTCTCTCTGGCCAGGTAGTGCAAAATCTTTTAGTTAGACCAGCGTATTTATTGTCAGTAAAATCAAGTGGACAACATGGCTTCAGGAGGGGAATCTAAAAGTGATGATCTAGCTACTGCTATTCTCAAACAGAAGAACAGACCCAACAAACTGATTGTGGATGAATCCATCAATGAAGACAACAGCGTATTCTCCCTTTCTCAAACAAAAATGGATGAGCTGCAGCTTTTCCGTGGGGACACAGTGTTGATGAAGGGGAAGAAGAGGCGGGAGACTGTTTGCATTGTTCTTTCCGATGACACCTGCTCTGATGAAAAGGTCCGCATGAACAGGGTAGTCCGCAATAATCTGCGGGTTCGATTGGGGGATGTCATCAGAATTCAGCCATGTCCTGATGTGAAGTATGGAAAACGGATCCATGTTCTCCCCATTGATGACACTGTAGAAGGAATTACTGGAAACCTGTTTGAGGTTTACCTTAAGCCATACTTCCTTGAGGCTTACAGACCAATTCGCAAAGGTGATATCTTCTTGGTCAGAGGAGGTATGCGTGCTGTGGAGTTTAAAGTTGTGGAAACTGACCCTTCCCCGTATTGCATTGTTGCTCCTGATACTGTCATTCACTGTGACGGAGAGCCCATCAGGAGAGAGGATGAGGAAGAATCCCTGAATGACGTTGGTTATGACAACATTGGAGGTGTGAGGAAGCAGTTAGCACAGATCAAAGAGATGGTGGAGCTGCCTCTTAGACATCCTGCACTATTTAAGGCCATTGGTGTCAAGCCTCCTCGTGGGATCTTGCTTTATGGACCTCCTGGAACAGGAAAGACCTTGATTGCCCGAGCTGTGGCCAATGAGACTGGGGCCTTCTTTTTCCTAATCAATGGTCCTGAGATCATGAGCAAACTTGCTGGTGAAAGTGAAAGTAACTTGAGAAAAGCCTTTGAAGAAGCAGAGAAAAATGCACCTGCCATTATCTTCATTGACGAATTGGATGCCATCGCGCCAAAGAGGGAGAAGACTCATGGAGAGGTGGAGAGACGAATAGTTTCTCAACTGCTGACTTTAATGGATGGACTGAAACAGAGGGCTCACGTCATTGTCATGGCTGCCACAAACAGACCTAACAGCATTGACCCAGCCCTGAGAAGATTTGGTCGTTTTGATAGAGAAGTTGACATTGGCATCCCTGATGCTACTGGCAGGTTGGAAATCCTGCAGATTCACACAAAGAACATGAAGCTGGCTGACGATGTGGACTTGGAGCAGGTGGCCAATGAAACCCATGGCCATGTTGGTGCTGATCTGGCTGCTCTGTGCTCTGAGGCTGCACTGCAGGCCATCCGAAAGAAAATGGACCTGATTGACCTTGAGGATGAGACCATTGATGCAGAAGTCATGAACTCTCTTGCCGTGACCGAGGATGACTTTAAGTGGGCCCTGAGCCAGAGCAATCCATCTGCACTGAGAGAGACTGTTGTGGAGGTGCCCAACATCACATGGGATGATATTGGTGGTCTGGAAGATGTGAAGAGGGAGTTGCAGGAGTTGGTGCAATATCCAGTGGAGCACCCAGACAAATTCCTCAAGTTTGGCATGACTCCATCAAAGGGTGTGCTTTTCTATGGACCTCCTGGTTGTGGTAAAACTCTTTTGGCTAAGGCCATTGCTAATGAGTGCCAGGCAAACTTTATCTCAATCAAAGGACCTGAGCTCCTCACTATGTGGTTTGGGGAGTCTGAGGCCAATGTCAGGGAGATTTTTGACAAGGCTCGACAGGCAGCACCGTGTGTGCTCTTCTTTGATGAGTTGGACTCCATAGCGAAGGCTCGTGGTGGCAATGTGGGAGATGGTGGTGGAGCGGCTGACCGTGTCATCAACCAGATCCTCACGGAGATGGACGGGATGTCCAGCAAGAAGAACGTCTTCATCATTGGGGCCACAAACAGACCAGACATCATTGACCCAGCCATCCTGAGACCTGGGCGTCTGGATCAGCTCATCTATATTCCACTGCCCGATGGGAAGAGCAGGATGAGCATCCTCAAGGCCAATCTCCGCAAGAGTCCCATCAGCAAGGATGTGAACTTGGACTTCTTGGCAAAGATGACCAATGGATTTTCTGGAGCTGATCTTACAGAAATCTGCCAGAGGGCATGCAAGTTGGCAATCAGAGAAAGTATAGAAAATGATATCCGCAGAGAAAGGGAAATGCAGACCAATCCCTCAGCCATGGAAGTGGAAGACGATGATCCTGTGCCAGAAATCAGGAAGGACCATTTTGAAGAGGCAATGCGATTTGCTCGGCGCTCTGTCAGTGACAATGACATTCGCAAATATGCGATGTTTGCTCAGACACTACAGCAAAGCCGTGGCTTTGGCACCTTCAGGTTCCCATCCAGTGCTGCTGGTGGCAGTCGTCCAACCCATGGCTCACGAGGTTCTGGCAGTGGTCCTGTGCACAATGAAAATAATGATGATGACCTTTACAGATAAATGTTGACTGCACCTCAGTGCTCAGTCCTGGGATCGCACTTGTGCAAATTCTCAACAGATTCCACCTTTTTAGGACTTTGTGCTTCTTTCATGTGTTCCTTTTTTGTATAATTTCCCCTGGAGAAAGCATGTAGCTGCTTGGTTTGCCCTGGCTTTGTTGTGGGTGGGTTAAGAGTTGTTAAGGATTTTTCAATGGGGAGGGTTATAAAGTGGCCTCATTCTCACCATTTACAACCAATGTGAATGACTTTAGTGATGGGATTCTATGCTAGACTATAGAAAAGAAAATATACATATACAACAGTAGCATTTAATGTTTTAAAAATTGTCGGCACAGTGGCTGAGTGGTTAGCAGTCATGTCTCACAGCAAGAAGGTTTCAGGTTCAATCCCTGGGTCATATGATTTTTTGATTTTGGTTTTACCTTGTTATGTTTATCACTTTATTTCCTAGCTCTCAGCTTTAGCTATATTCTTGGGTGCTATCACCCACAAAAACAGCTGCGTCTATTTCTCAACTATGTTTATGTAAAATATCTTGTTTGGTTGATTAAAAATAAAATGTGATTTTATTATTATCAAAAGGGGGGAATTGTAATGGGAATCTTTACAATAACTGTTCATGTAATCAAGTATATAGTTTGTGTATAATTTAGCTTTGTGATTCCTAATGAAATGGGGGTTTGGACAAACCCTTGAGTTACAACAGACTGTCTCGCCATGTGTAATCTCTCTGTTAATATATACTTTACTATTTAACTAATACATTGACAAAAAAAAAAGAAGAAAAAATCCACTTTACCTCTGTTGTGGAATTTCTAAACTGCAATAAAAACTTGAAAATTGTGTTGAATCAAAGAGTCTAATTTATTAAAGGAATTGTGCACAATCACAACTCACTATCCCTGACAGAGGCATCTGTCCCTGGACCGGTAATCATAACAAAGCATACAGAGTTTTAATACCCCTCGGGGAGGCATAGGGATAGATAGATAGATAGGGAAGATATAACACTATTACAAGGACAGGTCAGTCCGTGGCTGGGTCATCAGCACTAAAATATCAAGTGAAAAACAAGTTAAGCCCAAAAATATTTACAACAGCATGGAGTCTCTAAAGGCCCTCTTCACCGATAACTAAATCTAAGACTGATTAACAATCAAACTTAAAGGTGCACTGTGTTGAGCGTCCGTCTGGAATGTTTCACAGTATGAAATTAAACAGCTCTACCTTACATTTCATTTACACATAGTAGAGAGAAAGTTTCAGAAAAAATGTATATGGTTCAAAGCCAACAAACTATCTATAAATATTAGTAAGACAAAGTTTATGATTTTTAGTTGCAAAAGGAAAGACATAGATGCAAGATTGGTCATACAAGGACTGGAGATTGAAAGGACAAGTGAGTTTTTAGGTGTTGTAATTGATGAACATTTGACATGGAAATCACACATAGAACAAGTTAAATCGAAAGCATCACAAACAATAGCTGTATTACACAAAGTGAAGGACTGTCTTAGCAAAAATGCCATGTTTCTTTTATATAACTCACTGATCGTTCCATATCTGACTTATTGTATTGAAGTATGGGGAAGTGCCTGTAAAACCTTCATTGAACCAATCTTCCTTTTACAGAAATGCGCTCTCCGTGTGGTAAATGGAAGTGGATACAGAGCCCACACAAACCCTATATTTGTACAATTAAAAACACTAAAATGTAAAGAATTGGTAGAATATAACTTACTCAAAATTATGTACAAAGCTCATCAAATATTATTACCAATCAACTTGCAAAATAGATTCAAAAAGAGGGAAACTAGTTATAAATTAAGAGGAACTGTTATTTTTTCTAAACCAGTATTCAGAACTAAACCAAAGGAAAGATGTGTCTCAATCCAAGGAGTCAGTCTATCAAACAATCTTGAACAAGAAAAATGTGAAAGTGGAATTAATGAAAAGATGTAGTACTGAGCAGTAAAAAGATTGTTGTATTATTATAATTATTATCATCATCATTATTATTATTGTTATATATATTTTGTTGTAATATAATTTTGAGTTGATAAGGGGCAGATATTATAAGCTTATGTTTCTTTCTGTTCCCTTTTCATTAGGGACCGAGCCCGAAGGGGGACGAAGGTCCCTATTGTTGTTGCTTTGTTTCCGTATTATTATTCTTGTTCATACACGCTGGGGCAATTTTGAGCATGTTCCCATGCTTCAAAACAAACGAAACTTTGCACGGGCATCACAAAGTGCTGCCAGTACGACCACACAAAGTCTCGTCCCTGGGGGACCTGGGGGTCCCTGGGAGACCCCCCACTGGGGGACCCCCAGTGAGGGGTCTCCTAGACCGTACCTCAGATGGGCATAAATTTTGGTAAGCATAATCTTAAGACGTTGGAGATGTTAAATTGCGAAGGATTTTCAAATAGGCGGTAATATGACGATACGGCGGATCGATAAAGTTAGGTATGGAATTTGAAACACTTCTCCTACACCGTACCTCAGATAGGCTTAAATTTTGGTGAACATAATCTTAAGACGTTGGAGATGTTAAATTGCGAAGGATTTTCAAATAGGCGGTAATATGACGACACGGCGGATCAATAAAGTTAGGTATTTATTGAATGGGAGTGATGAGTTATGAATGGGAGGTATTTGTTGCTAGGCAACGCCCTGATCAAAGGTACATTGATCTTTGTACCTTTGGTCTGATATAGCTGCAAGCAGCAATGTGGGGACAAACATCGAAGGTTCATGTAGGCCTCAGCATGTAGGCCACATGCAGGGTCTGACAGGGTCTAACAGAGTCTGACAGGGTCTGACAGGGTCTGACAGGGTCTGTTAGACCCTGACAGGGTATCTACAATGTCATGGCCACGCCCAACAGGAAGTGAGATAATTGTGCCAGGCACACGAAATTTGGTATGGCTGTGCGTCTCAGTAAGACGAACAAACGCAGGTGCGAGGTCCCGACCAACGCCGCTTGCGGCTTTAATTCATATTTAAGTTATAATTGTATAGATGCAATTGTGTTGCATCTGTTATTTTGTTCTAACGAATGAAATAAATAAATAAATGAAAAAAATGAAAAAATTCATTCAATTACAGGTGGTTTTATAGCTCAAAAATACCTAGAAAAAAAAAGGCATTCTGACTGAGCGAGGTTGCCTCTCCACAAATCTGACTTGTAACTTGGTCCGATTTGGTCTCAAAGAAGATGCATGAAGAATCCCTCAGTCGTCCAGGTAAATGATAAAACGTCCATGATAAAAGAAGAAATTCAATTTGTCAACTGGACAAAGTGGTTCCCACAAGCACAGAGGGTAAGGAGAAAGAAGAACAACATGTGCAAGAAGCCCTCTCTGTTTGTGGATATCCTAAATGGGCTGTCAACAAAACCAAGAGAGACAAGGGCAAGAAACAAGATAACAGAGAATCCGAACTCAGGAGGAAAGGGGTAGCGATTCCTTACCTGGCCGGCGTGTCGGAAAAACTACAGAGGATTTTCAGACAATATGAAATCCCAGTTTATTTCAAACACTTTAAGACAAAAACTCGTCTACCCAAAGGACAAAACACTGAGCCACAAACAAAGCAATGTGGTCTACTCCATTCAGTGTAGTGAAGACTGCAGTGAGCGCTACACTGGAGAAACAAAACAGCCACGTCACAAGAGGATGTACCAACACAGACGGGCGTGCCAGAGTGGACCGTCATCTGACGTACATCTTCACCTAGAAGCCGCGGGCCATTCATTTGAGGATAGTGAGGTTCAGATCTTAGCCAGGGAAAAGAACTGGTTTGAGAGGGGAGTTAAAGAGGCTATTTTTGTCAAAAAAGAGAATCCTTCTTTAAACAGAAATGGGGGAGTCAGACATAACTTGTCTCCCATTTATAATTCCATTCTCAAACCAAAGTCAAAACAGACAAAAGAAACAATAGGGCAGACAGGTCAAGGCCAGAGGGGTGGAGACGGTTGTTAGGGTTAAATAGGTATGCTAACCTAGACGCCAGAGAAATTCGAAAAACAAAAGAAACAAATTAGTTGTGATAGTTTCAGGACAATGTCAGTGTAGTGAGCTCCTCCCTGCAGCTAGATATAAGCAGTGTCTTACCAGCACTAGAACCAGAACTGACGAAGCCTCTCGGATGAGCGGTGAAACGTTTTCGACCAAACACTTTGTCCAGTTGACAAATTGAATTTCTTCTTTTATCTCTCAAAGAAGATAGAAAAACTTAATACCATACTGTGAAACATTCCAGACAAAGCAATAATATCTTCATGGAGAAAAGTATTTGACGGACCCTCCACCAGAAAAGTTACACAAACCTCCTAAAAGAATATGAACCTGTAGTGTTTTCAGTGGTGCCCTCTAGTGGATTAGTCAGAAAATAAAACGTCTCATTCTCAGAGGACCTCCAAATGTGTGCTGATAATTATTTAGGAAATCATCAACTGTACTTCATGTTTATCAATAAAAAAGACAATTTAGCATAAAATGTCCCATTTCTGTAAAATATCATATCTGACATTTCTTTTAAACTGTACACTGTTCAAAACCAGGGTTGTATAAACTTTTCACAGGGGCTAAATATATTTGTAACAGAAAGAGGGCCACAGAACAGTTTCAGTCAGTAATTCAGATCGGTGTATTTTACATAGGTATGACTGAGCCATTATACCGTTAGATTTGCCTCAATTTGCAGTAAAGCAAGGCAAGGCAAGTTTATTTGTATTGCAAAATTCATACACAAGGTAATTCAAAGAGCTTTACAGAATAAGAAATACATTAAAATCACATTACAATACATAAATAATCATCATAAAATTAAAAAAAAGAGAGAGAAGAGTGCAGAATGAAAACCTTTCAGTCATTTGCACAGCTGAACAGAACTGTTTTGAACCTGGATTTAAACAGACTCAGGGCTTATCTCACATATTTAGACTGTTCCAGGTTTTAGCTGCAGAAAACTGAAACACTGACACACACCCCCCCTGTTTAGTCCTGACTCTGGGCACCAGCAGGAGGCCCTGAGGTCCTCAGGGTGCAGATGGTTAATGTGGCACTAACATGCCAGAGATGTACCTTGGCTATGGAGAGACTTGTGCACAAGCAGAGCCACTTTAAAGTCTAGACTCTGAGCCACAGGAGCCAGTGCAGAGACCTGAACACAGGACTTATGTGCTCGGACTTCCTGGTTCGAGTCAGGTCCTGAGCTGCAGTGTTCTGAATGTACTGCTGCTGTCTCATAGCTCATTTGGAGAGGACAGTGAGCAGGCCGTTACAGGAGTCTAACCTACAGGAGACAAACACATGGAGAGGTTTCTCCATGTCTGCTGGAGACAGTATACATTTGATTTTTGCTATGTTCACTCACATGCACAGTCAGCTGTTTAACCCCTTGATGTGTTGACAAAACGTTTGGCAGGAGGTTTGTATTCTCAGAAACATTGTAATTGGGGCAGCAGCATATTTGGATTCCTCTGCGGCTCACACCACTGATAGCCCCAGCCTGCGCTCTTTTGATAGCCCCGGCCTGTACTCTTGAGGAGTACAAAGTTCTGCTCATCACAAAAACTGTTGAATAACTATACTGTGAAATATTCATTCAAATTATAACCACTGGTGCAGTCAGTACAAACAAATAAAGTTAAGCGACCGCACACAGTCATATTATTTATCTCACAATTTAAATTTCTTTCTAGAAAGCGAACCTGTTTTTCTCATGTGATCCACAGACGAATCATGAGCTTTAGATTTCACTAACTGGCAGCAGGAGGTCGCTCATTATCTCAAATCAGTTTCACCTAAACTCCAGAAAGAGGCTCAAGACCAGTGCATGTGGACTCAGAAGAATCTGGACAACTTCATAGGCCTATAATGTCATAAGTCTATAAAACTGATCAAAACACACCTTTTCCTAATAGCCTAAAGCCTCCACACATGACTGCTACTACTACAGTGAAAAGCGCTATATAAAACCAATGTATTGCTGTTGTTGTTATTAGAATATATATTTGGATATTTTCTAGTGCTCCAAATAGGAAAATTAGTCCAGTATACTCATACTTTAATGCTCACTGTCTCCTCTCTTTTATCAAACTGGGGCAACCATCTTAGCAGATATTTACAGCACCAAGGCAAAACCCACCTCCTTTCTCCAGATGGTTAGTACTTTGGATGGGAGACGGCAGGAGACGCAGGTGTCGTACTGAGGAAGCAGTACGTGGTTGTGTCCTTAGGCAAGACACGTCACCCACATTGTCTAATATAACGTGGTATGGAAAAGTGCCATAGAAAATACACTACCAGTCAAAAATTATTTATTAGTTGGACACACCATTTAATTCATTTTTTTTGTCTTTATTTTTACTACTTTTTTCTTTTTGTATACCCACAGTAGATATAAATACATGAGATAATATACAGCTCTGGAAAAAAAAAAAAGAGACCACTGCAAAATTGTCAGTTTTTCTGATTTTACTACTTATAGTTATGTGTTTGGGCAAAAGGAACATTTTTGTTTGAGTCTATAAACTACTGACAACATTTCCCCCCAATTCCAAATAAAATATAATCGTTTAGAGCATTTATTTGCAGAATATGACAAATGGTCAAAATAACAAAAAAGCAGAGGTGGGACAAAGTCATTGCTGGGCAAGTCCCAAGTCTAAGTCTTTTGCACTCAAGTCCGAGTGAAGTCCCGAGTCAAGAGTATCCAAGTGCCGAGTCAAGTCCGAAGTCAAAGCTCACAAGTTTCAAGTCGAGTCCAAAGTCCTAGCATTTTAGTTCCGAGTCATTTCGAGTCCCCTTTACAAAGAAATACAATTTCTACAAATCATATAATGTCTGCAAGATCTGTATTTATTTTACCTTTTTACACTATATCAAATAACATTAGAAAAAAATGAAAGGATCCAGGTGTGAAAAACATGTTACACATGCTCTTTGCATACATTTTCGCAGATTCACAAGTACGAGTGCGGTCCTTATCAACATACTTTTAGAGGTTTGTTTTTTTTTTTGGACGTAGCAAGTCATCACAAGTCAAAAGGCCTAAGCCCAAGTGAAGTCACGAGTTATTGATATTGAAGTCCAAGTCGAGTTGCAAGTGTTTGTACATTTTGTCGAGTCGAGTCTAAAGTTATCAAATTCGTGACTCGAGTCTGACTCGAGTCAAAGTCACATAACTCGAGTCCACACCTCTGCAAAAAAGATACATGTTTTCAAACCTGAAACAATGCAAAGAAACAAGATCAAATTCATTTTAAAACAACATAATACTGATGTTTACACTTAAGAAGAGTTCAGCTCAGTTTTGTGTTTGTGTTGGAATTCAACAGACGCTGGAATGGAATGGCTGTGATACATGTAGAGATGCTGATTTCAGAAAAAAATGCAGTGGTCTCTTATTTTTTTCCAGAGCTGTATATGGAATTATGTAGCAAAGGAGCAAAAGATAAATAACTCTATTTTTAAATATTATATATAATAATAATTCAAATCCCCGAAGACACCTTTGCTTTGTTTAAAAAATAATACTGTATATTTAAAATCATTACTACATAATTCCATGTATTTTGCTTCACATATTTGACGTCTTCTGTGTGTTCTGTAGAAAGTAATAAAAATATGAGATGCTATGTCCAAACCTTTAACTGGTACGGCACATAGTTATTATTTAAAAAGAATAACTACTAATAATCAAAATGGTGATCCAGTTTGGATTTATTCGACATGCAGTAGCTTACACACATGCCCTGTCACATAAAACAAACAATAGAAATGAACACAATGCAAATCTACAGTACAATTTTTTGGATTGATTGGCTGATTAGGAGGTACGTAATACAGGCAAAAAAGTAAAAACAAATAATACAATAAAATAAAAATTAAACTACCACTAAAACGAAATGTGTCAAAACAATAAATGAAAAACTATTATGTTCTGTTCATCCCGTTGCATTGCAGATTTATTATAATTTAAGGAGAGGGCAATATGGCAAAATTAAACTAAGGATAGGCACTGAGCAGTATGAATAAAAAAATAAAATTTAAATCTCTAGCCTATATTATTTGAAGTATCAGAATGGTTTTGAATTGCTAATTGCTATGTTCATTTTTTGAGTTGAGGTCTTATGTCTGAGCATAGATCTGCGTTAAACTGAAGTACTTAATCACAATTCCATGGGTTTCAGAGTGGAGTAAAATGAACATAGTAATTAATAATTCAAAACTAAATCTTTTATAGTTTAAATGTTGAAAAGTACTCAAGATGGCGGCTATAAACAGGAAACTGAAACCAACTCCAAAAACCAACCAAAAATTGGCAAATAATCTCAGAATCAGATCAGTCATATTGTCCTGTCTTGTTAGGAAGTAACTGAGAATGTTTTCAGAATACTTATTTTGAAGAACTATATTTTGGTACACTTACACCAGGCATGTCCAAACTCTGGCCCGTGGGCCAAATGTGGCCCTCAGACATTTTTTTCTTGGCCCTCAGGCTTCCAGGTGAATTGGCCCAAATTACCTTGAGCAGAACTTTTCACTGCAAGTTTTTTGAAAATCTACCTTGATAAGACAATATTTAATATTTATTGTGTGGTTTTGAGGATCTTAGCATGAATAAAGGACTGATAGCTCATTCTAACGTGTTAAACATGCATATTTCAATTATTGACTGTACTGAGCACCAGTTTATGGCCCTCGATCGGCCCTCTGCTTCGTCTGTGTTTACATATGTGGCCCTTGATGAAAAATGTTTGGACACCCCTGACTTACACTAAGTAACTTCTCTAGCCTCTATAGAGATAAGTGCTTTGCTTGGATTTGTGAAGAATCCCTCAGTCGTCCAGGTAGAATCCATGGCAAAATGAGAAATTCAGTTTGTCAACTGGACAAAAGTTTATTTGGTCGAATACGTTTCGCAGCTCATCCAAGCTGCTTCTTCAGTTCTGGTTAGAGTGCTGATGGACACTGCTTATAACTAGCTGCAGGGAGGAGCTAACTACAATGAAATTACTATGAAACTATCACACCTATTTGTTTTCAGTTTCTGTCTGTGGTCTTGTTAGCATAGTCATTCAGGGCCATCATGGGTGTATTCACACCTCTGGACCTGACCTGCTTCCCTATTGTTTTGTTTGTTTTGATTTAGGTTTGAGAATAGAGTTATAAACGGGAAACAAAATTATGTCTGAGACCTTCATTTCTGTTCAAGGAAATATTCTCTTTTTTGACAAAAATATCTTCTTTAACTCCCCTCTCAAACCTGTTCTTTTCTCTGCCCAAGATCTGAACCTCACTGTCGTCAAAGGAGTGGCCCGTGGCTTCTAGGTGAAGATGTACGGCAGATGAAACACCCATTATGGTCCTGAATAACCCCAGACAGAAACTGAAAACAAATAGGTGTGATAGTTTCATAGTAATTTCATTGTAGTTCGCTCCTCCCTGCAGCGAGTTATAAGCAGTGTCCACCAGCACTCTAACCAGAACTGAAGAAGTAGCTTGGATGAGCTGTGAAACGTATTCGACCAAATAAACTTTGTCCAGCTGATAAACTGAATTTCTCCTTTTGCCTTTGCTTGGATTGTTCCATTAAAGGGATATGCCACCCCCAGGTCAAATTTGGGCATCTCCCCACAGTCCAGAGACTAAAATAAGTGGTGGAAAGCATTTTCCTGCTCACCCAGCCATTGTCCGAGTCTGTCGCCACTGACCGCCGCGGTGGGAACTATTTTCCAGTGCGTAAGAATACAGCCGTATCACGCAGTACGCTGCCAGGGGAATCCCAGTTACGCACCGGGAAGGGAGTTCCCCTGTTGCACAACGTGGTGCGTGATACGACTGTATTCTTACGCACTGGAAAATAGTTCCCACCCAAAATGACCAAGGCAAGCTCTCCGTGTTGATTTGCACATTTATTTGCACTCGATATGAATGCGCACTACACATAAAGTAATTGGGAAACGCATCGAGCAAATTAATTCCTTTTGGCCGAAATCTTTCTCTGGCGACGTTAGACTCCAGTCTAAGGCGGAGGAGCACCAGATACCGCGGCGGTCAGTGGCGACAGACTCGGACAATGGCTGGGTGAGCAGGAAAACGCTTTCCACCACTTATTTTAGTCTCTGGACTGTGGGGAGATGCCCAAATTTGACCTGGGGGTGGCATATCCCTTTAAAGTTATCCATCTTCCATATACACACAAAATTGTTGGGACCCGTCGGTTAATGAAAGAAAAACTCACAATGGTCATAAATAACTTGAATCTGACAAAAGTAATAGTACAAATTCTAGTCAGTTTGCTCATGAGGAGTGGGACAAAATACCCGCTGAGAGGTGCAGGAGTCTCATTGACAGTTACAAGAATCGTTTGATTGCACCGATTGCCTCAAAAGGTTGTGCAACAAAATATTAAGTTAAGGGTATCATCATTTGTCCAGGCCTGTTTTATGAGTTTATTTTTTTTAAATAATTCTGTTGAAGCATGATTGAAAAGCAATGTCTGACTTTCATTGGTTTAATTTCATAGATTTTTTAAAAATTGATTTTGTCAGCTTCAAGTTATTTCTGTGACCATTGTGAGTTTTTCTTTCATTAATCGAAGGGTACCAACAATTTTGTCCATGTGTGTATTAGGAAAATGCTCTGGAAAATCATTATTATTGTGAGCGGGGTCTCCTCTCCGCAGATCTAACCTGTAACCCTGTCATCACCTTTTCGTCTTCACAGAGCTATACATATACGTTTAATGCCATACGGTGGGGCATTTCAGGCCAGATCTTCTTCCAGAAAAGTTCCACAGTGCATCGATAAATTTGGTGACATTCAGAATACAGATACTTTTTTAATATCAAGGAAACAGTGATAAATAAAATGTAAAACAAAGAAAAATACAGCTGTTTTTAATTGCTATGTTGTCTTTTCTCTATTATTTAAACAAAACCCAATGTAAAACTCTTCAGAACACAGTACTCTGATTGGACCATGTATCAGAACACAATATAATGCAATAACTAAATACTGTACATTTTCAAAGTATGTCCACCCTTACTCGACACTAGTTTACACGTATTTGCTACTTCAGTTGTTTTCCTATTGACTTGTAGATGAGGTAGAAACCAGAAGAGGCTTTTATCTCAATCTGGCACCTGAGCTAAGCACTGGCACGGTCCATTTTTTATTTATGATCACTGAGCGAAAGACGAGGACTTCAAGACATATGCACGTACAGTCCGATCCAGGGCTGGGTACCGTTAGAACACAGATTTTTACAGGTTTTCTTCGCAAATTGCTTCTTGATTGTGTAAATGTGAATTATAGGTTTACACCAAAGTATTATCACACTAAATTAAGTCCAAAATTGAGAATCATAGGCACTTTAAATGATAGGAATTCCAGGCTTTGCGATGTCATGTGCACCAATTGGATTTCTGGAATTTGAGCAGTGAGTTGCAAAACAGGATCAGTGCCACTGATGAGTAATGTAATTTTCTCCATTAAGAAGTCAAAACAGCTCTGAAATGTAGAAAAAGCTGCTACTACAAATATATAAAAGTCTATATGTGCTTACAAAATATTAAGTGTTAAAAGTTCAGTGAGCTTATGCTTGGAGGGCAGTGAGACAGCGCTATAGAAAGTTAAGAATAAAAACTAATAAATAAATAAAAATATGTTTAAGTTTTTGTTTTGTTTTTTACATTATTAAAATTTTTATTACATTTCTAATCTAAATAATGAGTAAATCTATCTGGCACTGTAAACAAATTCAACTGTACCCAGCCCTAATTGGATCCTTAATTTGTGGTAAATATGAAAGAATAAAACAGAAATGTCTAAAAATAACTATTCAGCAGCTGTTTATAACATCAATAACATGCTGTGAACGCACCATACGTACATAATTACATAAATGACACACATTTAAAATAATATGTCATTAAATCTGGCTCCAGCGTAAAAGACTAGGGCCATGTGACATGCATGTGAACAGTAGAGCCAGGAGTGATTTGGAGCTTTTCTGATGGAGGAACCATCACCTGCTTTTCTTCATGGAGATGTTACTGCTTTATCTGGAATATTCCACAGTATGACATTAAACAGCTCTACCTTACAAACATCCATCCATTTTCTTCTGCTTATCCGGGGCCGGGTCGCGGGGGCAACAATCTAAGCAGGGACTCCCAGGCTTACTTCACCCCGGACACCTCCTCCAGCTCCTCCGGGGGGACCCCAAGGCGTTCCCAGGCCAGCCGGGACACATAGTCCCTCCAGCGTGTCCTGGGTCTTCCCCGGGGTCTCCTCCCGGTGGGACATACCCGGAACACCTCCTGAGGGAGGCGACCAGGAGGCATCCGGAACAGACGCCCGAGCCACCTCAGCTGGCTCCTCTCGACGTGGAGGAGTAGCGGCTCTACTCCGAGCTCCTCCCATGTAACTGAGCTCCTTACAAACAGGATATTCAAATACAGGTGGTTGTATAGCTCAAAAATATAGAGAAAAGCTGTGAGTGGGGTTGCCTCACCACAGATCTGACCTGTAACTTGGTCTGGTTTGGTCTCCGTGATGATAGAAACATTTAATATCATAATGTGAAACATTCCAGACAAAGCAATAACATCTCCATGGAGAAAAGCTTTTGACAAACCCTCCACCAGAAACGTTACACAATGCACCTTTAGATAAAACATTTATGCCACTTTTTCTCAGACAACACAGAGACAGCGTGAGACACTGGGTATATTTAGTGGTGCTAAAGTTAAACCCGTCATGATAATTACTATGTCCATTTATCAATAAAAGGCCTGTCAAATAAAAGGCCTGGGTAGTACCAGGATGTCGTTGGCAAGACACTTCACCCACATTGCCTAGTAAGAAAGTGGAGTGTGCGTGAGTGATGGTGGTGGTCAGAGGGGCAGATTGGCAGCCTCGCTTCCGTCAGTCTGTCCCAGGGTAGCTGTGGCTACAATAGTAGCTTGCCACCACCAAGTGTGCTGTGGTATAAATGCAATGATTGATTGATTGATTGATTGATTGAAAAGATGGAACTATAATCGTTTCAATTGTGTGTACTTTTCTTTGCACTAGTAGGGACATTTTTGTTATTTTTGTTGGAATATGATTAAATTCAAGCTGCACAGGGTTTAATAAGTAGGGAATCCCATCCTAATAAATAATATTTTTATTTATCGTGATACTAAGGGTACATAATAATAATAATCATTAGTGGGACATTTTATATAAATGTGATAATGGCCAAAAAAGATCATCTGTA
Source organism: Paratrypauchen microcephalus (assembly GCA_036785185.1). Lineage (NCBI taxonomy): Eukaryota > Metazoa > Chordata > Actinopteri > Gobiiformes > Gobiidae > Paratrypauchen > Paratrypauchen microcephalus. The sequence continues at coordinate 10,649,410 of JAVJIX010000013.1, read as the reverse complement.
TTTTATCACTAGAATGTGCAAGAAAAAGCCGCATATCCATGATGGTCTCTTCCAGATCATTGTTGTTTGCACTGATAATAAAGCACAATTCTGTAACTGTTGTTTAAACATGGAGCCTATTCATAATATTAAAATGATCCTTAGAATTATTCATATCATAACATTTTACACTGTCAGCAACTTTAATGATGCTTGTGATATCACATTTATTCTGGTCCTGATAATCATGACACCGAATTTCAACATTTTCACACTTTGGATAATGGCTTATTAAGAATACATTGTCAGTGGTTTAATCCACTTTAAGAACTGGTTTATCCCTAGATTAGACCTGGAATAGTTATAATATAGACCTGGTGTAGATCTGGTGGAAGTTGGAAAGCTTTATCATTATTGTGTCAGTATTTTAATTATTGTTTATATTATTTCTCTGTAGGAATATATTGTCTCTCAAAATTTCAGGTGACAGGCCAAGCAAAAGGTACAGATCTGAACTAAAAAGCCAATTAAATGGTAAATGTTTGACTATCTGTGTTGAGTATAAATTTGGGCATCAAAAACTGCAGGTGCTATAAATGTAAGGCTCATCATAGTGGCATAAAGTCAAAACTAAAAAACAGTAAAATAAGAGTAAAACAGTAAAAAATATGTAAATAAAATACAGTTTACACATCTAAATATCACCATGAGATTACGCTTAGTCATATTTCCACACTAGTTGACACACTCCAGTTGTTTTCATTAGAGCAAAGTGCTTTGAATGTAAATGTAACATTTTCTACACTTGAGAAAATATCCTGGTTCATTTGCCTAACCAGCCAGAACCGAATGCTTTGACAAGATTTTACAAAGATGAATGGGTCTGGAATTGGATGCTGTCTATTCGATTTCAGAGAGCGTGATTGACAGGCATTCTGGTAAAAACAAACATGCTGGTTTAGGAGTAAAAACAAAACAAAAACAAAAAAAAAACTGAGAACTGAAAAAGAGCGGGGATTTCAGCAGAAACAACAATCAAAGCTCTGTTAATTATCTTAGGTAAATGAAGTTATATATTTTGTTCTGAATGACACAAGAATTCGAGAGGAGATGTGAGACATTAGCGGCTGCAGTTGGACCGACCCAAGTTTGGACAGAGGTTTTTCACGCTCTATGGTCCAAATAAAGACTCTTCTGGATTCAAAAAGAATGTCAAATGGACTGGCTGGTCAAGGCTGTAATATTGTCATAAACTAATGCCTGGGACACATAGAACAGTGGTTACACAGCTATAGGTACTTGCCCTTAACAGTCTGCTGGCTCTTATTGCTCTTGTGGTCTTCTGTGCTTCCCGCCTGTGGTCTTCCGTGGTCTCTTGTAGTCTTCTGTGGTCTCCTGTAGTCTCATGTGGTCTCCTGTGGTCTTCTATGGTCTCCTGTGGTCTTTTGTGGTCTTCTATGGTCTCCTGTGGTCTTCTATGGTCTCTTGTGGTCTTCTGTGGTCTTCTGTGGTGTCCTGTCAGAAGCCTTTGAGGGACTTGACGGCTTTGATTAAGTTGGAATAGAACTCGGTCATGCTGGAGGGGAAGAAGGACTCTACGACGGAGCGAGGGAGCAGCCCCCCCAGGTCTGTTTGGAACACTGTGAACACCTGCGTCTTGTTCGGCTCTCTGAGAAAATAGAATATAACACAAATCAGAATCTTAAGTGTGCAATTAATCAAATTTGAATTGCTGGGTTTTAGATGAAATCACATGTATTGGTCAGTAATATTTAATAAAGATGAGGACAGCTAAAACTGATATTATAAAATGCAGATTGTTTTCTTGTAATACATCAAGTTCTGGGGTCTAGTCACTAATATAAATGAACAGGTTCAGTGTGTGTGAATAACCTGGTTCTTGCGAGATCCAGATGTCCACAATCCTCTGTCAGTAAATATATGTGATTTGGAGAAGAGTATAAACTACAGAAGATTTTTTTTTTTTCCATTTTGTTTGTTTTCACTGCTCTGAAAACATGCATCCTTAGTCTGAGCGAGCTTGCATCTCCACAAACCTGACTCTTATTTGGTCTTTCCATGGAAATGTTGTTCCTTTGGCTATGATCTTCCACAGTACGGCATAAAACCTCTATAACTGTGGAGAATGTTCCTAAGTATGGGTTTAACTTTCTACTTTCATGGAATCATGCAGGTGAACATAATGTTACTTTAAAAAACTCTTCAGGAAATTAACATGAGAAAAAAAATCATCAAAAATTTTGATCAATCTATACAAGGAAAATAAATTGTACTTTTTTGTTTAGTTTTTTTGTATGGCTGGCAGTTTAACGCGTTAATTTGATTAATTAATTAAACTGCAAATTAACGCGGTATAAAAATTAACTCAATTAATTATGAGTGGCAATTCAATGCACTCGCATTTTAAATTGGTGTGCGGCGAGAAAATCACTACTAGGGCCTTTGAACGGCAAGTTTATTTATAAAAAGAACAAAGACTCAACAAGAACGCGCTGATTTGTAGCTTTTCTCAAAAATAATTTTCTGATCACCGAAGCTGCTCCAGCCTGACGGATCATTTGAACGATAAACACGTCCGGACAAGTTCCATTGTTACCCGTGATAGAGCGAGCGTGAGCGCACTTCAACAAACCAACAAAACAACAAACCAACAAACCACGCTCACAGAATATGGGAAATGAATGAGCTAAGATAAGATAAGAGATAAGATAAGACTTTATTGATCTCACGCTGGAGAAATTTACTTGTCACAGTAGCTCCAGGTAGGGACAGTTTGAACAAGAAAGAAAAGTGCATGCAGGCAAGAATGGCATAAAAATAATAATAATAAAATAAGTAGGGCTGTCAAACGATTAATTTTCTTGATCGCAACTAATCTCAGAAATTTCATAGTTAATCGCGATTAATCGTGATTTATTTTGCATGTTTAAAATTGATATCTTGCAGTAAGACCGTCCAAATCTAAAGTTAAACTCACAATGCAAAGTATTTCTCACCATTTTTTTATTTCAAAAAAGTGCAGAGAAAGGAAAAAGTAACAATGAACCAGTAATAGTGCTTACTTTGAGAAATTGTAAATAAATGATTGAAGCCCGCTCGAGCTGCCTACGGATGCGTAGAAGGAACAAAATACTAGCAAACTCAAAATAGCGCGTTTAACCGACAATGAGTTTAATTAATACAACCAAATGAGCTGCATATGGATGGTAGAATTGCGGAAAATGCTGGCAAACTCTGATCGCGATTAAAAAAATTGTTCGCGATCATAACTCTAATCGCGATTAATCGCGATTAACGCGTTAATATTCCCAGCCCTAAAAATAAGTAATAATAGCATAAGTAATAATAATAAAACAGTATCAAGGAGAGTATTGAAAAGCGATATTGCACGTTGGAAAAGCGACCACAGAAAAACTGACAAACTCAATCGCAGAGTGGGTTTCCTCTCTCTCGCTCTCTCAATCTCTCTCTCGCTGTCTTTCTTTCTCTCATGAGATTAACATGTGATTAATTAGATGAATTAATAACAAATCCATGTCATTAATTAGATTAATTTTTTAAATCGCCAGCAGCACTAGTTTTTTGCCTTATCGCCCAGCCCGACTTTGAGCTTATTAGCTGATATGCCCTGTATCATTCATTATTTTTTCACTTTGTATACTGCTGCACTGTACTGAGGAACATTCCAACCAAAGCAATAAAGTTTCCATGGAGACAAGCTGACGGCAAAGATGGAAAAGTTACATAGTGCCTCATTAACTTATTGTCACACTTGTTTTTACACTAAGAAGGAGAAAATTCAATTATGGATATGCCGTCATAATCTCGTTTATTTATGGTAAACACTGTTAAGTACAGTACAGTAAAAGATATAATTTATAACTATTGATCGAGTTTGTGCACTTCGACACTCACCCAGGCACGGGGACACAGACGCAGCCGCACGGATGGTTAAAGCCCCTGACGAAGCCCGGCTGTGGAGGGCACGATGAGTGGAGCACATTGGTCGCTTTGAATAGAACAAACAGCAGGAAAACATTATTTATTAATGGCTGAAGTGAAAATGACATTTAATATAGGACGGAGGCTGAATACATGTGCTCAGGGTCTATCGATGGTCTATTGTGGTTAAGTTGCTGTCATGTTTATGTGCACTTCTGTCTCTTGTGTGTGTTCCTCTAAATGTTCTTCTGTTCTGACCTGCTTTAGGACAACGGATGTAAAGCAGCTACTGTGCTAATTCTGGCATATTTATATTGATGCTGTTTGTTGTCATGTTGATTAATATGCATTGTCCTAATTAAAATAAATAAATAAATAAATGTAATGTAATGTTCCCATGTTCAAAAGTGGTGCTATTGACAAAAATACATCACTTGTGAATTTAAATGTCTTTGTTAAAGGTGCAGTGTGTAACTTTTCAAATGGAGGGTCCATCAAACGCTTTTTTTCATGAAGATATTATTGCTTTCTCCGGAACGTTTCACAATATGGTATTAAACCTTTCTATCTTCACGGAGACCGAACCAGACCAAGTTACAGGTCAGATCTGTGGAGAATGAAGAGACACCCCCGCTCACAGTCAGAATCCCTGTTTTTCGAGGTATTTTTGAGATAGAAAAACTGATTGAGTAAACGTAAGGTAGAGCTGTTTAATGTCATACTGTGGAACAGGCAGAGCAATGACATCTCCATAGAAACAAGCAGGTGACGGACCAATAAAAACCAAAAAGTTACAAAATGCACCTTTAAGTTTCAAGTATTGCGCAAGAAGTTAAGTGATTAAAATGAACAACAAAAGTGCAGAAATACTACTGTTTGAAAGAAAGCTGCAACGTTCTTATTTATTTTTAATTAGCTCCTTAAAAAATGTTTGCATCCTTAAAAATGTTCTTTATTCTAAACAATATGCTTAACTTAAAAGGAAAAATTTAAATAAAATACAGTCATACCTCACCTTACGAAAGACCCAATAATCCAAGTTAATAATCCAAGTTCCGAAACGCGTTTACGTAAAATTTTCATCTCTGAATACGAAAGAAAATTCAAGTTACGAAACGCGAAATCTCAAAAATTCAAATAATGCGCGCTCGGATGCGCTCTCAGCAGCCGCCCGAATCCCCCATTGCGACTCTAATTACGAAAAAAATCACGTTACGAAACCACTTCTGGAACGAATTAATTTCGGTTTTCAGTTCCAGAAGTGGTTTCGTAACGTGATTTTTTCGTAAGTTAAGTCGCAATGAGGGATTCGGGCTGCTGCGAAGCCGAGCGCGCATCCGTGCGCATATTATTTGAATTTTTGAGATTTCGCGTTTCGTAACTTGAATTTTCTTTCGTATTCAGAGATGAAAAATTTAAGTAAACGCGTTTTGTAACTTGGATTATTCGTTAGTTGGGTCTTTCGTAAGGTGAGGTATAACAAATATTGAGTTAAAATAATATATGTCTCAATGTCTTATTAGGTCTAAAATCTTCGAACCCAGTAGTAAGCTGCATGTTTGAAAATGCATATGATTCTTTTTTTAAATTATAAAAGCAGTTTCATTTCAGTAATGTTTTGGACATGTTTAAAATCTCTGTTTAACTGAATAATGATTTTTGAAACGTATTCTCCAATCTTATAATTTCAATACTGCTAAAAACAGCAATTATTTTAGCCAAAGTCAAAGTATAAACAACCTTTTAAGTAAATAGGTAAGATAACAAAGTGCATAATTACATTCTTATTCTCCCATTTTAATAGAAAACCACCAGTTCTCTCTCAGTATTTGCCACGCTAGATCTTTTTCCGTTACTTGGATCCTTATTAGTTCAGCTGGAACATTAAACACAGCAGTGCAGGGCAGAGTTCAGTGGGACAAGTGTAAAGATGGAACCCGTGACCCTCACATTATAAAAGCGCCGATCACCTTTAAGAGGCACTAAGTCAACACGCAGGAGTTAATCATTTCAGTTTAGAACAAGCCTTATCAGCAGGGTCTGTTCAATTGGAAAGTCCTGGTTAAATTACTGGAAGTTGTATCGACGTCAACAGTTAGTAAAACTACTCACAAACCTGCGTCTTAGTGTAGTGACAGGTAGAAAGCAAAACTAAGCAAAGCAAATAATATACGGAAGGTTAAAACTGTCTAGGAAAGTAAAAGTAAAAGCTGCCATGAAAGCTTCTTTGCAGCTTGATGCTGAACTGTACTACCTCATGTACAGTGGAGGAAATAAGTACCTGATCCCTCGCTGATTTTGTAGGTTTGTAACCTAATTTGAATGGTAGGTTTATTTTATAATTGAGAGATAGAGAATCAAAAAGAAAGTATTTTGGGGCTAGAGGGTTCAAATTCTTCAAATCAATTAATATATTTTCTATAATGTGATTTTGTGGATTTTTTTTTTTTTTTTAATATTCTATCTCTATATTTTTACTGTCCCATCCCTAGTTCACACTTAAATCACTTGACATTTGATCAATATGTAGATATGTGTATTACCTAGGGCTGGGTGGTATACAGGTTCATACCAAATACCGGTGTTTTTTTTAATTATATGAATTTTTCCATATACACCAATACCGGTGAGTGTGTGCGTACAAAACGTCAGGAACACAGAGTGGCGGAACGTCACACCACAGAACATTGTTTGAGAGGGGGACTGTTTTGCAGTGGCGTGAGAGCGGTGGAAGCTCAGTGTGTGTTGAGCGGTGAACAACATGGATGGATGCGTGAAGAGTCCCTCAGTCGTCCAGGTAGAATCCATGATAAAAGGAGAAATTCAATTTGTCAACTGGACAAAGTTTGTTTGGTTGAAAACGTTTCGCCGCTCATCTGAGAGGCTTCGTCAGTTCTGGTTCTAGTGCTGGTTAGACCCTGCTTATAACTAGCTGCAGGGAGGAGCTCCCTACACTGAAATAGCTCTGAAACTATCTCCACTAATCTGTCTCTTTGTTTTTCAAATTTCTCTGGCGACTAGTTTAGCCTCCCTATTCAAGCCTAACGACCCTCTCCACCCCTCTGCCCTGGATTGTCTGCCCTAATGTTTCTTTGTCTGTTTTTGACTTGGTTTGAGAATCGAATTATAGATGGGAGACAAGTTATGTCTAACTCCCCCATTTCTGTTTAACAATGGATTCTCTTTTTTGACAAAAACTGCCTCTTTAACCCCCCTCTCAAACCATGGATGAAGAAAATGTTACAAACACAGGGCCCGTCCACACAACGTTTTTTGGTGGAAACTGAGAAGTTTTTATTTGTTTTGGCCTTTCGTCCACACGGCGCCAGCGTTTTTGGTGGGAAAAAATTTTGTTTTTTAAAAACAGAGATAGAGAGTGAAGAAATCTGAGAACGCCGGGGTCGTGTTGTTGTGTGGATGAGCAAAACTCAGTTTTTGGAAAATGATGATGTTGCAATAATATTGCAACATCATCCCACCACGGAAGCTGAGGGCACATGTCGGCATTACAGATTCTCATGAAATGCGTTTTTTTGTGGGTTTTTTTTTTTTTTCAAAATTTGTGATTTTCGTTTTTTTGCATAATGTGCTAGTTGAGATCATGATGAAGCCTCTCCATGTTTCAGATAACAGCATTAGTGACATTAAAAACATACATTTTTAATGTCAAAAATGCTTGTTAGGCAAGGAGGGCTGAAGAGACCAAACTTTGAGAGGCTGTTTCTGGAATTTTTTGGATCTGCTATGGCTGCTTTCAAATAGAGATAACTTTTTAAAAATATTGTCAGATTCACATGTAAGATATCATTGGAAAGCTTAGAACCCGTACTTTCAGAATCTGTGAATAACTCAAAACGCCTCTGCGACGACTTGGTATTGGTTTTCCTGCGGTTGGACACATATTTGGGGAAGAGAAAGGACTTTATGGGCATGCGCTCTTTGCGTTTCCAGTGGCTCTGGCTGTTTCCTGTTTACAGCACCACATATCGGTGTGGCATATGTATTACATCATTTTCACTCCGTTTTCATCTGTACGCGAATATTTACTGATCCGACGTGAGTGGACGTGATTTTTTTTCAATCGGCAATCCAGGAGAGCTGTCGTGTGGACGTAGCCACAGAGGAACTTATACCGAAAAGAGGAGCCGTGTCAGTCGTGTGGAAGTACTTTGGCTTTAAAAAAATCTGGCGCTGATCACACAACCGTATTCTGTAAATGTCGTCAGGCTAAAGCTGTAGCCGCAGGAGACGACACGAGCGATCTGCTTCACCACCTCCGTCACAAACATGTCCTGGAATATGAAAAATGCACGAAACTAAGATCTGCATCCTCTTCCACGTCTGCAGGGATCGTTCAAGTCGGCGCTGCAACACAAAACACCACTCAGACGTTTGCTAAGGGAAAAGCAAACGGTGGAATGATTGATATTACCAACGCTATTACTGTCCACTTCGCCAAAGACATGGTACCACTTAGTACATGAAAAAAACGTGACACCGATATAATTTTGAAAAATACCGTGATACCGCCCAGCTCTAGTATTACCTAAAATGGTTTAAACATTTGTAAAATCAAAGAACCAACATAACAACATAAAAACATAGATGATGAGAGTAAGGGGCTGGTTACGCACCATTGGATGAAATGGTGCCATCTTCGTACTTTTTAATAACAATGACATCGACAAAGTCTCGTGGAGAGATGATGCCCATGGCGGCGGAGGGCGTGACAGTACGACAGACGGACACTTCCTGCATGAGAGCGGCACAGAGGAGCTCAAACAAAACTAAGCAGCACTTTTACAGCTCCTCTGGGTAAAAGAGAGGTTATAGTTTCACTTTTGGAGCCCTAGAGAAGCTTTAAAAGGTGACAGAAAACAAAAAAAATGTGTGGAAATGTGGCAATAAGGGCTGCACTATAGATTTCAAAATTGATGTTACAACTTTTATTTCACCACACACCCTCCTTTTGTGTACTGAACTAAATACACGACGATGTGCTTTACTGCCGTGTTTTGCTCCACCAGTGTTAATATCTTTTAAAGTGATGTGTGAATGAAATAAATGGCTGAATTCAAAGTTTTGAAAAGAGAACAACTTTCTGCATGCAAGAGTAAACCAGTCCCATTGTGAGTTATACCAGAGGCCCTTCCGCATGTGCACGAAGGACTGCTCACTGAAGTCGGGTGCGTGAATAATTAAAAATATAGGAACCCAAAATAAAGCTAGAGTTTGGTTACATGATAATTAATATATTTTAAGACTGCAATAATGTATAGGCTCATTATGACTAGCTGACTATAAATAATAATAATAATAATTGCAAACATATTTTTTGATCATTATAATTGTTATCTAGACTATAGTGTGTTTTCACGGACTCGAAAAATCTGACCATGACCCGGATGTGCGGCCAATGTTGGAGATATTGCTCACTCAAAGTAAACACGCTTATAAAACGACTGTGCAGAAAAAAAACAAAAACAAAACTGTTGTATAGAGATAAGTTGGATGCCAAAGAAAAGGAGTGTTATATAAACAAGGGAACTTTCTGACATCACACTCTCGGAAAGGTTTCCACCCCCCGTCTGGATGTCTACCCACCGTCTCGGGTGTTCGGATGTCCTTTGTCCGAGCCTCTGAACCTCTGAAACAGCAGTGGTTTAATTTTATTTTCTGTGGGAATAGTGTTTTGTTTTTTTTTTTAATGGAAAGCGTCTCATATCTTCCTCCGCGCTTAAATGAGGAAGTGGGGCCAGCGCACAGCACACCGCTAATCCAGGTAAAAGCGGCATATTTGGCCACAACCCACCCGCTGCACTGGCCTGTCTCTGTCCTCCTCATTTGCATTCAAGCAACAACGCCCAGAATAAAGCATTTCAGAGACATATTTAGCCTCATGAAGACAGTCAGAGTCATATTTCATGCACTGAGGTTTGATTTTGAAGAAGGATTCATTTACAGTATTAGGGAACCATTAAGGCGCCATATAGTACCATGTCATGGGATCTTTAAGTATGAGTATATTGCTTTTTATTATTCACATTTTGCAAAGATTAAAATATTAACATCGTCTTTCCGCCTCTGTCGCCTTGTCTGTCGCCTCCTTTCCTTTGATAATTGTTCTGTCTGTTCACCTTGGTTGGTCACTACTTTAGGTAAACGATAGAACTGCAGGTGTTTTTCTCTGTCCGATCTATTGTGCTGACGAGGACCCAAATAGTTGACCATTTTGCTTTTTTTTATTTTTTATTTTTTCAAACTTGGTGGCACAAGTGCAATGTTTGTTTTGTTTCGAGTATCTCCAACATGGCCGACTTCCAGATTATGATGTCACATGAAAACGCACTATATAGACTCTACAACACATGCACAAGACCTTTTCATTATAAAGATGGTGGCCTTTTTAATCAATAATACACTTTCTGTACATATTCTCTCGTTAGAAGTCTTTGATCACCACATTTCAGTCTTCATTTGATTTATAATGCCTTTAAAAAGTCTCAATATACAGACAACTGTTTGTGACGCAAATATATCACTTTTCGGACAAATGTTGTTTTGAGAAGAAAAACAAGCTTTATTAAATTGTCCCCGCAAACTTACCGGAACTACGTTTACGGGCTACGTTACCGGAGGAGAACCGGGACTATATCACGCTGTCATGGGTAAGTCTGTGTTAATCTCAGGACACTGTTAAAGGGGAAGCCATACAGATTAACATATCTGGACTATACCTGGTCTAGACCAAGGTCTAAACCTGGACTGGACCAGGACTAAACCTGGACTAAACCAGGACTGGACCAGGTCTAGACCTGGACTGAACCAGGACTAGACCAGGTGGATTAAAGCGCCGCGTGCGGGTCTATTTCCTGGTTTCATGCTAGCTCTGCTATTAGCAGCAGCACCGGTGTACCTCACGAGTCACGGCTGAGGCGAGCAGCGACTGCGTGCGTGGGGGAAAGGGGCAGGGCGGAGAAGTGTGCGCGCGGACACGTGTGATGCATGACCCGGCGCGGGGCTGCGAGCACGAGACCCGTGCTCAAACCGTGCCTTCTTTAAACCTGGTCTAAACCAGGTCTAGAGGAGGCACGGTTTGAGCACACGAGACCCGTGCCTCCTCTAAACCAGGTCTAAACCTGGTTTAGACCTGGGTCTCGTGCTCGCAGCCCCGCGCCGGGTCATGCTGCGCTATCACACACGTGTCCGCGCGCACACTTCTCCACCCTCCCCCTTCCCCCCACGCTTCACTATTAATACATTTTGTTGAAAATTTATGAAAGTTTGAGTGTTTAAACAGAGACAAATGTGAGAAAAGTTTAAATCCAGTCTGAGAAAAGGTATAATGTGTGTGGCTGAGCGTGCATCTGAGCACGCATTATTTGAATTTTTGAGATTTCGTGTTTCGTAACTTGAATTTTCTTTCGTATCTAGAGACCAAAATTTAACGTGAAGGCGTTTCGTAACTTGGAATTTTCGTTTGTTGGGTCTTTCGTAAGGTGAGGTACCACTGTATTATAAATGAACAACTACAGCTACAGTTGACCCTGGCTCTATAGTGCAGCCCCATTGTAAAGACATTTGAGTGACTGAGTGAATATAACAAAGACAGACCTCTGTGATCTGCTGCAGGAGCTCAAATTTCTTGACGTTACTGTCCCATTTGACCCTGAGGCCGTTGGGGATCGGTTTAAGACACTCCCACACTTTGAGGAGACCCCCGTTCACCACCGCCTCGCCTTTGTATCTGTAAAAATGAAATAAAACCAACGATTACAGCATCACACAGCCACCAAATCCAATATTTCCACAATTAATCAAGAATTGTGGGTAAAATTATCATTCTATTACAAGACATTGTAATAGAATGGCAATCTTTTATTTTTGCTTTTTTATTAATCCAAAAACGTTATTTTTGTCTTCTTTTGTGCAGTAATTTCTTGGGTTATTTTTGAAGACAATACAGTAAGAGATGTATTTACCTTGTTGCATTTTGTTTCCATGCAGGATATTAGAGACTGATATACTGTATAGTTCTATCGTTTGGCCAATATATAGGGCCAAAATTATTACTTTTTAGCATATCGGTTTTGTGGATATTTACAGTTCATTACTATATTGTTTTTCCACTTTTCTTCTGCATTTAGGTAGTAACTGAGTTCATAGTAGTAACTTTATCTGAAATACTTTGGGGTAAGTGATCAAAATCAGCCTCAAAACTCTTGACAGAGTTTATCAGCTGCTTTTGATCCCTAAAATATTGGTATGAGCCATATTAATGATTCTCTAGATGGCAATTTCAGATACATAACCTGTATTTTTGTCATTGTAGCTGTGGGGATTGCGTGAGTGCAAGTAACAATGTAAAATGTGAAACAAAATCTGCCAATCGTCTCATATTAAAATTCAGTGCTTTTCTGTTTTTTTGCAGAAACATCCAAACGTTTCATAGCATCAGTAAAGCTCTGAGTCACAACAGCTTAGTAAATGCCATGTACCGAGTTACATATTGTTTGAGTAATCTGATCTTTTTGTGAATGTTTGCATCTGTGTAAGTTCTGACAAAGAAAAGTATGGAAAAAGGTACCGTACTTTTCGGACTACAAGCCGCTACTTTTTTCTCACACTTCGGATCCTGCGGCTTATAGTCAGGTGCGGCTTATGTAAGGATTAAAGGAGAATTAACGTTTTTTACAATCTGAGCCTTATTTCGGTAATAAAACAAATTGTTTTACCCACCCATAGCACTTTGGTGTCATAAGGAGCATTTCCGGAGATGTTTTAGATTAGCGATCTCCGTAACGTGAGTTCTCGGGGCATATGTTTGCGGTCTCCAAATAACACAAACTTTAGCACTTTTCAAATCATAGAAGCTCAATGTCTTAGTCTACACTTTCGTTTGAGTCAAAAGTGGCCTGTAATCCGAGATTTAGCCATAGTTTCGAGTAGATGAGGAGACCAGTGCACATGTGCGGAGTCACAGCTTATTTCGCTCTCAGCTCTCGGGACCCAAACATGAAACGCAAAGCTGTAAATTAATGGAAAAAAAACAAAAAAACTTTTGTGTACCATCTTTCTGTGTAAATATCTCAAGTAACAATGTGGACACCGGCGGCTTATAGTCAGGTGCGGCTTATATATGTACAAATCTTAATTATTTGCAGCTTATAGACAGGTGTGCTCTATAGTACAAAAAGTACGGTAAACGAATATGGTAATGACAAAAATGAAAAGAATGAGACTGAAGGAGTTATTTAAATGTCATTGTACAACTTATCAAAACCAATCAGTTAATCCAATCTATTCATCTACAGTGGTACCTCACTTTACGAAATTAATTTGTTCCAGAAGTGGTTTCGTAACGTGAATTTTTCGTAAGTTGAGTAGCTATTTCAATGGAAAAGGCCTGATTCGTTCCAAGCTTTTTAAAAATAGTGTAACATTTTTTTTATAGTGTAACACTGTGTCCTGCGTAGAGACTGTAGACCCAGGACTAAACGTGGACTATACCAGGTCTAGACCAAGGTCTAAACCTGGACTGGACCAGGTCTAGACCTGGACTAAACCAGGACTGGACCAGGACTAAACCTGGACTAAACCAGGTGGATTAAAGCGCCGTGTGCGGGTCTATTTCCTGGTTTCGTTTCGAGTCACGGCTGAGGCGAGCAGCGAGGACTCCCCTCGGGACCGCACGCAGTCTGAGCGCATGAACGAACGCAGGCAAGAGCCGCGGTGGTCTTATCCTGGTTTAGACCTGGTTTAGACCTGGCACGGTTTGAGCACGGGTCTCGTGCTCGCAGCCCCGCGCCGGGTCATGCTGCACTATCACACAAGTGTCCGAAAGCACACACAGCGCCCTCCCCCTTCCCCCCACGCTTCACTATTAATACATTTTGTTGAAAATCTATGAAAGTTTGAGTGTTTAAGCGAGAGACAAATGTAAGAAAAGTTTAAATCCAGTCTGAGAAAAGCGTATGTGTGTGGCTGAGCGCGCATTATTTGAATTTTTGAGATTTCGCGTTTCGTAACTTGAATTTTCTTTCGTATCTAGAGACCAAAATTTTACATGAAGGCGTTTCGTAACTTGAAATTTTCGTTTGTTGGGTCTTTCGTAAGGTGAGGTACCACTGTATTATCTGTCTTTTATAATGTTTGCTGATCACAAACAGTGAGTGGAGTTGTGTTTTGTTTCATTCACACATGTTTAACACACAAACCCTACATACTGTATTTAGGCCGAGTTCTTCTCTCAAACAGAAAACACTCTGTTCCACTTTGTGATGTCATGTGGTAATACAGGAAGTGCTCCACTGTGATTTTAAACTTGCCCATCTCTGCTGAACTAAAGGTAAAAGGTAGCTAACGTGCAAACTACCACTTAATGATATCGCAAGGTCGAACAGAGCGTTTTGAGCTTTGGAGATGCAGACAGACTAATAATAAAGGATTACTCAAACACGTAGTACATACTGTAGTGTAGTTAGTCCTTCCTTCTCTAGTTTGTGCAGTAAAAGGACTAGACTTTCATTCACTGAGTCATACATAAATCTTGGAGACAGCGAGTGTACAGTTACTGCTCTCACTCTTTCCTGTATTGGTTTTAGATCACTGTTACAGATCCAATTTCACCATCACTGAAGATACTGCGTAAAAGACACTTACACGTTTCCAGGATACTCAACCGAGGGACGCCAGGACACAACCACGTCGTTCTGTGAAGCAAAAAAGAAAATGAATAAATTCGGCAAAACTGTGTTTATCTGTCAGAACTTGGCCCCATGAAACTTGTCTCCATGGAGATGTTATCACTTAGATGTTGATAGTGAATTATTGCACAGTATGGCATTAAAGTTATTATCATTTATTCAATTAGAGCAGGTGTTTTTATTGTTAAACATACTTTGAAAAACATGAATTCTTACTGTAAGTGGGATCGCCTCTCCACAGATATGATCTGTAACTTGGCCTGGTAATGTCACCTGCTTGTTTCCATGAAGATTTCCATGTTTCACTCTTTGGCCACAGCATTCCCCTCTCTCCCTCTGTTACAAACCACCTCTCCTTCAACAATCATGTCACCCACATCTGCAAAACTTCCTTCTTTCACCTCCGTAATATCTCTAACCTTCGCTCTTCACTGTCCCTCCTGGCTGCAGAGAAGCTCGTCCATGCCTGTATCTCCTCCAGGTTGGACTATTGCAACGCACTCCTCATCAGGATCTCTGGCAGGAGCATCCAAAAGCTCCAGTATGTCCAAAACAGTGCTGCCAGGGTCCTGATGAGGGTGCGGAAACATGAGCACATCACCCCCATCCTCCACACCCTCCACTGGCTCCCCGTGCACCTCTGTATAGAATACAAAATCCTCCTGCACACCCACCACTGTCTCCACGGTGATGCCCCCACCTACCTCACAGACCTGCTCACACTGTACACCTCAGCCAGGACCCGGTCAGGCCGTCTGCTCCCGCCCAGGACACGGCTTAAGACCATGGGGGACCGAGCCTTTGAAGCCGCCGCTCCCCGTCTGTGGAACGCCCTACCTGACCACCTCAGGGCCCCACAGACGGTGGAAACTTTTAAAAAAGGACTCAAAACTTATCTTTTTAGAAAAGCGTACAATATTTTATGATGTTTTTAATTGTTCTTTTTATGTTCTTTTACAACGTTTTATGATGTTTTTAATGTTCTTTTATTGTTGCAAGTGTAGCACTTTGAGATTTGAGGTCAAATGTAAAGTGCATTATACAGTAAATAAAATGTATTATTATTATTATTATTATTATTATTATTATTATTATTATTATTATAATAAAGTTGTTTTTTCGTCTATTGTCGCTTATAATATAGATATGTGCGTTACTGCAGTACCTAGAACAATCCACATAATGGAAACTTATGTATCTCTATGGAGACAAGCAGTCAGTGAGGCAAAGTAACTGGTCAGATCTGTGGAGAGGCAATCGCACTCAGAGTAAGAATGTATTGTTCCAGTAATAAAAACACCTGGATACATGCTACATAGATAAGTAATAATGCCATAGTGTGAACATTTCAGACAAAGCTATAACATCTCAAACAAGTGGCGGACCCTCCTCTAGAAAAATTACATAGAGAACCTTTAGTATTTCTTCTTTATTGCATTTTTCTGTCTTTTGAAGGATATTGTGGTGTCAATTAACTTATTTCTTAACTATTTCTAATCCATATGGAAGCCTAATTCTGGTTGCAAAATAGATCTACTTTCTGTTTGTTTTCTGTTAGTTTTGGTGGTATTTATGCAGTAAATACAGTCATAAATATAGCTGCAAGCAGCAATGTTTATTTATTTACTTGTTTATTTGAAGGACAATGTGCAGGTACATTAAAAAGATGGCTGCACCAGATTTAGCAGAATGCTAATTTCCATCTGTAGTCCTTAGCAAACATTAAAAACATTAAAAA
This sequence comes from Paratrypauchen microcephalus, assembly GCA_036785185.1. Classification (NCBI taxonomy): domain Eukaryota; kingdom Metazoa; phylum Chordata; class Actinopteri; order Gobiiformes; family Gobiidae; genus Paratrypauchen; species Paratrypauchen microcephalus. The sequence goes on along the minus strand of JAVJIX010000013.1, from coordinate 10,633,024 downwards.
CAATTACATATAAAAGGTGCAATACAAAAAGACAATATACAGGTGTGCAAAATTTCAGATTTTCAATACATAGTGCAATTTTCGATACCTAGTACAAACTACAAGTTATTAAAATGCGAGACATTTAAAATGCAATAAATTTCAGAGTAAATTTCGATACCTAGTGCAAACTACAAGATATTAAAGTGCAAGACATATAAAATACAATAAATATCAGAATAAATACAGTGTTGTCGCTACCAGATGATACCCAAAAGGGTAGCATCCGATAGCTCCGTACCTTATTGGTATTATAAATGTAAACAAGACAGTAATATGACACTAATGATCTTGGTAATCTAGTGGCCATCAGATGGTACCCACGAGGGGTAACATCTGATGGCCGAATACCCGTCTGGTATTTTTAGTGTGAGCAGGACTGATGGTCAAGAAGCCAGTTTTTAACAGCCCGTGAAAAGCTGAGATAATCTGCCATGTTCTTCAAATTTTCTGGAAGCCCGTTCCATTCCTTGATGGCTTTATAGGAGAAGGCAGATTGAGAGAAAGCGGACTTTCTTTTAAGAACATTGCAGTCACCCCTAGACACGGACCTTAACACTCTGCTTGTTATTTGAGAGCGAGGCTGTACATAGGTCTTTAGTGGGGGTGGGGCAGCGTCATGCAAGATTGTATGTACCAGGCGGATATTAGAGTACCTGATCAAGTTGTCAAAGCTTAATATTTTAAATTTGTCCAATATGTAGCAGTGATGGTAGCGTCTAGCTTAGTGGGGGCCAAGCACCGTTTGACAGGGTCTAACAAGGTCTGACAGGATCTAACAGAGTCTGACAGGGTCTGACAGGGTCAGGGTCACCCTGTCAGAACAGACACATCAAAGATAGATCAAAGGTTGCTAGATGCGTTGCTAGGCAATTGACAAATTTCTGCAAATTTGACCTGCTGGTGCCACTAGACGGTTGGGGCTGGGGACCTATAAATTGCTGTGGGTAATGAGGAGACTGGCTGGAATGTGCATGCCAAATTTCACAACTTTTTACCAGATGGTTCTAGGGGCTGCCATAGACTTCCTATATAGAGAAGAAGAAGAAGAATCCTGAGACCAGAACATCAACCAGAAGATCAAAGGGTTACTAGGCAACTTGCCTAGGCAACTTGCCTAGGCAACGCAAAGCAATTCCTATAGGGTGCCTAGCACCTTCGGTGCTTTGCCCCCTAATAAAACATGTGAATGTCAGGTCTGCGGAGAGGCAATTGCACTCAGAGTAAGAATGTATTTTTCCAGCAATAAAAAAGAGCTGGATCTGAATACATGCTGCATAGTTGATAAAGTTTTTTTTGTTGTTGTCGATTGTGCATTACTGCAGTACCTAGAACAATCCACATAATGGCAACTTATGTATCTCTATGGAGACAAGCAGTCAGTGAGGCAAAGTAACTCAGAGTAAGAATATATTTTTCCAGCAATAAAAACACCTGGATACATGCTACAGTACATAGATAATTTTAATGCCATAGTGTGAACATTTCAGACAAAGCTACAACATCTCAAACAGGTGGTGGACCCTAAACTAGAAAAATGACATAGAGAACGTCAATTTGTCAACTGGATAAAGTTTATTTGGTCGAAAACATTTCGCCGCTCATCCGAGAGGCTTCATCAGTTCTGGTTAGAGTGCTAATAGAGTGCTAAACTAGACGCCAGAGAAACAAAAGACAGAAACAAATAGGCGAGATATAGGGATGCAAATTATCGGTTAATTAATTAACTGATAGTTGATTGACCTTATCGATCGATTAACGATTAACTGATAAGCGGCGTTTTTCACCTGAATTTTAGTGTTTCAATAGGGTCTTTAAGAATATAAGCTATAGTATACATAACACTGAGTCATAAATATATCATATTATTATTATATTGTATATTCCTCAATTAATTATTCCTTAGTAAAAAGCAGACAAATGTATTGATGCTGAATAACAAAATACAGTAATCCCTCGCTCTATCCAATTTTTTTTTAAATAGTGTAACATTTTTTTATAGTGTAACATTGTGTTCTGTCCTGATTGGCTAAGAGACTAGACCAGGACTGAACGTGGACTGGACCAGGTCTGAACCAGGTCTGGACCTGGACTGGACCTGGACTGGACCTGGACTGGACCGGGACTGGACCGGGACTGGACCGGGACTGGACCGGGACTCGACCTGGACTAGATCAGGATTAAACCACCACGTGCCAGCCGCGCGGGGCTCGGGGCGCGGGCCGCGGCGAAACCAGCAGCAGCGGCACGCATTCCGGGTTCGATCTCTCCTCGCGCGTACACCCGGGGCTGCTGAGCAGTGCCGTTGGCGCCTGCGGTCGGCTGTGAGTCGAGCTTGGCGCAGCGCGGTTGCCTTTTTTTGTGACCGCGCGTGTCCGCGTGTCCGCGGTTAATTACAATTAATGCATTTTGATCGACCAACGTCTTAATCGACAATTAAGACGATTAAGACGTCTTAATTGTCGTTAATCGATTACTTGTTGACATCCCTAGCGAGATAGTTTCAGAATAATTTCACTGTAGTTAGCTCCTCCCTGCAGCGAGATATAAGCAGTGTCTATCAGCACTCTAACCAGAACTGACAAAGCCTCTCGGATGAGCGGCGAAATGTTTTCGACCAAATAAACTTTGTCCAGTTGACAAATTGAGTTTCTCCTTTTATCATGGATTCTACCTGGACGACTGAGGGATTCTTCACGCGTACATAGAGAACCTTTAGTATTTTCTTCTTAATTGCATTTTTCTGTCTTTTGAAGGATATTATGGTGTCAATTAACTTATTTCTAGTCCACATGAAAGCCTAATTCTGGTTGCAAAATAGATCTACTTTCTGTTTGTTTTGTTAGTTTTGGTGGCATTTATGCAGTAAGTACAGTCAGAATAAAACATGTGAAAGTAAAAAGTAACTGGTCAGATCTGCGGAGAGGCAATCGCATTCAGAGTAAGAATATATTTTTCTAGCAATAAAAACAGATGGACTTGAATACATGCTACATAACTGAAGATAAAGTTTTTGTTTTTTTTTGTTGATTGTGCGTTACTGCAGTACCTAAAACAATCCACATAATGGCAGTTGTATCTCTATGGAGACAAGCAGTCAGTGAGGCAAAGTAACTGGTCAGATCTGTGGAGAGGCAATCGCACTCAGAGTAAGACTGTATTTTTCCAGCAATAAAAACACCTGGATATATGCTACATAGATAAGTTTAATGCCATAGTGTGAACATTTCAGACAAAGTTATAACATCTCAAACAGGTGGCAGACCTTAATCTAGAAAAAATATAGAAAAAATACATAGAGAACTTTTAGTAATTTCTTCTTAATTGCATTTTTCTGTATTTTGAAGGATATTGTGGTGTCAGTTAACTTATTTTTTTAACTATTTCTAATCCAGATGGAAGCCTACTTCTGGTTGCAAAACAGATCTAGTTTCTATTTGTTTCCTTGTTAGTTTTGGTGGCATTTATGCAGTAAATACAGTCAGAATAACACATGTGAAAGACTGGGATGCTGCTGCTCCTGTCTGCACCTCCACCAGGCTACGCTATAATGTGAAAGAATCCACTTTCAGTCTTTCTTTCTCCTTCAAACAGAATGATCTCTTCATGTCGCAGGGCTCCAGTGTTTTTGCACGTCCATTTTACCAAAAAAGAGGGATGTGTACATAACAAGCAGAGCAAATACTCACGGATTTTTTGCAGACTTTCCACCCGGATGGATCTTTTGTATACCCCAAGAGGCGTTCTGCAGCAAACTTGGCTCTATCCTCGTATTCCATGTTTATAACTTGATAAAAACCCAATCGATTAATACAGATAAGGGGGGTGCAATGATGGCTACCAATGCCAGAAGGATTTAAGGTCTATTTAAGACGCTGCTCCACGTTTTACCAGCAAAAACATGTCCACGTTGGCAGGTGATCCTCAGGTAAATCGTGTCAGTGAATGAGGAGATAATATTTGGACATCATTGTTGGACAAATTGCATCAAGGTTACAGCAGAAAGGGATCGACAAGCTTGTGTATCCAATGTCAACGTTGCTGATATTCTAAAAAAAAAAGGCTATTTAAACGACGCGCGGTAATCCATTTTTGTAGTATTTAATTAAGATGTTAAAAAAAAAAAAATACAAATTCAGATGCCACGAGAGGTAATAGTAAACGTTAGTTGAAGCCGGAGCTGCTGAAAGAAGCCGGTGGGCGGGACTGTAGGCGGGATACTGTGCTGTGATTTGTTGAATATCACGAGGTTAAGATAGCAACCAGTCAAATTGCAAGAATGTGAGTACGTCGTAGTTGCCTGACAGATAAACAGCCAATCAGAAAAGAGATAAATTAAACACGTCCCTCCCCCTTAGGGTAGCTCTCATTTCGTTTTTTTGCGTTTACCTCATGGATAAACCTCCTCAATCGTGATTCCCACCTCAAAATATACAATCCACAGATTATCCTCCTGGGACCCGAAGAAAAAAAGTGTTTGTTTTTTTTCTATTTGGAGGCAAATGAACACCTTAGCATTTAGCATTTTGTTAATTTGATTTTAATTTTATTTATGTTGCAACATGTCCTCTGTAATGGACTGTGTTAAATCCATGTGAAGTTAACAACCTAACAAAAACATTTTTTTTTGATGACCAACATTTCTGACAAGCTTCTACAGTCGCCTCAAAAAAAAATTTTGAACTCCCTTTTAATTTATAATTTGTATTTATTTATTATTTTATTTACTTTAAAACATTTTTTACTTCATTTTATTCTTTTTTTATTTTCTTTTTTTTAAAGATGCGTGAAGAGTCCCTCAGTCGTCCAGGTAGAATCCATGATAAAAGGAGAAATTCTATTTGTCAACTGGACAAAGTTTGTTTGGTCGAAAACGTTTTGCCGCTCATCCGAGAGGCTTCGTCAGTTCTGGTTCTAGTGCTGGTTAGACCCTGTTTATATCTAGCTGCAGGGAGGAGCTCCCTACACTGAAATAGCTCTGAAACTATCTCCACTAATCTGTCTCTTTGTGTTTCAAATTACTCTGGCGACTAGTTTAGCCTCCCTATTCATGCCTAATGACCCTCTCCACCCCTCTGCCCTGGATTGTCTGCTCTAATGTTTCTTTGTCTGTTTTTGACTTGGTTTAAGAATCGAATTATAAATGGGAGACAAGTTATGTCTAACTCCCCCATTTCTGTTTAATGACGGATTCTCTTTTTGACAAAAATTGCCTCTTTAACCCCCCTCTCAAACCAGTTTTGTTCCCTGGCTAAGATGGCTGTTACATTGGGGAAACCAAACAGCCACTTCACAAGAGGATGTACCAACACAGGCGGGCATGCCAGAGCGGACCGTCATCTGCCGTACATCTTCACCTAGAAGCCACAGGCCATTCTTTTGAGGACAGTGAGGTTCAGATCTTAGCCAGGGAACAAAACTGGTTTGAGAGGGGGGTTAAAGAGGCAATTTTTTGTCAAAAAAGAGAATCCGTCGTTAAACAGAAATGGGGGAGTTAGACATAACTTGTCTCCCATTTATAATTCGATTCTTAAACCAAGTCAAAAACAGACAAAGAAACATTAGGACAGACAATCCAGGGCAGAGGGGTGGAGAGGGTCATTAGGCGTGAATAGGGAGGCTAAACTAGTCGCCAGAGTAATTTGAAAAACAAAGAGACAGATTAGTGGAGATAGTTTCAGAGCTATTTCAGTGTAGGGAGCTCCTCCCTGCAGCTAGATATAAACAGTGTCTAACCAGCACTAGAACCAGAGCTGACGAAGCCTCTCGGATGAGCGGCAAAACGTTTTCGACCAAACAAACTTTGTCCAGTTGACAAATTGAATTTCTCCTTTTATCATACTTTTTTTACTTTTTTTTTTTTTTACTTTTTATTTGATTTACTTTGTATTTACTTATTTATTATTATATTTATTTATGTATTTATTTTTTAATCAGTGCAGCCACAAACTACAGTCTATCTCTAAACACTTAAAAGATAGACTGGTTAACTCAATGTCCACTATAAAGGACACAAATGAATGGGCCGGGGTCTCAGGAGGATATACAATCCACAGATTATAAAGAGCTACAGACATGGAATATAAAGAAGATATATTGTTTTAAATACAATATCTATTCTGCAATGGAGTATAAAACATAACGTTGAGGGTTTGAGGAGGAGTGTGTATTATTACTACTTATTTTATTATTACTTATTTTTATTTTATTCTTGCCTGCATGCACTTTCTTTCTTGTTCAATCTGTCTCTGCCTGGAGCTACTGTGGCAAGTAAATTTCTCCTATGTGAGATCAATAAAGTCTTATCTTATCTTATCTTATTCACTGTGAATAAAATCAGATTGAGGTAAAATCGATTAAAGCAATGTTCAAACACCTTTACTTGGCACATTTTGGGTCAGAATTATTACTTTTTGTCATTTTTACTGGATCAAAACAGTTCACTTTGTAGCTAGTTACATCTTGTTAGCCTAGCATCTGTTGTGAACATGTGGTAATTACAAACTATTAGCAATCACATTTATATTATTAAGTACTTAAATAAAATTCATGTATTTTTTCTTAATTAAGTAATCTTTTTCTTAATTCTTTGTTTTTTCAGTGCAGAGATAAATTCCGTCATGATCTGAATCATGTAAGTACTGTACACATTTCCCTTATACTGGTTAAGGTTTCAAAACTTTTGGTCACTAACATAGAGAGAATAAAGAAGTCTAAGGTCACTGCATTCTCTCTTTACACACCAATTCCTTAAAAAAATATAAATGATTATTGATCCATGAACCATCATCACTGGAGACTTATTGAACTAAATACTGACACCCAGTGGGCAAAGTGTCAAATTGCATGTACCGCCTATAAGAAACAAGATGCTGTGTTTGTTTTTAGTCATTTATTGATTTATTTTACAAAAGAAAGCTTTTTCAACATTTTTTTTCTTTAAAAACATATTTACAGGTTTGTACAAAAATACAAAAGTGATTCAAATCTTATAAGTCCTAGCTAGTTTTAAACATGGAGCTCATTTTAAGTTGACAATTAAATCGTGTCTTCGGTGTTCTTCACTGTATCAAGGTGAGTATGTTTAGTGTTAATCCAGTTTATTTAGTTAAAATAAATATATTTCACTTTATCAGATTAAATTTGAGTTACAGTATTAGTATTACTTTTTTTTTTTTTTTGGACTTAGCTGCAATTAAGTTATAAATAGGCGCAGAGTAGTCCGATATTGCACCATTTTCCCAGATGGAAAACACTAAACAAACCTTGATATTTTTGTCATTAGTATGTTTGCCATTTACAGTCAATGCCTTTATGAATGGAAATTATACATGACTTTCATTAGATCAAATTAAACATAATTTGGAGTCAGTTAATGATATTGTTCCTTCACATTTATCCATGTGTTATGCTCTTTGAGTGAAGCTGATAATAGCTTTCTCTGTTTCCAACTTTCACAGCTCCAGTGCGACTATAGGACCAGCACCAAAAGTGTATTCTTCCTCCTGAAAAATCTCCATTGTTTTCTTTACATTGACGTGTGATTGTCCAGTGAGTAGTAGATATACAGTACAAGATTAACCCTTGTTTGTGAGCACGACTATACAGAACAGAATTAGCCAGACAGTTTGTACATCTATAACACACTATCGAACTAGACAATTCAACAGAAAATACAAAATATCTTCTTGTGGTATGTAGACATCCCTCAGATAGAAAATAATGATATGATGGTGTCCTTTTCTTTGTTCTTTTTTTCGTTACTTATTGCATGCTATTGTTAACACAACAAATCAAACAATAAACAGGAACAAGTGCGCTTTAGCAATATGATCAATGGAAAATTCTTATGTTAATTCACAGCATTTTACGCCCTCCATCTTGCACAGTGTCAGTTCTGCAATTCAGATTCGCTGAGTTTTAAACAGTTGTGATTTTGTCTGTTCATCTAGCTATCATCTATCATCTATCTATCTATCTATCTATCTATCTATCTATCTATCTATCTATGAATTTACAATAAACAATATTTTGTTTGCTGAAGTATTCACAGAATACAGTGAATGTTTTATTTTGAAGTACAGTCTCTGAATACTTAAACAACCCAGTTTCCAAAATCAATGATGCATAGAATAATTTGTAATAATTATAACACTTCTCAAAATCCCTTTGTGGGGGACCTATGATCACTCACACCTAATTCAGTAAAAAAAATACATTTATAACTTTACCTTTGTCATACGTTTGCCAGGTTAAATGCCTTTACATGTTTTATTCATATCTTCCTCAAACTATCCCTGGTTTAGTGACATTCGTGTCAAGTATTATTCTATGCTTCATAGAAATATGGAAATGTAACATTTTGTCAACCGTTTCTGGGTTAATATTGGCTGTGAAAGGCAACTGGCCAATCAAAACTTTAACTGGATGCCATGACAAATTCAAGCCAGTTATGCTAACTACTGATAATGCTAACATCTTAATGTTGACTTTGTCTCTAATTAAATCTATCACCTGTTGAACATTAGTTATCTTGTTTTGTAAACATTTTGAAGGTCCCTGCAAATACATAAAATGAGGAAACCAACAAATGGTTTGAGAAAAGTTTAAAAAGGCATGACTCCACGGTTCACACCAGCTAATGTTCTGTGATCCGACGGATCAGTGCAAAGAATGGAGAGGCAACACAGGAACGTGTTAGCGAGCGGTTAGTTTTATGTTAGTGAGACCTGTTCTTCTTTGCTACACTCAGTTATGTTTGTTATAAAAATTCTGCCTGTTGTTTTATATAGATATTACTTTATTTTAGTACAAATATACATTATTTCATTACAAGAAATATCTTATTTTCAAGGAATAGTCTTGAAGAATCATGAAGTGCAAAAGTAAGATTGGCTCTTGGAAACTTCTCCAAATTACCCTCTCATCCTAAACCGATTGAGAACCTTCTAAAGCATTGTCACCAACTGCACTTAACAGGGTCTGCTTTGAAATGCACTTTTCAATTTTAGCCTGAAGCACAACTGGCCATCTAAATCTGGTAAATCTACTAGAGGAAGTTGAATTTGATTGGATTCAAGTCCAATATCCACTTCTACAAAAGGCCTTTGTGCGATTGTCCATAATTCACCTGTTTCTCCACTCGCTCCTTTTAGGCACAAGACCTTGTTCCGACATGAGACACTCCGGGACAATGTAGATCACTGGTGTGTGATGCAGACATCACTGAAACCTTTCACAGTGAAAGATTAAATATTCCAACAATACGATGGAGCCACAAAGAATGGTGACAGAAACCAGGATCTAGGGATCTTATATATAAGGTCATGCAACATGATGAAGTTTTCACATCATGTTCTGAGGCGCAGCTCTACAAAAATACATGCATCATGTTATTTTTGATATAATTTGTTTGAAGAAATATAGAATGATTGACTCTTGGTGACCTCATTTATGTCCATTGATGAAGCTTAATACATAATTTGGTTTATTAATGAGCTCTCATTAGTATAAACAAAATAATAAACAGGAATATTCAATTTGAGCATTTGACCAGGTCTTTGGGCCAAATCTTTATTTTTTCTTAGAAATTGCTTCTTAAATTACACCTTCACCCACACAATTTAAAACACAAGTAAAAATATTAGTGGATGTTGTGTGTGCTCATACATGCGCACAAACATTATTTTCATTATTTAAAAAATGTCTTTTTTAATTTTCTTATAAAAGACAGTTTATTCAAAATAGTTTTCTGTTTTGTTTTCTTTCAGAATTTCTTTCTGATGCAGTATATTTTGCAAGACATTTTCACTTTTATCCATTAAATAACCAGCGTCTTGCTACACTGACTGAATAGAAAAAGTATAAACACTTTTGCAACAGTCTGATTTAGAGTGTCACTGGGATTTACTGGCCCTGGTGACACACTATTAAAGATTTAAAAAGTAGCAGAGCCATTTCAAAGACTGGGCTCGTCTATGAGGAGAGAACATCTGTGGTCAGGTGGTATTAGGAGGAGCGGTCATCATGGGGGCTGCCATCTGAGTTCTCTGTATCCCCCTCTGAAATGGCTTGCATGGGGGCGGTATAGAGCCGGCTGCGTGTACTGTACCGACTGCTGTTGGCCACTGGGGGGATCCTAGAACGCCCCTGACGAGATGCAGCGGACATCGGCAGCGTTTTGGGAGTGAAACTTTCTGTGTTTGCTCTGGGAAAGAGGCCAGGTATGTGGACTGGCTCCAGGTTAGTTAAAGTGGCTTCCTGGAGTGTAGAGGACAGTTCTTCAGCTTGTCTCATGGGCCCTTCGTGGAGCGACTCCCCAGGCGTTTTGGGGGTTATAGGACTCTTTAAAATCTCTATTGCTGACATGCGGTAGCTGGTGTCAGATCTACTACCCTTCTTTAGCAAGAGAAGTTTAAATTCCTCATTTGAAGTGCTGGACTTTTTGGCACTACGGTAGATGGGCACTGGCACTCGCTGTGCCCCAGCAACAGAGGCCAGGGTGGCTGGAACGTTGACTGGAGGGGCAGGAGGGACAGTGATGGTGGGGACACTACCACTGTTCACTGGGGCTGGAAGGCAAAGGCGAGACTTTGAGTTTATGTCTCCAGAATCTTTACGGCCTAGTACCTTTCTCTTGGATCTGAAAAAAAAAAACACATAGAAGATAAAGCATATTTGCAAAAAACATCACAATCAAAGCAAAGAGACTGAGTACCTGTGTATCATGGCAAATAAGTCCTCTGTTGTACGACTCTTATTGGGGGATGTTATAATTATGTCGTCATCCATTTTGGAGTCATCCATCACAGGTGAGAGTGAATTGTCACTGGGAGTAGAATCTGAAGGAAACATCACCATATCAAATGTTGTGATTCTGGATGAATTTGAATACATTTTTGTATTTTCATTGGTCTTACCTTTACTAAAGTAGTCCTCTGTGTCCGGAGTAGTTGAGTCGTCTTTGCTCTCGAGGAGCTGCTGCTGATGGGCACTTCTGGTAGCACCTGATGTCACCTCCTCTTCTCCGCTTTGCTCTTCGAGTCCTCCTCGTCTCACATCGCTGATTAGGTAAGGGTGCGATGTCTCTGCTGTGGAACCAGGCACTTTGAGTGGACTAGACCAGGGCCCTGAGTCAGAATGGTACCCCCCGTACGCTGGGGGTGGAGGGTGATCAGATCTCATGCTTATTCGGGAACATGCGGGTCGCGGTGGCTCCTTGACTGGCTCTTCTTCTTCTTCCTCCTCTTCTTCGTCATCATCATCATCCTGTGAAAATGAACGCTCTCCCAAAACTCGAAACTCTGGGTGGCCTTTGCTCGAATGTGAGAGCCCTCTGAACTCTGTGTGTGACTGGATATGTGTGTGTAGATCGACAGGGGAAGGATGGGGAGCACGTGGCACAGGTCTATGCAATGGCGAACTTTCATCTGTATCCGATAATGGATCTATCCTTGTCCGGAATGCAGTCATTGACCAGAAAGTTCCTGGTCCGTATCTGTCATGTCTGAAGAGAAGGCTTTCATAGGATGGGGGTCCATCTGGGTGCCGGCCTGGGGGAGTTGGTTGGGAATGTTCTGGAGAGAAAATGTGCTCATGTCCCGGGGGCCTTGGCGGTGGTCTTCGAGGAGGCAGAGGTCTGGTGTTAACAGGTGGAGCAAGTGTAGAGCTACTGTGTGGACATTTAGGTCTGGTAGCCGTCTCTGGTACACTGGTAATATCCTGGTCGGTACTACCTGAACTATCAGTAGATTGGTTTGTTACATGTTGTGGCCCTGAACGTGTTGCAGGTAGAGTAGACGTTGTTAGATTGGAGCTTGGAACCGGAGGAACAGAGACGGGACATGGTGGAGGAGCGGTGTATGACGTTTCTGGACTTAATAATTTTGCCCCAGAATTAAACACATTCCCGACTCTGTGCTTGTTGTAGTGTAAGGTGTGCATGTGATGTGTTCTGTGAGATAGCGTGTGTCTGACATGACCGCCGTGAAGAATACTGAGGTCGAGTTGAGAAGGTGGAGGAGGGAAGTCGGGGTCTCTTTTATAGGCACAGGAATGGGAAGCTCCATCTCGAGGAAAGTGCTGCAGGGAGGAGAGAGACGACTTCCTCTCTGGCACTTTAGGCTTTCTTTTGCCCGTAGAGGGAGACAATGGTCCAGGGAAGAACGCTGCAGATGAAGAGGGTAGGGTAGATGTTGGAGTTTCAGATTGACTTGAATAGCCACTTGATGGTGATGCAAGGCCAGCTAGTTTCTCCGGTGATCCCAGTTTAAAGTCTGGAGGAGGGGGACTGTTTGCCCTAGTTTCTGAAACCTGGACAGTAGCTTGTATTTGGGTGTCGGTGGAGGATGAAGAGCTCTCTGGGGATTTGATGCAGTCCATTACTGTTGTCCCTGTGGCTGTGCTTGAGTTGGACATCGATGTGTATTCACCGTTGTTTGTTTTTTCAGAGTTATGAAGCCACAGGTCTGCATAGTCAGATTGTACGGCGCCTTCATCTTTAAAAGAGTGGGTGTCTGCAGAGCTAAAAGACATGGGCTCAACTATATCAACTGTTTCTCCAAGACCAACTCCCCAGGTTCCCAAAGGCTCTGCTACAAGACAGGAAGTCTGCATTTGGTCTGGACCGCCACTTAATTCTAGCTCTAGCTTCATATCCATGGAAGACGTACTAAGTTCATGTTCACTAACCATCTTTGGTTGATCATACTCTATCTGTGTGTCTGTTCCAACATCAACACAGCTACTAGGCTCCTTCAATGAGGAGGTGCGTTTTGGTGGTGGAGGTTTGACTTTTGGTTTTCTGAGTGGACGACAGGTCCTTCCTAAAGTCATAGTGCCAGACGTATAGTTGTAAACTCCATGTTGTAGTGGTGCTGCCACAGTGGTTTGGCCACTTTCTGGACCTTGTTCTGCATAGTTATACATGTAGCCTCTGTATGTCTGGTTACACTCCTCAGAATTCACAGCAGAGAAGTAGAAATTGTCTCTGTCGATTGGGTAACCGTCTTTGTCAATGCTGCAGTTTTGATCTTGCAGATCTTTGGAGCTGTATTCCTGGGATAACTCATGGCTCTGGTTTTGCGTCTGATCGTTTTCTTGGTCTGGGTCTATCTGGTCCTGGTCTGGAGGATATGCCCATTCCCCTTCACTGGCTGTACTCACTCCAGCATCATCCAGTTGATCTGTGACGGAGGACGTAAAGGAGCTGGACCTATGACCCTGGCCTTGAGGTCTCAGATCCGAGTGGTATGCGGGGTCTAACGAGTACCCTTCATCACTGGCATTGGGCACCGTGTTGAGCGACAGTTCGGAGTCGCAGTGGGAAGAGCCTGTCAGTGGTGGGGACGAAGGGGGCGGGATAGTTTCGGACGTTTGCGAAGGACATGTTGAACTTGACCCACTCCAGTTTCCACTTGACGACTGGTGATCCTCCTTATGATCCACATTGGTACCTAGCACTCCCGTTGTAGACACTGAATGAATTGGGCTGCTAAATGTATCCGAGCTTGATGAGATTTCACAGCTGCCCATGTCCGCTTTCCGGGGCAATCGAGATCGACCTCTCTCCATCCAGCTATTCTCTGGACTACCCCCACCCCCTCCTCGGTCCCCTGATCGCTGCAAACGTTTCAGGGTTCCTAGCTGCAAAGGTTCTGGCGCAGCTTGATCATCGGTGCTCTCCTCTTCATCCTTCATCATCATCATCTTCATCCTGGGACTGGGCCCTGAGGGGATGAAGTCCTCTGCCTCGTACGGGGAAAGCTCTTCATCCTCCTCGTCATCGTCATCATAGTTATCATCATCGTCGTCTTCGTCACTGTCCAGCAGACGGCCGCCCTCTCGTGGTAGGCTGCGAGATCGTAAGCGGCTATGGCTCGTGGCGCTGGTGTAGGTGGACTCCGATTGTTCGCCCAGAGCAGAGATGTTCCCGGTGGAATGGGACAGAGAGGCAGGGAGTCCTTGATGGCCACGTTGAGCTCGGATACGCCTCCTAGAGGGCGCTGCTGTACCTGCAAGGGGAAATGCAAAGAGTGAAATTTATACATATCACGTCCACAGCCAGAAAAAAGACATTGATCAATAAGGCTGCAACTAACTATTATTTTATAACTACACCTTAATTAGCCTTGAAGCATGAAAACAATTTAATTCATAATGAACAAAGTTATTTAAGAATGATTCAGACTTAATAACTACTTAATAAATGGATCAGGTTATTAATTAAAGGAGAATTCACGTTTTTTACAATCTGAGCCTTATTTCGGTAATAAAACAAGTTGTTTTACTCACCCATAGCACTTCATATGGAGCACTTCCGGAGATGTTTTAGATTAGCGATATCTGTAACGTGAGTTCTCGGGGCATATGTTTGCGGTCTCCAAATAACACAAACTTTAGCACTTTTCAAATCATAGAAGCTCAATGTCTTAGTCTACGATTTCGTTTGAATCAAAAGTGGCCTGTAATTCGAGATTTATCCATAATTTACAGCTTTGCATTTCATGTTTGGGTCCCGAGAGCTGAGAGCGAAATAAGCTGTGACTCCGCACATGTGCACTGTCGTCCTCATGTACTCGAAACTATGGATAAATCTCGGATTACAGGCCACTTTTGACTCAAATGAAAGCGTAGACTACGACATTGAGCTTCTATGATTTGAAAAGTGCTAAAGTTTGTGTTATTTGGAGACAGCAAACATTTGCCCCGAGAACTCACATTACGGAGATCGCAAATCTAAAACATCTCCGGAAATGCTCCATATGACACCAAAGTGCTATGGGTGAGTACAACTTGTTTTATTACCGAAATAAGGCTCAGATTGTAAAAAACATTAATTCTCCTTTAAGTAGTAACTAAGACTGAATATTATATTTTTTTAATAAACAATTACTCTAGTACACTGACCTTTTTTTTAAAAAATATATATATTATCAACAAAATCAAGGGGGAAATATGGAGACTGACTTCTGAATAGAGGATATTTACAGATAAAGTTATTATTGCTTCTTTACCTTGTCTTTGTTTTATTTTTTGTGTGTGGGTGTTTTAGACTCTGTATAGTCCAAATAACAGTTATGATTATCAAACTAAGATGACCATTATTTTTATAGTGGACTAGTATATTGATCATTGCAGCCCTATTGATCAACAATAACATCGTTCACATGAACAAGTGTTCCCGTATCATTCCTAGTGTGTATAAATGTATAATTTTGGACCTCCCTTTGTCTGGTTTGATGGCTAGTGTTTTTACCTACCCTTCTGAAAGCCCTGTGAAGGAGTTGCTTATTCTATTTGTGAATGTAATTCCTCTAATTTGCACTAATCTATTTGAGAAACTTACATGCTATAAGGAAGTCATCGGTCTGGCAGCCAGAGTCGCGGGTGTGTGAGAGGCGACCACTGACTGAGAGGTCTTCTTCACACAAAGAGAGTTGGTGTGGGTTGGCATGAACAATCACGGTGCGCTCTCTTGTGGCCACTGGTGATTCATCTGAATCTAAATACAGACACATCTTCAGTTCTTATAATTTTGAATACCAGATTAGAATGCACAGTATTTGATTAGATTGTTAGACATTTTGAGGGAGGTCATCTAGCCTTGCGTAATTTACATGGTGTCGGGATAAACTAATGGAGAGGATGTAACCCAAGGATACTAGTCCACACAAACATACCCATATCTTGTTGAACTCTTTTGGGTATCCCTGTGATAGTCTTCCTTCGCCTTAGCTTCCTCCGTCTCTGAAGCACTGACTGTGAATGGACCAGAGAGCAGCGAGCACTGGCCTCTCTGTCAAACCCAACTCCTGCAAAAGATAAGATAAGATAAGACTTTACTGATCTAATGCAGGACAAATGTACTTGTCACAGTAGCTCCAGGTAGGGACAGTTTGAGCAAGAAAGAAAAGTGCATGCAGGCAAGAATGGCATAAAAATAAGTAATAATAAGTAATAATAATAAAATAAGTAATAATAGAATAAGTAATAATAATAAAACAGTAACAAGGAGAGTATTGAAAAATTATATTGCACGTTGGAAAAACAATATTGCACGTTAGGACCAAAACAAACACACTGTTGGTTAGTAATGTTTTAAAATGATTTGAAACTTAACACTGTATGTGACAGATTTTCATGCTTTTGTTGGATGACATGGGTAGAGGGATTTCATAGGAATTACAAGGAGCAAATTTTGTATACCCTTATTTAAAGCCACAGTATGTAACTATAACTATAATGATTTAGACTAATTTTTAATTTTATTTATTTATTTACTCATTTTCGTTGTGTTTATTGTGCTGAATAACATACAACCTTATTCTCTGGAGGAGGGCCTTGTTGTTCCTATAATCTTCCAAATTCTCTCTATGGAAATAGTTCTGAAATATGGTTTTAATTTGTTTTGTCTGTCCTGTCCTCATTTTAGTGTTACTTTATTGCAAAACTCTATATAAAACTGATGTATTGTTATTATTGTTATTGTTGTTATTGTTGTTGTTATCATTATTATTAACTTTCTATTTCCATCCGTGCCACCTTTAAAAACTGACTAACTGAACCTTCACCTAAAAAAGGTATTGCCATTATTATGTTTATGTTTTTGTCAAATAATTACAACTGTAATAAGACAAGCTTTGGCCCTTGTTAAAAGTTTGGTTGCTTGGTAACAGTTATGGAACTTGTTCATCTGCTGCCTATGTCCAACCAAAACGATCAAACTAGGAAATATATTTTGTAAACCCTTAAATAAAATGGTTCAGTACAGTTTAGTGAAAGAAGTAGTCTGTGATATGCAGTGTGTGTTGTTCTTGTCGATTCCTCCCACCTGTGACGTTGATGGGTATGATGCAGGAGGAGATGGAGTTGGGGTCTGAAGTAGAATTGGGGTCCGGTGAGGTGTGGCTCTCCCTGGTCCAGTTGGTTTGTTTGTCCTGCATCACAGGGGCAGGAGGAGGCGGAGCTTTGGCTTTTTGACCTCCAGTGACCTCAACCACATCACTCTCTCCTGTTGAGGTAGACTGAGGACACGGAGAAGAGAGAGTCAATATGAGAACGTAAAGGTCGGATATGAATGATCTGCTTTAGAGTTTGTGATGCACATTGCCATATACTTTTCTAACATCTGAGTGGAAATGAAATTAATTATAATCATAAATTGTAATAATTAAGTAATAATATGTGGAAATCGTTTGCTGGAGGGTCAGACACCTGCTTGTCTTCATATTGCTGCCTGGAATGTTCCACAGTACGGCATCAAAACTTCTCTCACCTGGCCAAGTTACAGGTCAGATTTATGGAAAGGCAAGTTTTTCAAAGTATTTCTGAGCAATAAAACAATTTAAAAACGCAAGATACATAAGTTAATCCCATACTGTGGAGCATTTCAGGTAAACCAATAACTATACTATAGATCTGGAAGAAAAGAGACCACTGAAAAAATGATCAGTTTTTCTGATTTTACTACTTATGGTAGTACATACTTAGGTATGTGTTTGGGCAAAAGGAGCATTTTTGTTTGAGTCTATAAACTACTGATAACATTTCTCCTAAATTCCAAATAAAAATATTATCGTTTAGAGCATTTATTTGCAGAAAATGATATATGGTCAAAATATCAAAAAAGATACGTTTTCAGACCTCAAACAATGCAAAGAAGCAAGATCAAATTCATTTTAAAGGTCCCAT
This sequence comes from Paratrypauchen microcephalus, assembly GCA_036785185.1. Classification (NCBI taxonomy): domain Eukaryota; kingdom Metazoa; phylum Chordata; class Actinopteri; order Gobiiformes; family Gobiidae; genus Paratrypauchen; species Paratrypauchen microcephalus. The sequence goes on along the minus strand of JAVJIX010000013.1, from coordinate 10,615,294 downwards.
GGCATGAAGTTTTCACTTTCTGAGGTTTTTGAACGTTAATGTGAGCTCCCCTACCCTGTTTAGGCCCCCCCCCCCCCATGGCTAAAAGTTGCGAAATGTCTAAACTGAGCATTTGCGGTCCTTTTCTGCGTTACACAAAACCAGTGTTGAAACGGGCGAGTTCGGACAAGGCACCTTTTTGACGTCAGATCGGCAAATGCAGCTCCAGCCCCTCCCTCTGTCTCCGCTCAGCGTCCCTGTATATCCCGCCCATAGAGTTTGGACTGTGAATGCGCTACAATGCGAAATGCGTTTTTTTATTTGCCTGGAGGCACGTCCGAGTGTTTCTAGGCTCGCAAGTCCCTTACCCGACCCTCTGGACCTCTGAAATACCAGTGGTTTAATTTTATTTTCTGTGTAAATATGCTTTTTTTCATTGCAAAGTCTCTCATCTGTCTCTCACGGAAGTGAGCAGACAGAGCGGAGCCGAGCTGCGCTTCGAGCGGGGGAAACCCGCCCCCCCGCTCCTTAGCCAATCTCTCTGTCCTTCTCATTTGCATTGAAGCAGCAACACCCAGAATAAAGCATTTTAGAGACATATCTAGCCTCATGAAGACTGTCAGAGTCATATCTCATGCACTGAGTGTTGATTTTGAAGAAGGATTCATTTACAGTATTAGGGAACCATTAAGGAGCCATATAAAAGCATCAAGAAGTACCATGTCATGGGACCTTTAAATCAACATAATACGAATGTTTACACTTAAGAAGAGTTCAGAAATCAATATTTGGTGCAATAACCCTTATTTTTAATCACAGCTTTCATGCGACTTGGCATGCTCTCCACAAGTCTTTCACATTGTTCTTGGGTGACTTTATTCCATTCCTGGTGCAAGAACTGAAGTATCTCAGCTTTGTGTTTGTGTTGGAATTCAACAGACGCTGGAATGGAATGGCTGTAATACATGTAGAGATGCTGATTTCAGAAAAAAATGCAGTGGTCTCTTATTTTTTTCCAGAGCTGTAGATGGAGACAAGCACGTGGGGGACACTCCACCACAGAAGTTACATAGTGCAAAATAGCATGTCATTATAAAAGGTAATAAATGTATAAAAAGTATGCAAATATAAATAGTTAACTGACAATTAGCTTTAATATTTTAACCGTGCAGCGGGTGAGTAACAAGAAACTTTATAAATGAGCATATCAAAATAATGTGCCAAAATGTAATGTAGCTGATACCTTTCTATTCCATGGAATGAAGTTGCAACCATCGATTGGATGAAGTGAGTAAAAACACTCAAACTATAAAGATAGAGTTTGAAAAATAAAACACAACAACAGCAATGGGATCATGAGAAATGAACATATCAATATATTACAAAGTATAACAAATTATATATATTTGATTCAACACAATTTCAATACAATTCAAAAGTACACACCGATCTCACGACACGTCACAGAATATGAGACTTAGAACCTGCCACCATGTCATTCCTTACCTTTCTTTGAACTTCTTCCCGCACTGATCTCTCCTGTTTGGAAAAAGTGGGATAATTAGACACTAGGCTATTTCATGTTTTGCATTTATTTTCTTTTGCAAATTCCTTACCTTTTTCTGTACTGTCTGAATTTCAGTTTCTCTAACAGTCATCTCCTTCCTGGGTTGATAGTCAAGTTCTTGCTCTCTTTCCGCTCTCTCTTGCTGCAAAACAATAAAGACATAAAATAAAAGATACTGTTAAGTTTTTTTTTAAAATCAATTCTATAAATCAAATCTATTTCACTAAATCTTTGGCTCCTTCTCTTGCTATGGTTATCTACACAGTTGGTGCAATATTTTTGTTAAAGGTGCATTGTGTAACTTTTCTGGCGGAGGGTTTGTCAAATGCTTTTCGCCATGGATATGTTATTGCATTGTTTGGAATGTTTTAGAGTATCTATCTTCTTGGAGACCAAACCAGACCAAGTTACAGGTCAAATCTGTGGAGAGCCAACCCCCTCACAGTCAGAATGCCTGTTTTTCTAAGTAAATTTAAGCACTAAACCACCTGTAGTAAATGTGACCGTCCGCAGCAAGTCACAAGTCGTCCTGGATGTGTTTTGAGTTATTCACAGATTCTCAAAGTATAGATTTTAAGCTTTGCAACAATGCCTTACAAATGGAAATCTGAGAACATTTGAAGAATTTGTGGCCATTTAAAAGCATGCACATGAGATTACAGAAAGCTGAGAAAAAAGCTATTCAAGTTTGGGTCACTCTAGGGCTGAGGGGCAGAAAGGTGCTCATTTGCATGACATTAAAGGAGAAGTAATGTTTTTTACAATCTGAGCGTTATTTCAGTAATAAAACAAGTTGTTTTACTCACCCATAGCACTTTGGTGTCATATGGAGCACTTCTAGAGATGTTTTAGATTAGCAATTAGCGATTAGCGTTCTCGGGGCATAGAGCATGTAATATATGGCCCGAGAGGTCTCCAAATAACACAAACTTTAGCACTTTTCAAATCATAGAAGCTCAATGTCTTAGTCTACGCCTTCGTTTGAGTCAAAAGTGGCCTGTAATCCGAGATTTATCCATAGTTTTGAGTAGATGAGGACGCCAGTGCGCATGTGCGGAGTCACAGTTTATTTTGCTCTCAGCTCTCGGGACCCAAACATGAAACGCAAAGCTGTAAATTATGGATAAATCTCGGATTACAGGCCACTTTTGACTCAAACGAAGGCGTAGACTAAGACATTGAGCTTCTATGATTTGAAAAGTGCTAAAGTTTGTGTTATTTGGAGACCGCTCGGGGCATATATTACATGCTCTATGCCCCGAGAACGCTAATCGCTAATCGCTAATCTAAAACATCTCTGGAAGTGCTCCAAATGACATGGGTGCTATGGGTGAGTAAAACAACTTGTTTTATTACTGAAATAAGGCTCAGATTGTAAAAAACGTTAATTCTCCTTTAAGCTAAGCCCTTCCCCTTCACTGACATCACTGTGGTGTGGTGTTTCAGTGCAGGTCAGAATTAGAAGGTACTTTGTTAAAATGGAAATGCTTTTATAACAAAAAGTCCATGTAATCATTCAATAATTCAATAATACACAGGATAATATGTTAAGTCAAAGTCAAGATAAAAGTAAAAACTAAATAAAATTAAAAAAATAGCAGTATAAATTAAAAAAGAAAAAAAGTAAATTTTTTTACTTTACATTTAATGTAAAGTAAAACCTTTTTAATGTCACACTGTAGTAGAGTCCAGGCAGAGCAATAGCACAAAAACAAACAGATGATGAACCCAAAACTAAAAAGTTACACCTTTAACAAGAATAAGCATGTTGTAAATGGATAATGTAATGTAGTTTGGAAACCCACTTACCTTTTTTTTGACATTTTATTCCTATATCTTTGTTAAAACAGTATTTAAATGAAAGATGTATACTATAGTCTGTAGGCTAATGTTACACTATTTAACTTTAATTGTTCTATCTTGTTGCTTAGTTTGAACTTCAGAAATCATTTAAAATTAAAACAAAACAGTTGTTGTTACTGTAATAGTGGCTTTTTGTACTCACAGCTCTGGCCAGCCGACTCCTCTGCTGTCTGCGGATGGTGTGTGGCGAGGGGAAGGTGGGCATAGGGGGCGCCACTGAGATCGAGATGGTCACCCGGCTCCTTTCTCGACTCGTGGACCTCTTCTGCAGTTCGTCTACAGGTAAAACATTAAATGGGATATATTAGGTCAAATTTTATGAGATTTTAACTATAACAGTGTTCCTTCATCACTAATGTACTCAGAATTGCATCTTGATTGCTTCATTCGTTCTGAGTACTCCTGTGTCGTCCTGTGATCTCGAGTGCTCTGAAAATGTCAGTTTTCATCTACCCCCGCTCTTCACTTCTTCCACTTCTTCTTATTTACTTGCGATCATTAAAAAAAAGTCAGAATCCAGGTCGTACATGCAGGATTAGGTTTTTTTTTCAACAATAAAAAAGTGAATAACTATGAAATTTCACTTTTACTTCTCAATTCTGCAATTTTGAACATAAGTGGATGGACAGGATTCTGTTATTAAACCCAATATTAAATGAAAGGATTGAGTAGAACGCTTTTCCCATGTAAATGCTTTGTCTGGAATGTTCCACAATATGGTATTAAACTTTTCTGTCTTCATGGAGACCAAACCAGAACAAGTTACAGGTCAGATCTGTGGAGAGGCAATCCTGCTCACAATCAGAACACCTGCTTTTCTCAGTATTTTCACTCTATAAAACCACCTGTAATTGAATAAATGTAATTTGGAGCTGTTTGATGTCATACCGTGGAACATTCCAGGCAGAAAAATGGCATATCCGTAGAAACAAGCAGGTGACGGACCCTCAGAAAGTTACACAATGCACCTTTGAATAAAAACGGTGATCTGTTGTCTTACCTTGTTGAAGAGCTCTGAGGCAGAAGTGGGCGTTCCGGTGCTGCTCCTCCAAACATGGCGGCCGGGTGCAGGGGTGAAAGACGTTGTGAAACTGGTGCCACGGAGCCTGGTAGTGAATGGACAGCTTACTCTCCTTCTCAAGGTTAGACACCGCTGCAGAGAAACAGAAAATACACTCATTAATATTCAAGTCTATTATTTCAAATGGGGATGGGGTAGTAGAGGAGTAGGGGCAGGCACACAATTGTAATAGTAAGTTTGAATAATAATTAGCATTTATTACAAACTCATTTTAATTACTTTACTTTTGTTTACTTATTTTTATACTATACATTGCTTTACAAATACATTAATTTTGTAATATAAAATCAGAATTGACAATGGTTTATTCTCTGACATCCAAATCAAGGCGTTGTACGTTATCCTCATGTGAAAAGCGCTGGTTAAATATAATGGTAATCAGTGTTGGGCAAGTTACTCAAAAACTGTAATGCACTACTTATTACTTACTACTGTCATTTTAAAGTAATGCCTTACATTACAATATTACTCTAAATAAAAAGTAAGGCATTACACTACTTTTGCATTACTTTAGTTACTCTCGCCAAAATGACTGGAAATGAGGATTTGGCAATCTACAGTGCAAATCTCTCATGTGTCATAACTTTCACCTGGGTTGTATCGTTCCCTGTCCCATCCCCTCCTTTCCTGACTAATTTCGTGGTGCTATGGCACCTCTGCAAGTGCTTCGTCAAATTGCTTGTACTGCATTTCGACGTGGAAAGAGGTTTGGGATTCACACACACTGTGCATTTAACTAAAATGTTCTTGGGGTCCTTATTTTGAACGAAGTGAAAGTAGTGGGCGTATGCCCATCTTGAAAAGGAGCTAGCACTATCCGATTCTTCTGCTTCTGTCATCCTTTGTCAGTCTGCCAGTTCGAGACGAAGTAAAAGGAAATGGAATGGTCTGCGCGGACTTTTATATCACTAGCTGATCTCGCGGAACTTTGTATGAAATGTAATGTTCTGCGCGGACTTATCAGATTCAGTAGCTGATCTCGCGGTGATCCGCGAACTTTGTATGAAGAAAATGCAAAACCCACAAAAACAAAGCAGGTTAAAAATGCATTGTAATGTGCGTTACTGGCATTGTAACGAGTAATATATTACAGATTTTCTTCCCTGTAATGCGTTACATTACTGCGTTACACCAAAAAGTAATGCATTACAGTAATTAATTACTTTTGTAATGAGTTACTCCCAACACTGATGGTAATTGCACGTTATTCACCATATAGCAGAAATATATACAATTATTTTTTGAGTCACTGTTTTCCTAAATCTATTAATCCAAAGCATTTAAAGGACTCGCACTATTTTCTGATCTGTGTTATAATGTTTCCTCATCAAAAACATATCTGGAGTTGTGTTTTGTTACATTCACATGTTTAACACACAAACGTTGCATGTTTAGGCAACTTTTTTTTATTTAGGCTCAAACAGAAAACACTGTTCCAACTTGTGATGTCATGTGGTAATAGAGAAGAGCTCCACTGTGTTTTATAAACTTCATGCACCTTCACTAGAATCATTTGGATAATTTTAGCCCTGGAATTGCCATTCTCTACAGAACTAAAGTTAAAAGGTAGCTGTTAACTTGAAAACTACCACTACATGACCTCACAAGGTGGAACAGAGTATTTTGAGCTTTGGAGTTGTAGACAGACTAATAATAAAGGATTGTGTGAATGAAACAAAACATAACTACAGGTATATTTTTGAGCCGGTAAAACATTATAATGTGGCGTGAAGCTCACACGAGTCAGCTTTACGTAATATAGGACCTTAAATGTAATTTTGATACAAATATAAACAACTGACGATACTTAGGCCGGAGTCGACTAAAGGAATAAACTATACAACTTTAGTATCTTTATGACCGGACCAGTCTCTTCTAAACTGTACACAAAGATTATCGACTACTTATACAGTAAAGTACAATTAGTGTATATGTAGTCTATAATCAATACAGTAGTCAGTAGTCTATAGTCTGTATACTGTCTATGTAGTCTATAATCAATACAGTAGTCAGTAGTCTATAGTCAATTACAAAGACTACATATACAGTAAAGTACAATTGTGCATGAAGGCAGAAAAAATATTATTCACATTGGATATAAATCTTATTCACAATAACATAATTTTTTAAAAAGAAATGGGTTGACTAAGACACCACAGCCCTAGACGATAATGGCACATTGTTATTGTCAGTGGAATATCTCACTGTCCCTCTCCACACCAGCAGATGGCAGCATCTGTCCCTTCATGCCGCCCAAGCGCACACATCTGCAGACCTCTCTCCCATCCATAATTAACAAAATTACAAAATCCATCTTATAATGAACAATGCATTTTTAGGATAGTCTTTTATCTCATCTCAAAGCCCCTTAAGCTTTTATTACATCACGTGTTTGGCTCTTTTTAAGTCAGGATTCAAAACACAGTTAAGTCCTTGAAGCGGCCGTGTACACCAGTAGCCAGGCAACCTTTCAGCTTTCATCAAGGCTCCTTTGTCCACAATTAAATCAGACCCACGGAGAAACCCATTGAAATTCAGGGTCTGGAGATGCACACATGAGCACTTCATTTACGCTACATAAACAATCGCTGGCTTTTATGGCCTTAAAGGGCCATAGACTGACCACTAACAGCGCTAAAGTGAACTACAGATGTTTCCTTGAAAATATCACAGTTGTTTGGTTTGGTCACGCCATGTCAGTGGACCTTTTTATCAAAATCAAAACGATCAACAAGACACTAACATAAATAAATTGTACATTTTGTATTTTAAAGGTGCACTGCGCAGCTTTTCTGGTAGAGCTTGCTGCTTGTCTCCATGGAGATGTTATTGCTTTGCCTGGAATTTTTATTCATTACGGAGGTTTCTATTGGTCAGAAATACAAAAATTCCTTCTATGAATAGGGGTGCCTCTCCACAGATCTGAAACGTAATGTAGCGCAGTGCCGCAACCTGCTTGTCTAGGTTTAATCTACACAGTGCAAAATTCTAGACCAGGGGTGGGCAAACTTTTTGACTCGTGGGCCATAAAGGGTTCTAAAATTTAACAGAAGGGCCGGACCAGGAGCAGGTGGATTTAGTGTTTTGGTAAAAACACTAAAAATAACATGGGATATGTAGAAAATATGTGCTTTATTTCAATAAAAAATTAACAAAAGCATTACAACAAAATGTCCATATTTCAAGTTCCACGGTATTTAGCTATTTATTGAAATGGCTCTTAAAACACAGAACATTTTATTAATAAAATACAGCTTTTTTATTACTAAAAGTCACTATTTTAAAGCACTGAAAGTTCTGTTATCCTTCAGGTTCTTTTATTCTATCGTTGACTGCTTGTTAGCATGTTCTGTAACAAAGTGATGGCTGATATTATATTTTTTAAAAACCGCTACAGTCTCTTTGCATATCAGGCATACAGCAGCTGATAAGTATTCGGTGAAAAAATATTTACTTTACCACTCCTTATTAAACACTTGACATTCTCTGTCCACTTTTCTTTTCTTAGCTCCGCTCATCTTTACAGGAGGGCTAAGGGGTTAAAGAGTAAAGCACAAATATAGAGCAAAACGCCTCACCTCAACAAAGGTCAATGTATGTAGTGCGTCAGCTATTGGAAAACGCCAGAATTGCAGGGAAATTAAAACATTAACAAGGTTTATTAAAGATCCCATGACATGGTGGTTCTTGATGCTTTTATATGGCTTCTTAATGGTTCCCTAATACTGTAAATGAATCCTTCTTCAAAATCAACACTCACTGCATGAGAAAGAGAGATAAGATGAGAAAATAAGTCATAAATGTCACTCTGGAACACTCCATTATGGGCGTTGTTGCTTTAATGCAAATGAGGAGGACAGAGATGGCCTATAGTAGGGGGTGGGGGCGTGGCCAAGCACTTCCATGTTTTTGCACGGGGGGAGAGATGAGAAGTCTTCCATTGAAAAATAAACACATTTCGACAGAAAATAAAATTAAACCACTGCTGTTTCAGATATCCAGAGGCTCAGATAAAGGACTTCCGAGCCTAGAAACACTCGCAAGTTCCTCCAGGCAAATAAAAAACTGTATTTCGCATTGCGTAGCTCCTCCGCAGTCCAAACTCTCTGGGCGTGATTTACAGAGACGCTGAGTACAGAACTGCATTTGCATTTCTTTTTTCGATCTGACGTTAATAAGGTGCCTTGTTCAAAATCGCCCGTTTGAGCTCTGATTTTTTCTAACGCAGAAAAGGATCGCAAATGCTCAGTTCAGACATTTCGCAACTTTTAACCATGGGGGGCCTAAACAGGGTAGGGGAGCTCACATTAACGTTCAAAAACCTCAGAAAGTGAAAATTTCCTGCCATGGGACCTTTAATATAATTTCTTCAAGTTCGGCGGGCCGGATAAAGAAGCTTAACGGGCCGCATATGGCCCCCGGGCTGTAGTTTGCCCATGCCTGTTCTAGACAAAGAAATAACATTTCCATGGAGACAAGCAGATGACTGACCCTCCATTAGAAATGTCATGCAGTACACCTTTAAAGTAAATACAATTTTCATTTTATTTTTTCGTATATTGTAAAATCACAACAGTCACTAGTTATTAAAAAGCCCATATTATAAAATAAATACAACTTTAGGACTTTAGAAGGGCCAGAGGCTGACCAATAAAGCTGCTAAAGTTAATTACAGATGTTTCCTTGAAAATCGCACAGTTCTTAGTGAAATGTTTGTGTGGTCACTTCATGTCAGCCGACTTTTTAAAAAAATCTTCGAACTCTCACAATGGACGTAACATCTCTAGTGTAGGGTCCACCACCTGATGTCACCATGAAAATATTATTTCTATATCTAGAATGTTCAACACGAGGAAAAAGGGGTAGACTGGCTGAAGCACTGTCACTCACACATCACATTCATATTAGGTAAGGTAAGAGAAGTGTCTTGCCTAAGGACACAGCGATAGTGTTCACTGCTACAGCCTCTGTGGCCCGATTATTCCCAGTGTTCTCCCATTGAAGTACGAACAGCCCCAGCCCTGCTTAGCGTCAGAGACAAGACGAGACTGAGCATTTTTGAGATATGACCAGAAGCTTTCTTTTTACATTAGACTTTGTTTACTAGGCAGTACACTAGGAACTAAGTGGAGAATGCGATTTTAATAATTCATGTAATTTTAACTAAACTAAATTTTAACTTTAACTAAATTATTCTGAAAATGACAATGAGAAGTACAACTCTGGAAAAAAATAAGAGACCACTGAATTTTTTTCTGAAATCAGCATCTGTATTACAGCTAGGGATGCACGATATATCGGCATAAACATCGGTATCGGCCGATATTAAGGTTTTAACATATCGGTATCGGCCCGATGTGTAAAAGTGGGCCGATATTAACAACCGATATTTGTCAGTACAGTAATCCCTTGAATTAACGTTTTCTCACATTTCTCTCTCTTTTAAACACTCAAACGTTCGTAGATTTTCAACAAAATGTATTAATAGTGAAGCGTGGGGGGAAGGGGGAGGGTGGAGAAGTGTGCGCGCGGACACGTGCGCTCATCGTGCGCTCATCGTGCTCAAATCCGTGACAGCGCAGAATGACCGGGGCTGCGAGCACGAGACCCGTGCCCAAACCGTGCCTCCTCTAGACCAGGTCTAAAACAGGATTAAACCACTTGCGTTCGTGCACGGGGGAGGCACGCAGTCCGAAAAGAGCGTGCCTCCCCCGTGCACGAACGCAAGAGCAGAGCAGCACGCAGTGGTTTAGTCCAGGTTTAGTCCTGGTCCAGTCCAGGTTTAGACCTTGTTTAGACCTGGCCTAGACCTGGTTTAGTCCAGGTTTAGTCCTGGTCTAGTCCCAGGAAGCAGAACAAATTGTTACTATAAAAAATAAAAATAAAAAAAATGTTACACTATAAAAAAGTTACACTATAAAAAAAAATTGAAATTGAAAAAAAAAAAAAAAAAAAAAGGAAAAGTCAGGAGTGAAAACATGTTTTGAAAATAAAAGAAGACATTCAAAACTTAATTTTGCATGATTTTCAGTCTGTATAAAATGTTATCTCAGAATTAAAAATAAATAAATATCAGTATCGGCTAATATCGGTATCGGCCAATATCAGCAACATTAATATCGGTATCGGCTAAAATTTTCACATCGGTGCATCCCTAATTACAGCCATTCCATTCCAGCGTCTGTTGAATTCCATCACAAACACAAAGCTGAGCTACTTCAGTTCTTGCACCAGGAGTGGAATAAAGTCACCCAAGAACAATGAGAAAGACTTGTGGAGAGCATGCCAAGACACATGAAAGCTGTGATTAAAAATAAGGGTTATTGCACCAAATATTGATTTCTGAACTCTTCTTAAGTGTAAACATTAGTATTATGTTGTTTTAAAATGAATTTGATCTTGTTTCTTTGCATTGTTTGAAGTATGAAAACATGTATCTTTTTGTTATTTTGACCATTTGTCATTTTCTGCAAATAAATGCTTTAAATGATAATATTTTTATTTGGAATTTGTGGGAAATGTTGTCAGTAGTTTATAGACTCAAACAAAAATGCAAAAAAACACATACCTATAAGTAGTAAAATCAGAAAAACTGATAATTTTGCAGTGGTCTCTTATTTTTTTCCAGAGCTGTATATCAACAAAGTAGCTCAGCGTAAGTAATTGTAAATTCAATTTTCAATTAAATGTTTTTGTATAGCCCAAAATCACAGTCGTCTCATAGAGCTTCAAATAATAAAAGGCCCATATCATAAAATAATTCCAGTTTTATATGCATATTTATAAGTGATTCATCAACTTGAATAATCAATCATTAAAATTGCAGTTGCAATTTGAATTGAAAATAGGATAAAATATGATTAACACTAAACAAATTGTGTCACTTTCAGCACATTTTGTCATATTTTCAGCATTCCAAATATACCTGCAGCCTACATGCAGTGTGTGTTATGGGTTAAAATGATCCAGTAACAAAGAGAAACAATCAAGATACAAAAACATGAATCTCTTTGCCAGACTAGACTCCAGACTTCCCTCAGAGAAAAGTCTTAATAAACAATAGAAACATCAGTGATCGATGACATTTACAGAGCAGTGGTTCTCCCTATGGTCCCTCCTGGTGCAGATGTGAGCAGTTAGCCGTTAGTATTCCCATCGTTAGCGGAGGATGTATGGGTGTGTATCTGGGTCAGACTCGAGCTGCAGCCCTCACACTTCAGACACATGTGGAAGGAGGAGGAGAAATGCTGGCTGGCCATTTTGCACAGGGAACACCACTGTAGCTACACACTATGAGGGAATTAGCCTGACCAGCCAGTCCCTTCTGCATTCTGTTAGTATCCAGACAAGAGAAGGTGAAAATCCTCCATCCAAACTTGAGACGATCCAACCACAGCCGCTAAATTGTATTTCCCAAATGCAGAAAACGTCTTGTAACATTCATAACAAAATACATAACTTCTTTTACTTGAGATAAGTAATAGTTTGATATTTTGAATGTTGATTCTGAGAAAGTCTGATCTGCTTCTCAGTTCTTTATGTTGTTGTTGTTGTTTTTTTATATGTGACCAGCCACGGAAAAAAACAGTCCCAAGTTGTCCTGGAGGCGTTTTGAGTTATTCACCGATTCTGAAAGTGTAGATTCTAAGTCTAAATCTGAGAACATTTGAAGAATTTGTGGCCATTTGACACACATGCACATAAGAAAACACAAACCTGTGAAAAGCTGCGTTGAAGATAGGGTTGTGGAGCAGAAAATTTTGCATGACATTAAGTCCTCCCCCATTACTGACTATCACTGTGGTGTGGTGTTTCAGGGCAGGGCAGAATTAGAAGGTACTTTGTTAAAATGGAAATGCTTTTATAACAAAAAGTCCATGTAATTACTCAATAATTGAGTAATACACAGGATAATATGTTATGTCGATCTTGCCCTCTGGAACCGGGGAGTAAACTTTTGTCAAAGCGTGTGATGCTGGCTGGTCAATTAGGGAATATTCCTGATTTACTTCAACTTAACAACTGGAAAATCAATTTGCCACTCATCCAAGTGTTCAGCTCTGGTCAAGTTACTGGAGGGACACTGCCTTATATCAGTCATATATTGTAATACTAATTTGAACTAAAATTATAGCCGCATTTTATAATAATAATATGAATATTCTACAGAAAAAAAAGTTTACCGCACACTCGCTTGACTTTCTTCTTATTTCTTTATTGGGATTTCTTTTTACATTGATCATTGGTCTTTGCGAACAACTCGTTTCGTTTCTACAGCGTCATCAGGTAGAAGGGAAACGCGTTGTTCACTCTAAACCCAATAAAGAAATAAGTGGAAAGTCAAGTGAGTGTGTGGTAAACTTTTTTTTTTTCTGGAATTATTCAATTATGGAGTTGTGAACTTATGAATATTCTACACTATGAATTTTCAAGCCATGTAGTTTCACATTTAGAGTCTTTTAAAAATGTTAACGTTTATACTGTGACACATTCCAGGACACAATCACAACTCCGTGGCTTTTAAATTGAAGGAATCTATACTCTATACAAAAAGTAAACTGTAGATTGGTTTATACCACATTAACTTTATGCCATCAAGCTGTAATTTTGATTTTATAAAGCTGCTCACATACTTGAGGAGTGGTATTATGTTCGACAATGACAATGAATTCAGGTTTAGTATTTACGTCATGGTATCAATAATTGTCAACAACTGTCACAGTCTAATATCTAAAGTCTAAAGTTGTCTAAAGTCTAAAGTGTTTTTTTTAATCGTCATTGTGTATTGAATTTGACCAGACCACTAAACCCAATTACAGTTTATTGTAAAGTAAAACTAAAGACCTTAAGACATCTAATAGAAGTCTGTGTGGCTTTGTTGAGGTATCTGCAATAGTTTTTATCAAGCACATCCACAATGGTAAAACCGACTCACTACACACAACAAATATAAAATTCAGAAAGCTCTTCATTTATTTAAACCTGTTTGTGTTAAAAGGCCTGTGGGGAGGCTGGTAGAGTCAGTGGTATTATTGAGTGAATATGAAACATCAGTGGATCATAGTTTGACCACAGCTAAGAAACCTGACCAGCTCTGAGAGGACCATAGGGTCAATACACTGCTGATAAGACTATTAATGACTATTAATGACAACAAAGAAACCACAGTAGGGGGAAAAAACAAGTATATGACCTGTTTTGACTGCTTGAAAATTAGACAAATGCAGCACAAGGATCTGCGCTTTTTCTTGACTTTTTAGAAAGAAAGCCTTCATCTGTTCCACAATCTAGACAAGAGAACACAAAAAACAAACAAAGAAAAAAAAGAGATCGACCAGCAATATCCAGTATCAAATATTGGCACTGTTCCAGGAAAATTTGCTGGATCTGGTATCGATTCCATGATAAAGGTTCACCCGATCCTGGTTGAGCCTTTTATTCGATGTGATATTTACTGGGAAATGTTGTCCTAGCACCTTCTGTAATGTTTGAACTTTTATTGATACAAAGCTATAAACTGTGTTTGATGGAAATAAAATGACATTTTCAGAAGACACCGAAACACAAAGTATTGATATCAGTATTGGAACTGAAAAGCTGGATTGGTGCATCCCTCAAAAAACTTAACATGTTCTTCTATTATAAAATAGACCAGTGGTTCTCATACTTTTCACGCGAAGTATCACCTAAGATTGGCCTTTCAACAACAAAATCTACAACAGTTCCAAAAGGACTACTCTCGGTCCAAAGCACAAAAGACTGCCTCTAAACATGGACTAACCTTAAATGACTCTGGCAAATATTACAGACCACCTGGCCTCTGAACATACCGCTGCGGTATAGGTAGTGCAGCTCCTGGGAGCTCCAGCCCAGAGCTCCTGGGATCTCCACTTCCATAGGGCACAGTGCGTTAGTTGTGAAGTCAAACTGTCTGTTTCATTTTTTTTTTTTTAATATCTTCAAAACCTCTAATGTCATAGATTTGTGAGATTCAGCCTTGCTCCACTCAGAGCATTCAAAACAATAACAAAACAAAATGTCAATATGAAGTTACATTTGCATGAAATTTCAAACTGAAATCGTGATATGACTTCAAGAAAATTGTGATGTATTTTTTTGACATATATGACCCTCCCTTAACCCATCCTGTCTCATCGCTGCTGAACACTGTTTGTGCCGGAGTGCACAGACCAGCGAAGCGGTGAAGAGGAGAGAGTATTTTTACACCGGGTGTGTCTGATTTGTGCCAAGTGAAGCTTTAAAGATGAAAGTTCATCATTTATGTAACACGGCGAGTTTCTAGGTCAGTGTGTTATAGTGACAACCTACGAAATGCTTCAGTCCCTCAGCACAAGGGTTTGGTGTCCAGTATATTTACTTCTGTATGGTTCAGTAGAGTATTCTCTTCAAGTAAGTTTCTTAATGGTAGTTTTATGGTCAGGTATAAAGTATGGGGCCAACTCAAAACAACTGCAAGTCGTATCTGTTGAGGAATAGTTCGATGGGTGAATAAAAATGGGATTTTTTTTTCATAATCTTGATAACAATATTTCAACAGTATGTCAAGAATATGTTAAAATGTGCCTGTAAATGTGTTGGTTGAGGTTATTTATCAAGTATCGCACAAGATCTAAATGGACCATAAAATTTATCGCCAAAGGGCAAAAATATCAGTTTATACTTAGTTTAGGAGATTACACTAGATGCTTCTGCCTGTTAATTTTTAAGTTTTAATCATAGAGGATACACTCAATATTCTAATTTTGCACACATCCTAAACAACATTTGCGATATTATCCATTTTTCTATCTTCAACCTATAATTTTACTTGAATCTCAACCTTTGTCAAGTTTTGTGGCTCAATTAGATCAACTTTGCACACATTTGTTTAATTATTACGTTAATAGTCAATATATTTTTGCATGTTAATGTATAGATGCGTGAAGAGTCCATCAGTCGTCCAGGTAGAATCCATGATAAAAGGAGAAATTCAATTTGTCAACTGGACAATGTTTGTTTGGTCGAAAACGTTTCGCCGCTCATCCGAGAGGCTTTGTCAGTTCTGGTTCGAGTGCTGGTTAGACACTGCTTATATCTAGCTGCAGGGAGGAGCTAACTATACTGAAATCATTCTAAAACTATCTCAACTAATTTGTTTTTGAGTTTCTCTTTTGTTTTTCGAATTTCTCTGGCGTCTAGTTTAGCATACCTATTCAACCCTAACGACCGTCTCCACACCTCTGGCCCTGACCTGTCTGCCCTATTGTTTCTTTTGTCTGTTTTGACTTTGGTTTGAGAATGGAATTATAAATGGGAGACAAGTTATGTCTGACTCCCCCATTTCTGTTTAAAGAAGGATTCTCTTTTTTGACAAAAATTGCCTCTTTAACTCCCCTCTCAAACCAGTTCTTTTCCCTGGCTAAGATCTGAACCTGACTATCCTCAAAAGAATGGCCCGTGGCTTCTAGGTGAAGATGTACTTGCCATACAGGTGTGGAGACGGTCGTTAGGGTTGAATAGGTATGCTAAACTAGACGCCAGAGAAATTCGAAAAACAAAAGAGAGAAACTCAAAAACAAATTAGTTGAGATAGTTTCAGAATGATTTCAGTATAGTTAGCTCCTCCCTGCAGCTAGATATAAGCAGTGTCTAACCAGCACTCGAACCAGAACTGACGAAGCCTCTCGGATGAGCAGCGAAACGTTTTCAACCAAACAAACTTTGTCCAGTTGAAAAATTGAATTTCTCCATTTATCATGTTAATGTATAATATTAAAGTGAGATTAGACGAGAATCCAAATTATTATTGGGGGCTCTTTCAAATCTTTGTATTAATAAGGGAGCTTGGTGATGCTGAAATTTTGATATTCCCAAAAATGGCCCATTTTGAGTGGAAACCGCCAAGCCCACCCACTAAAAAAATCAAACATTTTTTTATTTTGTAATACATGTAAACCAAAACAAATCTCTAACCTCCTTCTCTCCACATGTTACTTCCATTGAGTCTTGTGCTCTATAATTGTATAAATCATGTTAACCTCATTCTGGACATCCCATCGCTCACTTGGCACACCTGCACCACCACTGGCCCCCCTCGCCCCTCTGGACGCCCACCCCTCCACGTCCACACTCTCACATGAACTAACAGCTCTTCCGTGCCCATGTGATCAGCAGGCAGCCCAAACTCTAGTGTATTTTTAGGCACACGCGTCACAGACAGAGGCAAACCAGACTCAATAAATATCAACAGATTAAACTAAGATTATTTCACCACTCACTGCTGTTTACGCAGTTTTGCAGCCATATGGACATAGTTAACGCGCTTACTGCAGTGTTCCAAATAAGAAGTTTGCATGAGGGTTCTTCCAGCTCCTACTGACCCTGGCTCCCTTTGACTTCAATTAGAATTAGAATATACTGTACAGATCTGGAAAAAAAATAAGAGACCACTGCATTTTTTTTCTGAAATCAGCATCTCTACATGTATTACAGCCATTCCATTCCAGCGTCTGTTGAATTCCAACACAAACACAAAGCTGAGCTACTTCAGTTCTTGCACCAGGAGTGGAATAAAGTCACCCAAGAACAATGTGAAAGACTTGTGGAGAGCATTTCAAGACGCATGAAAGCTGTGATTAAAAATAAGGGTTATTACGCCAAATATTGATTTCCGAACTCTTCTTAAGTGTAAACATTAGTATTATGTTGTTTTAAAATGAATTTGATCTTGTTTCTTTGCATTGTTTGAGGTCTGAAAACGTGTATCTTTTTGTATTTTTGACCATTTGTCATTTTCTGCAAATAAATGCTCTAAACGATAATATTTTTTGTTGGAATTTGGGGGAAAAGTTGTCAGTAGTTTATAGACTCAAACAAAAATGCTCCTTTTGCCCAAACACATACCTATAAGTAGTAAAATCAGAAAAAACGATCATTTTGCTGTGGTCTCTTATTTTTTTCCAGAGCTGTATATGTGGCCCCTCTCTCTGTAACTGCTGCTGTGATCCTTGTCAGTTTGGTCATTTAATGTTTGTATTAACCTGCTCTACATGATCTTTTTTTTTTTTTTTTGCCTTTTGTCCATCAAAAAAATCCTATTCATAATATGGTTGGCTCCAAATTCACTCTTATAACCGTTAGCTTCATCTGAGTGGCGCTTAGTCCACTTTTTTGTACAGACTATGGTTACAACAGAAATACTGCCCTCTGTCGGCTTCAACAATCATTGCATCACCAAGAAGAACTCACATCTGTTTCGAAGCTATGACATGTTTCTTACAGGATTATTCAAATCAGCAGATAAACCAGTCAAATATTAAATCTTTTTTGTATAGTCAGTTTGAAATATTGTATTACTTTGGCTCTACTTTGGGTCCACAAACTAATAATCTATTAATTTTATGACTTGAAATAAAAAAAATTAAACTACTTTCTGAAGCTATAGTTGTTTATTTTATTTATGATGAAAAAGACATTGACCTTTGTGCAAGTTTTTGTTTCTTATGGATAATTACAGAGATATTAACCACAAACCAGGTCAACAAATCTGCTAAAATAAATAAATAAATAAATACAATTGCTAATTCCACCAAAGAAATTTGTCCTGCCCTCTAGTCCCACATTACACAAAATTGACTCTTGTGAGCGTTACGCCATATTATAATGAGCTGTTACCTACTCAAAAACATACCTGGAGTTGTGTTTTGTTTCAGTGACACATGCAGAGTAACCCTTTATTGTTAGTCTTGTGTTAGTTTTATTTAGTCTTTATTGTTAGTCTTCTGTTGCATTTTGTGATGTCATGAAGCAGTAGTTTTTAAGTTAACCTCTATCATTTACCTTTTATTTACATTATGCAAGTGACTCAACTGAAGGTGTATGGAGTTTAAAAACACAGTGGAGCACGTCCTATGACTGTGTAGAATCCCTCAGTCGTCCAGGTAGAATCCATGGCAAATGGAGAAATTCAACTTGTCAACTGGACAAAAGTTTATTTTCACAAGGTGGAATGCAGTGTTTTCTGTTTGAGAAAATAACTCAACCTAAATATGCAGGATTTGTGTGTTAAACATGTGTGAATGAAACAAAACACAACTCCAAGTGTGTTTGTGATGAGGAAACAACATAATAACGTACAGCTCTGGAAAAAAAAGAGACCACTGCATTTTTTCCTGAAATCAGCATCTCTACATGTATTACAGCCATTCCATTCCAGCGTCTGTTGAATTCCAACACAAACACAAAGCTGAACTACTTCAGTTCTTGCACCAGGAGTGGAATAAAGTCACCCAGGAACAATGTGAAAGACTTGTGGAGAGCATGCCAAGACGCATGAAAGCTGTAAATAAAAATAAGGGTTATTGCACCAAATATTGATTTCTGAACTCTTCCTAAGTGTAAACATTAGTATTATGTTGTTTTAAAATAAATTTGATCTTGCTTCTTTGCATTGTTTGAGGTCTGAAAACATTGTATCTTTTTTGTTATTTTGACCATTTGTCATTTTCTGCAAATAAATGCTCTAAACGATAATATTTTATTTGGAATTTGGGGGAAATGTTGTCAGTAGTTTATAGACTCAAACAAAAATGTTCCTTTTGCCCAAACACATACTTATAAGTAGTACAATCTGAAAAAACGATACATTTGCAGTGGTCTCTTATTTTTTTCCAGAGCTATAGATCAGAAAATAGCATAATCTGGGCCCTTTACACTATGGGCATTCTACAACGTTAAGTCGCCACGTGAACACAGACTATTGTACTGTACTTGTATACTTGTTGTAATGTAGATTCACATTACAGTACAGCAGTATTACATCACCTGATCTCTGAACCTACCTTTTCGAACCATACTACAGTCCACTATATTACCACACACAGTACACAGACTCTCTTTTCTCCTCTCCTGGTTGACCTACATATTCTGACGCTAATTGATGCTACGTTCAGTGCACCTTGAGTCTACAGTACGGTACAGTCTCCTCTCTTTGTCTCTTGCACGTGGGGCAGTTGTGGGGGAGGGTGGGGTAGCAGTGAGGAGGGTGGGGCAACAGTGGGGGGGTGGGAATAGCGGCCACTGTCGTACTGAGAATGAGTTTTCCCATTCGCTCGGCTGGAGTCGGACAAACACGCTTCGTACGCTCTTCCCCCTTTGTGTCGCAGTATAGGGCTGTAATATTCATAGCAGGCCTTTCACGATAACACATTTTGAATTACGATATATTGCTACAGAGATATACTGTTATAAATTATAATACTGAAACTACTTTATGCAGGATAATCGCAATGAACCATTTTTAAATAGTATCGTTAAAAGGCCTAAACAGTAGAATTAATCAATATTTAGTCATGGAAGTCACTTATTCAAACCTCTACAGCTCAAATCTTATCCTATTACAACAAAAATATCCAAAATCTCCATACTTTTAAAAAGAATATTTACAGAAGATAAATATTGAGCCCCAAAATGCTAAAGTTACAGGACCGTTGTCATAGCAATCAAATATTCAAAACAAAATGACACCTTTTTAATGGTCAGCGGTCCTCAAAATGGCCCCATATAGCAGGAAGCTGAATAATAGACTATAGGTTAACTAAATATCTTGTTTTCTTGGAGTATAATCTGACCTGGTTAGATTTAAAATGCATGTAATAATACAAAATCTTTAATAAATTGAAAGTACTTGGTTATTTAGCTTCACTTAAGCTCATTTTGACAATGTGGGGATTTTCTTTTCATATTCCACTGACAATAATGTTAGAATTAATCAATATTTAGTGATGGAAGTCACTTATTCAAACCTCTACAGCTTAAATCTTATCCTATTACAACAAAAATATCCCAAAATATCCATACTTTTACAAAGAAAATGTACAGAAGATAAATATTGAGTCCCAAAATGCTAAAGTTACAGGACCGTTGTCGTAGCAATTAACTATTCAAAACAAAATGACATCTCTTTAATGGTCAACGGTCCTCAAAATGGCCCCATATAGCAGGAAGCTGAATAATAGACTATAGGTTAACTAAATATCTTGCTTTCATGGAGTATAATCTAACCTGCTTAAAATGCATGTAATAAATAATACAAAATCTTGAAAAATTGTGCTTGGTTATGAATTATTTTGACAATTAAGGATTTTCTTTTCATATTCCACTGACAGTATTGTTTTTCACTTGAATAAAAAAAGTAATTGACAAACGACTAGTCAGTTCTAGTCAAACACTTGATTAAGATCCAATTTAAGCAATATTTGTCCGTTTAATATTGACTTTCTCTTAACACTCCTGTCCTCTCTGAACTAAATCTTTCTTTTTTTACATTGTTTTTCATATACAGATGCTGCAGCCGTGTTGGAGGGGATGGCACGAGACACGCCATCGTCCCCTGTTATTTTTAACCGTGTGTCTCCATGGAAACGGGAGGCAGAGGGTGGAGGGGTGACGGGGTCTCCCTCTGTGAGCCGCGAGGAGGGGCACCGACTGGCCACTGTGAGGACGTCATTGTGGGGGACTACTGGGTTATGTGCAGGACTGGGAATCGTATTTATTTATTTATTTATTTATTTATTTATTGGACAGATTATAGCAAAAAAGCTCATTTCATCTATTGTCAGGTGGTCCCTGATGATTCGATACTTGCGATTACCTAGAATTATATTTATATTATATCGACTTGGTGCAATATACAGCTCTGGGAAAAATAAGAGACCACTGTAAAATGATCAGTTTTTCTGATTTTACTACTTATAGGTATGTGTTTGGGCAAAAGGAACTTTTTGCCCAAGTTTGAGTCTATAAACTCCTGACAACATTTCCCCCAAATTCCAAATAAAAATACTATCGTTTAGAGCATTAATTTCCAGAAAATGACAAATGGTCAAAATAACAAAAAAGATACATGTTTTCAGACCTCAAACAATGCAAAGAAACAAGATCAAATTAATTTTAAAACAACATAATACTAATGTTTACACTTAAGAAGAGTTCAGAAATCAATATTTGGTGTAATAACCCTTATTTTTATTTACAACTTTCATGTGTCTTGTCATGCTCTCCACAAGTCTTTCACATTGTTCTTGGGTCCTAGTTTAGACCTGGTTTAGTCTTGGTTTAGACCGGGTTTAGTCCTAGTTTAGACCTGCTTTAGTCTTGGTTCAGACCGGGTTTAGTCCTAGTTTAGTCCTGGTTTAGTCTTGGTTCAGACCGGGATTAGTCCTAGTTTAGACCTGCTTTAGTCTTGGTTCAGACCGGGTTTAGTCTTAGTTTAGTCCTGGTTTAGTCTTGGTTCAGACCGGGTTTAGTCCTAGTTTAGACCTGGTTTAGTCTTGGTTCAGACCGGGTTTAGTCCTAGTTTAGACCTGCTTTAGTCTTGGTTCAGACAGGGTTTAGTCCTAGTTTAGACCTGGTTTAGTCTTGGTTCAGACCGGGTTTAGTCCTAGTTTAGACCTGGTTTAGTCTTGGTTCAGACCGGGTTTAGTCCTAGTTTAGACCTGCTTTAGTCTTGGTTCAGACAGGGTTTAGTCCTAGTTTAGTCCTGGTTTAGTTCCCTTTTTAACCTGGTTTAGTCCTGGTTCACATCTGGTTTAGTCCTAGTTTAGACCTGCTTTAGTCTTGGTTCAGACGTGGTTTAGTCCCAGGCTTGTGCTCTCCACAAGTCTTTCACATTGTTCTTGGGTGACTTTATTCCACTCCTGGTGCAAGAACTGAAGTAGCTCAGCTTTGTGTTTGTGTTGGAATTCAACAGACTCTGGAATGGAATGGCTGTGATACATGTAGAGATGCTGATTTCAGAAAAAAAAAAAAGCAAACTGGGTTATTTTTTGACTATATTTATATGATCAAATTGGAGCTGTAGGGGTTAAAAGGTTAAAATAATATTACATTACAGACTTAAACTCATTACAGATGCAAACTAAGTACTAAAGCGTTTAATTCTTCTATTTATTTATTGCAGCTCATGATTTTTTTTAAACAATACGGTACATTTAGAATAGTTTTTGTGATTTAAAACTGATCTTGCGCTATTGTGTCAATATTATGGTTTATCTTCAACAATATATTGCCGTTCAGAGTTTGTTATCGTGACAGACCTATACAATACACGGCTCACAATGCGACATTATCACGATTCAGCGATACATGAGATAATCACTGTATTGCACTTCCTGCAAAATATCACCCTGCTTTTAGGAACCAAATACATTTTAACAACAATATTTCTTTGTATTCTATGATCTGTTCCTCATCACAGACATACCTGTGTTATTAGTCTGTCTATATCTGCAAAACTCAAAATTTGACGTCATGTAGTGGTAGTTTTCAAATGAACTTTTCAAGCTACTTTGACGTTTTGTTTAGCAGAAAGTTTAAATTCCAGGGCTGACATTATCCTAATGATTCTAGTGAAGGTGTATGGACTTTAAATTTATCACAAAGTGGAACAAAGTATTTTCTGTTTTTCTGTTTGATCCTGTATATTTTCTGCATAAATATACAGACTTAGACTTAGACAAACCTTATTGATCCACAGGGGGAATTATTTGGACACAGTAGCTCACACATTAAATATAATATAATAACAAAGAGTAAAAAAGATACATGGGAATAATAAAATAAATAAATGGAAATAATAAAAAATGAAATAATAATAATAATAATAATAATAACAATAATAATAATAATACATCAGTGCAAAGATGATATGATGATTGGCAGGACACTGGGTTATCTGTTACATAAGGGTGGGTTGTTGTACAGTTGTAGGGAGTATTATCTCCTCTGTCGGTCTATACTCTGATGTAGCAGGAGTGTCCATAATGTACAGATTTGTGTGTTAAACATGTGTGAATGAAACAAAACACAACTCCAGGTCTGTTTGTGATGAGGAAACACCATTATAACATATCAGAAAATAGCATGTTATGGGCCCTTTAAACTCCATTCACCTGAACATGTTTAGCAAGTTTAAAAATAACCCAAGGCCTAATTATTTTTCATACATACACTATTGAAAGGTGCAGTAGGCAACTTTTCTGATGGAGGGTCACCCACCTGCTTATTGCTCAGCAGAAATAGGAGGTACACGGTAACTGTAACTGTGTTTTCCATACACCTACTAGAATCATTTGGATGGTTTTGGGCCTGGAATTTCCATTCTCTACTCAACAAAAGGTAGCTGTTAACTTGAAAAATACCACTTCATGACATCACAAGGTAGAACAGAGCATTTTGAGCTTTTGGAGATGTAGACTATAATAAAGGATTACCGTATTTTTCGGACTCTAAGTCACTCCGGAGTATAAGTCGCACCAGCCAAAAAGGCGTAATGAAGAAGAAAAAACATATATAAGTACATAAGTTGGACTTTTCGGGGGAAATTTATTTTATAAAATCATAGACCAGGAACCAGGATTTCATCTTGAAAGGCATGTATTTCAATTTGAAAGGCAATAGTCATAATAACAACAATAGAGAACAACAGCCTGTTATCGTAACATATTAATATGTTACTTAACATGTTAATATGTTACGTTAACAGATAACTATGATCCGGTGTCACTTTGTGCTCAATTACAGTGGTACCTCACCTTATGAAATTAATTTGTTCCAGAAGTGGTTTCGTAACCTGAAAAATTCGTAAGTTGAGTAGCTATTTCAATGGAAAAAGCCTGATTCATTCCAAGACCCCGATCCAAGTTTTCTTTTTTATAGTGTAACTTTTTTTATAGTGTAACATTGTGTTCTGCGTCCTGATTGGTTTCTCAGACTGGATTTAAACTTTTCTCACATTTTTCTCTCATTTAAACACTCAAACTTTCATAGATTTTCAACAAAATGTATTAACAGTGAAGTGTGGGGGGAAGGGGGAGGGGGGAGAAAACTGCGCTCTGACACGTGTGATAGCGCAGCATGACCCGGCGCGGGGCTGCCAGCAGGTCTAGACCTGGACTAAACCAGGACTAAACCTGGACTAAACCAGGACTAGACCTGGACTAGACCAGGACTAGACCAGGTGGATTAAAGGTCTATTTCCTGGTTTCGTTTCGAGTCACAGCTGAGGCGAGCAGCAAGGGGGACCGCACGCAGTCTGAGCGCATGAACGAGACCCAAGAATGCATGCAAGAGCCGCGGTGGTCTAGACCTGCTCTAGACCTGGTCTAGACCTGCAGCGGCTCGCCTCAGCTGTGACTCGAAACGAAACCAGGAAATAGACCTTTAGTCCACCTGGTCTAGTCCAGATTTAATCCTGGTTTAGTCCAGGTTTAGTCCTGGTTTAGTCCAGGTCTAGACCTGCTGGCAGCCCTGCGCCGGTTCATGCTGCGCTATCACACACGTGTCAGAGCGCAGTTTTCTCCCCCCTCCTCCTTCCTACCACACTTCACTATTAATAATTTTGCTGAAAATCTATGAAAGTTTGAGTGTTTAAACGAGAGACAAATGTGAGAAAAGTTTAAATCCAGTCTGAGAAAAGCGTATAATGTGTGTGGCTGAGCGCGCATTATTTTAATTTTTGAGATTTCGCGTTTCGTAACTTGAATTTTTCATTTGTTGGGTCATTCGTAAGGTGACGTACCACTGTACTTGCTTTTCAACAAACTCACAAAAACTGTCTACCTTGCCTTGGAAGTCTGCTGGCAGTTTTTGGGACATCGTTGTCCGTGCTCTGATAGAGGCGGTTGCGTTACATGTGAAACAATAACACCAAGAAGGTCCTCCCGCAAAGTCATTTACAGTGGTATCTCACCTTACGAAATTAATTCGTTCCAGAAGTGGTTTCGTAACGTGAATTTTTCATAAGTTGAGTAGCTATTTCAATGGAAAAGGCCTGATTTTTTTTTAATAGTGTAACATTTTTTTATAGTCTAACACTGTGTCCTCCGTAGAGACTGTAGACCCAGGACTAAACGTGGACTATACCAGGTCTAGACCAAGGTCTAAACCTGGACTGGACCAGGACTAAACCTGGACTAAACCAGGTGGATTAAAGCGCCGCGTGCGGGTCTATTTCCTGGTTTCGTTTCGAGTCACGGCTGAGGCGAGCAGCGAGGACTCTCCTTGGGACCGCACGCAGTCTGAGCACATGAACGAACGCATGCAAGAGCCGCGGTGGTCTAATCCTGGTTCAGACCTGGTTCAGACCTGGTTTAGACCTGGCACGGTTTGAGCACGGGTCTCGTGCTCGCAGCCCCGTGCCGGGTCATGCTGCGCTATCACACACGTGTCCGCGTGTACACTTCTCCCCCTTCCCCCCACGCTTCACTATTAATACATTTTGTTGAAAATCTATGAAAGTTTGAGTGTTTAAATGAGAGAGAAATGTGAGAAAAGTTTAAATCCAGTCTGAGAAAAGCGTATAATGTGTGTGGCTGAGCGCGCATGATTTGAATTTTTGAGATTTTGCGTTTCGTAACTTGAATTTTCTTTCGTATCTAGAGACCAAAATTTAACGTGAAGGCGTTTCGTAAGGTGAGGTACCACTGTATATTCATCGCCTTGGCAACTACCTGGGCGTGGAGACGTACCTGCACTGTTGACCAGCCTCTCCCGGCAGCACGTTGTTCAAGCACCCATTTCTTAACTTGTTCCTCTAGCTGTGGCCATCTAGCTTTTAGCCCGCGATTAGCCTTTTGTGTTTTCTTCATTGCAGTTAGAGTATGCTCTGCTTTTCTCTAGTCCCTCACAAGTTTGTCACTCACTCCAAACTTTCTTTCTGCTGCTTGATTGCCATTTTCGGCTGCATAATTTCACGACTTGCAGCTTGTAATCTGCAGAATATGATTTTCTATTTGGGGCCATTTGTTTCGGTCTTCTCAGTTGTCCTTTTAAGTTTGTTTACATTACATGAGAGGGCGCTCAAGGCGTGTGAAAATTTTAATATATAAGTCGCCGAAGTATAAGTCGCAGGACCATCCAAACCATGAAAAAAAGTGTGACTTATAGTCCGAAAAATATGGTACTCAAACATGTGTGAATGAAACAAAACATAACTCCAGGTATGTTTTTGATGACAACATTATAACATAGCTTAATAGAAAATCTTTTTAATGCTATTCTCTGGAACATTCAGGTCAAAGCAATAATAATCAGAAAAGTTACATAGTGCATCTTTAAAGTCACCAGAAATTGTAATAGTTGCACTTTGTTGTCTCACTGTGCACTGCAAAACCCTTTTCATTAATTATTCCTTTTGCTGTTTAGACAAATACACAAAAACACTGGCTTCTCTCGTATGGCTTCCTCTCCCAGCTGGCTCCAAATGTACTTTGACAAATCACATGACATGAATCCAGCCCGTAGATGTTTGTTCGAGGGGAGGGAGGTGCAGAGAGAGAGAGGGGTATTTTCAGGTGAACGCTATACTCGGAGAAGAGAACAGGGCTACCTCAGATAACCCAAACCGTCATACTGGCGCGTGCAAAGCAAACTCGACTCGTACAACCCCGGTACTGCATGGACACGTCAGGATACTGCTTTAATGAAGTAGAAAATACGTCAAAATCCTCTGGAGAGCCAAGGCATCAATGATATCGACTATGGTTCATGTGCCAATCAAAGCGCTCTCATAAGATTTCATATTGTCCCTGGAGATTGGACCAGTCGGGTTATTGACAGAGTAAAGAATGGACCAGGGAATGATATAACTGTATATTATAGATAATTCACTTTGATAGGGGAGGACTTTTATAGCACGTATATAGTATTTGTTATGTTATTCAAACTTGTGTATATATATTTTTTTACAAGGATAATCAGAAATATTCTTGGACACAATAAGAAATATCAGTACTGACAACAGATAACAACGGCGTCTATGGGTGAGAAAAACATATTTATCTTTAATTTATTAATAAGGACAGACATATATAGATATTTTTTTTGTCTCATGTACAGCTCTGGAAAAAAAAAATAAAGAGACCACTGCATTTCTTTCTGAAATCAGCATCTCAGCATCAGCATCTGTTGAATTCCAACACAAACACAAAGCTGAGCTACTTCAGTTCTTGCACCAGGAGTGGAATAAAGTCACCCAAGAACAATGTGAAAGACTTGTGGAGAGCATGCCAAGACGCATGAAAGCTGTGATTAAAAATAAGTTTTATTGCACCAAATATTGATTTCTGAACTCTTCTTAAGTGTAAACATTAGTATTATGTTGATTTAAAATGAATTTGATCTTGTTTCTTTGCATTGTTTGAGGTCTGAAAACATGGATCTTTTTTGTTATTTTGACCATTTGTCATTTTCTGCAAATAAATGCTCTAAACGATAATATTTTTATTTGGAATTTGGGCGAAATGTTGTCAGTAGTTGTCAGTATATTATTAATAAAAAAAAAAAAATGCTCCTTTTACCCAAACACATACCTATAAGTAGTAAAATCAGAAAAAAATGATAATTTTGCAGTGGTCTCTTTTTTTTTTTTCCAGAGCTGTATTTTTAGTTACAATATTTTTAATCAATAATACATTAATAATTTAGACTGCTCACACTGACTCAGGCTGTCCTCTCACATGTTTTTCTTTACGTCTCGCTTTAACACTGTTATCAAACCAACGGCCCTGTTTCTATGGCAACTACTTTAAAGATTAAAGCTGTGAAAACCCGGCCTGCATGACTCCCAGAATGCATTGTGCCTGGGGATCTCGGGGACAGAGAGGGAGAGCGGGAGAAAGGAGAGGAGGAACGGTGCCACTCTGCAAATCCTCCTCTGTGGTGAGAACTCTGTCACCAACAGCCAGTCTTCAGGGTTATTTGGGGAGGTTGAGCTCCAAATTAGTCACATTTATGAATAAACTATCATTAAAGGGCCCATGTTGTTTTCTAATCTACAGCTCTGGAAAAAAATAAGAGACCACTGCAAAATTATCAGTTTTTTTTCTGATTTTACTACTTATACGTATGTGTTTGGGCAAAAGGAACATTTTTGTTTGAGTCTATAAACTACTGACAACATTTCCCCCAAATTCCAAATAAAAATATTATCATTTAGAGCATTTATTTGCAGAAAATGACAAACGGTCAAAATAACAAAAAAGATACATGTTTTCAGACCTCAGACCTAATGTTTACACTTAAGAAGAGTTCAGAAATCAATATTTGGTGCGATAACCCTTATTTTTAATCACAGCTTTCATTCGTCTGGGCATGCTCTCCACAAGTTTTTCACATTCTTCTTGGGTCCTAGTTTAGACCTGGTTTAGGCTTGGTTCAGACCGGGGTTAGCCCTAGTTTAGTCCTGGTTTAGTCCCTGGTTTAGTCCTGGTTTAGCCCTGGTTCAGTCCAAGTTTAGGCCTAATTTAATCCTAGTTTAGTCCTGGTTTAGTCCACCACTGTTCCTCAGCCCTTGAACACACACTGGTATATGAATATGTGAGGAGGTTCCTCAATATAAAGTACTTATATAAAAGGTATAGGTTTTGGCTTCCTGTGTAGGTGCCATTTTTGCATACAGCACAGAAATGGAGGCAGAAATGTGCTATGTGGCCATTTACCATATTTAATCCTGATTTAGACCTATTTTAGAATACGACTACTAGTCTTACACTCACTTTTGCACTTTACAAATTGCACCTTCACTTATTGCACCTTACATATTGCACATTTCATTCTACCTCGAACTTTGCTTCTTGTTGGAAGCGTATATGTTTACCTGTATGTCTTATGTCTTATGTCTTATTTATTGTTGATGCCTGTGTACACTTCATGTCCATGAGTGTAGCTGTGTGTCTGTGTCTGTGTGTGTGTTTTTAGTTAGTTTAAATTCTTAGTTAGTTTCATTTAGTGTTAGTTTAAGTTTTTGTAAGTTTTTGTTAAATTGCACATTTGGTGTCTGGTGAAATGCAGTTTCAGTCCTCTGTGTAATATCTGTTACATAGTAAATTGACACTAAAGTACACTTTTACTTTGACTTTGAATTTAGTAGTTTTCTATTATATTTTCTAGTGGCCCAGTTCTTGTTTGGAGCTTGTTCTTTAAACATATTTTAATCCAATTTTAGTCTTGGCTTAGTCCACCTTTAATAATGTTTGTGCAGGCTAATTTTGTCAATTCAAATGTGCAACATTGAAAGCATGTATTTCTTTTTAATATTTTCCAGCTGATCACAGAACTAACCTACAAAGCCACGTCCAGTGCTGTTATTACCACGAGTTTGACCTCATCTGCCTCTGCCTGAACCCTGTGAACTCATCTAGCCGAGTTATCCGATTGAAAAGGAAAGCATCTATTCAAATGTGACCAGAGTAAACCTCTCGCCCTCAATAAGGTAAAGATAAACCTTTACATCTCTATAAAACTAATTTAAACCAAACACACTCCCATTTCATTATGTGTTCAATCCCTGACCACCTCCATATGTTTCTATTATGCATCACTACACAGATAAACATAGAAAAAAATACAGAAAAAACAAAGAAGAAAAAAAATACAGACAATACAGAAAACATACAATACAGAAAAAAAGAAAAAAATACAGAAAACATACAAAAATAAAGAAAAAAATACAGAAAATACAGAAAACATACAAAAATACAGAAAAAAATAAAGAAAAAAATACAGAAAATACAGAAAACATACAAAAATAAAGAAAAAATACAGAAAATACAGAAGACACAAAAATACAGAAAAAAATACAGAAAAAAAATACAGAAAATACAGAAAACATACAAAAAAATAAAGAAAAAAAATACAGAAAATACAGAAAACATACAAAAAATTAAGAAAAAATACAGAAAATACAGAAAGCATACAAAAATACAGAAACAATAAAGAAAAAAATACAAAAGAGAAAACATACAATATATATATACAGATAATATTTTGTTATCTATGCATCTCATTATTCAGGATTAGAACAAGATATTTTGTGCCGTGCTGCATTTTCATAACACTAAAAATTCAATGCTAAAATACCATATAATAACACAATTAAAAACACTACTAACAATAATTAATAATAATAGTAATTAATTATTTTTCTATAATATAATATGAAAAATACTAGTTTATTTCATATTAGCATGTGTCAGTATCACTAATATCTAAATTCTGTCCAATTTTTATTTTCAGTACTGCTACTTCTACTTCAATGGGTTTCTAGTTTAAATCTAAAAGTTTTACTATTAGACTTAGACAAACTTTATTGATCCACAAGGGAAATTATTTGGATACAGTAGCTCACACAATATAATAACAAAGAGTAAAAAATATAAATGGCAATAATAAATTCTAAATAAGTAGCAAAAAAGAGACTAGTGTCAAATAAGGCATAATTATATAAATGTGTATGTACAAGTCCAAATAAAATAGAAAAATAAGAATAAATAAAAAAAAGGTGCTGTTGGGAAGAGTGCGTGTGTGTGTGTACTATTAGTTCTGGTTTAGACCTGGTTTAGACCTGGTTTAGTCCTGGTTTAGACCTGGTTTAGTCTTGGTTTAGTCTTGGTTTAGACTTGGTTTAGTCCTGATTTAGTCCTGGTTTAGACCTGGTTTAGTCCTGGTTTAGACCTGGTTTAGACCTGGTTTAGTCCTGGTTACCTGGTTTAGTCCTGGTTTAGACCACGTTTAGTCCTGGTTTGTGTGTGTGTTTTGTAATGTAAACCTGTAAGTTTTGTATTTTGTATTGTATTGTGTATTACTGTATTTTATTTTTTATTACTAATATTTTGTGTTTTTGGACCCCCCTCGAAAACCCAGTGCCACATCTCAAGGGGCATTCCAATAAAATCAATAAATATGATTGTCAGGACATATAGTATGAAGTAGTATCTGGGTAACATTACTAGGATATACCCAGAATACCTCTTATGTTTTCAATTTTATATTTTTGCAATAGGTTTAATTCGAGGTAACATATTTACAATCCAGTCTTTAGAGTCCCACTTCAGTTCAGAATCTCTTATCTATTATTATCTCACCACATTTTTACAGCTTGTACCATTTTCAATCAACTCTTTGCATATTTTCTCATGTTTTGGCTTTAATGTATGTTCCCCCTCCCCCTGCTTCTCCCCGTGGGTGATGCCAGCCCCGCCGTTCGGATGGAGCGCAGCCATCGACCAATCACGGCGCTCTGTGCTGGAGAAGCTGTGGGTGATGTTAGGCAGTTTCACGCTCGTACGATGAGCTTTGCCAAATGTAGGTCATGGCTCTGTCTCCTCTGTCTTTCTCTCTCTATTCCTCCCCTTATCTCTCTTTCACTCCTTTCTCTACCTTTCCCTTATCTCTCTCTCTCTCTCTCTATTCCTCCCCTTGCTCTCTCTTTCACTCTTTCTTTCTCTACCTTTCCCTTATCTCTCTCTCTCTCTCTCTCTATTCCTCCCCTTGCTCTCTCTTTCACTCTTTCTTTCTCTACCTTTCCCTTGTCTCTCTCTTTGTCTCCTTCTTTCTCTACCTTTCCCTTGTCTCTCTTTCTCTATTCCTCCCCTTTCTCTCCCTTTTTACTCTCTTTCTCTATTCCTCCCCTTGCTCTCTCTTTCACTCTTTCTTTCTCTACCTCTATTCCTCCCCTTTTTCTCTATCTCTCTTGCTATCTCTTTCTCTATTCCTCTGCTTGCTTTCTCTTTCACTCTTCCTTTCTCTACCTTTCCCTTCTATCCCTCTCTTGGGCTCTCTCTCTCTCTCTCTCTTTTTCTCCCCTTGTTCTCTTTCTCTCTCTTTCTCTACCTCTCTCTTTCCCTCACTATTCCTCCCTTTTCTCTTCCTTTTTACTCTCTTTCTCTATTCCTCCCCTTGCTCTCTCTTTCACTCTTTCTTTCTCTACCTTTCCCTTGTCTCTCTGTCTCTCTCTCTCTCCCTCTTCCCTCCCCTTGCTCTCCATTTTTTTCTCTGTCTCTCATCACCCTCTCTTTCTCTACCTTTCCCTTTTCTCTATCTTTCTCTCTCTCTCTATTCCCTCCTTGCTCTGTCTTTCACCCTTTCTTTCTCTACCTCTCTTTCTATCTCTCTATTCCACCCCTTGCTCTCTCTGTCACTTTCTTTCTCTACCTCTATTCCTCCCCTTTTTCTCTATCTCTCTTGCTATCTCTCTTTCTCTTTTCC
Source organism: Paratrypauchen microcephalus (assembly GCA_036785185.1). Classification (NCBI taxonomy): domain Eukaryota; kingdom Metazoa; phylum Chordata; class Actinopteri; order Gobiiformes; family Gobiidae; genus Paratrypauchen; species Paratrypauchen microcephalus. The sequence goes on along the minus strand of JAVJIX010000013.1, from coordinate 10,582,760 downwards.
TCCCGTTGCTTTCTCTTTCACTCTTCCTTTCTCTACCTTCCCCTTCTCTCTCTCTCTCTATTCCTCCCCTTGCTCTCTCTTTCACTCTTTCTTTCTCTTCCTTTCCCTTGGCTCTCTTTCTCTCTCTCTCTGTTCCCTACCCTTGCTCTCTTATTACTCTTTCTTTCCTCTTTCTCTCACCACTCTCTTTCTCTACTTCTCCCTTATCTCTATATTTCTCTCTCTATTCCTCCCTTCCTCTCTTTCACTATTTCTCCTTTTCTCCAAAACACTCTGTTCCACCTTGTGATGTCATCTGATAATAAAGGAAGTGCTCTACTGTGTTTTTAAACTCCACACACCTTCATTAGAATCATTTGGATAATTTCAGCCCTGGAATTGCCAATCTCTACTGAACAAAAGGTAAAAAGTAGCTGTTAACTTGAAAACTTCCACTTCATGACATCACAAGGAGCATTTTGAGCTTTGGAGATGTAGACAGACTAATAATTTACTACTCAAACATGTGAATGAAACAAAAAACAACTCCAGGTATGTTTTTTATGAAGTAAAAGCATTATAACATGACTTTTAGGCTACGTTCACACTGCAGGGCTTAAACCTCAATTACAATTTTATTGTGAAATCCAATTTTTTTGGTAGGTCGTTCACATTTCCAATTAAATGTGACTTGTATGTGATCTCCAGTGTGAACTTTAAACACCCCAAAAGTGTCCCACATGCACACTGGACGACACAATGATGTCACACACAGCGAGCGTGCTCAGTGTTTACGGAAGTAAACATGGACTCTATGAGTGAGCATCTGGCTTTATTAAAGTTGCTGTCCTGCCGGAGCAGCACATGTACAATACATTTGTTTTAAAGAGGAGATTAAGAAGGAGAAGAGTGAGGTTGTTGGCCACCGCGTTTTATGGGGCAGTGGCTCCATACAGAGGAACGTGTTGGTGCGGAGTCGCAGCCAAGAGTGGTGGGATTGCTATGTCCTTCGCCGCTTCACTGACACGGAGTTCATACAAAATTTTCGTATGACAAGAAGAACATTTATGTAGATTTGTGAACGCCTACATGTACCACTCTCATGGGAGGAAAGACAGGCAGGTCAGATGAACTCGACCTGGCCGTTCAGACTGAAGTCACATGTCAAAAGATCAGATATGTATCGGTTTTAAGACCACATATCCAAGTGGCCTGGGTCGCATTTGAAAAAAATCGGATCTGTGTTATTCAGACTGTCATTAGAAGATCAGATACAGGTCACATAGGGGCAAAAAAAATCAGATTTGGGTCATTTCAGGCTGCAGTCTGAACGTAGCCTTACTGACGATCTTTTACTCCACACAGTAAAGTCGGGTGTCCACTACACAATTTGGGCCGTTAATGTAAGATTTCTCATTGTGGGGAAAATCTTGAGTTGTTGCTGTCCTCACTGCGTCTGCGATCAACAAAATATCTCCTCAATTCTTTCATTTACCAACTTTTACAAATGCAAAAATGCTGCTAAATTCCTCCATCTTATAATGTGACATCCATAAATCTTAGAAGACTAACTAAATCATGAACACCAGACTTAAGATTCTTTCTTTCAGTGGCCTTAGATTTCTCTCTCCCCTCTGAGCATAAATACCCCAACAGCAGTGGGGTATAAGTCAGCTCATTAGATTTTGTGTTGCCTTCTCCTTCTTTCTGCTTCAGATGATGTTAAAATATTGATCAGAAGTTGAAATCCCGACGTGAACCTCCCCAATTTTTTTCAGATGAACTCTGTATGAACTCTGGGGCTGCTCTAGTATTTTACTGTAAGAAGTATATTTTTATATTCCAGCTAAAGTTACACTGGGACACTTTTCTGTTGTAGAGTTCGCCACATGCTCGTCTCCATGGAGATGTTATTGCTTTGCCAGGAATACATAAAGAATATTGACAAGTATTTAAAATGATAGTGTGTAACGTTCTGCAGGCGGCACGTCACCTGCATGATTCCATGGAAATAGAAAGTTAAAACCATACTTCTGAACATTCTCCATGGAGATCGAAATGTTTTATGCCATACTGTGGAATGTTATCGCCAAAGGAACAGTTCCCATGGAAACAAGCAGGAGGCAAGCCTTCTCCAGGCCAATAAGAGTCAGGTTTGTGGAGATGCAAGCCTGCTCAGAGTAAGGACGTATGTTTTTCAGTGCAAGAAACACCCATAATAATATATATATATTTTTTGTTTGTTTTGTTTTGTTTTTTGGCAAAAAGGTGATGGCTGTGGCTTTAATATAAAATCACATTTCATCATTTGATTACAACGTCTCCTTCTTTAAGTGACTCGCAGAGAAGCCCTTCCCCTTCCATCTGTTGTTACTGTCTGAAGATGTCTGTACTCTGCCTTATGTGGCATATAGTTTTATAGTCACGATACCACAATTTCAAACTCTATTTGACACTACAGAAAAAGCTTCTTGATAGCAATTTCCATGTCTCAGTGATAGTCAAAAACTCAATTTTTAATACAAAAGGATAGTATGGCATGATATTTGACTCTCCCATTATACAGCTCTGGAAAAAAATAAGAGACCACTGCATTTTTTCCTGAAATCAGCATCTCTACATGTATTACAGCCATTCCATTCCAGCGTCTGTTGAATTCCAACACAAACACAAAGCTGAGCTACTTCAGTTCTTGCACCAGGAGTGGAATAAAGTCACCCAAGAACAATGTGAAAGACTTGTGGAGAGCATGCCAAGACGCATGAAAGCTGTGATTAAAAATAAGGGTTATTGCACCAAATATTGATTTCTGAACTCTTCTTAAGTGTAAACATTAGTATTATGTTGTTTTAAAATGAATTTGATCTTGTTTCTTTGCATTGTTTGAGGTCTGAAAACATGTATCTTTTTTGTTATTTTGACCGTTTATCATTTTCTGCAAATAAATGCTCTAAACCAGAGGTCTTCAACAGGGGGGTCACGGAGGTACTGCAGGGGGGGTCACGAAATCTTTTGATTTCACTTTAAAATAATATTATTTTATATTTTATAGTGTAAAATACAGTATTAACCTGTGTATTATTTCCTTGTATTGGATGTACCATAACAGAGTAGCAATGTTTATACATGACACTAAGCTCAATTTAATATAAAACACAATTCTATGCCGTATATAGTAAGGGGTCCCTGGCCCAGTTCGCCATCTGTTTGGGGGTCCCTGGCCTGAAAAACTTTGAAGACCCCTGCTCTAAATGATAATATTTTTATTTGGAATTTGTGGGAAATGTTGTCAGTAGTTTATAGACTCAAACAAAAATGTTCCTTTTGCCCAAACACATACCTATAAGTAGTAAAATCAGGAAAAACTGATAATTTTGCAGTGGTCTCTTATTTTTTTTCCAGAGCTGTATATTATTATTGTCTGAATGGATGTGGTGTTTAGTGTTATTATCACAATACTACAATTTCAAACTCCATTTTGATAAAGGAAAAGACTTGATATATGCTACCAATTTTGATGCCTCAATGATAATAAAAAAACAACTGAATTTTTGTAGACACGTTTTCAACACAAAGGAATAGTTTGACTTGATATTTGACACTCCCATATGTTCTTATTGTCGGAGGATATATCTACTCTTATGTGGCGTATAGTGTTATAGTTGCAGTACTACAATTTCAAACTCTGTGCCAAAACTAAAGGAAAAACTTGATACTTGCTACCAATTTCGATGATGACATAAAAGAATTGCTTGACTTGACATTCGACACCATTTCAATCTCAAAATTTTTCCAGCCCCGGTCTTGAACGCTGGGTGAACTCTGGTTGAACTCTTATTGCTGTCAGATCCAACATAAGAGGGATTGTAGCAGTGGTGTCTATAGGAGGAGGATATATATATATAGTTGTGCTTTTGACAGTCTGACAGGATTTAGAGAATAATGGATTTAAAGAACTGCAGTTTTCACACACATGCCTAAGCTCCTGGTTCACTCCCGGATTTGATGAGTTTGAGTGGCTTTGAGCAGGAATTTCTTGAGGTATTTTTGAGTTTTGAGCCTGCTGGGGTGTTGATAATTTAATGTAAATGAGTCAAAAGTGAGTATCGGCAATATTTCATTTTCAAATAAGTCCATACTTTTTTTTGTTTTTAATGATTCTAGCCCAAAGTAACCCAGTGGGAAAAAAGCTGTGTCTCACTACTGCTACTACTACTACTACTACTACTACTACTGCTACTACGACTACTACTACTACTACTACTACTGCTACTACGACTACTACTACTGCTACTACTACTGCCTTCTTAGTTACGTGTATACTGTATGTTCTAGTTTTCATGTTTATATTATTAATTTGAAATTCATTATTTTAAATTAAAATTCCTAAACTAAACTAATTCCTAATTTTGAGGGGGTATATAGGCACATTTTTGAGGGTGTATATAGGCAAAATACATAAATACATTTTAAAATAAATAAATTAGTTGTGTTAATAAGCAGTAATGTATAAACTAATACATATAAACACATATAAACATATAAACTAATACATTAAAAAAAAACATGTAAAATTATGTAAATGTACTGCAGTAAGGGTTCAAGTGTGGGTTTTGCTGTCTATCTCCATGGCGACAAGCAGGTCAGATCTGTGGAGACAGATCAGAGGTTTACAAGTTTAATTTCATGCTTGACAACGTGATAACAGACCTCCTATACCAGAAGGTTACATGGTACAGCTTTAAAAAGTAAAATACACCACAAAAACCTATTGCAGCCTTTAGACAACATAATGCAATTTTCAACATTAAATCATACCAGAGTCTTTTATATTACCATTCACTGTTGAATGTGACTTTTTCAGTATCGATTCCTGCTCAAATTTGATAATTTTTTCATTTATTTCGTAACTAGTTTTAGGCTGCGTCCCATTTCTCTGTCTTACCCCTTCGTCTTACCCCTACCTCTTGGTTTTGCACGTTTATGTGAGGGCAAGGGGTGTCCCCATTCTAATTTTGATCAAGGGCTCGGGCCACGACCGAGGGCTACATACCCCTTGAAACGAAGTAAGCTCTCGACCAGACTTGAAACGAAGGGGTACGCCTCCAAGCTCAGGCAGGTTTTGGGATCAGGATGGCAGCGTCACATCGACCAGCCAAAATGTATTTTCAGCAGTTGTAATTATCGATTAACAGTTTAGCAGGTTCACAATTATGACGCTGATGTTCTACCTTACATTTAGTGAACTGTGGTTTTAATTGTAGTGAATTAAAACTACAATTTAGCCGACGTTATCATTTTCATCAAACTTTCATGCATAAACAAGCTATTTTTTTGTGGAGCTGAGGTACCCGATAATCTTTGACATTTGTTTACGTTTGTTTGCGTCAATTGCTGTCACCTCTGTAGATGTAACAGCTGAGGTAGAGGCAAGGGATGATGACGCAAACGGTAATCGAGTGGTGTCCCATTTCTTAGGGGAACATTCGTACCCCGAGCCCTCTCAGATCGTTATCGAGGGGCAAGACAAAGACGTAGATAAAGGGGTAGGGGAAGGGGTAAGACAGAGTAATAGGACACAGTCTTAGTATCTGATTTTTGATACTTTTGACAACTCTCTGATAAAATATACAGTTGCAAGTGTATTTTAATCAGAAGACTTGGCCCCAAATGAACTGTTAGAACTTAACCCAAGACTAGACTTATTAACATGGACACTTCTCCTTCTGCGTAACCTATGGAGGCTGAGTTCTCACTACAAACTTTCACACTAACTTTCCCAATCTTAAAGTCAAATGTGATTTCAAATTGCACTTGGCTTTTAAAGTACAAAATAAATAAATAAATTGGGAAGTGTGAGAAGCCTAATGAGGTCCGAGGAGAGCCGGTTTGCTCTTGGACTGGAGTCTGGGGAAGTCCAAGGACCTGAGCCCAAAACAGAAGACCGTAATGAACAGGCCTAGATCCAGGTCTAAACCGGGACTACACAAGGACAACTCCCCACTGCCTGATTCCACCCTCACATATCTTATTCACATCGTAATGATTTTGTGGCATCAAAGTGGAGGATACTGACATGTAAAAATAATAACTCGGGAACTGAAGTAGAGTTTTTAACAGTCCTAAAGTGCACCGTGGAACTTTTCTGGTGGAGAGTCAGCTACATGCTGGTCTCCATGAAGATGTTATTGCTTTGCTAGGCATGCTGCACAGACTGGCATGAAGCTTATCGATCAATTTGCAGGTAAAAGCCCTATGCCCGATTTTCTCCTCGACTGAATGCTGTATAAATTCTAATTAGTGCTGTCAGGCGATTAAAAAAATGTATCTAATTAATTACAGGATTTGTAATTAATTAATCTAATTAATCGCATAAAAAAAAAAAAAAAATAGGTGGTATATTGTGCTCTCCCACAGTGCAAAAAAGGTGTCAAACGTGTGATTTATAGTGGTACAGTTAATATTACTCATGTTTTCATAGCATCCTTTCATTATGAAAATAATAGTTTGAGCACTCAATTAATAATATTTTAAAATCAACTCATATCATAGAGTTCTCAAATCACCCCATGTGCATGATTGAAAGGACAGTCAGAATTTGTAAAGCTGTGATTAAGGCCAAAGGTGGTTATTTTGATGAAAAAGCTATTTAACTTGATATTGTTACATTTTTTGCAATAATATGCCTTTACACATTATGAAATTTGCTTTAATATACCATTAAATTGATTTGTCATTACCAGTACGTCTTGTTAATATTATTTATGAAAGTTCAAAAATACATAATCGTCCTAATACTTTTGTCAGGCAGTGTAATTCAGCCTAAAATCTATCATACTGCACACAAAATAACCAAAAATTCCCACTAGAACAAAGAAAATAATACTCATGATAAACATTAACCCCCCAAAAATCTATTGTGCCATGTGTCATGTATTGAAACGATACACAGTAGTATTTACGGTGACAGGCCTAATAGACACACATGAATAGATTACACTGGTAGAATATGAAGTTGATAGTTACACAACAGCAGTGCGCTCCTCAGAGACAGCAGCTCTTCTTCAGAGGAGAGATTGACCTATTTTTGTCCAGATCGCTCTCACTCACCCTCCACAATCACAGCCTCACATCCTCAATAATTCACTACAGTTTAATAAACCTGCACAGGCCAAATGCACCGCTCTAACTACGATACGGGAACTACAAGACGATCTGTGGACGAGACCTCAGTTTTGAACTATAAAAATGTATTAAAGGTCCTGTATTACACAAACTGACTCTTGTGAGCTTTAAGTCATGTTATAATGTGCTTACCTCCTCAAAAACATACCTGGAGTTGTGTTTTGTTTCATTCACACATGTTTAACACACAAACGTTGCATATTTAGTTCTTCTCTCAAACAGATTGTTCCACCTTGTGATGTCATGTGATAAAACAGGTCCACTGTGTTTTAAACTCCATAAACGTTCACTAAAATCATGTGGGTAATTTCAGTCAAGGAACTGTCGATCTCTACTGAACTAAAGGTAAAAGGTACTGTAGCTGTTAACTTGGAAACTAGCGCTACGTGACATCACAAGGTGGAACAGAGCATTTTGAGCTTTAGAGATGAAGACAGACTAATAATAAAGGACTGTGTGAATGAAACAAAACACCATTCCAGGTATGTTTTTGTTGAGGTAACAATATTGTAACATGGTTTAAATCTCAAAAGAGTCCATTTTGTGCACTGAAAAAATGGTCTGAGAGGGATTTTTTTTTTTTTTAACGATTCTCTGTCCAGCGTGTTTAAACCTTACTAAGGTCGCTTGATTGTGGCTGATGTTAGACCTGCGTATTTTAATTACGCTGAGGAATCATCTCTGGTGAAGCTCCTCCATCAGGAATTCCCTGCCCCAAAACTTTTGGAGGGTAAATTCAAATGTGGCAGGACACAGGACAGTTACAGGAGCAGAGGACACACACTCAGGACACAGTTCAGGAGCAGAGGACACACTCAAGACACAGGACAGGAGCAGAGGACACACTCAGGACACAGGACAGGAGCAGAGGACACACTCAGGACACAGTTCAGGAGCAGAGGACACACTCAGGACACAGGACAGGAGCAGAGGACACACTCAGGACACAGTTCAGGAGTAGAGGACACACTCAGGACACAGTTCAGGAGCAGAGGACACACTCAGGACACAGGACAGGAGCAGAGGACACACTCAGGACACAGTTCAGGAGCAGAGGACACACTCAGGACACAGGACAGGAGCAGAGGACACACTCAGGACACAGGACAGGAGCAGAGGACACACTCAGGACACAGGACAGGAGCAGAGGACACACTCAGGACACAGGACAGGAGCAGAGGACACACTCAGGACACAGGACAGGAGCAGAGGACACACTCAGGACACAGTTCAGGAGCAGAGGACACACACTCAGGACACAGTTCAGGAGCAGAGGACACACTCAAGACACAGGACAGGAGCAGAGGACACACTCAGGACACAGGACAGGAGCAGAGGACACACTCAGGACACAGTTCAGGAGCAGAGGACACACTCAGGACACAGGACAGGAGCAGAGGACACACTCAGGACACAGGACAGGAGCAGAGGACACACACTCAGGACACAGGACAGGAGCAGAGGACACACTCAGGACACAGGACAGAAGCAGAGGACACACTCAGGACACAGTTCAGGAGCAGAGGACACACTCAGGACACAGGACAGGAGCAGAGGACACACTCAGGACACAGGACAGGAGCAGAGGACACTCAGGACACAGGACAGGAGCAGAGGACACACTCAGGACACAGGACAGGAGCAGAGGACACACTCAGGACACAGTTCAGGAGCAGAGGACACACACTCAGGACAGTTACAGGAGCTGAGTGTGTCCTCACACACTCAGGAAACAGGACAGGAGCAGAGGACACTGCGGTGTGTCCAGGAGGACTGTGAGAGCGGATGTGGAGGTAAAAGATTTTATCTGCTTCTCTGGCCTAGAATGTAGTCATTGGTAAAACATGTTTGTGGTGTTTTATTTGAAATAAGCGTTAATGTAAGGACTGTTTCCATGACAACATTTTTTAGCATCACTGTCCATCTACACGACTGTGACGGTTGTGACGCTTCCAGAGCCATTGACAAACAAACAGCGATATCCAGAGCGCTGCTGCAGCTGTGGGTGAGTTCATGACCGTTAGAGTTGATGTTTTTGTCGTTTTTTGTACCATTCTGAAAGTGAGATTATCAGTTCAAATAAAAAGATTAAAACAAAATAAAAATCTCCATCTTTCAGAAAAAAAGGAAGATGTTTGAGAACCAACAAAACACAGACCACAGATGAACAAAGTAAGTGAACCAAATAAAATTATTATAACAGAATTATATTTTTTCAACATATATTTCCTAGTGAATATTTATCATGTGTTTCAGGGTGATGTGGCAGTAGGAGGCCTTTATACCAGATGCCCTACCTGTTACTGCGAGGAAGAAAAGCAGCACATGGGGAGTATTGTTTCTGCATGTGCAATTCTAATGTTCACGTGATTCTGTTCTGGTCCAGTATTGTATTACAGAATAATAAATGCTTTAATTATATTTAAACATTTAGATCATCATATTGTGTTCATCATGTGTTATCCCTGTGTCCACAGGCCAAGACCAGAGCGTCTTCACTGGAATAAGTCCTCACACTGTGTGTGTCTGTACTTGTGCTCTCTTTGTGATTCTGTTTAAGACAAAACAGAACTGTGGAAAACTAAAGACTGTTTGTATTATTTTTCGGGCTGTCAGTTTAATGCATTAATTAGATTAATTAATTACACTGCAAATTAACACCTTATAAAAATTAACGCAATTAATTTTGAGTGGCAATTCAATGCACACGCATTTCAAATTTGGCATGCAAATTGTGGCAAGCAAATCGCTGCCAGGGCCTTTGAACGGCAACTTTATTTATAAAAAGAACGAAGACGGGACGATCAACAAGAACGTGGTGAATTGTCGCTTTTGTCAAAAAGAATTTTCTGATCACCAAAGCTGCTCCAGCCTGACGGATCATTTGAATGTGAAACACGTCCAGACAAGTTCATTGTTACCAGTGATAGTGCACACTTCACCAAACCACGCTCGCAGAATTTAGGAAACGAATGAGCAAAGTGACCACAGAAAAACTGACAAACTCAATTGTAAAGTAGGTTCACTCACAATCTCTCTCTCACACACACACTCTTAAAATGTGATTAATTAGATTAATTAATTACAAATCCTGTAATTAATTAGACTAATTTTAATCGCCTGACAGCACTAATTATTTTACTTTAAAACCCTTTAAGGGCATTTGAAGTTGCATGTTAAAATAATTGTGTAGGTAGAATGAAATTATACATAAAAAATAAAACCATAGAAAAGGCAAATTTTCAAGACAAGTTAATATAAGAATATACTTACATACACATAATCAGCATGAGATGATCACATTTCATGAACATGAAAAAGTGACGTTTATGTTCTGAGAAAAACATATGTGGGGGGGGATCGAAATAAGCTTCAAAACCTAAGCATAATTTTATTGCCTGCAACTGCTTTCCATATTTTCCCTATTTTTCAGCGTGTAATATAGGCCCTTTAAATTAAGATGCAGACAGCACACTGTGGTCTCATTTTGACCCTAAGAGCTGCTTTTACCATTTTTACAAAACAAAATGTACATGAAAATATGGATACAGCCCCTTTAACGTAGGCTATATGTATAATGTATAATTTTGTACATTATGTATTATAATGTTGTGTGATGTATAAATAAATTACAAGATTGTTTTCCAAGAAGAAACAAATCAGCAGGATTCCTTGGATAAAAAATAGGTCTAAACAACTATGCGACAAAATGGGGCCAATTTAAAATGCAAACATGCTTTTAATTACATTTCAGTTACATTTCAAAAGTGAATAATTTAGCATTCTGTTTCTAAATACTTCTACCAAGCGTTTGCATTTTCCTAAACACACAATACATACATTAAAGAAGGATTATAAACCTCGAGTGAACCCGGGTCACTGCAGTTAAACCCGGTCAGAACAGCTTGACCTGGTGAAACACTGTAGTTTAAAGCTGCACTGTGTAACTATGGTGGAGGGGACAGGCCACAGTTACAAGTCAAATCTGTGAAGAGGCGATCCACTTCAGAAGAAAGATGCAAATAATGCATTAATATTGCAATAACATCCCCATGATTGCCGATTTCATCTTGAGCATTGTTTTAAAGTTGCACTGTGTAACTTTTTAGGTAAGGGTCTGCCTTCTGCTTGTTTCAAGAAGAAGAAGTGAACTTTATTGATCTCACACTGGAGAAATTCTTCTCTGCATTTTAACCCATCCTATATATATACAGTATATATATTAGGAGCAGTGGGCAGCACACACATTAGGGCGCCCGGGGACCATCTCCATGATCTTCTTGCTTCGGTTTGGTCAGGACCTAAGCTGGAGGATTTTATCTATGGTGCATGTTTTGGGTTGATGGGGGAAACCGGAGTGCCCGGAGGAAACCCATCCAGACACGGGGAGAACATGCAAACTCCACACAGAAAGGCCCAGGTGACCCGGGGATCGAACCCAGACCATGCATGCAAACTCCACACAGAACACACACAGAAAGGCCTGGGCGACCCGGGGATCGAACCCGGAACCTTCTTGCTGTGAAGCAAGAGCGCTAACCACTCAGCTACCGTGCCGCCAGAGAAGCCGTGCCATGGAGAAGTTATTGATTATTTGGACTACTACTACTACTACTATACTACTACTAATAATAATAATAATGCATCCATTTTATATAGCACTTTTCTTGACAGACGAATGTTCCATAGTATGTATAATCTCCATGGACACAAGCAGTTGACACAACCAGACCAAGTTACAGACCAGTTCTGTGGAGGAACAACCTCGCTCACAGGAAGAATGCGTGACTTTTGAGGACTTTTGAAATACCTGTAATGAATAAATGTAAGCAATAATAAATGTTGATGCAATACTATCTCCATGGAAACAAGCAAAAGGCTCACCCCCTCCAGAAAAGTTACATAGTGCTTAAAGGTTCTGTATTACTCAAAATGGTCTCTTGTGAGCTTTGTTATAATGTTGTTTCCTCATCAAAAACATACGTGGAGTTGTGTTTTGTTTCATTCACACATGTTTGAGTAATCCTTTATAATTAGTCTGTTTGCATCTCCAAAGCTCAAAATGTTCCGTTCCACCTTGTGATGTCATTTAGCAGTAATTTTCAAGTAAACAGCTATATTTTACTCTTAGTTCAGTAGAGATGGGCATTTCCAGGGCTGAAATCATCCAAATGATTCTAGTGAAGGTGTATGGAGTGGAGCACATGTATAACCACATGACATCACAAGGTGGAACAGACTTTTTTTCTGCTTGAGAGAAGAACTCATCCTAAATACTCAGAGTTTGTGTGTTAAACATGAATGAAACAAAAACACAACTCCAGGTATGTTCTTCATGAAGAAACAACATTATAACAGATCAGAAAAAAGCCTAATATTGGCCCTTTATGTTTTGATTTTAGTTCATTTAGATGTTAAAGGGATAGTGCATTTTTTTTTTAAATGTTAATCTGTATGGCTTCCCCGTCAACAGGGTCCTGAGATTAACACGGACTTACCCATGACAGCGTGATCTGAGCCCAGTTCTCCTCCATTAACGTAGCTCGTAAATGTAGCTCCGGTAAGTTTGCGGGGACAATTTAATAAAGCTTGTTTTTCTTCTCAAAACAACGTTTGTCCGAAAAGTATACAGGGGGTCCTCGGGTTACGACGGTCTCGGGTTACGACGTTTCGTGGTTACGACGTTTCGTGGTTACGAACGCGCCCCCATTAAAAATATATATATATATATATATTACGCGTCATTCCGTCTTACGCGGTTTAGCGTGGTAAGAGATGTAAACAAACGCGAACGGCGCACGGCGGAAGAATACGCTTTGTTGTGGTTGTAGGGAGAAGAAGACGGCCTCGTGTGCATGCCCAATGTGGGCGGAAGTACCTGATGTGGGCTCTGATCTGCTCCTATGAAAGCGACAGTGATAACCAAGCAGCGTAGTGGTCTAATTATTGAGATGGAAAGGTTATTAGTGCTTTGGTTGGAAGATCAAAGGCAAAATCCGACTTACGACGAAATTCGGGTTACGACGTGTCTTAAAGGGATATGCCATCCCCAGGTCAAATTTGGGCATCTCCCCACAGTCCAGAGACTAAAATAAGTGGTGGAAAGCGTTTTCCTGCTCACCCAGCCATTGTCCGAGTCTGTCGCCACTGACCGCCGCGGTATCTGCAGCTACTCCGCCTTAGACTGGAGTCTAACGTCGCCAGAGAAAGATTTCGGCCAAAAGGAATTAATTTGCTCGAAGCGTTTCCCAATTACTTTATGTGTAGTGCGCATTCATATCGAGTGCAAATAAATGTGCAAATCAACACGGAGAGCTTAACTTGGTCATTTTGGGTGGGAACTATTTTCCAGTGCGGAAGAATACAGCCGTATCACGCACCACGTTGTGCAACAGGGGAACTCCCTTCCCGGTGCGTAACAGGGATTCCCCTGGGAATTGGGAAACGCATCGAGCAAATTAATTCCTTTTGGCCGAAATCTTTCTCTGGCGACGTTAGACTCCAGTCTAAGGCGGAGGAGCACCAGATACCGCGGCGGTCAGTGGCGACAGACTCGGACAATGGCTGGGTGAGCAGGAAAACGCTTTCCACCACTTATTTTAGTCTCTGGACTGTGGGGAGATGCCCAAATTTGACCTGGGGGTGGCATATCCCTTTAAGAACGGATCAACGTCGTAACCCGAGGACCCCCTGTATTTGCATCACAAACAGTTGTCCGCTAAAAATTCAGCAGCGTAATTCGCATTCGCATATTTTCTTTCTAGATTTGTATCACTGCGCACATATTAGCTCTATTAGCCTGTTCACTTTTAAACATCCGCCGTACCACATCCGCTAAAAGTTAACGGGCTAATATAGCTAATATACGTGCAGTGATATGAATCGAGAGAAAATATGCGAACGCGAATTACGCTGCTGAATTTTTAGAGGACAACTGTTTGAGCCGCAAATATATCACTTTTCGGACAAATGTTGTTTTGAGAAGAATAACAAGCTTTATTAAATTGTCCCCGCGAACTTACCGGAACTACGTTTACGAGCTACGTTAGCGGAGGATAACCGGGACCACATCACGCTGTCATGGGTAAGTCAGTGTTAATCTCAGGACACTGTTGAAGGGGAAGCCATACAGATTAACATAAAAACAAACGCACTATCCCTTTAATATAGCTCCGATATTTTACCAAGCACTAATGAATCTGGTCAAATTAGGGGCATGTATCATCAACATATCATAAACAAGTATTTTTTTCCTTTTAACTAAAATATTCTATTGTTTTTATGCAGCATGTTTTTCCCTCTCTCCCAGGAGCCACACAGAACAAAGACCACAGCGCTACGCCTGATTGTCACTGCATTATAAATAACTCCACCTGGTGCATCTGCATGCTGGGGGGTTTTAATTGGACTATTTTGAGTGGGACATTATTCGGGTAGAAGAGGAAAAAAAAACATACGTTAAATAATACAGTAAAAAAATAGTCCTGAAGTGTGAACGGCTTGTTGCATCAGCCAGTAGTGACATCAGGAGTCAGCTGACCTCCACAGTTAATCGTGTACTGTCGTGTGTGCTTTATGGACAAAACGAGGAAGGGCACGGCAACAGGGCTACACTGCAGTTTAAAGCTCCAACCTGTAATATTTTAGCCAAAAATACACACAATCAAAAGATTAAAAAAAAAAAACATGTGTTCTTACTGTGAGCATCCTTGTTATAATATTCCACAGTTTGGTTTAAAAACTACACTACCAGTCAAAAGTTTGGACACATCTTACATGTAGTAAAGGGAAACAGGTAAATAAATCTATTAAATATAAATCTTTAAAGTAGCCTGCTTTGTCCAAAAAAAAAAAATTGTAGTTATTTAACTTTTTTTTTTCTTTACTACATAATTCCATATGTCTTACTTTACCTACAGCTCTGGAAAAAAAAAACAAGAGACCACTGCATTTTTTTCTGAAATCAGCATCTCTACATGTATTACAGCCATTCCATTCCAGCGTCTGTTGAATTCCAGCACAAACACAAAACTGAGCTACTTCAGTTCTTGCACCAGGAGTGGAATAAAGTCACCCAAGAACAATGTGAAAGACTTGTGGAGAGCATGCAAAGACGAATGAAAGCTGTGATTAAAAATAAGCGTCACTGCACCAAATATTGATTTGTGACCTCTTCTTAAAGGCAAATTAACGTTTTTTTTTACAATCTGAGCCTTCTTTCGGCAATAAAACAAGTAGTTTTACTCACCCATAGCATTTTTCTGTCAATTGGAGCAGTATCGCAGAATTTATGTTGAGCCGTTCTGTTCTACTAATGATCCCGTATCCGTTAACATGGTGCTGTATCATATGCTCGGGGCATTACTTTGCGGTGTCCAAATAACACAAACTTTAGCACTTTTCAAATCATAGAAGCCCGATGTCTTAATGTAAGATTTCGTTTAAAGCAAAAGTGGCCTGTAATCCGAGATTTAGCCATAGTTTTGAGTAGATGAGGACGCCAGTGCGCATGCGCGGACTGTGCTCTCAGCTCCCGGGACGCAAAGCTGAAAACTATGGATAAATCTCGGATTACAGGCCACTTTTGCTTCAAACGAAATCTTACATTAAGACATCGGGCTTCTATGATTTGAAAAGTGCTAAAGTTTGTGTTATTTGGAGACCGCAAAGTAATGCCCCGAATACAAATGCTAACGGATACGCTACAACATAACTTTCTTCAAACAGCTCCAAATGACATGAACGTGATATGGGTGAGTCAAACGACTTGTTTTATTACCGAAAGAAGGCTCAGATTGTAAAATAACGTTACTTTTCCTTTAAGTGTAAACATTAGTATTATGTTGTTTTAAAATGAATTTGATCTTGTTTCTTTGCATTGTTTGAGGTCTGAAAACATGTATCTTTTTTGTTATTTTGACCATTTGTCATTTTCTGCAAATAAATGCTCTAAACAATAATATTTTTATTTGGAATTTGGAGGAAATGTTGTCAGTAGTTTATGACTTAAAAAAATGTTCCTTTTGCCCACATACCTAGAAGTAGTAAAATCAGAAAAACTTATCATTTTGCAGTGGTCTTTTATTGTTTTCCAGAGCTGTGTTATACTGTGAGCATCCTTGCTATATTATTACAGATTTTGGTTTAAAAACTACACTACCAATCAAAAGTTTGGACACACCTTCTTATTCTTTTATGTAGTAAAGGGAAAAAGGTAAATAAATCTACTAAATATATATATTCAAATTTTTAAAGTAGCCTGCTTTGTAAAAAAAAAAAAAAAAAAAAGTAGTTATTTAACTTTTTTTTCCTTTACTACATAATTCCAAACGTCTTCAAATATTTAATGCCATCTGTGTAAGTATATATAATGTAGAATTATGCAGGTGACGTGCAAACTCCAGAAAGTTACGCAGTGTGGCTTTAACTATGAATTTATGAGAAACAACCTCAGAAATATAGAAGATATATAAGAATAAGAATAAGATAAGATATATAATAATATAGAAGAGTTAACAACTAATGAAACACAGTTTTGGAAATAAACGTAATTGTGTTTTTGTTTTTATATTCCAATTTCCATTTGTGATTTGTGCGATTCAAATTTTTAAAGGCATGTTGTGCTGCGGCTATATAGTTATAATCTACGACACCGATGGATCATTATGTTAGAATTTGCACATTAAATT
Organism: Paratrypauchen microcephalus; assembly: GCA_036785185.1. Lineage (NCBI taxonomy): Eukaryota > Metazoa > Chordata > Actinopteri > Gobiiformes > Gobiidae > Paratrypauchen > Paratrypauchen microcephalus. Next base: position 10,565,907 of record JAVJIX010000013.1, on the reverse strand, counting down.
AATCAAGTCAGAAAACTGCGCTGTCCAACAGAAGTGTCATCACATCAAAGAGCCGTGAAGTTGTCGGCGCCTCCTGTGGACAGCTGCACATCACGCTAACGAAAAGCAGATTTTATTTATTTGTACCAAAATCACTATGTGGCACTGTCGAATCCTACGTGTATCACTGATTAACAAAATTAAATTAGTGAATGAGTTAAGTACAGAGCAGTGGGTTTATACCGGTGGTGAAAACGGGGGTTGATCGGCAAAATGGCATCTTGAAAATAAGAGATTAAGGGCCTGTTTACACAAGAATGCTTAAGGGTAAAAATGAGAAAATATTTTATCAGAAGTGCCTTTCGTTTAGACGGTGACGGCGTTTTGGGGGCTTAAAAACGCAAAAAACTGAAACAGCCCTCCAAAGTGGAAAACTTGAATACGCTCCACCATAGCGTTTTCGTCTACACTGCCGCAAAACTCTGGTCAAATCTGCTGACGTCACGTACACGTTTACGTCACATCGGTCCATATATCAGTGTACGTTGTTTGGCAGGACTCCCAGTGCACACCTTGTTGTGTCTGACATGTTCTGAAGCAATAGTTTAACTTCTTCGTCTGACCACACAATTTTTTTTTTTTGCTACCGGTAGCCATGTTTTGTTTTGCTTTTCGCGGCGCAGATGAGAAGAAGGAAAATTCTACACATGCGCACGGACATAGTGATAATATACTCAACAAAAATATAAACGCAACACTTTTGTTTTTGCTCCCATTTTTCATGAGATGGACCCAAATATCCAAAATTCACTCCAGATACACAACACTACCATTTCTCTCAAACATTGTTCACAAATCTGTCCAAATGTGTGACAGCGAGCACCTCTGCCCCGCCGAGACAATCCACCCCACCTCACAGGTGCGCCACATCAAGATGCCGATCCGACATCATGATCAGTGCACAGGTGTGCCTTAGACTGCCCACAATAAAAGGCCACCCTGAAATGTGCATTTTTTTTGCTTTATTGGGGGTCTGGGGACTCAGAACCAGTCAGTATCTGGTGTGACCACCATTTGCCTCATGCAGTGCAACACATCTTCTTCGCATAGAGTTTATCAGATTGTCAATTGTGGCCTGTGGAATGTTGGTCCACATTTCAGGGTGGCCTTTTATTGTGGGCAGTCTAAGGCACACCTGTGCACTGGTCATGATGTCGGATTGGCATCTTGATGTGGCGCACCTGTGAGGTGGGGTGGATTGTCTCGGCGGGGCAGAGGTGGACAGATTTGAGAACAATGTTTGAGAGAAATGGTAGTGTTGTGTATCTGGAGTGAATTTTGGATCTTTGGGTCCATCTCTGGAAAAATGGGAGCAAAAACAAAAGTGTTGCGTTTATATTTTTGTTGAGTGTATATCACAGCACCACCTAGCCGCCTGCCATGCATAGCCAATCGAATTCCACACACTTTCGCGTCACCGTATGCACGCAGATTTTCTCCCGAAAGCGCTCGTCTAAGCACAGAATAAAAAGTGAAGACGCCACTTTTCCGTCTTCTGTTCAGACCATCATCATATAAACGTAGCCTAAAGATTATTTATTATTATTACTTATTTTATTATTACTTATTTTATTCCATTCTTACCTGCATGCACTTTTTCTTTCTTGTTCAAACTGTCCCTACCTGGAGCTACTGTGGCAAGTAAATTTCTCCTGTGTGAGATCAATAAAGTCTTATCGTACCTTAAAGATTACTCAAACATGCACAAATCATTCCAAATACTCCGAGAGGGGAAATGAGAAGTGGAAATAACTATAACATGGTTGAAAACTCTGAAAAGTCGATCTTACATTAATAGGCCTGCTTTATAAAGGACTCCATATACACACAAAAAAATCACCTTTAAATATATTTTTTTGGAAATAAATGCAATTCATATCCTATTTTTTTGTTTCCACTTGATTATTCCGAGACACACAATGAGCCAGGAATCAGCTCAGGGCTTCCACCATCTGCCATTTTAAATATAGCTTTATTACATAACATACTATAGAGACCCATCTAGGTTAAACTGTTCTTTTGCGTTTCCATTCATTCATTTAAAAGTAAAATTTGATTCAGAGTCTAGTTTCTGCGAAGTCCCGCCATGCAGAAGTAATCTTATCACACAGGGTTAGTGTGATTTTAATAGTATGCATTTAGGTCCCATATCCGTGCTCTATAAATAGAACACGTTCTCCTGTTACATAAAATCACAAATATAAAACAAAGCTCCTCAACAAACTATCCTGGAATTGTATGTTTGTTTTCAATTTGTGTATAAATTTGATTTCTACTAATTGTAATGTAACAGTTACTCTGTAGTAGTAGTAGTAGTAGTAGTAGTAGTAGTAGTAGTAGTAGTAGTAGTAGCTGGAGGAGCAGTTGTAGGAGTAGTTAGCTGTATTGTTTGTGTAGTAGCAGTACTAATAGTAGTAGTAGTAGCTGTAGTAGTAGTAGTAGTAGTAGTAGTAGTAGTAGTAGTAGTAGTAGTAGTAGTAGTAGTAGTAGTAGTAGTAACAGGAGGAGTAGTTGCAGGAGTAGTTGTGGGAGCTGTACTTTTTGTGTAGTAGCAGTAGTAGTAGGAGTAACAGTAGTAGTAGTACTAAGAGCTGCAGTTGTAGTATTACTAGCTGTAGCTGTAGTAGTAGTAGCAGTGGTTGTAGTAGTAGTAGTAGTAGTAGTAGCTGGAAGAGTAGTTGTAGGAGTAGTTAGCTGTATTGTTTGTGTAGTAGCAGTAATAGTAGTAGTAGCTGTAGTATTAGTAGTAGTAGTAGTAGTAGTAACTGGAGGAGTAGTTGTATGAGTAGTTGAAGTAGCTGTACTTTTTGTGTAGTAGCAGTTACATTACAAGTAGTAATAGTAGTAGTAGCAGTAATAGTTGCTGTAATAGTAGTTGGCACAGGTAGGCAAGAACAACGTCATGTTGGAGTCAACTGTGAGGCACAGTTTTTTCCTTGCACTGGGTTACTCTGTAGCACTAGTAGTAGTAGTAGTAGATGTAGTAGTAGTAGTAGTAGTAGCAGTAGTAGTAGTAGTAGATGTAGTAGATGTTGTAATAGTAGCTGATGATCTTACACTGCTCCAAAGTTGAGGAGTGTTTGGATTGTGCGCCAATCAAGTTGTGTAATAAATAAATAAATAATGAGCGATGTGGACTGTCCTTATTCATTTTAATGAGACAAACACAAGGCCACAGAAGAAACTACTGTAAACACACAACCCACCTGTGGATGAAAGAACACACACATCACAGCACACACACCAGGAGGAGGAGGGGGGGGGGAGAGGGACAAGTGAGAGAGAGAGAGAGAGGGGAAGAAGGGATGGAGAGAGAGAAAGAAAGAAAGTGAAAAAAGTAAGCGATGTGGGAGAGAGAGGAAGGGAGGTCAAGTAAAAAAGAGAAAGCAGTAGTTGTAGAAGCAAGTTTAGTAGTAGTAGCAGTAGTAGCAATAGTAGCTGTTGTTGTATCACTTGCAGTTATAGTAGTAGTAGTAGTAGTAGTAGTAGTAGTAGTAGTATCAGAATATCTGTTTTAGTGATATTAATCTAGTTTAATGCATTGGAGTTTGAGGAAAGTCTCAGGAGAACAGTGACGTGCGCAGTATAGTAGCATTATTAGAAGTAGTACTAGTACTACTAGTAGTAGTAGTAGTAGTAGTAGTATCAGAATATCTGTTTTAGTTATATTAATCTAGTTTAATGCATTTGGAGTTTGAGGAAAGTCTCAGGAGAGTGGTGACTTGTGCAGTAATAGTAGTAGTTATAGTAGTAGTAGTGGTAGTAGTATTAGTCGAAGTAGTAATAGTAATGAGTGTTGTAGTAGTAGCAGCAGCAGCAGCAGCAGCAGCAGTAATAGTAGTAGCAGAATATCTGTTGTAGTGGTTTTAATCTAGTTCCATGTGGTTGGAGTGTGAGGAGAGTCTTAGGAGAACAGTGACATGTGCGGTATAGTAGGAGTAGTAGTATTAAGTAGTAGTAGTAGTAGTAGTAGTAGTAGTAGCAGAGGCAGTAGTAGTATAAGAATATCTTTTGCAATGATGTTAATCTAGCTCCATGTGGTTGGAGTGTGTGGAGAGTCTTAGGAGAACAGTGACGTGTGCGGTATAGTAGGAGTAGTAGTATTAAGTAGTAGTAGTAGCAGAGGCTGTAGTAGTATCAGAATATATTTTGCAGTGATGTTAATCTAGTTCCATGTGGTTGGAGCATGCGGAGAGTCTCAGGAGAACAGTGACGTGTGCAGTATAGTAGCAGTAGTAATAGTAGTAGTAGTAGTAGCAGAGGCTGTAGTAGTATCAGAATATATTTTGCAGTGATGTTAATCTAGTTCCATGTGGTTGGAGTGTGCGGAGAGTCTCAGGAGAACAGTGACGTGTGCAGAGGATTCCCCCGTCCGCTCGGAGCAGTTTCACTTTTAGTTCAGTGTAATTATTCAAGTGCTCTGATAATTACTGCAACAGGAGCTCAATCCGACACTGCTCTAATTAATTTACAATAAAAGTGTGTCTTTACGTATTTTTTTATGGTTTTTCAAACGTTTTAAAGAGCCAATGTAACTTTTGGGTGGAGGAATGGAGATGTTATTGCTTTGCCTGGAATGTTCCACAGTATGGCATAAAATGTATATCTACACCCATGGAGACAAGCCAGTCATGCCAGTAGGCTAAGTTACAGGTCAGATCTGTGAAGAGGCAACCCCGCTCAATGTAAACATGCATGTTTTTAAGGTAAATGTAAAATAAAATGAATGCGAGATAAACAAGATTAATTGCAGGCAAAGCAATAACAGCTTTATGGAAACAAACAGGTGGCAGACCCTCCACAAGAAAACACATCAGAGCACATTTTATGACAGTTCCAAGTTTTAATAATCTTAAAATACTGCTAAATAATTACAGGGTCTTTACCAACACTTTTTGCTTCATTCTAAAATAGAAAAAACTTAAATTGTTATTACAGTCTACTACGTTTAGAAAGGCAGAGGTCACGCACATGGCTGGTTTTCACGTGTTTTGGCGTAACCTTAAGCTCAGTGAGTCTTAGTTCAGATGGGATTGTTCAGTGGAGCCAAAAGGATTAGAAGCACAAGTCGAATTCTTGAAATTTCTGCTGCAAAATTGACCAAATGTTTTCAGACTCACCAATCAATCGTCTATTTTTTTTTAAAACCAGCAACAATCTTTTTTTTTTTAGACTATGACTGGTGAAAACTGCATCTTGGGCAAAATTAACTGTTACCAAAACCAAATGACTATAACATACAAACACAAACATAGCCCATACTGCAATACGTAAAATCTAGCAAAGTAACTTGAAATAAAAGTGTTTTGTCTTGATCGCATTAACTTTGGCTTGACAAGTAAAACAGTCTTCAGAAATAGAAGAAAACAACACTTTTTGTAAATAAGAAAACACTCTTTGCATTAAAAATAACAAACGAATGCTTTAATTAAGATAAGAAATCATATTCCCTTCATAGTCAGTTGAATCTACCCAAAAGTTCTTACTTGAAATAAGAACTTTTTATCTTGATTGCAGTAAATTTCACTTGACAAGTAAAACCATCTCTAGAAATAGAAGAAAATAACACTTTTTGTAATTAAGAAAACACAAACTAATGCTTTAATTAAGATAAGAAATCATATTCCAATGGTAGTCAAGTTGAATCTACCCAAAAGTTCTTTAAGTTACCTAGATATTATTTTTTGAGGTGCACATGGGGAGTTATGGGTGCAGTAGCTCAAAATTACATTTAAAAAAAACAACATAAGAATAACTATAACATATAAATAATACTATACAGCTCTGGAAAAAATAAGAGACTACTGCATTTTTTTCTGAAATCAGCATCTCTACATGTATTACAGCCATTCCATTCCAGCGTCTGTTGAATTCCAACACAAACACAAAGCTGAGCTACTTCAGTTCTTGCACCAGGAGTGGAATAAAGTCACCCAAGAACAATGTGAAAGACTTGTGGAGAGCATGCCAAGACGCATGAAAGCTGTGATTAAAAATAAGGGTTATTGCACCAAATGTTGATTTCTGAACTCTTCTTAAGTGTAAACATTAGTATTATGTTGTTTTAAAATGAATTTGATCTTGTTTCTTTGCATTGTTTGAAGTATGAAAACATGTATCTTTTTTGTTATTTTGACCATTTGTCATTTTCTGCAAATAAATGCTCTAAACAATATTTTTATTTGGAATTTGGGGAGAAATGTTGTCAGTAGGTTATAGACTCAAACAAAAATGTTCCTTTTGCCCAAACACATACCTATAAGTAGTAAAATCAGAAAAAATTGATCATTTTGCAGTGGTCTCTTATTTTTTTCCAGAGCTGTATGTACATGTAGCACAGATTGCAAACCTCTCTTTGCTCCCTCTACTGTATGCATTTGACCTGATTAATAAATACAACTCTTAGAATAGTGCATCTGGATCTATACATCATCATAAGAAAATAAGATGTGAAGCCAATTACATCAATAGTGCTTTGTGGATGCGCTTTAGAAATATGGACAGTGCAGATTACAGTGGTCAGATAGGGATTAAACTTAAAGCGTGCTGTAGTCTCGTCTCCTAAAGGCAGAGGCAGATGGAGAGGTTCTGTGTTGTGCCGTTTAAAAGATTGAGCTGCTCTTAAAGACTCCCTAAGAAACAGACTGTCCGGATAAGATTCTTAACTCGCCGTAAAGAATCCAGCCAGGCTAATTGGACTAGCAACTGACCCATCTTAACGTAAAGCTGCTAGAGGTATGTGATGTAATGTGAGGTAAAATATGCACAAAATCTAAATACAAAGGACGACGAAATTGGCATACTAGTTAAAACGAAAACGTTTCGCCGCTCATCTGAGTGGCTTCGTCAGAACTGGCGAAGCCACTCGGATGAGCGGCGAAACGTTTTCGACCAAACAAACTTTGTCCAGTTGACAAATTGAATTTCTCCTTTTGCCATGGATTCTACCTGGATGACTGAGGGATTCTTCACACGTGATAAAGAGATCATTTACTTGATTCGTGAAATTTTTCGCGCCTTCATTTTTTTTCAGATGAAGACAAAATAACTAGTGAAATTTTTAACCTAAATGATTTTGTTAAGAAATTGTGTGTAATTTCCAAATTTGTAAATAATAATACTTATAATATAATATTACCAAGTATTAAAACTACATACAACTCTGGGGGGAAAAAGAGACCACTGCAAAATTATCAGTTTTTCTGATTTTGCTACTGTGTTTTGTGTACTGTGTTTGGGCAAAAGGCAAAAGATTTTTTGTTTGAGTCTATAAACTACTGACAACATTTCCCCCAAATTCCAAATAAAGTATTATCATTTAGAGCATTTATTTGCGGAAAATGACAAATAACAAAAAATATACATGTTTTCAGACCTCAAACAAGATCAAATTCATTTTAAAACAACATAATACAAAATGTAGCAGTCCAGATCTGTCTGGACTGCTGCCCCCGTGACCCAGCAATGGAAAAGTGGAAGATGATGGATGGATGGATAATACTAATGTTGACACTTAAGAAGAGTTCAGAAATCAATATTTGGTGCAATAACCCTTGTTTTTAATCACAGCTTTCATGCGTCTTGGCATGCTCTCCACAAGTCTTTCACATTGTTCTTGGGTGACTTTATTCCACTCCTGGTGCAAGAGCTGAAGTAGCTCAGCTTTGTGTTTGTGTTGTGAATTCAACAGACGCTGGGATGGAATGGCTGTAATACATGTAGAGACGCTGATTTCAGAAAAAAATGCAGTGGTCTCTTATTTTTTTCCAGAGCTGTATAGTTTTTCTTTGACAGTCTATTTCTATCATAATTAGTCTATAAAGACAAACCTCTTAGTGCTCATCATATAAAGCTATAGTAATCTAGATGCATTTTCTCCTTTGTCTCATTAGCGACACTGGTTGCTGGTTAAATTCCTGGTCTGAAGCAGAGCATTTATGGATCAGATGAATTAATCCAATTTTGCAGCGGCTGGTGAGAGGTGAGGACAGCAGGGCTCTAATGAACCCACTATCTGTCAGTGTGCATTGAGTCAAAGCTGTATACAAGAGACTGCACTTTATTATACAGTACATGGACACATACAAAAAAATAAAACCTAAAGAGTTGACTTTATTTCTACATATACGTTTACAAAAGTATGCCTTATTTGACACCAGTCTCTTATTTAGAAGTTTTCTTACCATTTTTATATTTTTTAGTCTTTGTTATTGTAATACAATGTGATGTTTGAGCTACTGTGTCCAAGTAATTTCCTTTATGGATCAATAAAGTTTGTCTAAGTCTAAATCTAAAGGGCAGGTCTGTCACGATGGCAGTATTCAAAGTTTAATATATTGCTGAAGTAAATGTAGATTATAACAGTGAAACAAATGTATGCCACTGGCACAATAAATAACGCAAGAGCAGATTTATTTTTAAAAAACTAACTATTCTAACTCTACAGTATTGTTAAAAAACAACAAGCTGTAATAAAGAAATAGCAGAATGAAACTCTTATCTCTCTAATACTTAATTTGCATCTATCATGACTATAACTTTTCTGATGGAGGGACCGTCAGATGTTTTTCTCCATGGAGATGTTATTGCTTTTTCTGGAATGTTTCACAGTATGGCATTAAACCTTTCTGTCTTCACGGAGACCAAATAGACCATGGAGAGATGGGCGGAGAGGCGACCCCGCTCACGGTCAGAATGCCTGTTTTTCTAGGTATTCTGAGCTATAAAACCACCTGTAATTGAATAAATGTAAAGTAGAGCTGTTTAAAGTCATACTGTGGAACATTCCAGGCAGAGCAATGACATATCCATAGAAACTGAAAACAGGTGATGGACCCTGACAAAACAAAATAACAAAAAAACTAAAAAGTTACATAGTGGATTTTAATTGATCATTTTTACGTCTTAAATCTTATCATATAGTCAAAAAATAACAAAAGTGTCCCAGTAGTGAAAAGAAAAAGTACACGCGATAAATACTGATCCCAAAAAATATTGTTCCAGTTTTCATATGCTGAAAGATAAGTTGGTATAGTAATTATCATGACAGGCCTAGTAAAGGGTAGGATTACTTCAAATGTGAATAAATTATCTTAGAACCTAAATTAACCCATAGTAGTATGTTTTTAATCGGGAGGTCCACGCTGTTGTTAATAAAAAAATAGTTTTGTGTAGAATCCCTCAGTCATCCAGGTAGAATCCATGGCAAAAGAAGAAATTCAAGACTCAAGAAGAAATCTGTCAACTGGACAAAAGTTTATTTGGTTGAATACGTTTTGCAGCTCATCCAAGCTGCTTCTTCAGTTCTGGTCAGACGCTGGTGGACACTGCCTATATCTGCCTGAAGGGAGGAGCTAACTACAATGAAATTACTCTGAAACTATCACACCTATTTGTTTTCAGTTTCTGTTAGTTAGGTAGGCCTATTAGATCTGCAGTGGGAGTGGAGTGTGGGTCTTGTTAGCAGAACCATTCAGGGTCATAATGGGTGTTTTCACACCTCTGGACCTGACCTCGCTAGCCCTATTGTTTTTTATTGTTTTTATTTGTTTTGAATTAGGATAGAGTTATAGACGGGAGACAAATGATGTCTGAGACCTCCATTTCTGTTCAAGAAAGGATTCTCTTTCTTGTCAAAAATAGCCTCTTTAACTTTACTCTCAAACCAGTTCTTTTCTCTGGCCAAGATCTGTACCTCACTGTCCTCAAAGGAGTGACCCGTGGCTTCTAGGTGGAGATGTACGGCATTCTGAGGTCCACTCTGGCTTTCTCTGTGTTGGTACATCCTCTTGTGAAGTGGCTGTTTTGTTTCTCCACTGTAGCGCTCACTGCAGTCTTCACTACACTGACTAGAGTAGACCACAATGCTTTGGTTGTGGCTCGGTGTTTTGTCCTTTGAATTAGTTTTATACTATTTTGTCAAAAAGGTAAATGGTATGTTAATTTATTGATGTTTGTAATGCTTTATTGGATAGGACCATGGAGGAGTTGCAGCAAACCATGGCTGAAAGAGCAAACAAAATGTCTGAATTCAAACCATCAACACCAAGGTGTGCGCTCTACCTGCTCATTTGTGACGCTTATTCAAACAAATGAACTACACCATTTTTTAATGAACATTTTCTGTACAGTTTTCTTATTATTTATTTCCCCTGATCCTCTCTGCTCCTTTAGTTTTTGATCTGACAGTAGTAACATAATGCGTCTCCGCTGACAGCTTCCTGTGAACTACAAACAAACCCACGCTGCACGGGGGTTCCTTCAGAAGAGGCGAGCGGTAATGAGAGGGTGAGATGAAATACGACATACAACATACACTTACGAACAAGAGCATCTGGGTTTTACTGACTTAAATGGCATGACTACATCGAAAACAGTCCAATTTATAACCGCTGAAATAGGTCATTATGTTCACCTTGCTAGTACTAGGTAGAGTCATCAAAAGTATCGAAAATCAGATACTAATCGACACTAAAAGTAGTACCGAAACTAGATACTCATCTGAATAAGCATCAATACTAAAAAGTCACATTCACCGGACCGAAATTAACCTTTCCTGAAGCTTTAGAATGATCTAGAGCTGTATCAGGAGAAATATAAGAGCAGATAGACAAGTATACACCCATGGACCACTGTGGAACCCACCGTGACCACTGAGGGATTACGCAGATATAAAACCACAAGACCACATGGTAATATAAATGTGTGAGTGTTTTTATTATCATTGCGGTATCGGAATCGGTATTGTTTCTTAGTTTTTTAGTTTAGTTTCTTAGTTTATTAAGGACAGTGTGCAGTTTCATTAAAAAGATGTCTGCACCAGATTTAGCTCAAAGCTAATTTCCATCTGCACTCCTCACAAAGCATCAATAGTATCTAAATTGAGTTTTACATTTTAGTATCGTGACAACACTAGTGCTAGCTCTCCTCCTTATCCCTATAGTCCACATTTAGACTACGTCCACACGACAACGCTCCTGGATTATTATTTTTTTAATGCGGGTTGAAAAAAATTCACGTCCACACAGGTGTCGGATCAGTAAATATTCGTGTCCAGACAAAAACGGAGCGCTGAGTGAAAACGATGTAATACATATGCCACACCGATATGTGGTGCTGTAAACAGGAAACAGCCAGAGCCACCGGAAACGCAAGACTACAAAGAGCGCATGCGCATGAAGTCCTTTCTCTTCCGCAAACAAGCATGGCGACGTCATCGTTTTCCAAAAGCTGCTTTGTGCTCGTCCACACGACAACGCGACCCTGGTTTTCTCAGATTTCTGAAACAAAACACCGGCGCCGTGTGGATGAAAGGCCAAAATGAATAAAAACTTCTACGTTTCCACCAAAATATGTTGTCGTGTGGACGGGCCCTTAGTCACTGCTTTCATCTGGTCTTGGTCCTATTGTTATCCACTTTGGTCTTGTCCTGGTTCTAGTTCTAGCCTTATAGTAAATATTCACAATGTCTTCCATAGAATGATCAATCACAATAAAAAACAAATAAAAACATAATTTCATGAACATAAATTAGACAGAATTTGAATTAGAGCCATTTAACACAAAAAAACAGTCCAATTTCTTCCTTCAAAACCTGAACTGTACTGTAAAAAACACAAACTTTTACTGACAGAGGATTAGCTGTATCATTGACAGATGTGATCATTAACAATTACAAATGATTGGACCTTAATTCAATTACACATACCCTATACATTATTGGATTGATTCATCACAAATGCAGTATACACATTAAAGGTTCTACTATATTATATTATATTATATTATATGAACTTTTAGTCATGTAATAATGCTGTTTTGTTTCATTCACACATTTTGAGTAAGCAGCTTTACCTTTTACCTTTTGTTCAGTAGAGATTGGGAATTCCAGGGCTGAAATTCTCCAAATAATGAAAGTGAATGTGAATGGAGTTTAAAAACACAGTGGAGCATCTCCTGTATTACCACGTGGCGTTACAAGTTGGAGCATTTTCAGTTTTGAGAGAAGAACTCAGCCTAGATTTGCAAGGTTTGTGTGTTAAACATGTGTGAATGAAACAAAACACAACTCCAGGTGTGTTTTTGATGAGGAAACAACAGAAAACGGCGTAGTATGAGTGCTTTAAATTCTATAGTTTTGTAGCTTATTCCTTATTCTTTACCAGCGCTGGTCCGCCTTAACGGCCGTCCCCGTGTCTCTGTATCTCCATCTTTAACATGGCATCGATAGGATCTTATCTGGTCCGGTCTCACACGTTTACTATCTGCGCTCAGCTCCTTCAGTGTCTTTGCCAAATCAAAGAGCATTAAACATTAAATAAGTCTCCTCCACTGCAGCGATGGGAAAGTAGGCCAGTGGGGGCAGTGAACAGGACACAGCGGACAGCCCGGACAACAATGAGCCGCATTCCTCCGTGTAGGAATGTTCATATTGGTATTTCAATAAAGATGAGGAAAGATAACACTGGTCTACAAATTTTTAACTTGATCTGCTTCCGAGATAAAAGTGACTAAATCTCATTTATATTGATAAGATGAACTGAAAATCAATAGATAATTGTGCTGGTTAGCTAATGTATTCAGGATATTTAATGATAGTTTTTTTTACATCAACATCGCATCCGTTTATACAATAGATTTAGGCATTTTTGCTTAAAAATAATATTTATATTTTGAAAATATTTTAACTTCTACTCCTTTATCCGTCAAGAAATAAACAAGAAATATCTTAAGACATCAGTTGCACACAATTTCGAGGCATCTGTCTTATGTGAAATCAAAAAAATATTTAATGTTAAAACTCTAGACATATTAAAATGAATGTATGTGAATGTACAGACAGGCTTTCAGATAGAACTGGTTGCTTGTAGACACACTGTACCTTCTGATAAACTACTGTTTTTGCCTTATTTTGCATAAATTTCCTATTTTGACCCAATACTATATCTTGGAAACTATAGCCAATCAGCACTTCTTGACTTACTTTTTCTTTATTATTGATCTAAACCAAAAAAATTTCACTGTTCTTGTTCCGGAAGCATTTTGCTTATAGACGTGATGAGCCAGAAAAGAAAATACTATGGAAATTAATGACAGTGTTTTAGTTTCTTTTTTTTTTTTAGTTTATTAGTTACATTTTAGAATAACGACACCCTGGTTTTATCATAATCCTGGTCCTGGTTGTAGTTTTAGCCCTTATATTTTTCTGATTTTAACATTTTAACCATTATTCATATAGTCAATATGTGTATCTTTCTTCTCTTCTACCCATTGGGTGTGGCAGCTTCCTCAGAAACTTTAGTTATTTTCTAATTTTTTTCAGATTTTTCTTATATTTAAATCCTCTTTATGGGCAGTATGAGAATAAAATAATAGATTTTTACTTATTTTATATTATTTATTTAGTCAGTACAGTACAGGCTTTTAATCTGTGCCATTTTCCACAAAAATAATCAAATTTCATTCAGACTGCAGGTTTTACTGACTTACTCGCCTTATAACTGACGATTAGACACGACTGTTTTCACAATCTCTCGATTCCGTTAATTGCCCAGCTCGAGTTCACAAGTCCGAATGAGTCTCTTGCACCAGGGTCCACCGAAGCCTTTATACCTGGACTTCAGACCGAGTCCAAAGCAAAGGAAGTTAGTTCTGATTTGGTCTAGTCCTGGTCCTGGTGTTGGCTGGTCGTAATCCAAGCCATAGTCTAATACTACAGGTCCAGTCACTGCGGTTGTAGTCGTGATGTACCCAAATCCTATAGTCCTGATTTAGACCCGATCTAGTCCTGGTCCTAGTCCCAGTCTAGTCCTGATCCTAGTCCCAGTCTAGTCCTGGTCTTGATCCTAGTCCCAGTCTAGTCCTGGTCCTGATCCTAGCCCCAGTCTAGTCCTCGTCCTAACCCCGGTGTTGTCCTGATCCTAGTCCCAGTCCTGATTCTAGCCCTGGTCTAGTCCTGATCCTAGTCCCGGTCTAGTCCTGGTCCTGATCCTAGCACCGATGTTGTCCTAATCCTAGTCCCGGTCTAGCCCCGGTCTAGTCCTGGTCCCACTCCTAGCCACGGTCTAGGCCTGATCCTAGTCCCGGTCTAGTCCTGGTCCTGATCCTATCCCCGGTCTAGTCCTGATCCTAGTCCCGTTCTAGTCCTGGTCCTGATCCTAGCCCCTGTCTAGTTCTGGTCCTGTTCCTAGTCCCAGTCTAGTCCTGGTCCTGATCCTAGTCTCGGTCTAGTCCTGCTCCCAGTCCTGGTCTAGTCCTCTTCCTGGTCCCAGTCCGGGCCAAGTCCTGGTCCTGTCCTTGTCCTGGTCTAGTCCCAGTCTGGGTCTAGTCCTGGTCTTGTCCTGGTCTAGTCCCAGTCCTAGTCTTGTCCTGGTCCTGGTCTGGGTCTAGTCCTGGTCCCGGTCTAGTCCTGGTCCCAGTCTAGTCCTAATCCTGGTCTGGGTCTAGTCCTGGTCCTGGTCTTGATCTAGTCCTGGTCTAGTCCTGGTCCTGGTCCTAGTCCTGGTCCTGGTCCCAGTCCCGGTCCGGGCCTTCTCCCTGTGATCACATGCTGCTGAATTACTCTGTGAGCAGAGGGATTGACTCAGCTAAAAGGTGCAGCACACGTGGCCCTGCTGCTGTTACTATGCAGAATATAGAGACCGAGCTCCACTGCCACGGGCCAAACGCCTCGACATTTCACATTCAAATCCACATACGCAGTCAAATCCGTCACAAAAAACACAGCCGCTCCAATAAAACCAGATATAGGTGAGCTTTAAATCCTTTCGGACTGTCGACTCTGTGTAGACCTGCTGCAAAAGCCCATTTTACCTTTTAAAAATGAACATGTATTAGGAATAGATTTGTAACAATTTATCTTTTATATTAGTATTGACTTCTCTCTACAACAGGAGTGCGCAAAAATATCAATATATCAAATAAAATATAAAAAAAAAAAATCAAAATATCGGTATATCGTGATACAGTACTAAATTTGATGATATGGTATTGTTACTGTGCACTGCTCTATCAAGGTTTTTTTTTTTTGGTATCTTTTAACCATGCTTTTGTGACCACAGTACAATTTTGTTACATATTTAGTGGAAGGAAACTTATACACTTGACATATTCACTGTTTTAATGAGTAAAATAGATTTTCATATTAACTTTTCTCAAGTAGTGAAAAAACAGTAATATATCTCGGAGTATCGTGTGCAATATATTGATTATCACATGCATCACCATATCATGATAATATCCTATTGTGAGGCATGTATCGAGTATCGTATTGAATCGTGAGGGACCCTGTGAGTCCCAGCCCTACTCTACAATATTTACAAAAAAGATTTCAGATGCTGCTAAGTTGTTGGATGGGAGACCACTGGGAAATTGGGAATACTCGATGCCACAGTGGGGCAGCGAAGGCTTTAATGTGAACTGTTGTTGTGTCCTTAGGCAAGACACTTCACACATATTGCCTGGTATGAATATGCTGTGTGATTGGACGTGGTTGTGGAGCGGCCGACAGTATCTGGAGTGAATAATGTAATAATGTAGGTACAACGTGAATTCAATGTATTATTCTAACAGTGTTTTATCAGCGCTCTTAAAATGCCCTTACGAGCTTTTATTTCTGTTTTATTCCAAAGAACGAGATTAAAAGTGAAGTGTGTGACTGTTACTGAGCAAATGACCCTGGTCTGTACATGTAACAGTGTTTGAAATTATATTAATGTGAGAGACTAGAACATTCAGAATCAGTGACTCGGTTGGAGATGTTTGGTTAGATCCATGATTCATGTGTACTTGAGCACGACACTTCACACGACCCAGGGCAGCTGTGGCAACAAAATGTGTTTTACCCCGCCCTCAGCCTGGACCAAGAATATGGCTGTGTCCCATTTCTCTGTTTTACCCCTTCGTCTTACCACTACCCCTTGGTTTTGTGCGTTCATGTGAGGGCAAGGCGTGTCCCGATTCTAATTTTGATCAAGGGCTCGGGCCACGACCGAGGGCTACATACCCCTTGAAATGAAGTAAGCTCTTGACCAGACTTGAAACAAAGGGTACGCCTACAACCTCAGGCAGGTTTTAGGATCAGGATGGCAGCGTCACATCGACCAACCAAGGAGTCTCATAAATGTATTTTCCGCAGTTGTAATGATCGATTAACAGTTTAACATGGTTTACAATTATGACGCTGATGTTCTACGTTACTTTTACTTGAAATGTTGTTGCGGTTTTAATTGTAGTGATGTCTGTTTAGCCGACGTTATTGTTTTCATCGAATTTTCATGTATAAACAAGCTAGTTTTTTGTCGAGCTGAGGTACCCGATAATCCTTGACATTTGTTTACGTTTGTTCGCGTCAATTGTTGTCGCCTCTGTAGACGTAGCAGCTCAGGTAGAGGCAAGGGATGATGACGCAAACGGTAATCGAGTGGTGTCCCATTTCTCAGGGGAACATTCGTACGCCGAGCCCTTTCAGCTCGGTATCGAAGGGCAAGACAAAGACGTAGATAAAGGGGTATGGGAAGGGCAAGGGGTAAGACAAGAGAAACAGGACGCAGCCAAAATTCTGACCTAAAATAAGACAAAACCAAACTACATGATGACTACTGAACTAAACCATGAACAAATGAACTATGTAACTTTTCTGTCATTTGATTTGTCCACAATGGGATTATTCTTTGGTTACAATTTTCCACAATATCTTTATAGAGACACACTAGAGATGCCACCAGGCCAAGTTAAAGGTCAAATCTGTGATCATAGGCCACTGGTGCAACAAAAGTAAGTATTTCTACCACTGTAACCCCAATAACATCGCATTATGAGACAGACTTAAATGAATGATTCAGTCCTCATTAAAGGGATGCATGTTCAGTCAATCTACACTGTCTGAATGGTCCATTATACTGACCACTGGTCTGTGGCCCTCCAGTTCAAACATGTTTCAAGATATGGCCCTCGATGAAAAAAGTTTGGACACTCCTGAATTACATGGTAAATGGTCACATCTTTATATAGCGCTTTTCCACCTTCAAGCCACCCAAAGCGCTTTACAACAAGGAACCACTCACCCATTCACACACCAGTGTACGCAGACACTGGGGGCGAGGTGGGTTAAGTGTCTTGCCCAAGGACACAACGGCAGCATTCGTCTGTGGGAAATTTGAACTGCCAACCTTTGGATCAGTGGACAAACGCTCTACCAACTGAGCTACTGCCGCCCCTACATAGTGCACCTTTTAATACCTACAGAAATATATGAATATTTTAATTTTATTCTCGTATACCTCCTGTACATATCCACACTAGTTGACTAATGGCATATTATTGTTTCCTTCATTAAGATATAGTCAGTAAATATCTATAATTGGATAAAATTATTGTTAAATTAGTAAAAACAGCGAGGAATTCAGAGTCCGTTTGCCAAGACATGACTTTGTTTTGGACTGAAGCAGCAGATGCAGAGTCTCGCAGTGCCATCTGAGCAGTCCCACACTTGAACATATTGACCGCCTCAGTCTCCCACACTCCCCCAGGAAACGAACACTCCATCAGCCAATCAAATCACGGCTTGTTTGCACACAGTGAGATCTCCTATTCCACAATATATCCACTACGGGAGGAGCAGGGCGTCGGGAAACCTGCGAGTAAAAATATATCAAAGTTTGGTGCGCGTCCAAGAGCTCCGACTCTTGTGTGGAGAGGAGCGCGGAGTCACCCACGGTCTGTTAGCCTGTCTGACTGGAAAACTGTTCAAATGTGTGAACAGTCTCTAAGGGGTTACACTATTGACAAAGAGAGAGCATGTTCAAAAGACAACAGAGCTCGGGAGAAGTTTAGGGCGCAGTTTAGTCAGTTTTGAAGGGTTTTAATCTGGTTATAGGATTGAGAGGTATACAGGAATTTAAAGGGCCTATATTACACCACATTTATGTTATAATGTTGTTTCCTCATCAAAAATACAAAATACACCTTCACTAGAATCATTTACTAAGTATGGTATGTTTTTGAGCAGGGGATTCTAACATTTGACACTGCAAATTTCTCTGATCTGGCCAAGATTTAAAAATTTATATCAGGTTATTCATCTTGTTTTCAGATTCATTATCTACTTACTAGTTGTGAGAGTGCTTCAAGAGAGTGTTTCACATTGTTCTTGGGCGACTTTATTCCACTCCTGGTGCAAGAACTGAAGCAGCTCAGCTTTGTGTTTGTGTTGGAATTCAACAGATGCTGGAATGGAATGGCTGTAATACATGTAGAGATGCTGATTTCAGAAAAAAATGCAGTGGTCTCTTTTTTTTTTTTTTTACAGAGCTGTAAAGTCACCCAAGAACAATGTGAAAGACTTGTGGAGAGTATGCCAAGACGCATGAAAGCTGTGATTAAAAATAAGGGTTATTGCACCAAATGTTGATTTCTGAACTCTTCTTAAGTGTAAACATTAGTATTATGTTGTTTTAAAATGAATTTGATCTTGTTTCTTTGCATTGTTTGAGGTCTGAAATCATGTATCTTTATTATTATTTTGATGCGTGAAAAGTCCCTCAGTCGTCCAGGTAGAATCCATGATCAAAGGAGAAGTTCAATTTGTCAACTGGACAAAGTTTGTTTGGTTGAAAACGTTTTGCCGCTCATCCGAGAGGCTTCGTCAGCTCTGCAGAGTTGACGAAGCCTCTCGGATGAGCGGCGAAACGTTTTCAACCAAACAAACTTTGTCCAGTTGACAAATTGAACTTCTCCTTTGATCATTTATTATTTTGACCACACCGCAAAAAAGCTTGGCCAGAATTTAAGATATAAACACTTAAATCTATCAGAAAATGACTTAAAAGTAGTGAAATTATCTGTCCATGCAGCAAGATCATTTTACTTGACAAGTTATCTTAAAGTAAACTAACTTTAGACTAGAATGAAGCGGTCTCAGAACTAGTAAGTAAATGAATAACCTGATAAATCGTGGCCAGATCAGAGAAATTTGCCGTGCATTTGTCACTTTCTGCAAATAAATGCTCTAAACGATAATATTTTTAGTTGGAATTTGGGGGAAATGTTGTCAGTAGTTTATAGACTCAAACAAAAATGTTCCTTTTGCCCAAACACATAGCTGTAAGTAGTAAAATCAGAAAAACTGATCATTTATAATAATAATTTTTGCAGTGAGCGTATTGCAGCATAATGCCCGTATCTGTACTGTGCACTGACCACTAGCCGCACATCAGTTTGTGGTATGCCCCATTAAAATACCACAGGGCCTTTTTAGACCCGCTCTCACTGTTTCTAAATACAGCCCATGTCAGCCCCTAAAATAGCCGCCGCACATTAAAGTAGGAATCTCCAGTTCATTAGTGAGGGACAGTGTGCCATTCAGACACACAGTAATGTATATGGGTCAGAGAGGTTTACATGAGCTACACAGGATGGGATCAACTGATACAAATGAGGTGCGTAAGGTCATTTGTAGGTGTGAATCGTGGACTGGACATATAAAGGGACGTAGCTAACCCTCTAGCTGCCGCTTTTCACGTTGGAAATGAGCGTAGGGGCGCTTCCGGCTCTATTCACTCTGATTCCAACTGACTTTACACTGAAAACGTCCTCTCTCTGTAACTGCTGCAGTGAGCTTCGTTATTTTGCACTTAAAATGTTCATATTAACCCGCTCAACATGCGCTTTTATTTCACTGTTTTGTCCAAAAATGAAGTCCCCTTCCTAATACGGAACTTGGCTCCACATTCACTCCTATAACTGCTGGCCTCATGAGCTTCATTTGACTGGAGGCGAACGCTATGGGTGACGTCACACTCCCTTCTGTAGACAGTCTCTGCTGTGAGTATTGGTGCTCTTTGTAACTCTTCTCGCACAACTTGCTTGTCTCCATGACAAAGAGATGTCGTTTGCTTTGGCTAGAATGTTCCCCAGTATGGCTTTAAATACATTAAATACATACATTGGAGTTTTCTTGCAAAAAAACAAAAAGTGCAAATAAAAAAAAAACTTAATGGTGTGAGCCGGGTCACCTCTCCACAGCTCTGACCGTTAAACTTGGCCTGGCAAGTGCACCTTTAAATACACTGCAATACTTTTCCTTTTCTTAAGTGTATTATTACTGCAGACTGCTGTAGCAATACATGAATACTTATTTTTAAATAAATTTTGTTGCTTATTTGGAAAACAAAACTTTTTTTTCTAAAACTTCAGGCAGTACAGTTGAAGTATTTACTGAACTTTTTAAATAACTGCAGTATTTCTTATGAAAGATGGTGCACAAAATGGGATTTTAAGTGATAAGTTGTGAAAATGTCCAATAGATTGTGGTAGTATCTCCTTTTTGTCCCACAGCCAGCAACCACATCATATTGTGAGGTAGAATTGGATTTCCAATTCCATTTTCTGGAAAAGGTGGTAATTTGAAATGCAAGATTTAACTGTCAAGATAACACCTCTGCTTTAACGCATTTTGTTTTTATGACCAGGTCACAGCCCAACAGACAAACCTGACAAACAAAAGCTCTTAAATTAAAGCTCCTATTATGCAACATTGTTATAGTGGTGTTACCTCAGCAAAAACAGACTTGGAGTTGTGTTTTGTTTCGTTCAAACATGTTTGATTAATCCCACATTATTAGTTTGTCTAAAGTTACAAAGCTCAAAATGTGCATGAAGTTAACAGCTACATCTTTCCTTTTGGCAGTTCCTTGGACTGAAGTTATCCAAGTGATTCTAGTGAAGGTGTATGGAGTTTAAAAACACAGTAGAGCACTTCCAGTATTATCACATGACATCACAAGGTGGAGCAGAGTGTTTTCTGTTTCAGCCTATATTGATGGAGTTCCGTTTCTAAAATGCGATGGTCATACTCCCAGATGGGGGCAAGAGAGAGTTTTTTCCTATTTCATCACGTTGTCCTTTGTGATGAAATATCAAAAAATAAAAACTAGGGCTGTCAAACGATTAATTTTCTTGATCGCAACTAATCTCAGAAATTTCATAGTTAATCGCGATTAATCGTGATTTATTTTGCATGTTTAAAATTGATATCTTGCAGTAAGACCGTTCGAATCTAAAGTTAAACTCACAATGCAAAGTATTTCTCACCATTTTTTTTATTTCAAAAAAGTGCAGAGAAAGGAAAAAGTAACAATGAACCAGTAATAGTGCTTACTTTGAGAAATTGTAAATAAATGATTGATGCGTAGAAGGAACAAAATACTAGCAAACTCAAAATAGCGCGTTTAACCGACAATGAGTTTAATTAATACAACCAAATGAGCTGCATATGGATGGTAGAATTGCGGAAAATGCTGGCAAACTCTGATCGCGATTAAAAAAATTGTTCGCGATCATAACTTACATTAATCTAATCGCGATTAACGCGTTAATATTCCCAGCCCTAATAAAAACACAAATACTGAACCTAATCATTTCCATCAATCACTCCACCCAAGAATTCACTTTATTACAACAAAATTTTTAGCAGCATCCCCTCTTTATTAAATATTATTGCCTTATTGAATTTTGTGATGTCATCTGAAATCCACCAATAAGCTGCGTTTTAGTTTTAAACGTGTGAACGAATCAAAACACAACTACAGGTTTGTTTTTGATGAGGAAACAATATTATAACATAGATCAGGAAATACCGTAATTTGGGCACTTCAAGAAAGTTGTTCAATATGCAATTTCAGAACGAGAAGATGAATCAAAACGTGCAAAATGATCGATATGGGCGTCCTGTATATGCTCCAAGCCTGTCTGACAACAAAGGCTCATTCATAAGACATGATCTGCACAAGCGTCTTAAAACAGAGATGGACCATATGCAGTATATGAAGAGATCAATACAAGAACACAATCAAAACATCTTAACAGTGCATCTCTATTGAAACACAATATATCACCCTCTTCTCATTGACAAGCCCCAATTTGATTAGTTAATGCAATTACATGGACAGTTCAATGTGTGTGAAGTCAGGACAAAGAGCTCCTTTATGTCACCAGTGCACTGTTTGTGTTTTGAAGTGTTTTGAACTTAATGAAGTATTGAAAATTCATACTCAAATACTGCTTAAAATTTCCTCAAATACAAGTACTGTGGTCACATTTGTATAGAGCAAAAGTATAAAGTACAAATGAAAAAATACAACTGAAGTTCGATGTATTGCTGGCGTAAATATAGAGGATACTAATAATATTGAAATACTGAGCAGATTTAAACCACACAAATTATTCTAAATCTACAATATTGTAAAAAAAAAAAAAAACGTAATAGATAAAAAAAAGAGACCAAAACACTTACGTCATAGAAGTTATTAATTCAACTTTCTATGCCTTAAATCTTATCATATAGCAAAAAAAACAAAACACAAATTTCCCCATAAAGATGTGAGTGTAATAATTGCTTAATAATTTATTTGTTGCAGTTCATGTCTTTTAATATTATCTTCTGAAAAATGGTTAATTGGGATTATATTGCTTTATTTTTATTGTTTCAGTTGCACAATGTAGTTTCAATATTTTCATATTTTTCTGTAGCAATGTAAAAGTTAAACTCAATTGCAACTACAAGTACAAAATCTGCCAAAAATACATATTTAATTAGTGACGTGAGTATTTGTTGGTTTTGACCTATGCCTAAATATAAGGCAAATATGTGTAATAAAATGTCACTATTTACAACTCTCATTTGTGATTTTGAAGCAGCTTCTTCCTGTTGTGGAGGGTGATTTGAAAGAAAGAAAACTGCAAAAATAGACAAGAAGAAGCCAACAGAATAAAGCTGAAGGTTTAATGATTCACGTGACACCAAATTGGGACTAAACTGGGACTAAACCCGGACTAGACCAGCGCAAATCCAGGACTAACAATACCAAAGCAGCCATCAAAACAAAACTGGGCTCAAATCACGACAACTGTGAACGCATCCCATTGTCTTTTTATCTTACTTACTCTGGCTAAAGTAGAGTGGTGAAGTTGTTGGCATTATTCCTACACTAATAATGGTTCCTGTATTCTTCCAGTTGAATTCTGGGAATCTAGTTTAATAGGCTAAGACATATTCACTATAGCTACAGATCTGGAAAACTTAACACGGAATTCTTGTTTGAGTCTATAAACTACTGACATTTCCCCCAAATTCCAATTAAAATATGATCATTTAGAGCATTTATTCATAAATTATCAAGGATCAAATTCATTTTAACAACACAATACTAATGTGTACAGTTCAGAAATCAATATTTGGTGCAATAACCCCTTATTTTTAATCACAGCTTTCATGCGTCTTGGCATGCTCTCCACAAGTCTTTCACATTGTTCTTGGGCGACTGTATTCCACTCCTGGTGCAAGAACTGAAGTAGCTCAGCTTTGTGTTTGTGTTGGAATTCAACAGAATGGCTGTAATACATGTAGAGATGCTGATTTCAGGGGGAAAAAAATGCAATGGTCTCTTATTTTTTACAGAGCTGTATTAGTTTCGGCACATATGGAAAAAAAACCTGAAAGATTTTAAGTTCACCTTGAAATTGTGGTTAGTCCCAGTTTAATCCCACTGTATTTGGATTATCTGTTGTCTATTAGCCTATGGACTGGTCTATTCAGTAGGTTAATATAGAATAACCAATATTTTACATACATTTGAATACACTGTATCCATCATGATTGACTTTTTTACCTCAAGGCCTGAGCTAAAATGATCTGAGAAACGCCACCTCGCAGTGAATACCTCCAGAGAGCAAACGCAAATCAGGTGAAATGCGTGCGTTAAAAGCCTTACTGCAGAGAACATAAATAATACGTGGAAAGCGCTGGTGCCACTCTGCCTCTCTTTCTCTTTTCTCTTTTTCCTCTCTGTGCCATTCCCTCCTTTTCCACAACACAAGCGGCGACGTGAAAGAAACGGAGACTGCAACAAGGACAGCTGTGTTCATTATTGATGGTGTTCTGGCGCTTCTGCGTGTGGAAAGGGTGGGTTTTTTGCGCACGGAAAAGAAGTGCAAGCGCAAACCCCAACGCGCAATATCCACGGCCACAGTCCCCCCCCTTCCCCTTCTCCACACACACCCCCCCAACCTCCCGCTAAAAAAAACACACACACACACAACGAAGACATTTCTGTTTAATTCTCATGATAGGCCTAAGGGGAGATCCAAGATTCAAAAATAGATTGTTGGCAGGTGAGCGTAATTCCCGCAGTAAAGCTTTAGATCGGTGATGTTGAGCTAATGCAGCGGGAACACACGCCCCTCCACCGCTGGCTGCATACACACACACACAAGCATACACGATGCCCCCCCATCCGTGCATCCAACCATCCACCCCCCATCGCTCCATTTCGACGCTCCACATCCGAGTCTAGACCCGATTGCGCGTCAGAAGGAAAAATTGGGTTCAGATTTGGGTACGCGCTTCATAAGGAGACGTGGGGGATTCTGACAGAGCGTCGCCACACGAGGAACACATGTAGAATATGAATGATGCTGGGAAGGAGGGAGGGACGTGGAGGGGGGGGGCACATGACAGGTGGATGCGTTGGGCACGAATTAGCCAAGGTCCTACTTACGCACTGCTTCCTTTTTGGGGTCGAGGGCACTGGCTGTCTGCTGGATTTGGCCTATTTTGTTCTGGAGCGCCCAGACCCTTTGGTTGGTGCTGACAATGTCGTTCTCCAGCTCCTGGAATAAAGAGCAGGCGTGTCGGGCCAAGTCGGACAACTGTCGCAAGGTCCGCGATAACACCACGTTACTGATGGCACACAGGTCCTCGAAAAGCACGCCTTCGTCATTGGGGATTTGGTGCCTGCACAGAAGCTGCGGCTCCACAATCCGCTTGGCGAGAGGCATTTTGTCCAAAGATAAACCGGGTGTGAAGTCCCAACGCCTAAGAAAGCTGCAAAGGGCGAAAGAGACAACATCCAAATGCGTAAATCCACCAGAAGCCGCGCTGATGCTCTCATCCACGGGCGTCAATCCAAAGTTCCCGTCTTCTCCTTGAGACCCTCCATCCCGGTGATGCCGAACCCGCCGCTGTTTCAAATGATTCTCCCCGTTCGGTGTCGTCTGGAGCTATTCGTGGGTTTTCATTCACACTCCCTCTCACACACACGCGCACTCATGCACACACATGCAGGACACGGCGAAGCGCAGGTCAGTGGCGCGAGGATGCGTGCTCAGTCTGGATCCAGCCTTTCCTCCGCGCGACGTCAAACCAGCAGCACACACCGGACGCACCGATCACGCCTGCCACAATAAAAGCGTCAAATGGGCTCATAACTTCATGGCTTCATGGGCTTTTCCTCTAGTTTAAATGCCCACAAAATACCTAATATAACATAATAACAAAAATATTATCATTATTTTTATAATAGGCCTAATTCATAGCATTTATATAGCGCCTTTCATGACACCCAAAGCGCTTTACAGTTCATTGTTCATTCACTCCACACTTGGTGGTGGTAAGCTACTTTCTGTAGCCACAGCTGCCCTGGGGCAGACTGACGGAAGCGAGGCTGTCAATCTGCGCCATCGGCCCCTCCGACCACCTCCAACACTCACGCACACACCACTTTCACACTAGGCAATGCGGGTGAAGTGTCTTGCCTAAGGACACAACAACAGTTTTTGCAACTGGCGCCCCCCTGTGGCACCTGGAATTCCCAGTGGTCTCCCATCCATGTACTAACCAGGCCCTGCCTTGCTTAGCTTCTGAGATCTGACGGGATCAGGCTTTGACAGGCAGGTATGTATATAATTAAGTCTCATCTGACACTGGTCTATTGCTCGTTGGTTTTTCCTCATTTCCATCTACTTCCTTTTCCTTTCTTTCCTTTTTACCCTCTGTTATATATTATATAATTATATTTGATTAATGAGCTACCGTACCCAAAACAATTTCCCTTGTGGATCAATAAAGTTTGTCTAAGTCTAATATAATAACTCTAAAATACAATCATAAGAATCAGAATAAATAATAATACATGTTGTTTATGTAGCACTTTTCAAGACACATTACAATATGTCTTCTGTATTTTATATTTGATTACTACTTTTCTATTTAAATCTGATTTGTACATATACATTTATTATGTTATATATATATATATATATATATATATATATATATATATATATATATATATATATATATATATATATATAATTATGTCTTATCTGACACTGGTCTATTGCTCTTTGGTTGCTATTCCATCTATTTCTTCATTTCCATCTTCTTTTTTTCTTTTTATCCTCCGTTATATATTATATATTATATTTGATGAGTGAGCTACCGTACTCAAAACAATTTCCCTTGTGGATCAATAAAGTTTGTCTATGTCTATGTCTCTATATTAAAACAGCCAAAAGCAATTCATTAATTTTCTTATTTCTTTCTTCCGTTCATTTTCTTCCACTTAGTCAAAAGAGCAATAAACAAATAAAAATATGAAGCAATTTTTGTAATATTTGTATCATTGTTTATAGGTCCATTGTGAGAATGAGGTAGCTTAGATACAAAAAATAAATAAATAAAATTATATAATATTCACGATTGAAAAGAAGCATGATGATGACACACATATTAATATTTATTTATTTATTTATTTACCTTTATTTAACCAGGAAAAAAGTCCCATTGAGATTCAAAGATCTCTTTTTCAAGGGAGTCCTGGCCAAGAGGCCCACACAGTACAACTCACAAGACGACAATTAAATATAAGGTCAACACAGATAAAATGTTAAAAACAATTAGAAACACAATACGACTCACCAGACAACAAATAAATATAAAATCAACACAAATAAAATGATGAAAAACAGTTTAAAAACATTGGCATATCATCGATTGCGTTTCCAGGTTCTTTAAAAGAGTATTAAAAGAAGCCATAGGTACGAGTGTTTGAAGTTTTAAAACTCTCTGCAAACAATTCCAGTCTGCTGGAGCACGGTACTGAAAACACAGTTTTCCTTTCTCTGTTCTCACAGTACAATGACTTTACTGCGTATGTAATAATAATAATAATAATAATAATAATAATAATAATAATACATTTTATTTCAAGGCGCCTTTCTAGACACTCAAGGACACTGCACAAAGACAATCAATTAAAAACAATTAAAAATAGGCAGTATATACAAAATAAAACAAAGAGAATGGACAAAGCATTATGTGTAGCGAATGTGTATGAATTCCTAGTTTGCCTGTTGAAGAAGACATTCTTTTGATCATAATCCACACCAATTCAGTATCCCGTAGAATTAAAGTATCTTAATTCATTTAATTTAATAAATGGTGCATAATTATGGTGTTACGCAGGAAAAACGCCTGCCATGTGCCTGTTTGGAGCATCTCGGGTTGTTCAAAGTTGTTAGAGCTGAACTGGACCTTATTCTGTCTTTTATTTTGTAGTGTGTGACTTCCGGTGTCTCTGCTCCGTATCGTTTGGAGCTTGATGGATTTGGGTCCTCGGCCTGAACCGCGCTCAGACACCGAGGCTGTGAGGAGACAAGCGGAGGAAGAGGGACCTGCGCGCACCGGGAATGATAAGCAACACATTCATCTAATCTCACTGTTATTCTAATTCTCCTGGCTAGACTAAAAATACAATATTGTCTGTTGTAAAATGTTTTACAGCTGTCTAACTTCAAGAAAATGTTAAATCTGGATCTCATCTAGCCATTATTGTAAACTACTGTATGTACTAATGCGCAATCAATGGCATTAAAATAATAGTAGAGTCTGAAATTATAGTCTATAGATTCACCTCCCGTTATCAAACTAGGTTAGAATATACAGTTTTTTAAAAATAAATATTTGAATACTAATGCACTGGATTTGCAGAACGTCTTTCAAGACATCCAAAGCATTATTCATTTACTTTACACTAAACCAGGACTAAAGCAAGGACTAAAACAGGACTAAACCAGGACCAAAACAGGACTAAAACAGGACTAAACCAGGACTAAACCAAGGACTAAAACAGGACTAAACCAAGCACTAAAGCAGGACTAAACCAGGACCAAAACAGGATTAAACCAGGACTAAACCAAGGACTAAAACGGGACTGAAAGGGGACTAAAACTGGACTAAAACAGGACTAAAACCAGGACTGAAACAAGACTAAACCAGGACTAAACCAAGATTAAACCAGAACTAAACCAAGGACTAAAACAGGGCTAAACCAGGACCAAAACAGAACTAAACCAAGACTAAACCAAGGACTAAAGCAGGACTAAAACCGGACTAAACCAGGACCAAAACAGGACTAAACCAAGGACTAAAACAGGACTAAACCAGGACCAAAACTGGACTAAAACAGGACTAAACCGGGACTAAAACGGCACTAAAGCTAGGACTAAACCAGGAATAAAACAGGATTAACCAGAACTAAACCAGTACCAGTACCTTCTAGTTCTGCCCTGCCCTGAAGGCTAACACCACAGAGCTTAATGTTGTGCAAATGAGCCCAGAAGGCCTGGAGTTGGAGAACTTCACGAGCTGTTTTCAGAGCTTTCTAAAATCCCATGTGCTGTTTTCAAATGGTCACAAATTCCTCACATGTTCTCAGATTTCCATGTGTAAGGCATCGGAAAACTTAAAAACGCCTCCGGGACGACTTGTGAGTTTTTTTCTGTGGCTGGGCACATTTACACTCGGTGGTGGTAAGCTGCTATTGTTGCCACAGCTGCCCTGGGTCAGACTGACAGAATCGGTCCCTCTGATCATCATCAATACTCACGCAAATACCACATTCATACTAGGCAAGGTGGGTGAAGTGTCTTGCCTAAGGACACTACGTTTTGTCACAGGCGCTTCTCTGTGGCACCTGATATTCCCAGCCATCTCCCATCTTCTTTCATTTTTATAAAAGTATTAGGTTTACTGCCTTATAAAAACTATAAAAATGTAGCCTGTAGCACTGTACTACGACATCATATGGGCATGTTTTAACACGGAATTCTAAAATAGCCTACGTCTCCTTTGCCAATAACTCTCTTCATTAAAAATAAATCAATTCATGCCCCCCCCCACAGTCACACATACATATATTACCCTCATGCAGTATACAGTAGTAAGTAGAGTCCACCTGTTGGGAGTGTGCAGGGAGCGGATGTGCTGAGTGTGTGCTTTGGCCAGGCTAACCCCTCTGTTGTGCGCCTCATTCACAGTGATTAGCCCATAGCCGCGGGCCCTGGCTCATATAGACCTGTATAGAGACTGGACCAGGCGGAGGTTTTTGCTGTTGCAGCGAATTTCCAGCCCCACAGACTGACAGTGACCAATGCGAGGCTCCCACTCACCTGCCAACATCCCCTACTGTACAAATGTATACAAACACATTGTATAGAGTAAGATATGTACCAATACTTACCAGATGAGCAAATTAATGTTCTTATTTCAAGTTAAAGAGCCCATACGACACCATTTTCTGATATATATTAATTATAATTATAATAATATTAATAATTATATTATTCATTTTCCTCATCACAAACATAGCTGGAGATGTGTTTTGTTTCATTCACACATGTTTAACACACAAACCCTGCATACAGCTCTGTAAAAAAATAACAGACCACTGCATTTTTTTCTGAAATCAGCATCTCTACACGTATTACAGCCATTCCATTCCAGCGTCTGCTGAATTCCAACACAAACACAAAGCTGAGCATGGCCTGGTGGTTGGGGACCACTGCTCTAAATGATAATATTTTTATTTGGAATTTGGGGGAAATGTTGTCAGTAGTTTATAGACTCAAACAAAAATGTTCCTATAAGTAGTAAAAATGGTGTCTTATTTTTTTCCAGAGCTGTATTTAGCCTGAGTTCTTCTCTCAAACAGAAAACACTCTGTTCCACCTTGTGATGTCATGTGGTAATACAGGAAGAGCTCTGTGTTTTTAAACTCTATACACCTTCACTTACCTGGCCAGCCAAATGATATCTCTCTGTATTTCCTATACACCGCGATACCATTTGGACACTCTCCATCCACTCTCGCTCCTCCGGTTCCAAACCGACTCCGCGATTCTGATTCGTTCAAAGATGGTGACGTCAGTGCACCCGCCTTTGCCCGCAAAGTCACTCTTAGGCAGCGGAAGTTCCGCCTCAGTTTTGAATCAAGATGGCGCAATCTCTGATTGGTTCACTTAGCTGTCTGTCTACGCGCAACCGCAGCGCATTCTGTGGATCAAGCATTACCAGACTCACTCGCTGGTACAGCGATGAGTCATGGATTCTTCCAGGCAACACCTTCACTAGAATCACTTGGAAAATTTCAACCCTGGAATTGCCAATCTCTACTAAACAAAAGGTAAAAGTTGTTAACGGTTTCTTTACGCCTTCCATGGCACATTTGGTTCACTTTGGTCTCCATTGTTTTATATCATGAATTAAAAAATGCAATTTGTGGTGACACATCTAATCACAAATGCTGCAACTTGTTTGGAAATGGGATTCTTATATTAGTTTCGTCGACAATATTCCAGTCTTCCCTGAAATGTTAATGTATGTGATTTAAAGTGTACTCATTGTGAATTAAAACCTAATTTGAAAAAACAAACAACAACAACAACAAAAAAATAGATAAACAATATTTTATGGGGTTCAATATTAAACATGTGAACATTTTATTGCCACGGGGAGCTTTTATTTTACATATTTATTTATTTACAATACTGAAAAGTGTTAAAGAATTTACTCACCAAAGACTCAATATAGACAATAATATACTATAATTATAGACTAATTAACTAACCGTAGCACTTTTTATTTATTCATTCATTCATTTTCTTCCGCTTTTCCATTTTCTGGGTCGCGGGAGTCCAAGCAGTGTTCTGCTGCCCACAACACAATGCACCAGCCCCCATGAATCCTTCCGCGGGTGGTGGGTCCACAGGAGGATGGCTCACGTCACAACGGGCCTTGATGTATCTTCTGCCATGGGGGCTACCAGTGTCCACAGACACTGGGGGCGAGGTGGGGTTAAGTGTCTTGCCCAAGGACACAACAGCAGCGCTCATGTGTGGGAGCTGGGATCACATGCGGTCAACCCGTCAAGAGCGGGATCCGAACCGCCAACCCCTGGATCACGAGGCATACCAACTGAGCTACTGCCGCCCCCTTTTTATTTAGGCTGTAGTTATTGCAGAGCCATGTTGTAGCTTTTTCTTTCAACGTTATTATGCTAGTGGCATTAAATGATCTTTAATAATATCATTTATTCTGAAGCAATATAGCAATATTCCCTTCAAAATATGATACTGTAACAAATGAATGCAAAATAACATTGTACTTTCAATTATATTTTGCTAACTGGGACACCATAAATACATGTGAATGATGAATGCTTATTTATCTGAAACAATAATATGAAATCATCTTATACCTGTAATAAATAAAAACATACTTTGCCCTGTATTGATTGGTTATCTGGTGGTTTTATGACATGTGACTTGCAGTTCACTGATAACTGGAGTTGAAACTTCTGAAACTTCTGCAGCTCCTTGTTCAGTGCTTCTAGTCAGTGAGTCGTGTTTGTTTTAGAAATTATCTGAAACAAAGAGTTAAGATGCTACTGATATGGCTGAAGTCTAGAAGGAATAAGATAATTGAAGAAAGTTAAAATAAAAGGTTTTTTTTGTTTTCATTTTAATTCACTTACATACACTCATCTCTTTTCCCTGGCTTTTAATACTAGTTAGTCAGTTTTTATTATAGTCCTTACACTGTGTTATATATGTAGATGTTCTTTTGTCTTTTATCCTTCATGTGAAGCACTTTGGTCAACTGACGTTTTTTAAATGTGCTATAGAAATAAACTTGAACATTCTAATTCATACATGGACACTGGCAGCAAGGTGGGTGAAGTCTCTTGCCCAAGGACACAACAACAGTATAGAGTCTAAAATTATTATTATTTATTTTTGTTGAGTACATACAGCTCTGGAAAAAAATAAGAGGCCACTGCATTTTTTTTTCTGAAATCAGCATCTCTACATGTATTACAGCCATTCCATTCCAGCGTCTGTTGAATTCCATCACAAACACAAAGCTGAGCTACTTCAGTTCTTGCACCAGGAGTGGAATAAAATCTCCCAAGAACAATGTGAAAGACTTGTGGAGAGCATGCCAAGACGCATGAAAGCTGTGATTAAAAATAAGGGTTATTGCACCAAATATTGATTTCTGAACTCTTCTTAAGTGTCAACATATTATTATTATTATGTTGGTTTAAAATGAATTTGATCTTGTTTCTTTTGTTTGAGCTCTGAAAACATGTATCTTTTTTGTTATTTTAACCATGTGTCATTTTCTGCAAATAAATGCTCTAAACGATAATATTTTTATTTGGAATTTGGGCGAAATGTTGTCAGTAGTTTATAGTTTATAGACTCAAACAAAAATGTTCCTTTTGCCCAAACACATAAGTAGTAAAATCAGAAAAACTGATAATTTTGCAGTGGTCTCTTATTTTTTTTCCATAGCTGTATTTGTGTAGGTTCTGAAACAGCTCAAGATCATTCTAAAACATTCCACTCCTGGTGCAAGAACTGAAGTAGCTCAGCTTTGTGTTTGTGTTGGAATTCAACAGACGCTGGAATGGAATGGCTGTAATACATGTAGAGATGATGATTTCAGAAAAAAATGCAGTGGTCTCTTATTTTTTTCCAGAGCTGTATAAGGCCACATGGTAATAATATAAAAGAAAGTACTATGATTTATTGTTGAAAATCACGTTCTATTGACTAAAGAGAGAGTACGGATATTCACTCTCTTGTTTCCTTGTATCTTTCTGTAAATGAAAACTCAGATACACCCAGAGTTATGACTGTCCAAAGGCCAAGGCAACACTCAGGTTTTTCAGACAGCACACTGTATGTTTCTGCCAGAGCGCGGATGGACCAGCTAATGCTAAAATGAAGCACACTCTAACTCTTACTCTCCTGGTGGGCCTCTGCTGCTCGGCGTGGGCCCAGACTGACCTGGAAAACAGAGCCAGGGAGTTTCTCGAGAGATTCGATGAACAAGCGTCAGCTTTGATGTACAACTATTCTCTAGCATCATGGGCATATAACACTGACATCTCACAGGAAAACGCCGACAAAGAGGTAAGACGTAAAAATGAGTTTTATTGTTTCTCTTTACGACCCCTTGTACATATACATTTTATATAATTATGCCTTATTTGACACCAGTCTCTTGTTATTTTTATTTTATTTTGAATTTATTATTACCATTTATATTTTTGCTCTTTGTTATTATAATATTTTGTGGTATGTGAGCTACTGTGTACAAATAATTTCCTTTATGGGTCAATAAAGTTTATCTAAGTCTAAGCTTTCTTGGTAAATAGATCTTTTGTATGGTTAGAATTTACGTGAAAGTAGTAAACAGGAAAATGGTAAATGGTATTGGCTTACTAATAATTTACAATGAATTCACTATTATCTAAAAAATACTTGCAAAGTTGATGGATAATGCATATTTGTCTTAAAAACAAAAGTGCCTGGTATTTCTGACTGTATGTAACCTAAATAAGTAAGTAAAGTTTGTATGTTCTCCCAGTGTCAGGGTGGGTTTTGTCATGAAGTCTCATCGATAGTTATTATAGGTAACTACTTTTTACTGTCAAGGGAAGAGAGAATTTCTTTGCATAGTTCAAACTATGTTTTTGCTTTGTACGTTTCTTTTCATTGCATCCTCTTCCTCCACTACCAAAAAATAACTTGTTATTGTAGTAAACATATTAAAAATACATAATTATGTCTGGAGTCCTGAGGATTTCTATTGTGTCATAATTATTAGGACCAATACTGACAATGCAATGAATTCGAGGTGTATTTTGTGAAAGCTAATTTTATATTTCATTTATATTTTAATGTATTTATTTATTTGTATTTCTTAATATTTTGCTGTTTCTTTATTTCAGGCTGAACAAGGCGCCCTTTGGGGAGAATTCTACGCTAAAATGTCGGCGGAGTCCGAAAAATTTACAATCTCTGAAATCAACGACAGAGAACTCAAACTCCAGCTCATCTCCCTCCAGGACAAAGGCTCGGGGATCCTGTCACCGGACAAGCAGGCTCATGTAAGGATACGCTCTTATATTATATACATTAATACTTACATACAATGAACTCTGAAACATTAGGGACAAAGCAGGTCATGTTTTCTGTTTGTATAAAGAATAAAAGAAATCTTCAGACTGACCACATTAAAACACTTCCAAGTATTACTCATATCTCCTGTTCAGTCATCTTGTGTTACGTTTCACTACTTTTCAGATTGGAATATTCTAACAATAACGATTAATTTGCAAAATTAACTTTATTTTTGAACTTTTAAGCATGTTATGTTGTCCCCTGATCAAATATTTACCTGGAGCTGTATTTTGATTCATTCACATGTTTCATGAATCCATTAAAATACTCTGTAAGCATTTTGCCCAAATTGTTGCTTAATATGTGGTCTCTCAGGTTTCACTCTATTATTTGAAATGTAGTGGCATAGTGGTTAGGCTCTCTCAGGTTTTATTCCTGGACCTGAGCATTTCACTGTGTTAGTTTCCCCTATGAGATACCCCTATTATTGCTATAATTATCATGTATTTTCCTATATGAAGGTATATAATAATTATATGAAAATATTGCTATTACATGGTTTATAATTTTAGTATTATGTGTTATTTTTACCAATATATTTACAATGCATGGAGTATTACATAATATAAAAAAATCATTATTTTATTTCATGATTATTACTGCTTAATAGTGTTTATTTCACGCAAATGAATGATGATTTTGATCTCACTCCAAGAAAATGTTTTGTTAGTTATTACTAGGGGTGGGTATTGGCAAAGAAGTCATGATTCAATTCGAATCACGATTCATATGCCACGATGCGATACTATCACGATGCATCACGATACTTGAATTATTGCGATGCATTGCAATATATTCGACATACTTCAGTGAAAATGTACCAAAAAAAAGAGGATAACTTAAATATCAGTGGCTGTGTATCTGGGTAGTGTCTTCAATTGATACATAACTCATTCATAACTGAATTTATTGAATAACAAAAACAAATAAACCAAACCAATAACAAAAAAAGTGCATAGGATTTTTTCTAAAACAAAAAATGATGTTCAAACATTTGCCATTTTGGAGGTAGCTACCATCATAACAAACAATACCCTTTCACAAAGAAAAAACAAACAAACTAATAATTTATTTATTTATTTATTTATATTAAATATTAAACTATTAAATATTAAATTATTCATTTTTAAAAAATCGATTTTTGGCATCAAGAATCGATGCAGTATATTGTGAAAGTTAGTATCGCAATGCATTGTCATGACGATTATTTTGCACACCCCTAGTTATTACATTGTTTTTTTTTTCCCTGTATTACATGGTTATTACGGCTCCATTCCTGCGGCACAGTGCTCATTTCTACCTTATATTTAGGTGTTTAATATTGCAGTGAATGGTGTTGTGAATGAGACTTTTGTTAAAGCCACAGTATGTAACTTTTTAAAATAGGCTAAATATAACATTTTCTTCAATTTGGTTGCGTTTATTGCACTGAGAAATCTTTAAAACAAACATTCTTACTGTGAGGGGACTTGCTTACCTGGCCAGCCAAATGATATCTCTCTGTATTTCCTATACAGCGCGATACCATTCGGACACCCTCGCTCCTCCGGTTAACAACGGACTCCGCGATTCTGATTCGTTCAAAGATGGTGACGTCAGTGCACCCGCCTTTGCCCGCAACGTCCCTTCCATTCAGCTGTAAAATTGGTCTTAAATGACCTAAAACACATTGATTCCTTAAAACCATAGCAGCTGACAGCTCTAGAGGCCTTTCTTTTCAAAAATGATGTTTTTGCATTGCTTCCTACCAGCTTGGTTCACGTCGCTGTCCGTTAACTGTTCTCTGATTGGTTCACTTAGCTGTCTGTCTAAGCGCAACAGCAGCGCATTCTGGACCAAGCGTTACCAGACTCGCCGCTGGTACAGCGATGAGTCATGGATTCTTCCAGGCAAGGGACTTGCATCTCCATAAACTGTACCTTTAAAATATTGTCAATACATGACTATTGCTCTATTTATGCTTCATATAGCTGATTTGTGCCTGATATTTTCTCAATGAGGTGTTTAATATTGCAATAGTGTAAATAAAATTGTTATTACATTATATGTATGTATGTTATATAGGCCAGACATGCAATATCCTCTCTTCTATGTTGATGCTTGTTGTTACTATTATTTCCATGTTGATGCTTGTTGTTACTATTATTATTATTACTATTTTTATTATTACTTACTTTATCCCATTCCTACCTGCATGCACTTTCTTTCTTGTCCAAATGTCCTGGAGCTACTGTGGCAAGTAAATTTCTCCTGTGTGAGATCAATAAAGTCTTATCTTATCTTATTCCTGCTTCATATATCTGATTTTCATATATCTGATTTTCCCCTTTCTTTTCTTCCTTTTATTTTGTCAGTGAGACGTTTAATTTTGTAGTTGCGTTGTTAAAATACCGTTATTACATAGTTTATTACGTTATTACATGACATGGTTATTACATGACATGGTTATTACTGCTCTATTCCTGCTTCATATCCCCGATTTGCCCCTTACATTTTCACAGTATTTGTCCCTTATATTAGCAGTGAGGTGTTTAATATGGCAATTGTGTTTTAAACTACTGTTTTTTACATAGGTTATTACGTTATTACCTGCCATGGTTATTACCGCTATATTACTGCTCTATTCCTGCTTTGTAGACCTGATTTTCCCCTCATATTTTAGCAGTATTTCTAACTTATGTTAATACTGAAGATGTGTTTTTAAAATACAGTTATGACATTGTTTATTACTTTATTACATGACATGGTTATTACTGCTTTATTCCTACTTCATATACCTGATTTCCCACTTAGTTTTTCATAGTATTTCTCCCTTATATTTTCGCAGTATTTCCCTCTTCTATTAACAATAAGGTGTTTAATATTGCGCTTGTGTTGTGTCCTGTGTCTTCAGCTGGGGAAGGTCATGAATGAGATGTTTGAAAATGGTTTATTACTTCATTACACGATTATTACAACTCTATTTTTGCTTGATATATACTTGTTTTCTCCCTCATATTTTTCTAGTGAGATGTTTAATATATGTTTTTGTATTGTTAAAATAACGTTATTAGATAAGTTAATACTTGAATTAGAAGACACTGTTATTACTACTGTATTACTGCTCTATTCCTGCTTCATACTGTATATCTGATTTCCCCATTGTATTTTAACAGTATTTCTCCCTTATATTTTAACAGTATTTCCCTCTTCTATTAACAGTGAAGTGTTTAATATTGCGCTTGTGTTGTGTCCTGTGTCTTCAGCTGGGGAAGGTCATGAGTGAGATGAGTACGATCTACAGCACCGGCACCGTGTGTCTCCCTGACGACCCTTTTAACTGCCAGACGCTGGAGCCAGGTACCTCTCAGCATAATCACTCTGAGCGAAGGGCACACTACGCAGGGACAGCATTCAAAGAGGGGGCACAGGAGGATATACCAGGATTTATTTGGTCATATTTTAGTTTATTTTTAGATTTAAAGGTGCGTTGTGTAACCTTCCTGGTAGAGTGGGCGTTTTCACCTGTTTGTCTCCATGGAGTGTGTGGATGTTTTTGCTTTCCCAAGGATGTTCCGCAGTTTTGCATTAAACCAGTGCTTGTCAAATAGTGCCCCCCCCGGGAAACTTTTTTGCCGTACTGTACTAGAACTAAGTGTAATTGCACATCAACAACAGTAGTTGGCAGTGGCGCTCTCATTGTTGCTCTGGGGCAGGGGTCGGCAACCTTAAATACGTGATATACGCACAGAACAGACTCACCATCAGCAGAACATCCTCTGTCACAGAAAAAACACATATATCCCACTGAGTCGTGTCCTTTAGTCCGACAGAAGCTGACGCATCAGCGGCACAAGGACAGAGCATTTGTTTTTTTTTCCCCAGCGCTTTAGTTTATGCAAATGGCCATGTGATTTTAAGTTTCATTTCTGTAAAACGTAAACAAATGTGAGCAAAGCTGCATTAAAAACACATTTGAGTCCTCAGTGCAAAAAGTGCAGTCTTTGTTGTAAGTTTCTTTCTTTTTTTGTTTTTAATGTCAACAAAGGATACACTGTTATGCAGAGGTGTACTAATAACTATTTTCTAGACAAATAATACTATTAACAGGGAGGGGGGCGTGAAATTTTTTCGTCTTCCTAGGGGAGGCGTCACAGAAAATAATTGCAAAGCACTGCATTATATCTAAACCAAGATATCTCCATGGATTCAAGGTGTTGATGGAGACAAGCAAGTGAGGGTAGATGTATAGGGTAGCTCATTTTTATTTTACGTTTTCACCTTTGATTGCTGCACCACTGGATTCTTTCTTTTAAAAGTATCATATGAAAAATAAAATACTTTAAAAATACTTAAAGTACCCATTTTAAAATGTACTTAAAGAGTAAAACGTGAAAGTATTTTGCACAGATTTTAAGATCTTATAAAGCTTCAAATGTAGTGTTTTTGATACAGATTTGTGCAGAATTTTTGTTCAACAGAAACAATCAGATCATTTTTTTCCTAGATGTTTTTATTTATTTATATGTTTGCTCAAATTACTATTAAAAATAAACCCACAGCCTTATCAGCTGGTCTGAAACTATCATAAAAATACATTTACTTTTCAGTTTCAGATACTTAAAAGTGCACTTTACTACATTTACTTCATTACTTTCCACGATTGGTTAAAAAGTCACCTTCTAGCCTGATCTTATCTTAGTAAAGTTCATAGCAACAGAAGTTTACACACTACCATGGCACGAGAGCATTTAGTACAGCATCTCGTACTAACTGTTGTTTATGTGTCCATACTCAGGTTTGGAGGATGTCATGTTCTACAGTAAAGATTATTACGAGCGGCTGCATGTTTGGGAGGGCTGGAGACAGGAAGTGGGTAAAAAGATGAGACCTTTGTATGAAGACTACGTGGACCTGAAGAACGAAGCAGCCAAAGGCAACGGTAACAATCAAGACAGAAAACTATTAAAAATTATGCAAATGTGCAGCTCAATACTTATCAGGTCTAATCCAGGTCTAACCCAGGACTAACCCTGGACTAATCCAGGTCTAATCCAGGGCTAAACCAGGTCTATCCCAGGCCTAAACTAGGTCCAACCTATATCTAAACCAGGACTACACTGGGACTAAACCAGGACTAAACCAGAACTAAACCAGGACTATCCCAGCATTAAACCAGGTCCATCCCAGGACTAAACAAGGCCTATGCCAGGACTAAACCGAGTCTAACTCAAGCCTAAACCAGGACTAACCTAGAACTAAACCACGTCTATCCCAGGACTAAATCAGGTCTATCCTTGGACTAAACCAGGTCTATCCCAGGACTAAACAAGGTCTATGCCAGGTCTAAACCAGGCCTAACCCAGAACTAAATCAGGTCTATCCCTGGACTAAACCAGGTCTATCCCAGGACTAAACAAGGTCTATGCCAAGAATAAACGAGTCCTAACCCAGGACTAAAGTGTGTGAGTGTGTATTGATTATTGATTATGTTGCTTACATTTTATATTGTAATTCTCACCTGCTCAGGGACTACAGATGGAAACTAGCTTTAGCTATAATCTGGTGTAAAGCATCTTTAATGTTTTTTGCACATTGTCCCTGTCAAATAAACTAATAAAAGAAAAGAAAGAAAGAAATCAGGTCTAGCCCAGGTTTAAACCAGGTCTATCCCAGAAAAAAAATTCAGGTCTCACCTGGGACTAAACCAAGTCTAATGGACTATAGTTTATATTAGACCAAAAAACAAACACTCACACCAAAACTTTATTCAGGATTACTCTTACATGAATCTTTCTAAATTCAACAGTACAAATTTGAATGAGCTAATGATGAGGAAATTCTGTCTAAAATCTCCTAAAAGTTGACTGCCTGTTGCAATTCCATAAAGAAGTTACTAAATCAATATTATGTGCTCAAATGGAAATAATAGTTAATTTAGGGCTATTGTAAAGGCTGTAGAGCTCATTGAATAATTGGACTCAACAGTAAACCAGGCCTTGACCTTTGACCTTGGATTATTCATTTATATAACGCTACGATGGTTCCTGTTGCACTTACCCAGATAGAGATAGAGACACAGACATAACATAAAGGGAGGATGCTTTTATAATACTGAAACAATGTTTTGTATGAGTTGTTCTTTTGTAGTGTTAAACCTTGTGAGCTTTAAACCATGTTATAATGTCGTTACCTCCTCAAAAACAGACCTGGACTTGTGTTTTGTTTCATTCACACATGCCTGAGTAATGCTGCATTATTAGTCTGTCTACATCTCCAAAGCTCAAAATGCTCTGTTCCACCTTGTGATGTCATGTAGGGGTAGATTTCAAGTTGGCGCCTCTTTTTACTTTTAGTTCAGTAGAGATTGGCAATTCCAGGGTTTAAATTATCCAAATGATTCTAATGAAGGTGTATGGAGTTTAAAAATACAGAGGTCCAGAGTGTTTTTTGTTTGACAGAAGAACTCAACCTAAATATGCAGGATTTGTGTGAATGAAACAAAACACAACTCCAAGTATGTTTTTGATGAGAAAACAACATTATAACAGATCAGAATAGTTTAATATAGGCCCCTTAAAATGTTTCAAAGGGAAAAATGTAAGAAATGTGTTTCAACCACAGACAGAAACAATAACAAAATATTTTATATTCATGGGTTTCAACTTCCTGTTATATGCAACATTTTGAGGATTTTTTTTCCTCTTTCAAAAGACAGGATATTTTGTTTTAAAATTGATAAGTGCTATTGCAACATTCCTAAATTGAGATGGTTCTGAAACCCAACAGCACAACACTGGCTGCATTCAAAATTGAGCCTGGTTTAGTCTTAATTTAGTCCTGATGTAGACTTGGTTTGGTCCAGTTGTAGCGCTGGTTTAGTTCTGGTGTAGTCCTGGTTTAGGTCCCAATTTTGATTTTATGTGTTTGTGCGTTAGAGATATACAGTGGTACCTCACCTTACGAAATGAATTTGTTCCAGAAGTGGTTTCGTAACGTGAATTTTTCGTAAGTTGAGTAGCTATTTAAATGGAAAAGGCCTGATTCGTTC
Source organism: Paratrypauchen microcephalus (assembly GCA_036785185.1). Taxonomy (NCBI): domain Eukaryota; kingdom Metazoa; phylum Chordata; class Actinopteri; order Gobiiformes; family Gobiidae; genus Paratrypauchen; species Paratrypauchen microcephalus. The sequence continues at coordinate 10,524,689 of JAVJIX010000013.1, read as the reverse complement.
CAAGTTTTTTTTTTAATAGTGTAACATTTTTTTTTATAGTTTTTTATAGTAACACTGTGTCCTGCGTAGAGACTGTAGAATTTTTGAATGTCTTCTTTTATTATTCTTTTATTATTACAAAACGTGTTTTAACTCCATAAAGCTTAACTTATTTTGTGAGGCTAGACAGCCAGCGAACTAATAAAGAAAAACTCTGTACACAAGGCGAACTTTTCTTGTTTTATGGAGGTTTCTTATATATTTATGTAGTAACTGAAACAGAGAACAAAGAAGGCACATTACTAATTTCGTAGTACATGTGATGAACAAAATACGAGTAGCTAGCTTAAAAGCAGTTAGCTCCGTGAAACCACAAGTTCAGGTCTTATTTGTTCAAATGCAATATATCACCTTAATCATATGAAATGAACTCATTTATAACCTTTAACAAACTTATTGATCTTATGAAATATTGATGTCTTTTAAAAGACATGACACACCATGTCACTCTTAATCCGGTATTTATACCGATATGTTAAAATTATGGCAATATCGGTCAATACCGATGTTAATGCCGATATATCGTGCATCCCTAACATATCCATTAACACAAACAGGCGCTAAAAAACAAACGATTTAATAATGTTGTTTCCTCATCAAAAACATACCACGACTTGTGTTTTGTTTCATTCACACACAAATTTAGCTTCATTTAACACTTATGATGCAAATAGACCAATATAGATTACCACAATCTAACAACCTGAAATAGATCTTCCATTTCAATTTCATTTTTTCCTCCAATTTTTGCAGGTTATGAGGACTATGGGGCGTACTGGAGATACAACTATGAAACCATCGAAGAGCAGCCTCCCTACAATTACACCAGAGATGATCTCATGCATGATGTCCGCAAAATATACCACCAGGTCTGTACGCAAAATACATAACATTCTGTACTCTCCATCTCCAAGTTAGGACCGTTGCCATAGCGATTAATAATTAAAATCTTGTGGAAAAAGTCTTTTAAAGGCTTTAACATTAAGTGTACTAGATGCATGTATACCTCTTGTGTTCATTAATCTGCTTAAAATAAATAAGTAAATGAAAATGAAATGAATAAAAACTTTGTTCTCCAGATCATGCCTCTGTACAAAGAGCTCCATGCTTACGTCAGGGCCAAACTGATGGACGTCTTCCCCGGTCACATCCACCCTCAAGGCCCTCTGCCCGCCCATCTGCTTGGTACAGTCACTTTCCTCTATAAGAAATCATAACATCATAATAAATACTTCAGCATGCTGTCTTATATTCAGATATTACGCTATTTTCTGATGTTGCAATGTTGTTGTCCTCATCACAAACAGACCTGGAGTTGTGTTTTGTTTCATTCACACGTTTAACACACAGACCCTGCATATTTAGACTGTGTTCTTCTCTCAAACGAAAAACATACTTTTCCCCTTTGTGTTGTCACGTGGTAATACATGAAGTGGTCCACTGTGTTTTTAAACTCCATACACCTTCTCTAGAATGATTTGGATAATTTTATCCCTGGAATTGCCAATCTCTACTGAGCAAAATGTAAAATGTAGCTGTTAACTTGAAAACTGCCACTACATTACATCACAAGGTGGATCGGAGCATTTCAAGCTTTGGAGATGTTTTTATTTTTTATTTTTTTACTTTATATTTTATTTCGAGCTTGCCATACATTTGTAAACATAAAAAGGTACAGAAGTATACATCCTGCACAGTCAATTCAATTGATTCACACATTGAAAAAGCAAAAAAAAAAATAATAAAAAAATCCTCGAAATGGAGTGAGTAGAAGATAAACTTGTTTTTTAACCCACCCCAACTTCAGAAAACTACTACCACAAAACAAAAAGACGCTTCCTAATTTGCAGGCAATGCCTCAAAATAATTAGTGTAATGATGTGCGTAAAACCACACACAATCACATACAGACCCACAAATCTATTTACAAAAGTACAGACACACGTTACCACTGGTAACAGTAGTTTTTAAGAATACCATCAATGGTAAATAAGGAGTACCATAAGGTAATTGGACACACATGACATAAGCTTGAACAGATTTAAAAATACCAGCAATAGTAATACAGAATACCATGAGGGTAATTAGACATATGTGACATGAGTGCATGAGACATGAGTATTAGATGTTATTTTCTCTGTACTGTCACACACTTTGTTTAAAGAGAGATTTTAAATTGATAAATACTTTGACATTGCTTATGTTCCAGCCCCAGACTGTTCCACAATTGTACTCCACACACCGACACTGAAAAGCTTCTTCTAGTGGTTCTCACTTTAGGAATGGTAAAATTCCCATATCCTCGTAAGCTGTATGATTGCTCTTCTTGTACAAATAAACTCTGACTGTTTTGTGGTAACATTTTCTGAAATGCTTTAAATACAATCTGGGCAGTATGTAATTTCACCAGGTCGAACATTTTTAATAACTTTGATTGAAGAAACAGCATTTGTATGTTCATAATATCCTGCCTTGTGTATAATGCGCACAACTCTTTTTTGTAATAGAGAGATTGTATAGATGTTTTATAATTATTACCCCATATTTCAACACAATGTAGACCGATTAATAACAAAGAATTACTCAAATCAGAGTCAGAGTCAGTGCCAGCTTTATTATCAAAATTACGTTTCTCTCTGGCCAAGCAGAAAAAAAGTATCGGCACAGAGGGGGGCTGCTGCGTCTGTACGTGCCGCCATCTTGGAGATAACAGTAGAAAAAAATGCAAAGATACAATAACAATAGTCACAAACACATACGACAAATATGGTGGAACGGTTTTCACATGAGGTATCTTTTTGTTTGGATTACAATACGGTAGGGTGGGGAAGGGGACAAGAGTGAAATAAGAGAATATTTGGACTGAACTGAACTGAGGCGGAAGGCTATGTAGCCAGGTGTGAATCTGTGTAATATAGAACTTTAAAATATTTTATCCAATGCAAACTTATAAGAAATTCACGTGAGTCATGCTTCACTTTACTGATTGAAAAAGCTGCTCTAAAACTATGCGAGTGGCCAAAAAGTGAATGCATGTGAATACAAGTGGCATCGTTCACATGCACACCAAAATCTGATTATAATTTGATTTCTGGAGACTATTTAAATGAAATTCAAACTACTAAATTTGATGTGAGCCCACAAAGGGATCATGATCAGAGAGAAACCAGATGATTTTCTGTTTACATGTCATTTTCATAATCTTATAACTCCAAAAATTTGATAATAATCTGATTCTGAGCGTGACCATAGACAGGAGTGACAAGCTGGTTTTAACTTTTGTAAACTTAACAGATTAAAAATATCTTCTAGTGAATGAAACACAACTCCAGATATGTTTTTGATGGAGAAAACGACAATATGGGCCCTTTAAAGTTACATTGTGGAACTTTTCTGGTGGAGTTTCAATCCAATGTCCAATGCTTTTCTTCATGGAGATGTTATTGCTTTGTCTGGAATGTTTCACAGTATGGTATTAAACCTTTCTATCTTCATGGAGACCAAATTAGACCAAGTTACAGGTCAGATCTGTGGAGAGGCGACCCTGCTCACAGTCAGAATGTCTGTTTTTCTAGGTATTTTTGAGCAGTGTTGCCAACTCCCCAGCATCGGAAGTAGCTATTGGCCCGCCCAGAAGTAGCTAAAAGTAGCTAGACGAGCGAGCGAGGTGGGGGGGGCACATCCTAACCTTCTTTACCCCGTGACACTAACCTTTTATTGGTGTTGTTATTACATATACTTGTTTGTTTTTTATTTTTTTATTTGTTTTTTATTTTTTAGATATTTTTTTGGAGCTGTAGTCCAAGATCTATAGCTTGCTTTTTTATTTTGTGTTTTTTTTTGTGCTGTAGTTTAACTAAAGCTTTTTATTTTTTTGTGCTATAGTGGGCAAACTATAGCTTTTTATTTATTTTTTTGGTGCTAAAGAATTAGCTTTTTTTTTTAGCTTTTTCCCACTCCCGTCTGTACTTTTGTGTATACACTTTTGGTTGTGGCATTGCGATTGAATACAAGAGGAGAAAAAAGAAATGCTCTAAAGAATGAGAGGGATATGCACGCGACGACAGAAACTGAATGACAGAAACAGAGAGGGGAATGACCAGACTCCGAGGCGATCTGACGAGATGGGAGGGAGCAGAGGAGAGACTGGTGAGTCTGTCTCTTCCACTGCCCCTCTCTGTCTCTTTCTCTCTGTCTCTTTCTCTCTGTCTCTTTCTCTCTGTCTCTTTCTCTGAACGGGGAACGAGAGAAAACGGCGCAATTATTTTTTCCCCCTCCCGCGATCTTGGAGCCTCTGATCACCAAAAAAAGTCGCTAGATTTGTCGCTAGTCGCTTTTGTCTAATTTTCTCGCTAGGGGGGTCCAAAAAGTAGCTAAAAATAGCGACAAAGTCGCTAAGTTGGCAACACTGTTTTTGAGCTTTAAAACTACCTGTAATTTAATATATATAAAGGTAGAGCTGTTTAATGTCATACTGTGGAGCATTTGAAACAGAGAAATGACAAATCCATAGAAACAAGAAGGTGTCGGACGTTCACCTTTAACTTTCGTATTACAGGTGATATGTGGGGACGATTCTGGACCAACCTGTACCCTTGGTCCATCCCCTTCCCCGACAGACTAGATATCGACGTCACCAAAACCATGGTGGAGCAGGTACAGTTTTAGATCAACGTCTAAGTCAAACTTTATCACATTCAGTGCAGATAACCATACAAATCTGCTGATACCGGGGAGTAGACACTATTTTGCACCTTTTTTAAACTGACTTTTCCATTACTTGTTTTCACTGACTGATGGGTATCAAACTAGGCATTGCAAGCTCAACATCATCACAGCTCACAATAAAGAGTGGGATATTTTGGCAAACTAAAAACACTGGTGTCTGGCAGTGTAGTTCCTCAGATGTCTAGGTAGGTTCTATTGCAATTGAATTTAATAAATATAAAGATCAAATAACAATACAAGATTAAAAATATCACAGGGTCTTGTCTAAAAGTTCAGCTAATTTAGTAATTTAATGTTTTATATCAATCCATTTATAAAATCTTACCATGTGTTGACTCAGACAGATGAGTAATTAGATCAAAAATACACCAATACCATATCATACCATACCAACTTTACTTATAAAGCACTTTAGAAACTTTACAGCTGGCCAATTGCTGTACACAAACAAAGACAATCACAGTCAAAGTCACAATACTGTACAACTATTAAAAACCTAGAAATCAATAAGACATGAGACACTGAAATTAATTAAAAGAAATCTACATCACGCTTGTTAGTAAATGAGTAAAATTAATGATGTTTTTGATGAAGAACATACTTCAGTGGGTCAAATTTAGTACATATTCACTGGGATTTCACCATCAAATACTAATCAAATACTAACTTAGGCTATTTTAATTCATTACACACACTCAGTCTCACCCACATGCGGACACACACACATACACGAAAATAAAATATATAAGGATAGATAAATGAGTTTTACATTTTTTCCTTTGTAGGGATGGAAGGAGATCCAGTTCTTTAAGGAGGCAGAGAAGTTCTTCATGTCAGTGGGTCTGTACAAAATGTTTGATAATTTCTGGATCAACTCGATGACTTTGAAACCTGATAACGGAACTAAAGTCGTGTGTCACCCAACCGCCTGGGACATGGGCAACCGAAAGGACTACAGGTGAGAGAGAACATGTACATACATCTGTGTCCAGAGGGGGGCAGCATAGAGTTACATTTAGGGATAGTGAATACAGGGTACAGAGGAGGGTTTATGAATACATGGTACAGAGGAGGGTTTATGAAGACAGGGAACAGAGGAGGGACAGTGAATACAGGGTACAGAGGAGGGTTTATGAATAGAGGGTACAATGGAGGGACAGTGAATACACGGTACAGAAGAGGCACAGTGAATATATGGTACAGAGGAGGGACAGTGAATATACGGTACAGAGGAGGCACAGTGAATACACGGTACAGAGGAGGGACAGTGAATATATGGTACAGAGGAGGGACAGTGAATATACGGTACAGAGGAGGCACAGTGAATACACGGTACAGAGGAGGGACAGTGAATATATGGTACAGAGGAGGGACAGTGAATACACGGTACAGAAGAGGCACAGTGAATACACGGTACAGAAGAGGCACAGTGAATACACGGTACAGAGGAGGGACAGTGAATATATGGTACAGAGGAGGGACAGTGAATATACGGTACAGAGGAGGGTTTATGAATACAGGGTACAGAGGGGACAGTGAATACATGGTACAGAGGTGCAGAAGAGGGAGAATGAATATATTGTACAAAGGGAAAGAGGCCTAGACCAAAACCATAGAGGAGATTGAAATATGCTTTGATTTGAACATGGTAAATATGCAATAACAAATGTCATTTAATAATGACTTCCTGGTTTTTGTTATCTCTGAGCCATGATGAGTCAGTATTCTGTAGTGATAACAAAGCCATTGTCAATTATTACTTTATGCGGTTTGATAGCTGATTATCTTACCTCTCATTATCTCATTTTATACAAGGCACACACCCTTTCAAATATATTGTGGTCGTGTTATAAAACATGTAGAGGCCAAAGTGCACCTCCGGCCACTGTGTGGCACTATGTTTTCTGTGGGTTGCTACCTAATGGAATTAGCAATACCAAGTGTTGCACATTTGACTGTGTTCACTGATCATGCTAAAATAAAGGAATATTTTGAGCTTTTACTCAGGGCTCTCAAGTTTTGAGCGGGATCATGCGCGAGACTGCGTAATTTCCGAGGAGCGGGAGGGCAGGGTGCGAGTGAACAAATTTTCCCGAGGAGAGGCTGAAAACGCGCGGTGCCTGCATTATCTAACCGATTTTCTGGGCACAGAAGCGCTGTGCTTGAGAAATACCATGTGTGGCGTGTGAGCGTGTGAACACGTCGAATTGCGTGTGTCACACTCTCAATGCGTAAGACTTGAGAGCCCTGTTTTACTGTAGTTTTGGGCTCATTTATATGAAAACACATGTCAGAAATGCCTTCTAAAATTTGCATCCTCATGGCTTGTGTGGCATAGGGCCACAATACCCCTAAAAAGAGAAGATGCGTCATCTTACAATGTTTAAAAACAGAAAGACAGAAAAAGCTCACTTAAGCAATTACTATTTACTAATTATTATTTTGGAAGAGATATGGCTTATTTATTTTTTTCAATACTTGCTCAAATTAGTATCTAGTTTCGATACAGTATATTAGTACAGTTTAGTAGTACTACAGTAGTAGTATCAGATTCTCGATACTTTTGACAACTCTATGCTACAAAATTAGCCATTACTGAACCTATATAACAGAGATGAAAGTGGCCAATCATGAAAAAAGCGGAAAGTCACTGCACCCCCCCCCGGAAAATTTTTAATTTCTGAAATTTGGATTCCTATATGCTATATGTTATCAATAAAGTAAAACTGTACATAAAAGTACCAAAAAAAAAAAAAACATTTTATTAACTGGTAGGCCTACTAGTAGTATATATTGGATTTGTTTTTGCTTTGCACTTCATCAGACCGCATTGAGGAGCTTATGTGCGCTAAAAGGCGCAGGTGAAAAAGCGAGGAGCGATGCGTTAAGTGAGGCACGGGCAGGTAGGATGAGGTATAGGATGTTTTATAAAGTTTAACCTGTGTACACGCAATGGTACACACTGTTGCGAAAGAGCTGCACTCACTCGCTCGGTCCGCGGCTCCAGACACGGGCTCGCACGGCCCGAAGTTTAAAACGAAGTTTAATACGATACACATAATTTTGTTCTGAATACGAGACAATTCTGTTTTTCAAGGGACAGTTGGCGACCCTAAACACAACTATACATATATATACACCCAACGAATTTGCACAGATATTTTTTTTTTTTTTTTTAATTACCCCGCGGCTGAAAAAAAAAGCGGAGTCCCGCCAAAAGACGGAACTCTTTCATCCCTGATATAATAAAAAAAAGTCAAATTCACTCACTCATGCTTTTCTTGCACCTTTTCCAGGATCAAAATGTGCACTAAAGTCACCATGGACGACTTTCTGACGGTGCACCACGAGATGGGGCATAACCAGTACCAGATGGCCTACCGGAATCTGTCCTACCTGCTGCGGGACGGGGCCAACGAGGGCTTCCATGAGGCGGTGGGTGAGATCATGTCCCTGTCTGCGGCCACTCCCTCTCACCTGCAGAGTCTGGGGCTTCTTCCTCACGACTTCGTATACGACAAAGGTAAAACTTGGTATAACTATTTATTGAGAAGACAGTATGGATTTGTACTTGAGGCACACATTTTGCTTCCTTTTTTAAAGGTGCACTGCGCAACTTTTCTGATTGAGGTTTCACTATTGCACGTTATCACTTTGCCTGGGTTAGGGTTGCAAGGAATGTTCCACAGTATGGGATTAAATTGGTCTATCAAATATTTATTCAATAAACATGCGTTTTTATTGCTTGAAAAACATACATTCTTACTAAAGGTTGGGCTTGCCTCTCCACAAATCTGACCCATAACTTGGCCTGGTGGCATTACCTGCTTGACTCCATGCAGATAGAAAAGTTGAAGGCCAGGCTGTGGAACATTCAGGCAAAGCAATATATTCTTCATGGAAATAAGCTGGAGCCTCCACCAGAAAAGTTACTCAATGCACCTTTAACAAAAAAGGAACAAGACAAGACATAATACAAAAACAATACAATAACTTAAAAATACGGAACCTTAAAGATCCTTTTTAAACAAAATGGATGAGCTTTAAGCCATGTTAGAATGTTGTTACCTCATCAAAAACATACCGGGAGTTGCGTTTCATTCACACAAGTTTGAGTAACCCTTAATTATTAGTGTATCTACATCTCCAGAATGCTCTGTTCCACCTTGTGATGTCATGTGGTGGTAGTTTGCAAGTTAACAACTACCTTTTACCTTTAGTTCAGTAGAGATTGGCAATTCCAGGACTGAAATCATCCAAATGATTCTAGTGAAGGTGTATGGAGTTTAAAAACACAGTAGAGCACATCCTTTATTACCACGTGACATTACAATTATTACTGAGAAAATAGTATAACAAAATAGAAGTTGAAACTGTTTATTACTTGCTGTGTTGTTGCTGTTGATAATAAATTGCAGATTTCTTGAAATATTTAAACATTATTCTATTTTATACATACATAACAACATTATTTAATGACTAAATGATTTACATTCCTATTCCCTAATACATTACATGTATTTCATAAGGAATATTCACTGTTATTCCAGTTTTGAACGTCTACTGCCTGTATACTTTAGCTACTTCAATGTAGGTGGTGACATGCTGCTCCATACCGCCCTCCAGTGGTTAAAAAAGTGAAGGACATCATGTTTGTGATAGTACTTGTTGTGGTAGCAGTTGCAATATTTGAAGAACTGTAGTTGCAGTGAAGTAGTGTCTGAATACAAAATACTATAAAAAAGAATGTTGTAGCATGTACAATGCTGCAATATGAATCAGGATCAGATAGTAGTAGTGTTGTAATATTAGTGGTAGGCTAGTTCAAAAGATCATGGTCGTATTGGAGGAAAAAATATCTATTTAATGAGACAAACACACAGGGCTGTGGTGTTTAGTTGTGGTATTATTTACAGTGGGCAGACAGACAGCATTTACAATATTTGCAATGGTGCACATAAGGAAAATTCTGTTCAAAGTCATTGATGAACGACCTCAACGCGTTATAGTTCGTAATCCGAGCGCACGAGCCGCAACAAAGTTCATATGTTCCACAGGGGTCACGCAAAAGTTATTACAAGAGTTCAGAGATTTGTCCAGAGATATGGGTGATGATTCCACATCAAAGTTCATTAAAGGCCCAAGTGCCCACAGTAGGGAGCAGTGGGTGTGTGTGAGAGACTGTGTGTGTGTGTGTGTGTGTGTGTGTGTGTGTGTGTGTGTGTGTGTGTGTGTGTGTGTGTGTGTATGTGTATATGTGTATATGTATATGTATATATATATATATATATATATATATATATATGAGGTACCGCACGGGCAGATACTTGCCCTCTGACTTCTGTTCAGGCTCTAGGCTTTAGCTCGCCATCCAGTGTCTGGAGTTACTGGAGTTCCCGGAACCTGGCCTGTGCAAAATAGGACCAGCATTAAGTAATACAATAATTCATTATCTCAGCTAAGCCATTATTAATACAATTTTTCCAATATCATAACAGTTTGTCATAATAGTCAAAAATAATAATCGTCTATGTACCTGTATAAATATTTGTCATCAAAAGTACTCCATATTTCCCATTGATAATAGGCAACAATTAATATTAGATCAGCTTTAACAGTGTCAGCAGAGCATTTTATCATAATCCTAATTTGCTGTCAATATAAGTTCAGGAAAATGTCAATAAAGTGCATTGGTTAAAATACATATAGCACCTTTAAGAGCAATCGCATATGAATGGGACGACTGCAGCAACGCCAGCACCAGCTGACAGGTCCGTATACATTATTGTATACATATACATACAATATACATACAATATACATACAATATATACATACAATATACAGTACATACAATACCGGGTATATGCACTGAATGGAAGCGCTAGCATTAGCATATTAGCTCCGACGTTAGCATATTAGCATATTAGCTCCAAACAAAGTTAGCGCTCACCAGTTTCGCTTTTACATACACACACAGGCTAGTGAGAGCGCTTCATCATGAAGACAAGAGGCATCTACAAAGGCTGGCAGCATAACAGTTACTTTAGAGTATTTTTTAAGTCAAACAGTAACTTTTAAGAGGGATAATCGCCCACCTGCAGCAGTTCAGTTCCACCCAGGACCGACACACACACAACTGAATAATAGCGCGGGGTCTTGCGATAGTTGTGAACTTAGCCGTGGGTAAAAAGATAGAGATGGGCTAGGGGCAGAAAAATACCTGCGTTACAATGTACTTCCAAATTCAAATCTAAAATTATGAAGCATATTAAAAACAACACCACACCAGTTCATTATACAGTGAAACAACTACACACAAAATCATGGTCAGTAGGTCAACAACTTGTCCAAAATAAAGTCCAATGAGAAAAGTATTGCCATTGATTTGCCTGATGTTTCATAGTATGCCACCAGGCCATGTTACAGGTCAGATCGGTGGAGTGACATCATGCTGGGGGTGTTCTAAGTGTATGTCTATGGTGGAATGTTAAGCAGTTACCATGGTGACACAATGCACTTATTAGCAACCACTGTCAAAAAAGTTTTAAGATCTTCTCAAGAAAAAAAAAAAAAAAAAACTCCATGGTCACATTTAGGTGTTTGATTTTCAATCCCCAGATTGCCCGGGCCTTTCTGTATGGAGTTTGCATGTTCTTCCCGTGTCTGGGTGGGTTTCCTCCGGGCACTCCAGTTTCCCACATCAACACAAAAAACATGCTCCATAGGTACAATCCTCCAGCTGAGGTCCTGACCAAGCCTAGCAATACACTCATGGAGATGGGTCCCCAGGCGCCTGAAAGACGTGCTGCCCATTGCCCCTGAAAGGATGGGTGAAATGCAGAGAATAATTTCCCTACAGGGATAAATAAAGGATAATAAAATTAAAAAAAAAAATGTTGGCTAATAAAACTGTGAAACAAGTGTTATGCAAAATTCTTATGCACTCTGCCCTTTCATGACTAACATGTGAGTCAGTATAGTGACATTTTCCTTGTGTTTTGGTCATTTTCTAAGAAACTTTTCTGTATTTTACCTAAAACAAATGACAATTTATGCCTTTTTACTGTTGGTAGGCATCAATTTGGTCCAAAATTGCAGACACCTGGGACATTTCTTGCATAAAATTTGGTCAAAGCAATGGTTTTGGATAAATCTGCTGGGACAGGGTACACATGGCTCAAAACTGGGTACATAGGAACATCTGCTCACCCTACTGTAATTTTATGTGAGAGAGACTTGTTTAACAGTAAAAATCAGCTTACCTGTTGTAGCTCAGTCCTTTATGGTCATGTCGTGTTAAACTCAGATTAAAGTCTAACTTGAGTAATAGAGCCTCAGACAGAGCAGTGCCTCCAGTTAGCTAATCAATAACAGACAAGCAGGTAGCGGATCTCCCACCAGAAAAGTTACACAGTGCATCTTTAAAAGTCTATATTTAACCAGACCTTCACCACCATCTTGTGTGTTTTTTCTGAATCAGAAACGGAGATAAACTTCCTGTTGAAGCAGGCTCTGACCATCGTGGCCACGCTGCCGTTCACCTATCAGCTGGAGGAGTGGAGGTGGCAGGTCTTTGCCGGAAACATCAGCAAAGATCAATGGATGAAGACTTGGTGGCAGATGAAGTAAGAACTCGACACTGCTGTCAAAAAAGATCCTGAAATTTAAATTTTAGTTTAAAGGTCCTATATTACACCAAAATGACTCTTGAGAGCTTTAAGCCATATTGAACTTGATGAAATGAAAATGTATTACCACAGTTTGTGTTGTCCAGGAGGGAGATGGTGGGAGTGGTGGAGCCAGTTCCTCATGATGAGACCTACTGTGACCCCCCTACACTGTTCCATGTGTCCGGAGACTACTCCTTCATCAGGTAACACTGGACTTTAAGAAGATTTTCATTTTTCAGTATAACCCAAATTAAGAAGTTGGGGAGTTTTTAATTTCAGTTAGTGGTTTTCAGACTAGAATGTGATGGTGTCATACTCCCAGGTGGGGGCAAGAGACAGTTTTTCATATTGATTACATCGTACTTTGCCATGAAATATCTGAAAGATAAATTTACAAATATTGATACTGTACAGTGACTTCACACTGGGGTTGTTCTACGTGGCAGAATGTTCAGCAGTTACCATGGTGACAAATGCACACATTAAAAACACAGAAAAAAAAGTTTAAGATGATCTGAAAACTCAAGAAAAAATACAAAATTAAATTAAACAACACATTTTCAGGAGTTGGTGGTCATGGTCCTGTGTAGGTAGTTTGATTTTCAATAAAAAAAAATTGAGAGTGGCTAATGCTAACTAGCTTGTGACTGTAATTTCATTTGTGAGAGACTTGTATAACAGCACAAATCATCTCACCTGTCATAGTTCCAACTCTTTCTGGTCAGATTGTGTTAAAATAAAGCTCAGATTAAAGTCTAACTTGAGTAACAGAGCTTCTAACAGAGTAGTCCTTTCAGTTAGCATCACACCCTTAGAGAATGTAGATGACATGAGCTGCAAGTAATCAATTATTGTCTTATAGCATGCTGCAATGTAATCTGAAATCCAGCAATATACAATTTTTTTGTAAAACGAATATCTTTTTGCACAGTACACAAACATGTACAATATGGTATTATGTTCAAAAAGTCTTAAAAGTGCTGTTTTTGTTGCAGATATTTCACCAGGACGATTTACCAGTTCCAGTTTCAGAAGGCTCTGTGTGACGCTGCAGGACACACGGGAGACCTGTCCTCATGTGACATCACCAACTCTACCGAAGCAGGAGAAAAGCTCAGGTACTCACAAATACAGCTATAACACAATATAACACACATACGTCTTATATAAGATCAGGTACTCACAAATACAACTATAACACATTATAACACAGCTACGTATTATATAAGATCAGGTACTCACAAATACAGCTATAACATAACACAGCTACGTCTCATATAAGATCAGGTACTCACAAATACAGCTATAACATAACACAGCTACGTCTCATATAAGATCAGGTACTCACAAATACAGCTATAACACACTATAACAGGTACGTCTTATATAAGATCAGGTACTCACAAATACAGCTATAACACATTATAACACAGCTAAGTCTTATAGAAGATCAGGTACTCACAAATGCAGCTATAACACATTGTAACACAGCTATGTCTTATATAAGATCAGGTACTCACAAATACAGCTATAACACATTGTAACACAGCTATGTCTTATATAAGATCAGGTACTCACAAATATAGCTATAACACATAACACAGCTACGTCTCATATAAGATCAGGTACTCACAAATACAACTATAACACACTATAACACAGCTACGTCTTATAGAAGATCAGGTACTCACAAATACAACTATGAGGACCATTCAAAAAGTTTTAAGACAAATGCCATAAATTCAAAATGAGTTGAACTAATTCAACAAAATTACCTTGAATCGTACCACTGATGACTTATAAACACATTTGACAAGTTTCGGCATTCTAGCTTTGTTATTCAAAGAGTTACGTGACATATTGCACAACCCACTTTTTTGACCCTCCAAAATGAGCCAATTTGAAGTTCGAACAAACATTAAATTTCTAACAAAACTTCAGTGGAAACCTAAAGAAATTATTGAAGCTTTGCACAATGTTTATGGATGTTTTTTTTCCTATTTCCAAAGTTGAAGGAACATTTAAAGGGATATGATTTCCAGGTCATACTTGAAGCGAAGAGGCAGGTTGTGACCACTAGACAAGCTCCAGAGACTAAAATAAGGAATTTTTTGGTGGAAACATCGCTTCCAGAAGTGTATTCACTTAGGTGGATGTTATGTATAAAAATAATTTTGTTACTTTCAAAAATAAAGTTATTTTTTTAATTTGTCTTAGAAGTTTTTGAATGACCCTCGTATAACACACTATAACACATGTCTGCATCTTATATAAGATCAGGTACTCAGCTAAATCTAATATAAGATCACATACTCACAAATACAGCTATGTACTATAAAATCAGGTACTCACAATCCAGGGGCAGCACAGATACTTGAGTAACTTTTTTAAGAAGTTGTAATTAGGGGCCAAGCACCGTAGGTGCTAGGCACCCTATAGTGTTTGTACAGATAGTGTTTGTACTTCAAATCGAGCACACGTACATATGGCGCGCTCCGCTGGAGCGGGCCTAGTTTTTTTTTTTTTTTCTCCGCTGTTTCCGGGATACGGAGGAAAGTGTGGCCGGGGACTGGCATCGCGGACGGCACCAGGTTTGTGAGGGTGCGTTTCACTGCCGCTGTCAGGTCTCTGCCGTATTCTGTCAAGTTCGACACTGAGGAGGGGCCTGCGTACTTTAGAGTCATACACGACAATCAGGTGAAGCTGTGCAGAGGATGTCTCTAGCCGGGCCATGTGTTGCGTGAGTGCCCTGGCTTCCTGTGTAGGAAGTGTGGGGGTCAGGGGCATTACGCCCGAGAGTGCGCGGGGCCCAGGGCCGAGTGCTCGGGCCGCTGTGACTCTGGCCAAGGGGAGCGGAGCGCGGGAGGTGATGGTGGCGGCCCTGCAGCTGGGGCTGGACCCGCCCCCTCCTCCGTCGCCTCGAGTCGGGACAGTGAGCCTGTCCAGGATGCTGCGATTCAGAGTGCACAGGCACTCGTGACGGCGGAGGGCGAGGGGCTGCCTCCACGCGCCTCCTCTTCGCGAGGTGGTGAGGCTGAGGGGGGCCTCCGCCCTGTAGCCGTGGCGGCGGGAGCTGAGCCGATTGCTGCTACGGATGCTGCTGCGGTCCAGCGCCTCACCCCCGGAGCGGGGGGAGCGGCGCGGCCCGGGGTCCGGGCTCCCGGGTCTGGCCGCACCCGGAAGACGAACGGGGCGAAGTTCAGATCTCAGACCATGGGGGACGAGTCCCTCCGGCCCCGTGTGATGTGGTCTCCGCTCCGGGCCCGTGTGGCCCGCTCTCCGCTCCGGGCCCGTGTGGTCCGGCCTCCGCGTGCCCCTCTGGGCCCGCTACCATATGTGCGGGCACGGTGGGAGAGTGGATGGACTTCTGCGGTGGCGATGTTGAAGCGGACCTTGATGATGTTAGACAAAGCGTTAAGAGGCTCCGGAGGTCCTCTGAGTGCGCCGTGACTCCGAGGCGCGTCTGATGGGTCCCCTGGACGATCCCAGCTTCATTCGGAAAATGGAGAGGTTATACGACTGTTTCGATACTGAAATTGAAGTGTATGATTCTCTGATAGACTGGTGGGACGGGGCGACAGCCCGGATAAAGAGACTGGCCATCCGATGGCAGAGGAAACACAAAAATGTGTTTGCACTGCATCACCTTTGCTCTCCCCCAGGCCCCTTTCTTCATCCCTTTGGTCCTCTACATTCCCCCTGTTTCTCTTGGCCCTTGTGCCCAGTGGTGTTTATTCCCGTACCCGCATACCCCGATGTGTCTTCTGAGTGCTTTGTGAATGTTATTGTGGTGATGAAATATGTACTATTATGTACCTGAAGTGTGTATTATTGTGTACCTTGTAATATTAAAAGATTAAAAAAAAAAAAAAGTGTTTGTACTGCGTTGCCTAGCGACGTTGCCTAGCAACGTTGCCTAGCAACCCTTTGATCTTTCCTTTGATGTGTCTGGTCTCCTGATTCTTATTATTATTTTATATTCTTTTCACCATGGGAGTCTATGGCAACCCCTAGAACCGTCTGGTAAAAAGTTGTGAAATTTTGCATGCACATTCCAGCCAGTCTCCTCATTACCCACAGCGATTTATAGGCCCCCAGCCCCAACCGTCTAGTGCCACCAGCAGGTCAAAGTTGCAGGAATTTTCAGGAATTGCCTAGCAACGCACCTAGCAACCGATCTGTCTTTGATGTGTCTTTGATCTGTTAAACCTTGTTAGACCCTGTTAAACCCTGTTAGACTCTGTTAGACCCTGTCAGTCTCTGTTAGACCCTGTCAGGGTCAGATTCTGCTAGACCCTGTCAGACCCTGTTAGATCCTGTCAGACTCTGTTAGACCCTGTAAAACCTTGTTAGACCCTGTTAAACTTTGTTTCTGAGTCTGACAGGGTCTAACTACCCTGTTAGACCCTGTCAGACTCTGTTAGACCCTGTCAGACTCTGTTAGACCCCGTCAGACTCTGTTAGATCCTGTCAGACCTTGTTATACCCTGTCAAACCTTGTTAGACCCTGTTAAACCTTGTTTCTGAGTCTGACAGGGTCTAACTACCCTGTTAGACCCTGTCAGACTCTGTTAGATCCTGTAAGACCCTGTTAGACCCTGTCAGACTCTGTTAGACCCTGTCAGACCCTGTTAGACCCTGTCAGACCTTGTTAGAACCTGTCAGACTCTGTTAGACCCTGTCAGACACTGTTAGACCCTTTCAGACTCTGTTAGACCCTGTCAGACCTTGTTAGAACCTGTCAGACTCTGTTAGACCCTGTCAGACACTGTTAGACCCTGTTAAACCTTGTTAGACCCTGTTAAACCCTGTTTCTGAGTCTGACAGGGTCTAACTACCCTGTTAGACCCTGTCAGACTCTGTTAGACCCTGTCAGACCCTGCATGCGGCCTACATGCTGAGGCCTACATGCACCTTCGGTGCTTGGCCCCACATTGCTGCTTGCAGCTATATTTCTCATTACTTTTCTAGCATCATACTTTTAGTAATAGAAATATTACTCAAGTAGGAGTTACTTGAGTAATATTTCTATTGAAGTAATAGTACTCTTACTTGAGTAAAAGTTTTGGTTACTCTTCCCACTGTGGGTAAGTCTACAAGTGACAAAAGCTTTAGGTTGACATTGACAATATGAAATGATTTGCAAATGTATGTTTCTTGCACCGCACCTTCACGTTTAATTTTTGTATCTATCCTCTGAAAATACCAGATTTCATGCAATATTTAATGTTTAGTCCTTCAAAGTACATTAACTTCAAATTATAAAATAAATCAGAAGACAGTTACTCTTTGAGTTACTCTTACTTGATTAGTGTTTTTTTACTCTTACTTGAGTCATATCTTGGACCACTTCTTTGTATATGAGTATTATTATTTTTGAAGTATTGTTTTTCTTACTTAGGTATATTTTTGGCTACTTTATCCACCTCTGATTAGACTCGCACTCTCCCTCTTGTGTTAGGAACATGCTGGAGCTGGGACGGTCACAGTCATGGACCAGGGCCTTGGAAACCATCTCTGGACACGTGAGGATGGATGCACAGCCACTTCTCGACTACTTCCAGAAACTCCATCTGTGGCTCGCAGAGGACAACAGGAAACATGGCCGCACTGTGGGCTGGGACCCCGCCATAGACCCTTGTGAGTATGGATCAGCTGATGTGGAACATTCATATACATTCTTTTTTTTCCTAATGTATTGTGATTGTAATTAGTTTTGCTGTGTATGTTTTGTTATTAACTGTTTTCTGTTATTTTCTCATCAAAAACTTTGGATTTGTGTTTTGTTTCATTCACCATTCACCTCACTTTTGAGGCGCAAGGCCCGGGCAGTAAATCAGTGTAGGATCCCCACTGTTGTGTGAAGAATCCCTCCATCAATGGTAGAAGCCATAGCAAAAAAGGAGAAATTCTGTTTGTCAACTGGACAAAGTTTATTTGGTCAAAGACGTTTCGCAGCTCATCCAAGCTACTTCTTCCACAGTGTCCAATCAATCAATCATTCAAACAATATTTATAAAGTGCTTTTCATACAAAATTGTAGCACAAATCGCCTTACAGTGGTTAAGGATTAGAAGATTGACCTTTACTGATCTTGCACAGGAGAAGTTGTTTCTATATTTGACCCGGGGACCATCCCCATAATTGTGTTATTTAGTCTTGGTCAGGCCCTAAGCTGGAGGATTTTACCTATGGCGCATGTTTGGGTTGGTGGGGGAAACCGGAGTGCCTGGAGGAAACCCACCCACACACGGGGAGAACATGCAAACTCCACACAGAAAGGCCCGGGCGACCCGAACCTTCTTGCTGTGAAGCATGAGTGCTAGCCACTCAGCCACCGTGCTGCCAGAGGGAGAAAAAAACAAACAAACAAACAAAAAAAAACAGATGAACAAACAAACAAACAGATGGACAAACAAGCAAGCAGACGAGCAAGCAGACAAACAAACAAAGAAACAGATGGACAAACAAACAAACAAACAAAAGAACAAACAAAAGACAAGCAAACAGACGACCAAAGTCAATCAAAGGCTAAGCTAAACAGGTGAGTCTTGAGCCCACTCTTAAAAACATGAACGTTCTCTGCAGCCCTGAGGTCCTCCGGCAGGCCATAGACGAGGGCCATAGAACTGGAAAGACGCCTCTCCGTGAGTTACTCTAGCCAGAACTGAAGAAGTCGCTTGGATGAGCTGCGAAACGTCTTCGACCAAATAAACTTTGTCCAGTTGACAAACTGAATTTCTCCTTTTCTGCCATCAATGCCCACTTTCACACATGTTTAATACACAAACTCTGCATGTTTGGGATGAAATAGAAAATACTCTTTCTCACCTTGTGATGTCACGTCGTAATACGGGAAGTGCTCCACCATGTTTTTAAACTTCATACATTTTCACTAGAATCATTTGGATGATTTCAGACATAGAATTGCCAATCGTAGCTGTTAAATAAATACTACCACTACATGACATCACCAGATGGAACAGAGCATTCTGAGCTTTGATGATGGAGACAAAACACAAATCCAACTATGTTTCTGATGAGATAACAACATTATAACATGGACACAAAGACATATTATGCTATTTTTGATAGAATACAACTATACTGTAACATACTCCATTATCATTATTTTACATTTGTTAATTGTAAGCTGCTGTATTTATCTAGTAATTATGAGTTAAAGGGACAGTGTGTAAGATTTTTACCTGTTAATTACTGAAATTGAAGATACCCATTCAAAAATACATTGTTTTCCAAGCCTTTTCACTTCCATCATGAAATCAAAGTATTCTTTTGGACTTAGATATAGTCACATAAAAGGGGGATCTTCCCCATATAGAGGCAGCCATTTTGAATACGAGAGCCGCAGAAGGACATTTGGGCTCATCCTTCGCCTCGGCTCGTGCTAACAGCTGCACAGCCGCGCTGCATATGGCTCCCCCCTTCCCCCCCTCCCCTTCCCCTTCTCTCCTTCGCTCCTCTGCTCCCATATGCAGCCAGGAGCGAAGGAGAGAAGGGGAAGGGGAGGGGGGAAGGGGGGAGCATGCTGCTGGATCACACATCGTAATGGATATAACACGTATTTTGGACTAAATTGTTTTACTGGATTTTATTCGCTGGATCCTTATGGACAGATTGAGACCAAGTTTATGATGAAATACAGAGTTTGACCTGTGCAAAGCCTTCAAAGGTAAGCTAAGTTTTGTGCTTTTCTGTATAAAAGCCCCATGTGCTCGGGGAGTGATTGTTTTGCAGGGAAATGAATTGCATAGTCAAAAAGAGGAGACTGTAAGGTTTCATTTGATGTGTAGATTGTCATGAATCATGATCGGGATTGTGTGTTTTCATGCGAAAAGAAAAAAAAAAAGTGAACGGGGGACCGCGTTTTATGTATACAGCGGTGCGCGGTTCGTGCGCGGGCACGCGCGATGTCGGCGGTACGTCGCGTCCGGGTGACCCTCGAGGTCTGCCATAGCCAAAAGAGGAAGTGGAATAGCTAGTAACCACCTATGCGCCACGAATCCTACACACTGTCCCTTTAATAGAGGCATTTCCCAATAGCAAGCAACATATTTTTGTTGGTGAAAAATGGCTATGTATAACCCTTAGTCTGAATTTTTGAGTAATCACAATAAGTACAAAGTAGTGGGCGGATTTGGGGGTAGGTGAAAACTGAAATTTCTGAGCACTCAAGCAAGGCAAGGCAAGTTTATCTGTATAGCACAATTCATACACAAAGTAATTCAAAGTGCTTTACAGAAAAAGAAATACATTAAAATAACACAAACAAATAATCATCATAAAATTAAAAGAAATATAGAGAGAGACATTAAATTAAAAGCCTCAAATGCAGGACGATACAGGATTGCTTTAACAACTTGAATCAATCGAAATACGGGTCGAAGTAAGATGATGATGATGGAACACTAATTAGAAGATTCAGTTACATATTAAAGACGTCCTGGAGCATCAGATAAAGCAGTGTTGCATTTGTGCCTCATCAAACTAAATTTCTTTTGTCTCGCAGATTTAGAAAATAGTATCAAAGTAAGGATCAGTTTGAAAGCTGCAATGGGCGACAATGCTGTAAGTTTTTTTGTTTGTTTATTTTTTTAATAGTTTTTTATTATTCACTTTCACCCAAATACACTTTTTTTTATGATTTCCATACTTTTTGGAGCTGTCACGTCACACTGACTTCATTTCCTGGAGTTTGAGTCAAACCTTAATCATAGCTGCCTAACATTTACCTACATTAAAGGTGCACTATGCAACATCTAAGGTGGAGGATCTGCTACTTGCTTGTCTCAATGGAGATGTTATTTCTTTGCCTGGAATGTTCCACAGTAGAACATTAAACATTTCTCCCTTGCATGTGTTCAATTACAGGTGTTTTATAGCTGAAAAATAACATGAATTCTTACCATGTGCTGGCTTGCTTCTCCATAGATCTGACCATTAGCCTGTCTCCACTGTGATTACCAAGTTTATTTCCATAGTGTGGCAGACTCTCCACTAGAAAAGTTACACAGTGCACCTTTAACTGATATTGGGACCTGATTTCTGTCTGCATAAGGGGGCCTCTTTATTGCCCACAATTTTGGAAAAATTATTTTAAAAAAAAGATATTTGATTGAATTTGATTGTGCTTATATTTCTCTACCATTCTCTTTGTGTTTTAGTATCCTTGGAATGACAATGAGATGTTCCTGTTTAAAGCCAGCATTGCGTACGCCCTGAGACAGTACTACCAGCTCAAGAAGAACACCACTATTACTATCACGTATGTATTTTCACATTTTTATAGCACAATTTTTTAGGGATGGGTTGTCAATAATATCAGAGAGTTTCCCCAGATTTCGGTATCGGTTCATAATAAAGATTTTGCCCATATTTACCAAAAATCTCTGCGTGCCCAAGTGTTATTCTCATATTATCCTCTGTTTTGAAGAGCAGAAGACCATTTAGGCTTAAATATTATTTTATACCCCAAATAATAGACTTGGTTATTTTTTTTTTTTACAAAAGCGTAAAGTTAATTTGAGAACTTAACATACATTTTTGGTCCTCATTATGGATTTTAACAGATCTAACTGATTTTTTGGATCATAACATCAGTAAGTGCAAAATCAAATATCGGTATCAGCTCAAAACCTGAACCATACCCTAAAGAAAACTGTTGATTTTACATAGATGTATTATTTATTATTTTGTTATAATGATACAGAACAGACGATGTCGCAGTTTTTGACGAGACTCCCAGAATCTCCTTCTACATCGCGGTGAAAAACCCAGCCGAAATGAACCAGTTTTTCTCCAAAGAAGACATAGAGGAAGCTGTCAGGTAAAGACTTAACGAAGACTTAAAGTGCCTTTGACAAGTTGGACTTCTCATTTTACTAAAACGCTCTTAAGATCTTCATTTAAGATTTAGATAAAAATGTCTTATTTTTTTTCCTATTTGGCAATTTTTTTAGGTTTCATATTTGACTTCCTGGTTTATTACAGATTCCTAAAAATGTGTTGTTTAGATTCACTTTGTGCTTTTTCTTGAGTTATGATTTTGCTAAAGTGTACATTGTCCCCAGGGCTGGACTGGGACAAAAAAACGGCCCTGGCATTTTTGGCTTAGACCGACCCCTCATAATTAGCGGAGCACAACGGACTAATTTATGTTTGTGTTCCCCGAAACAAAGTATTTTACTATTGTTACGTCTTGGCCGAGGGGAAACCAGGTTGCAACATTTAAAAGAAAAATCCCAGCTTCCAAAAACCACCAGAAAACTCACAGTAACTACACATTTAATGGTTTATTTACAATGCATCTTGCACACACAATCTACATCAAATCAAATCTACACGATTCACGTAGGTCACCTGTTTTGGCTTCAAAACGGTCAATTTCGCCGAAAGGTGAGCGATTTTCATGCCTGTCCATCACCTAAAAGTCCCGGTATTATCCTAACATTACTACCTGCTGACCTGCTGTGTCTGTGCTACACTTCCCTGGTCACTCTGTCCCTCGGGTTCCCTCGGGTTCCCTTGGGTTCCCTGTACACAGTCTCTGGCAGCTCCTCTCCCTTCGACCTGGGCTGCAGAGGACGTGGAGGCTTTCCCCCCAGAGAATATGTCAGCGTCTATAGTGAGATTTTTTAAAATCTTTTAGCCCGCAGTCCATGTTTCCATGTTCATGGACTGCGGGCTGATCCCTGAAACTGGCGGGGGATCAGCGCAGAGAAAGGGGCGGGACCGCTCTCATAAGCTTCTATATCCTGATTGGTTTAGTCTACTGTCTGTATTGAAGATGGACCAATGGGCCGCCTCCTCTAAATTGTGGGCAGGTCTCTAAGTAAAAAAAAAACAAAAAACAAAAAAACAGCATCCCCCCTAGGACTGTCGGCCCACCGGGAAAATGCCCGGGATGCCCAATTACCAGTCCAGGCCTGATTGTCACCACGGTAACTCTAACACTCAATACTAGACCCATTTTGCTTTATGCTGTGTACCTCTAGATTGTCTCGTGGGAGAATCAACGAAGCGTTCCAGCTCAGTGACACCACTCTGGAGTTTGTGGGCCTGCCTCCGACATTAGCCCCGCCCACTGAGCAGCCCGTGGAGGTGTGGCTTGTTGTGTTCGGGGTGGTCATGGGACTTGTAGTCCTCACCGGCATCTACCTGGTGTTCTCCGGTATCAGGGAACGCAAGAGGTAAGCAAGACCCTATAGGCAAATTATTCCCATGTATTTGAGCAAAATACATGGCCGAGTATAGAGCTATTTTGTAAGCAGCTCTTGAGGTCAAAATAAGTCCTCTGCGTGCTTCTGCATTTATAGTGCACAATAGCACCTGGCAACCTCACTGTTAGCATCACTATTTCCTGTCCAATTTTATCTTTGTGAGGTTTTTGGCGAGTTTTGCTAAAATTAATAAACATTTTAAGATGAGGCAGTGGACAGTGAACTGCGGGTACACAAATAAAATCAATTCTTCAGCGGAGTACACCTCTGTGTTTAGAAAGAGAGGCTTAATAAATACTACAACAATGCCACAAAAGTATTCTGCACATGAAAAATTATCATGTAGCCTTTATATGAATTTTAATAATTTGGGTATTTTATGTTTTATGATTTTAATGAAAGTGACTGTTAGCTTTGAGACAAGATATAGAACGATAGATCTCACATTGACGACCGCTGTCTATTGGAACGAATGTGTCAACAAAGCCTCTTGGTACAGGGGTAATGCTGCTTTTAAATGAATGACCATCAATCAGGGACAAGGCGTTATACTTAATTAAAGTAGCCTTAAATCTTAAATCAACAAGTTTTACTTTCTTGGTTTGTTACAAATGTCAGATGTGTATGTACAACCGAGCTGCAAATAAAGTGAAAGAGGTTTGTGTTAACATAGCCTACTTTTACGTTCAAAATGTAATGGGCATAATAATGCAATTTTTTACATTCTTTCATTGGAAATAAACATGAACTACTCCCACTACATGCAGAACAATGCAAATACAATAACAATAACGCATTACTGAAACCACAAAATGCGTCAGCATTGTTAATTTAAAGACCCTGGAAATCTGCCGGTCATGATAAGCCCCCACAGCGTTATCCACTCAAAGCCCTAAAATCACAGGTCAGCTTGGTCAGGCCTTAAAAAATAGTTACAAACAACCTTTTCCACTAATTTCGTAAGTTAGTCTGTGCCAGAGAAGGCGGAAACCACTGGGTCTGACGAGGAGATCCCTGAACATCAGTTTACTTAGCTGCAACAGTTAGCATGTTCAGTCTCAGGGATAACATACTAGTCTATAGACAGTAGGTCCATACACACAGGCATTTGTATTTGTAGAGAACTATAGACAATTTAATGTGCATAATTAATTTTCCAGTCATACTATATATATATATATATATATCGTCACATTTTATGTAAAAGATTAACATCTTTTTACCTGCTTATTTGGAACAAAATTGATTTGTAGAGAACTGTTGACAGTGAATTGTACACAATACATTTTCCAAGCAAAGAAAATACTTTTCACATTTAATATAAAAGATGAACATCCATTTACATGTAACCCACCATTTGCTTGCTTGTATAAGAGCTATAGCTCTGGTTTCCCCCATCAAACCAAAACATGCATGATAGGTAAAATCCTCCAGCTTAGGGCCTGACCAAGCTGAAGCAAAAAGATCATGGAGATGGTCCCCGGGCGCAGTAATGTGCTGCCCACTGCTTCTAATAACAGGATGGGTTAAATGCAGAGACGAATTTCTCCAGTGTGAGATCAATAAAGTTGCTTCTTCTTCTTAGACAATGATGCAATAGTCAGGTGTGAGTACAGAAGCTTCTTGTATAAGTTTGAAAAAAAGAACATTGACAGTGAAATAACTACTATGTACCGTATATATAGAAGCTGTGAGCCTGTATTAGTTTGGAAAAAGAACTACAGACAGTGGAACTAACTAGAGAATACAGAAGCTGTGTCTTTCCTGTGGGGTGGGGTACCTGTAACACACCTACTTGCTTGTATAAGATTGGAAAAATAACTATATACAACGTACTAACTATACAACTATAACTGTCCAGCGTCTTTGCTCACTGATACTGTGAAAAAACGTGGTCAAATACGTACAGTGACCACATGGAACCACAGTACCAAGATGGCGGTGGTATTAACGCATGCCAAGAGGCTGAACGCAAGATCTACTGTTCTATATCTATGGCTTTGAGACACAGTGCGCTTGCTTAGAGATCTACAGTGCACAGAACCTATTGGAAAACTCACACTTGCAATTTTATAGGACATTAAAATGCTTTATTGAGACGTACGTGATTTATACAGTAAATTATATGGATACAAACATAGAAAACTGCCATACTGAATGAATGCATTGCCCAGTTGTTTGTTATTAGCGTAGCCTAACATGTCTCTTATCTATTTGTAGGAAGGCCGTTAAAGACAAAGTTGTGGAAAACCCATATGACCTTGACGGAATCTCCAACAAAGGTTTTGACAGTGACAATGATAATGAACAAACAGGATTTTAAGATTTTAACTCAGTGGACCCTCAAATAATGTGTTTTTTGAACCACAACAAAAACAACAGTTGGGGATAGTCACAGGCAGTTGTCTTCCTCTATGCTTCTCATTCAACCAACTCAATTTCAAAATATATAGGTAATAAATAAGCCAAGTTTAGGCCCTTTAATAGGAAAAATGTATTATACGGCTGCTTTATCTCAATCACTAAATGTGATTCTATTTAAAATGTCTAATAAAATCTAATAAAAAAATAAGAAGTCACTGTATTTGATGTTAAAATGAATTGCTACTTGCTAAACTGTAAGGCGTTTGTGGTAATTCTATGATAATTGTTTTATTTAGTGTTTTGTAACATTGAATAAGTATGGTCTTTTGATTTTGTTCAGCGGGTAACAGTACAAAATGGTTTGTACTTTTAAAACCACATCTGACTAAATAAAAAAAAGTAGCAATATATTTGGCAAAAAGAGAAATTCAATTTGTCAACTGTTGATAAATTGACAAATTGAATTTCTCCTTTTGCCATGGATTCTACCTGGACAACTGAGGGATTCTAGCAGTATAGACCAGCAGAGGACAGCAGGCTGCAGTTCTGTTGTACTCATTTGGACAAAGGCACATTACTTACAAACAGCTCTGGGAAAAAAAAAAGAGACCAGTGCAAAATTATCAGTTTTTCTGATTTTACTACTTATAAGTATGTGTTTGGGCAAAAGGAACATTTTTGTTTGAGTCTATAAACTACTGACAACCTTTCCCTCAAATTCCAAATAAAAAATATTATCGTTTAGAGCATTTATTTGCAGAAAATGACAAATGGTCAAAATAACAAAAAATCAATGTTTTCAGACCTCAATCAATGCAAAGAAACAAGATCAAATTCATTTTAAATCAACATAATACTAATGTTTACACTTAAGAAGAGTTCAGAAATCAATATTTGGTGCAATAACCCTTATTTTTAATCACAGCTTTCATGCGTCTTGGCATGCTCTCCACAAGTCTTTCACATTGTTCTTGGGTGACTTTATTCCACTCCTGGTGCAAGAACTGAAGTAGCTCAGCTTTGTGTTTGTGTTGGAATTCAACAGACGCTGGAATGGAATGGCTGGAATACATGTAGAGATGCTGATTTCAGAAGAAGAAAAAAAATGCAGTGGTCTCTTATTTTTTTCCAGAGCTGTACTTACATCAAATGTTTAATACAAACTCCAGAGTTAAAAAAGACACACAGACAGTACAGTATGCTTTAAAAAGTGTCTTTTCCACTTCCACTGTACAGGCATTAAACCTGTGTGTGAGCATGTCAGCCTCTGCATACATCCTGCGACATTGTCTGTAGATGTCCTCATCATGTGACATGTCTTCTGTGATAAAATGTCCCAAATATTTGTATTTATTACTTACAGTCAAAGCAGTACCACACAATGCAAACTGAGGAAACTTGATATATTTATTATCCTTAGTTCTACAGACCAGTATTATACTTATATTGGCATAATATTTTACATCAAACGCCACAACATACTTGGAACATACATTCCGTAGTTCCTGGAGACCTGCACTGCTTGATCAAGATCATCTGCATATCACACTATCTTTTCATCTATGTTATAATGTTTCCTCAACAAAAAACATACCTGGAGTTGTGTTTTGTTTCATTCACACATTCAACACAAAAACCCTGTATATTTAGGCTGAGTTCTTCTCTCAAATGGAAAACTCTTGTGATGTCATGTGATAATACAGGAAGTGCTCCACTGTTTTTTTTAAACTCCATACACCTTCATCTGGACAGTTTCAGCCCTGGAATTGCCAGTCTCTACAGAACAAAGGGTAAATGTAGCTGTTAACTTGAAAACTACCACTTTATGACATCACAAGATGGAACACAGCATTGAGCTTTGGACGTGTAGACGGATAATCAAAGGTTACTCATAACATAATGTGAATGAAACAAAATGCAACTTTTTTAAATCATTATTATTGAGGAGATAACAACATTCTAACATGACTTAAAGCTCACAAGACAATTTTTTGATGTAATAAAAGACCTTTAATTTTATAACTTTTTATACATTTTGAGTGATGTTTTTCCTATATCACTCAATAGTCTGAGCAGTTTTGGAAAAAAAAATGTGATTTTTCTGGCAAGCATTACAATTGTGATTAGATAGGATTGTAAACACCTTCAGAAGAATTGACAAAAAGACTGAAATATAAATTGAAAAACATCACATTTCATAATTTGCATTTCATAAAAGTATAAAAAGACATTTACTAGCTTTATTTATCAAACAAACTTGAATTGCATAATACTTTTCATACAGACATGACACAGCACAATGTTTATATATAAGTTATATATAGAAAATATAGAAAACAATAGGAATATATAGGTATACCACATTTATTTTTTTCAGACATTTAAGACTGAGTTGGGACACAAATAAGACAAAACCATAGACTGTATATATATATAAATGAACATAGCTAACTTGCGAGCCGCCATGTTCCTGTGAGAACTTACTGATTTGTTTAAAGCTACACTGCAACATTTTGGTTGGGGTCTATGGATAAATCATTGGAATGATACTGTATGTATGAATGTTCCACAGTGTGACATTAAACAGTTCTAACTTACATTTATTCAATTGCAGGTGGTTTTATAGCTCAAAAATACAGAGAAAAACAGGCATTCTGACTGTGAGCGAAATAAATCTATTGAGGATTTCTGTTTGCCTGCTGAATATTCTCCAAAAAGTAATTTCCTCTGGCCTTCCTTAACTGTGATGTGACTATTTCTCTTATATTCTTATATTCTCTTATAGTGTCTCTTATAGTCTTATAGTGATCAATGTTCAGACGAGACTTTAGAGATTTTTTTTTTTAGCACTGAACTAATTGGAAAACTATGGCAAAATGGTTTTATTAATCCACCTAACAGGTTCTGTTTTAATATAGCTATCGATGGTTTGTGGCTCCAGTTCACTTTGCATTGAAAAAACGCCACCCATCTCTTTATATCTGCTGGTGTCAGGCTCCTTGTTTTGGTCTTAAAATGTTCATATTGACACATTTCTGTTTTGCTATTTTATCCATAAATTAATTCCTATTCCTAATATGGAACGGCTCCAAATTTGCCCTGTCACTGCTAGCCTCTTGAGCTTCATTTGACTGGAGCCGAACACTACGGGTGAAATCACACTCCCTTAGTCCACTTCTTTATACAGTCTATGGGTAAAACTAACCTTTAATATTATTTTAAAGTTTTCATATCACTTCGATCCTTTGAATTTTCCCTCCTCTCCCCATTTGCAGTGCCCCTGGTGGTTGTAACTGGTACTAGCCTGTTTTTTTTTCAATGACAATGATGAATTGCTCTCCCTCTTCTGCCATCGTCCCCATGTTGCATTCAGTGGTGTCGATGAACCAGCCGGTGTGGAGAGCCGACTCAAATGTGGTCCCTCTGGTGCGTTCACTCTTCATGTAGAAAACAAAGGCCAGAGCCTCATGGTCATTCGTTGAAATGCTCATCAGCTTCTGCTTTTCACATGTCTGCAACATTTCACAAAGGAAAATCTGTTTATTTTGTCAGTTAAAGGGATATGCCATCCCCAGGTCAAATTTGGGCATCTCCCCACAGTCCAGAGACTAAAATAAGTGGTAGAAAGCGTTTTCCTGCTCACCCAGCCATTGTCCGAGTCTGTCGCCACTGACCGCCGCGGTAACTGCTGCTCCTCCGCCTTAGACTGGAGTCTAACGTCGCCAGAGAAAGATTTCGGCCAAAAGGAATTAATTTGCTCGATGCGTTTCCCAATTACTTTGTGTGTAGTGCGCATTCATATCGAGTGCAAATAAATGTGCAAATCAACACGGAG
Organism: Paratrypauchen microcephalus; assembly: GCA_036785185.1. Lineage (NCBI taxonomy): Eukaryota > Metazoa > Chordata > Actinopteri > Gobiiformes > Gobiidae > Paratrypauchen > Paratrypauchen microcephalus. Next base: position 10,494,810 of record JAVJIX010000013.1, on the reverse strand, counting down.
AGCTTGCCTTGGTCATTTTGGGTGGGAACTATTTTCCAGTGCGGAAGAATAAAGCCGAATCACGCAGCACGCTGCCAGGGGAATCCCTGTAACCCACCAGGAAGGGAGTTCCCCTGTTGCACAACGTGGTGCGTGATTCGGCTTTATTCTTCCGCACTGGAAAATAGTTCCCACCCAAAATGACCAAGGCAAGCTCTCCGTGTTGATTTGCACATTTATTTGCACTCGATATGAATGCGCACTACACAGAAAGTAATTGGGAAACGCATCGAGCAAATTAATTCCTTTTGGCCGAAATCTTTCTCTGGTGACGTTAGACTCTAGTCTAAGGCGGAGGAGCTGCAGATAGTCAGTGGCGACAGACTCGGACAATGGCTGGGTGAGCAGGAAAACGCTTTCCACCACTTATTTTAGTCTCTGGACTGTGGGGAGATGCCCAAATTTGACCTGGGGGTGGCATATCCCTTTAAAATGAACCTGATTTTTACTGTCTTAAAAATGTGAAAACTAGAACTAGTTCATTTTAAATGGCCAGAGCTGAGGTTTGCTGTCACGATAATGCTAGCAACAACTACCATGCTAACCCTGCACTTCCTGATTATCAGACAATAAGACACTTTATAATTAGATGCAGACAGCAGACTTATTTTGCCCTCAAGAGTTGCTTATATCTGTTCTGGGGCAAGACAAATGCTTCTCATGTACAAACACTAATTCAAAGACAGAAGTTGGGTAAAGGACTAGGGACGCACCAGTATCGATACTGATATCGAATATCAGTACCAATAGGGAAAAACTTACAGTATCAAATCGGTTCCATGACAACAGTTAAGCGGATATCCAGGTTGGCCCTTTAATTGGATGTAATAAGACCATTTATTATCTATTTACAAAGTCTCATAATATTTGAAATCTTAGTCATATAAGGGGTTCTGTAGTTTGAAGAACAGCAGCATAACACATCTCTTGTTTAATAACTTAACTGTGTTTTGAGGAAATAACTCACATTTTGCATCCGGCACTGATATCGGATAATATCAAGTAGCGGCAGATACTTAAACTATCGATATCGGTATCAGGACTGAAAAAGCTGGAATGGTGCATTCCTGCACTTTAGAACCCAAGCACAAACCATCTCACTGCAGATTATTGTCTATTTTATCGTTTGACCCCTCCTTCATAAGGTAAAGGTATGTACACTTTACTGATCGCTGTGGATAATTCTCTGCTTTTGACTCGACCTTGGGGAAACTTAACAGGAGCAGTGGGTACAGTGCCCGGGCACCCATCTCCAAATCTTGAGCGAGGCGTGTTCAAGTGTACCCTATCTAAAGGATTATGGTTATTGTCCATGTCTATGGCCTTTGGACAACACGAACTTGATCTGTGCAGCCTATTATTTTTTAAGTTTTCCATTTTGTAACATCAACCTGCCTGGGACTGCAGATGGAAATGATCCCAAGGCTAATCTGTCTTATTTATATTTGTCTAAATATTCATGAGTATGCACGGTTGCCCCTTTTCTTAAATAAATAAATACAAAATAAATAAACATAATTTGATTGCAGAACCTCCTCTCAAATAAGTTTGTGCTGTTATACTTCCCTGTCACAAACATTGTCACAGTAGTTTTAGAAAGAATATGATTTCATGGATACAATTAGCAAATCGCAAAGCCATTCATTTTTTATTGATCTCACACAGGAGAAATAAAGTAAAAAGCAGCTCCCTGTAGTTTAGATCTATACAAGCTTGTTCTGAAATATGATTCTTGCATTAGTTTGTCGTCATTTCTTCTGGACACATTTAAAATGTGAATTAGAAAAGAATCTTATTATTAAAACATAAATCAGAACACTTGTCAGAAAACTTGCAATACATATTTTTTTCTCAAAATGGTGCAGCCTTAATATGACTTTTTAAATGTTTATTTACCTCTACTTGGAGCTGGACGTTCTCACTGACTTTGCTGCACTTGAGGAAGCAGTTGGACTGACTGAAGTTTAACACCACAGGCATCCCGCTGGTCTTAGCATTGGACTTGTAGTAGTACAGGGTGACTCGCTCTGAAAGCATTCAATATTTATTTTTATATCAGAAAACTAAAGCAAACTATTTACAGTATGTGTCATGATTTTAGTCAGGATCATACAAAATACCTGTACTGAAATATGTTTTGTTACATATTCACATATATGGTCAAATCAGAGTTCTGATTTAATTTCATGTTTCTTTACAGCTGATGTCATCAAAATTCCAACTGTAGGCACTGCTTTGTCTGAGGCTTTTTTAGATTTTAATCTGAGACACAATCTGGCCAGAAGGAACTGTCTTAGTTGAAACGACAACAGGTGAAACGATTAGTGCTGTTAAACATGTTTCTCACACATTAAATTACAGTCACAAGCTAGCTAGCATTAGCCAACAGGGCTCTCAAGTCTCACGCTTTGAGAGTGTGACACACGCAATTCACACGCCACACATGGTATTTCTCACACAGAAATTTTTTTAAGCAATTCAAAACTGTAGCCACTGTTCACAGCGCTTCTGTGCCCAGAAAATCGGTTGGTTAATGCAGGCACCACGCGTTTTCAGCGAAAAAAAGTCACTCTCACGCACCACCCCGCTCAAAACTTGAGAGTCCTGGCCAACTCTTTCAGTTGGTCTCACACACTAAACCAGACTTGTGTTGTTTAAATCCATTTTCTATTTTTTCTCAAGGTTTCAGACCATCTAAAAACTTTACAAGCTATGTTTGCTAATGTGTGCATTGTGTCACCATAGTGACTGCTGAACATTGCTGAACATGCCTGTAGAGCCCCATCCTTAATATGTACAGAGAACACAGAGAAGATATAATGCAAGCAAAATATATCATGTATATACAAGAGAAGGGCGTGGTTTATAGTGTGTTCAGTGTAATGATGGCTGTGTGTTTTTGAATGTCATCTGTAGCAGGGCTCTCAAGTTTTGAAGTTTGGTTGGAGTGATTTTTTTTTTTTGGGGGGGGGCTCACTCGTGTTCAGTTGCCATCCTTCAATTATCACTGACAGTGCAGTGTGCGCTTAGCTGAAACTAGACTCTACGGTCTGCCCGACAACAGAACAATCTAGTTTCTGATTGGCTGAAAAGGGCGTGGTGCCTGGATAACTCCTCTGAGCCACACAGACCGATGTTCTGGGCACAGAAGCGCTGTGACTAGGGTTGCCAACTCCTTGAAAAATAAATAAGGGACACCTCATTGGCAGGACCGGCCGGCCCGATTGCCTTCACCCTTCGTGGTGTAGTGAATCTTTTTAGCCCTTTTTTGTATGTGTGAAGCGATTTTTAAACTATTTGACTCAAACTGGATTTGAATTAGATGCATATCTGAGTGATATGAACACAGGGAAAATAAATAATTATCAGCAATTTATTTTTAATGCTAAATAACAAAATTAACAGAATAAAATAAATATATGCCCTGCTTAACTTAAAACTGTATAAATTAATATAAACAGGGATGAAAGTGACCAGTAATGAAAAAAGCTGAAAGTCACCGAAAAGCTAGAGGCCCCCCCGGAAAATGTTTGAACTCTAGATGCTCTGAGATGCAATCTGGGGTCATTCCAGCCAATAAAAACTAAGATGTCATCCACCCATTTTTTTTTTTTGGGGGGGGGGGTTCCCTTTCTCCCTCTTGATGATCCCACTTTGCAATACCTTCTCACAAAATCTGACTTGCACTGGATGGAATCAGCTCGGGATGTGTAGTCTGGACAGTAGTTGCTGACAGCCAGACTCAAGCACATTTCTAAATGATCATCAGTCATGGTGGAACAGTACTTAATGATCTTCATGTGGGAAAAGGCTGACTCACATAAATAAGTTTTCATACATCTATCTCCATTTTATCTGATAAATGTTGATTTTAACATAAGCCAAGCAAACTGTACTGCACTTAAACACTCTGTGCCCCATTTTAGGACCCTCACCCACAGTTTGAGGACCCCTTCTTTGATGTTTTTTTTTTTTTTTTTTTTAACATGTTTTTCTAACTGGAGTTACATTCTCTGGTTTTGTAGTGGTATTTACCAGCCTCTGCACATTTACCAAATGGATGTTGTGACAAACAGATGCATTTGTGCACTTTTATTAAGACCACATGTCGCTGTAGACCTGCTCTGTGTGGACACTGTAACATAAATTTAGATTAGTTTTTGCTTTGCACGTAGTTTTGCACTTCTAATCAGAGCGCATTGAGGAGGGAGGAGAGAGAGCTGGCGGCGCGCATGGATTCCGTGTGTTCCAGACAAGCGCACGGGCTGCAGTAAAAGCCCGTGCGCTTGTCTGGAACACGGTAAAAAGTTTATTGGTAAAGGCAGCGGCCGTAATGAAATATGATCACAATCATCTCGAGACCAAGACCGGACACCGATCGACTGGTAGATGGTGACCGACGTATTGGGCACTCTGTTTTAGACACTATTTTTAATTCACATGGTAATACGGGACAGAGTGTGTCCCTTTTTAGCTCAATACGGGACGCGTACTTTTGTTTCTGAATGCGGGACGATTCTGTTTTTCAAGGGACGGTTGGCAACCCTAGCTGTGACCAGTGGCTAGAGTTTCATTGAATTGCTTAACAAAATTTCAGCGTGAGAAATACCATGTGTGGCGTGTGCATATTAATATTGTCTGTATTTAGTATATTCCCCACACTGGCCGACAGCAGATCCTTGTGGTGGGTCAGACCTGGGTAATCGGACATGTAGACCTGCTTCTGCTCACACAGGCAGTGGAGGTAGCGGAAACTCTTAGTCTTCACCTCAGCCTCGTTGAATTTAAGACATTTGAAAAGTCCACCTCCTCTGGGAACTGAAAAGAGTAGAGGACCATACGTGTCAGGGCTGAAAGTGAAACTGAAAGTGGCTTTCAGTAGGGATGGGCGGATCGATACCAAAGTATCGATATTTCGATCCTGATGGGGTATTTAATATGGATCGATCCTGGTATTAAATGATCGATACCAAGTCATGTTTTCTTACTGACTTAACTTTCAGTTTATTTAGTTCAAATTCATGTGTTTTGTTCATTATTCAACCATTGCCAGTTGTCAGGCACTACTTTTCCTTCCTCGTTCTCACCAAACGTGGGGTAGTACGTCATCCCGCGACAGACTCACTGCTGTGAGATTTCAGTCACAGCGGCGCGGGGCTGCGGGAGCCATGGGAGACCGCAAGCGAAGTGTGGTGTGGAGTTACTTCCACACCGTGGACGACAATGTTGCGAAGTGCAACTTTTATTACATTCTGCACGTTCATAATTGTTTTGTCTGTGTAAAAGAGAAAGAGGCACTTTTTTGTAATTGTGTTGTTTGTGGATCCATACGCCTGAAGTTGCCATTAGTATGGTTAAAAATGGGAGAGCTCATCAGCCAACACAGAAATATTAAGTCATGTTTGTAAGTGCCATTGTTATGTGAAAATAAACATTCTGATATTTCATTTGTTGTCTTTTTTCATAGGCTGCAAGTGCCCAACTTACAATAGTTTTGACGTCTGCATTGCCATTTTCATCAAAGAATTTTTTTCAGATATCTGGTGTTAGAATGTGTGGAGCTAAGCCCCCTGGTGGAGCTTTGCGAAGCCAAGGTATCTAGTTAGAGCCAGGTTAGTGCTTTTCGGCAGTATTAAAAATATATATATGAAAGTATGGGTATCGATATTGCTAACCCTGGTATTACTTGGTATCGAAACAAAAATAACTGGTATCGCCCATCCCTAGCTTTCAGTTTCACTGACAACAAAGAACAAAACCTGAAACCTGAAAATAAAAGTGCAGAAGACAAAACATGTCATGTTTGAAAAGTAGAAAGAACTTTTTAATTCTACTCAAAGCTCTGTTGAAGGTTTGAGGGTAACTGAAAAAAAAAATGCTTTAACTAGAAAAAAAGACCATTTGAACATTAGGTTGTTTATATGTATGATTGTAGCTATAATATTAATATGTAAATGAGTCATCAATACATTAGCAGAATGAAATGTAAACAGTTGACCTAAAATTAAAGCAGATGAAAAGGTAAAAGCTGTGATCTACTGTAAACTGGAGTCTAAAGATGAAAGACAAGACAAAACTTTCCTAGAGTTGTGTGTTTTTGTGTGTGTTTTGAGAAGATGTTTACTCATGCCAGTCTGGGAGGAGCGCAAATACAACCCAGAGCCATCCAGCAGAAAGACTTTCTGAGATCCAGAGGATTTCTTCAGAAGGTCTGTTCTAGTAAACCAGTGTATTTCCTTTTGGAACCACCTACCTAAAGGGAGTGTGCTTCTCACAGTTTTTGAGGTCTACTCAGGGTCACTACAACTCATTTTTATAATTTTCATAGAATATTATTCTATAGTTGCATCACTATGTATGCTAGCTGGAATCTGCCACTGTTACATCATCATTTACTCCAAGAGGAATTTGATATATTTAATATAATAATTTTAATACATTCATTTTAATTCAAATATTATTTCAGTTGCCAAAGTATGTATAAGAGAACTTAATAAACTATAGTTAGTGCGTTATTACAGTCTTTTACCGAGTACTAAGTTCTTTGTATGTGTTTGTATTTGTTTTTAAACTGACCAATGTTACCTTTGGATATTGTCTCAGGAGGAGCCATTCCAGCTGAGATAACTGTCGACATATAATTAATAGACACATATTTTGATGCTAATGCTATCACCCACTTAGCAATTCAATTAGTCTGACAAAATTTTGGAACACCAGAGCCAGTCCCCTGTATTTTTTTTTTCCTATAGCCGCAAAAATTGCAAATAATGAATAATCAAGAGTGTGTCAGCTAATATCAACTCATATTTAGGTGAGGACAAAGCCTTGTGTGTTTAATTAGTGTGTAAAATAGCATCTGAGCTATATGTGTTGTCTGAATGACATTTATAAATATGAACACACGAATAAAAATATATGAAACCAAAATAGCATCTGAGCTAACAACTAACCAACTTTCATTGGTGGTTTTAGTGAACATCTAGTGACCACTTAAACCTCCTCTTTTACATGTGACTGATGAGGAGAGCAGATACATCTTGAATATGTCAAAATACTACACCGTGAACTAAACCTAGATGACAAAAAACATAACTAGGTCCTCACCAGGACAAGTGCAAACTCACCAAGACACAGAAAAGCACAATATTACGCTATATAGTCTAGCATTTATTCATAAATGTTTTATCAAAGCTGTGACTTACCTAGTGTGACAGAGCTGGACTCGGCTATCATGACTACATCGCTGTATTTGCACTCGTTTTGGGAACACTCATGACACCGATCTCTGGGGTCACAGCTCCTTCCGGTGATTACAGAGATGGTGGTTTTCTTCATCGACACCACCAGGAAGTCACTCTGCTCCCCCTCCTCTGTACACACATCCTCTTCACCTGCAGAATCAGATTTTTTTATACTTGGAGAGCAGGATTGTGTTGATGCCTTATCTGCTTATAACAAAGATGGTGGATTTTATTAATTTATTAATTTTACCTAATTATATAAATCTATTTTTATAGTGAGACATGCACCAGCACCAGCGATACCATATCTTATATTTACTGACGGAAAAGAAAATCCAAGTAGGATTTGAAATCTGATATTCCTCTGTGCAGAGGTTGTTCCACTCATAGCCTATTGAGAGTAGATCAAACAACAGAGTTTAAAACTACAGAGCCTCAGCTTCACAAAGAGACAAGTCATTTGCTTGTACTCCAAATGGTTCAAACACTGAATCAGCTTGAATTAGGGGTAATTTTAGTCAGGCATTTTAGAAAAATAGGCCAAAACTCTGGAGTTTAATGAAACAGAACAAGATGAGGAAACAAGATTATATTTTTAAACTCACAAGCCTACCATATTACTGTGTAACTGTGGAACGCCTGACTGAATATTGCTTACCTTCCCCTGTGGGCAGGAGGTGGTCTTGTTCTTGGTCCCCCTCTCTCCTCATCATCCGATTGAAGGACAGCACGCGCTCCTCTTTGGAGAATGGAACCATCGCATCTTCATCTGAAGGCTTCTTTTCCACAGGCTCCTTCTTCCGAATCGTCTTATGCAATGTCTGACCACAACAATATATCAAGAGTAATTATTTGGATGTGTTAACGTTTACACGGTCCGTAGACAAGGCATCAACCTGGCACGTCTGCCACTTCATCCACTTGGACTCCCCACCTACGCCAGGATCCTGTTTGTGGATTTCAGCTCGTTCAAAACCATCCTCCCTGCTCTACTCCAGGATACACTCTTTCTGCTCAATGTGCCCAACTCCACTTGCAGGACGAGCTCTGACTTCCTGACAGACCGGAGTCAGCCTGTGCGGATAGGGAAGAAAAGTTCCACGGGGCTGTGTACTTTTCCCCTTGCACTTCCCCTGTACAACAACTGCACAACTGTAAAGCTGGTCAAGTTTTCAGGTCACACCACTCTCATTGGGCTCTTCATGGATGGAGTCCTGCAGAAGGGAAGTGGATTGGCTGTTAACCTGTTACCGTGGCAGCAACCTGAAGTTCAATGCACAGAAGGCAGTGGAGATGATGGTGGACTTCACATCCCCCCATGGTGCAGATCATGGTGCAGTTCTACATCTTCAGGACTCCGTGACGGGCAGGTTGGATTAGAGTTGACCCGTGAGTGGATGACACCAGCCTTTTGAATGAGTATCTCCCAAACTGCTGCCTGGTGTCAGTCAGTCTTTATTTACAACACTCAAGGTGGCCAAAGGGCCAATAAAATCAGCACAAAATAAAAATGTGCAAAACATTAAGCAATAAAATAAAACAAAATAAAACACTTCAACAAACATGACTTCAGCACTAATTATATAAAGGTGCAGTTGTGCAAATAGAATAGAGCAGAAATAGGGCAGTCTCACCAGCATGGGGCTGCCCTGGGACAGTATTTCTGCCAGCTGCTCTGGAGGCACATCCTCTATTTCAACGTCGTTCACCAGCCTTAGCCTGTCTCCTCGTCTGTAAAGCACCAAATACATTATTACTATTAAAATCAAAAGAGAGGCGCTACTGTGTCTAAGTGCAGAGGTTTTGGGTTCAGTCCTCAGGTTTTTCTTTTTTTTTTTTTTTTTAACTTTTGCCTCTCAGTGACTCATCTCTCAACTCTGTCATCTGGCTGTTTCAATTGTGGGCCAAGGCCAGCCTCCTCTGCACAGTTTTAGAGGTTGGGGGAAACCAGAGCACACAACAGTGTATGCAAAATCTTTAGGGGTGAGACGGGTTAACACTCTTGCCCAAGGACACAATGGCAGCTTTCATCTGGGGAAGCTGGAATTGCATCACCAACCTGTAGTGTCAGTGGCTCTGACCATTCTACCACTCAGCTACCATGGAAACTATTCTGCTACCATGGAAACTATTCTGCTACCATGGAAACTACTCAACTACCACGGGAACTACTCAACTACCATTGGAACTACTCAACTACCATGGGAACTACTCAACTACCATAACTACTCAACTACCATGGGAACTCCTCAACTACCATGGGAACTACTCAACTACCATGGAAACCACTCAGTTACCATGGAAACCACTCAGTTACCATGGAAACCACTCAACTACCATGGAAACCACTCAGCTACCATGGAAACCACTCAGTTACCATGGAAACCACTCAACTACCATGGAAACCACTCAGCTACCATGGAAACCACTCAGTTACCATGGAAACCACTCAACTACCATGGAAACCACTCAGTTACCATGGAAACCACTCAACTACCATGGAAACCACTCAGCTACCATGGAAACCACTCAGCTACCACGGTACTGCCTGAAATGTTTTTCAAACAGTGTGTGCCCAGGTACATTGACACACTCATTCGATCAAATTTAATCTTGAGATATACATGTTTTACTGAGTCCGTGTACAGCAGACAAAATACATAATGTACACATTTTTAAAAGTTAAAAAGGGCCAAATCTGGCAATGGCCACACAGCTAACTTGCTGCCTTTTTTTTAATTTTTTTTATTATCCTTTTATTTATTTATCTGCATTTGATCCATCCTTTCAGGAGCAGTGGGCAGCTCATCTTTCAGGCGCCCAGGGACTCATCTCCATGATCTCCACCTCAGCTGGAGGATTTTTTACCTATGGAGCATGTTTTTGTGTTGATGGGGGAAACTGGAGTGCCCGGAGAAAACCCACCCAGACACGGGAAGAACATGCAAACTCCACACAAAAAGCCCCGTGCAACACAGGGATTGGACGCGGAACCTTCTTGCTGTGAGGTGTGAGTGCTAGCCACTCAGCCACCGTGCTGCCACGTGTCGCTATGATTGGAGCTGTCTTTTATGTTTGCTTTTTAATATGATTTTTAAGGCGGAGAAGGAACATATTTTGAGTGCTGGGAAGATCTTTATACCTTTTCATTTAAGATAAGATAAGATAAGCCTTTATTGTCTCTTCAGGAGAGAAATTTTGCTTGGACATGAGAGAGTGTGATTTATAATAAACACTAAAAACAGCACAGCAGACAGACACATAAGAAAGATGTTCATGTTCAAAAAGTGATTCAAAAATGAGTAAAAGACAAAAAGATCAACTTTACCGGATGAAATTTTCCTTTTTCTTTTCCTTTCCTTTTTTTTTGATGACACTCTTCACCTCATACTGGTGCTTTCCTTCAGTGCACTGGTGGACTATCAAGACACCTCCATCCACCGGGGAATCCTGCAATGTACAATATTATTAGCTACGGTTTAGTCCAGATTTAGTCCTAGTTTTGTCTTGGTTTAGTCCTGCATGAGTCTGGTTGGGTCCTGATTAGTCCTGGTTTAGTTCTACTGGTTCAGCCCTGTTCGTGATTTTGAACAGTTAGGAGCATTTCGCCCACCTAATCCTTTTTCTAATTCTAAAAAAAAAACTTTCATTAGTCTGATTGGCTTCAATTAGAATAATATCCCATCCTTCACATCCTATTTAATACTTTTTCTTTTTAAGCATGTGGGTAATATTTTTCAGCCTGTTTTTATTTCACAAATCAGAGCTTACATAACTAATTTAAGAAAGAAAGAAAGAAAGAAAGCTATGCCTTTATTAGTCCCACAGTGGGGAAATTCCAGTTCTGCATTTAACCCATCCTGTTATTAGGAGCGGGCAGTGGGCACATTACTGCGCCCGGGGACCATCTCCATGATCTTCTTGCTTCGGCTTGGTCAGGACCTAAGCTGGAGGATTTACCTATGGTGCATGTTGTTTTTGGGTTGGTGGGGGAAACCGGAGTTCATTTTATTAATCATGGGTTGTGTGAGTAGTCCTATTTCATTAATTTATATCAAAATAATACATTGTTTTTCTCTTGATTTCTTTTCCTGTAAAGGCAGTTAGCACACAATCTACCAGTAGTGTTGCAATACTATAAGTAACATGTCTCGATTGACAAACTGATCCATAAAGCTGGTCACGTGATCAGCTGTGACACTGGAGACATTTGTCACAGTGAGGGACAGGAGGACACTGGACAAACTGCTCTCCATCATGGACAGTCCTAAATAAGCTAATAAGACAAAATGAAATTTCTAAACATTAGTAACACATGGACTATTTATTTTTATCACAAAAATTTTTATCACACATGAAAAAAATTGTTGGTATTTTCTACAAGACTGGGACGAAACTAAATCAAGATTTAAGTCGGATTAAATTGGCCAGTTATGTCTTACCTCCATGATGCTGTCTGGCAGATTTCAAGCTGAAGTGTGAAGTTGAAAAATCAGGATTAGAGCATAAAACTGTCAAAACTTCTGCTTTTTCCCCTGAAGAAGAGGAAGTGGTCAAAAAGTGCCTAGAGAGAAGAGGAAGCAAAGGTTCAGTGACTTTTTCAAATAATTCAAATATTAAGAGTTCAAAAGCATAGCAGAGGTTAACAAATATGCATGACATGGTTAAAACATTTAAAAAGATTAGTTTAATAACTCTGCGGTTCTGTGAGTTACAGGATAGATTTTAAAGTTCTTTTACTGGTTTTTAAATGTCTTAATGGTCTTGGGCCTTCCTATCTTTCAGAACTGCTTTCCCCTTATGAACCTTCACGGGCCCTGCGCTCCTCCGGCAGCAGGCTCCTGGTCATTCCCAAAGTCAGGACACACACTCACGGAGAGGCGTCTTTTCAGTACTACGGCCCTCGTCTATGGAACTGCCTGCCGGAGGACCTCAGGGCTGCAGAGAACGTTCATGTTTTTAAGAGTGGGCTCAAGACTCACCTGTTTAGCTTGGCCTTTGACTGACTTCGGTCGTCTGTTTGCTTGTCTTTTATTTGTTCTTTTGTTTGTTGTTGCTGTTCCTGTTGTTGCTGCTGCTGTTGTTGCTGTTCCTGTTGTTGCTGTTCCTGTTGTTCCTGTTGTTGTTTTGTTGTTGCTGTTGTTGTTGCTGCTGTTGTTGTTGCTTTTGTTGTAGCTGTTGCTTTCGTTGCTTTTGTTGTTGCTGTTGTTGTTGTTGTTCTTGTTGTTCCTGTTATTGCTGGTATTGTTTTGGTGTCGCTGTGGTTCTGTTGTTGTCGCTGTTCCTGTTGTTGCTGTTGTTGTTTTTGTTGTTGTTGCTGTTCCTGTTGTTGCTGTTGTTGCTGTTGTTGCCGTTGTTGTTGTTGCTGTTGTTGTTGCTGTCGTTGCTGTTGCTGTCGTTGCTGCCGTTGTTGCTGTTGTTGTTGCTGTTGTTGTTGCTGTCGTTGTTGCTGTTGCTGTTGATGTTGGTGTTGCTGTTGTTGCTGCTGTTGTTGCTGCTGCTGCTGTTGTTGCTGTTGTTTCTGTCGTTGTTGCTGCTGTTGTTGTTGCTGCTGTTGTTACTGTTGTTGTTGCTGCTGTTGTTCCTGTTGCTGTTGTTGCTATTGCCGTTGTTGCTGCTGCTCCTGTTGCTGCTGCTGTTGCTGCTGCTGTTCCTGTTGCTGCTGTTGTTCTTGTTGTTGCTGCTGTTGTTGTTGCTGCTGCTGCTGTTGTTGTTGCTGTTGTTGTTGCTGTTGTTTCTGTCATTGTTGCTGCTGTTGTTGCTGCTGCTGCTGTTGTTGTTGCTGATGTTCCTGTTGTCGTTGTTGTTGCTGCTGTTCCTGTTGCTGCTGCTGTTGTTGTTGCTGCTGTTGTTGTTGCTGTTGTTGTGGTTGCTGTTGTTCTTGCTGTTGTTGTTGTTGCTGTTGTTCTGTCATTGTTGCCGTTGTTGCTGCTGCTGCTGTTGTTGCTGCTGCTGCTGTTGTTGCTGTTGTTGATGCTGTTGCTGCTGTTGTTGCTGCTGTTCCTGTTTTTTTTTTTTTTTTTCCCTGGCGGCACGGTGGCTGAGTGGCTGGCGCTCGTGCTTCACGGCAAGAAGGTTCGGGTTGCCCGGGCCTTTCTGTGTGGAGACTGCATGTTCTCCCCGTGTTTGGGTGGGTTTCCTCCGGGTACTCCGGTTTCCCCCGCCAACCTAGACATGCGCCGTGGGTGGAGTCCTCCAGCTTGGGGCCTGACCAAGGCATAAATAACAAAACAAAATCATGGGGATGGTCCCCGGGTCAAATGTGGAAACAACTTCTCCTGTGCGAGATCAATGGAGGTCAATCTTCTAATCCTTGACCACTGTAACGCGCTTTGTGCTACAATTTTGTATGAAAAGCGCCTTATAAATGTTTGATTGATTGATTGATAAAGTTTCAGAAACAGATGTTAAAGGCCCCATATTACGCTACGCTCAGTTTTGTTGGGTACTGGCAATCTATGTTATGTTGTTTCCTCATCAAAACCATACCTAAACATACCATATCAAACTGAAAACACGCTGTTCCACCTTGTGTGTGGTAACACAGGAAGTGCTCCACTGAGTTTTTAAACTCCATATACTTTCTTTGCAATAATTTGGATAAATTCAACCCTGAAATTGCTAGTCCTTACTGACCAAAAAGTAAAAAGTAGCTGTTAACTTGAAAACTCCTGATTCATTCATTCAAGGTGGAACAGAGCATTTTCAGATTAAAGGGTTACTCAAACATGTGTGGTACATTTTTGATGAGGTAGCGGTTTATAACATGGCGAAAAGTTCAGAAGAATTTGCGTAACAATAGTGTGTTCTTTACTCTTCAGCTAATTAACTTCCAGCTATTCTTTTATACCTCATTTAAAATGCTTACTTAAAAGAGGGAGCCCTTACAGCATTTTATTTACACAATAAACATGCTTCAAATAATTGTACTTTGTGTCAACTTACAAAGATTTTGGATTATAGAGAACCTTTAATTGGTACTTTGCAGCTGATGCAATTATTATTTCCTGGGAGGTGAGGCTAAATGGAGGCACTGCTCTGTTTGAAGCTGTTACTCAAGTTAGACTTTAATCTGTGCTTGGTTTTAACAAAATCATGAACATAAAGAACTGATTTAGCTGGCATTACAATAGGTGAGCAGATAACACTAGCATTGGACAACAGCTTTTGAGTTATTTTGATTGAAAATCCAAATTAAAACTTGACAGTGTTTGTTAATGTGTGCATTATGTCAGTGTTTCCCAGCCTTTTTTGTCTTGTGTACCCCCTGAGCCTTTTTGTCATACCTCAAGTACCCCCTCACTCATACGTGTTGATAAGTCTCCAAAAGTAGAACGTGAAACAACGGATTATTAAATGAAAATCATTTTGTTTCATCTCCTTAATTTGAAATTTAAATTCTCAGACATTTTCTCTCTTTTCTTTAACTCAAATTTACTCAAATTAGAATTAAAAAATTCAAAAAAATCTCCCCCTGCGCCTGGCAGCAACACTGCCGAGTACCCCCTGCAGTGTGCTAGCGTACCCCTAGGGGTACTTGTACCCCTGGTTGGGAAACACTGCATTATGTCACCATGGTAACTGTTGATCCCCCTCTGCATGGTCACGGCTGAATAGTTTGGGTGTAAAAATGTGTAACTTTCTCTAAAACAATCAAAACAGGAAGTTAGAAATGACTTCCTCTTTGGCTGTGCACCTCAGTTTACAATAAACAATCATGTGTAATTCATCATCTCTCATGCGTCACCATGTTAACGGTAATTTTCACTGAGGTGGATTCTCTGATGGGGAAATACGCCATTAATTTACAGCTCCATCTTCTTTCGCTTCTCCATTTCTGGGATGCGGGGGGCAGTCCAAGCAGATCTGTCGCCCAGAACACAATGCACCAGCCCCCATGAATCCTCCCGCATGTGGTGGGTCCATGGGAGGATGGACCACATCTCGATGTACTTCTGCCATGAGGGCTACCAGTGTCCGCAGACACCGGGGGCGAGGTGGAGTTAAGTGTCTTGCCCAAGGACACAACGGCAGCACTCATCTGTGGGAGCTGGGATCACACACGGCCAACCCGTCAAGAGCTGGATACGAACTGCCAACCCCTGGATCAGTAGACAAATGCTCTACCAACTGAGCTACTGCCGCCCTGGGAAACTTCTATCATTCTGTAAAATGACACTGTGGTTCTGATTATACATTATTTACTTTATAAAATATGATTGGACAGTGTTTGGGGACCCATTTCCAGAATTTGAGCCAGATTCATGGTCAGAGCATCCGGAATAGGCCAGCCTTCTTTTTGACAGGCAGTGTCACCACAATCTCTATGGACTATAATTTTTTTTTTTTTAAACAAAATAAGTGTGATGTTTTCATTCATTCTTGGACATGCCATGGCTTGGACACAACAAAGACATCTTCA
Organism: Paratrypauchen microcephalus; assembly: GCA_036785185.1. Taxonomy (NCBI): domain Eukaryota; kingdom Metazoa; phylum Chordata; class Actinopteri; order Gobiiformes; family Gobiidae; genus Paratrypauchen; species Paratrypauchen microcephalus. The sequence continues at coordinate 10,479,105 of JAVJIX010000013.1, read as the reverse complement.
CCAGACACCACCAGAGGCGTGGCTGGACCTGTCAGATCAGCTGATAAAACACCACAGCAGTCAGAACATTTCTGAGAGAAAGGCGACAGCTGAAACTTGTCATAAAAAAACAGTATAGCCTTTTCATCTTTAAAAAGAAAATAATAATAATAATTACAGGTCCAAGTGAGGAGGACGACTGAGGCTGTTTACTATTGGCCGTTCTCAACTGTGGGCGAGATTTACACTTAAAAAAATATATAAAAGAGATGAGGTTTCGATGACGCTAATTCTGACCAATCAGACTGGTTCACTGCACCATTTCCTGCTTGTTACTAAGTTCGATTGGACCACTTTGGGTCGGTCTTAGCATCTTGGATCTTTGCTGCAAATTTTTTACACTATGAATTTTGTTGAATTTGAGGGCTTGAAAATATTTGTGTTGAATATTTAAAAGGTTATTTTCTATATCAATCAATCAATCATCAATCAATCAAATATTTATAAGGCGCTTTTCATACATAATTGTAGCACAAAGCGCCTTACAGTGGTCAAGGATTAGAAGATTGACCTTTATTGATCTCGCACAGGAGAAGTTGTTTCTATATTTGACCCGGGGACCATCTCCATGATTTTGTTTTGTTATTTATGCTTTGGTCAGGCCCTAAGCTGGAGGATTTTACCTATGGCGCATGTTTAGGTTGTTTAGGATATTGAATTTGAAACACTTTGAAAATGTACACACATCTAAAATACAGAATAAAAATAATTCAAACATGTTTATTCAGACTAAAAAATTCAACAAGATTTAAAATTCAAAATCTGATTAAACAAATTATCTTTTCATAGAAATGTCCAGTGTCACATGTAATCTCTGACAGTTTGGATACTAACACACACACACACGCACACACACGCACACACACGCACGCACGCACGCACACACACACACACACACACACACACACACACACACACACTTTACAGGAGCTATTTGCAGATTCACTGAGGAGCCTGTCGAGCTAAATGTGTCCCCCTCCTCAGATTACACAGGGCTACGGCATGGTCAGTCCTGCTTAGTCCTGGCATAGTCCTGGTTCAGTCCTGGTTCGGTTCTCCTTCAGTCTTTGCTCAGTTCTGTTAGGTACTGGCGTTGTCCCAGTGAAGTCCTGGTTTGGTCCTGTTACAGACTTTGTTCAGTCCTGCTACTTTCGGCTCAAAGGTGGTTGAGTTGGGTCTTTAGTCTTGGTTTAGTTCTGGTTCAGTCCATAAGAATTGGCTTTAGACCTGGTTGGATCCTGTTTTAGTCCTAGATTTATCCCTTTCTGTAACAGCAGAGTTGACTACAGGGAGATATGGTCAGAGAAACCACGCTTCAACAACAACAGACCTTCACCGACACAGAGGTAAGTCACTAAACTGTATTTATTTCATATTCAGGAGGAGGATTAAAGGTCTTATATTACACAAAACCGACTCTTCTGAGCTTTAAGCCATGTTATAATCTTGTTACCTCACCAAAAGCAAACCTGGAGTTGTGTTTTGTTTCATTCACACGTTTGAGTAAACCTTTATTATTAGTCTGTGTACATCTCCAAAGCTCAAAATGCTCTGTTCCACCTTGTGATGTCATGTAGTGCTAGTTTTTGATATAGCAGCGACCTTTTACGTTTTGTTCATTACAGACTTGCAATTCCAGGTCTAGAATCATTTGGATAATTTAAGACCTGGAATTGCCAATCTCTAATGAACAAAAAAAGGTTAAAAAAATAAAATAAAATAAAAAAGGATTCTAGTGAAGGTGTATGGAGTTGGGGTGGCAGTAGCTAAGTTAGTGGAGTGTTTGTCTGCTGATCCAGGGGTTGGCGGTTTGAATCCCGCTCTCGACGATGGTTGAGCGGTAGGATCCACTGACCCGCGGGTTGGTGGTGCGATCCCAGCTCCCACTTGAGTGCTGCCATTGTGTCCTTGGGCAAGACACTTAACCCCACTTCGCACCCAGTGTCTGCGTACACTGGAAGAGGGCCCCCATGACACAAGTACATCAACGCCGATTGCATCAAGCGACGAGGGGCTGTCCTCCCATGGACCCACCACCTGTGAGGGGATCCATGGGGGCCCGTGCGCTGTGATCTTGGGTGAGGATCTGTCTGGACCGTTGCCCCCGTGACCTGAAATATGGAGAAAGGAAGAAAATGTTAAAAAAAATAATGGAGAAATGGTGTATGGAGTTTAAAAACACAGTGGCGCTCTTCATTTAGGTGGAACAGTGTTTTCAGTTTGAGAGACAAACTCAGCCTAAATATGCAGGATTTGTGTGTTAAACATGTGTGAATGAAACAAAACACAACTCCAGGTCTGTTTGTGGTGATGTGATGAGGAAACATTATAACATAGATCAGAAAATAGTCTTTACCCTTTAACCTTTTAACCAGAATTAAACCAGGACTTAGTCAGAACTAACCCATAACCTGATTTAAACCACCTTAATCTGCAACAAAAATAAAATAACTATTAAAGTTCAGCTAATATTTGTATCCCTAAAACTTAAAGTTTTACTGTGTAACATTCTGGTGAAGAGTTCCTCGCTTGTCTCCATTGCTTTGCCTTAAAAATCCCATGAAATGGCATTACACATATCTTACATTTATTCACTTACATGTTTCATGTTTCACTTACATGTTTACATGTTTAAAAAAAAAATAATAATTCAAAAACATACTAGTATTCTTTCCTCTCCATGGATGTGACTGATGTGTAACTTTGCATAATGGCACCAATTGCTTGTTTCCATGGAGATAGATAAGCTTAAAGGAAAAGTAACGTTTTTTACAATCTGAACCTTATTTCGGTAATAAAACAAGTTGTTTTACTCACCCATAGCACTTTGGTGTCATATGGAGCACTTCTAGAGATGTTTTAGATTTGCGATCTCCATAATGTGAGTTCTCGGGGCACATGTTTGCGGTCTCCAAATAACACAAACTTTAGCACTTTTCAAATCATAGAAGCTCAATGTCTTAGTCTACGATTTCGTTTGGTCAAAAGTGGTCTGTAATCCGAGATTTAGCCATAGTTTCGAGTAGAGTGCGCATGTGCGGAGTGTGCTCTCAGCTCCCGGGACCCAAACATGAAACGCAAAGCTGTAAACTATGGCTAAATCTCGGATTACAGGCCACTTTTGATTCAAACGAAATCGTAGACTAAGATATCGAGCTTCTATGATTTGAAAAGTGCTAAAGTTTGTGTTATTTGGCAGACATGGGGACTTGAGACTTAGTGACTTGGACTCGAGTCGACTCGAGTCGCTGTTTTTATGACTTGTGACTTGACTCGACAAAAAATGAAATACTTGAGACTTGACTCGGACTTGGACGTCTAGGACTCGGGACTTGACTTGACTTGAGACACGATGACTTGAATGACTTGCGTGGTCACATAATGTTTTCGTGCTCATTCAACGGCACTGCCCTGGGACGCAACACATGCACCACGTGCACCACCACCGGCGCGAGGCCGCGCGTACACCGGGGCTGCGAGCACGAAAACGATCCGCGGCGCCCCGACCGCGTACTCTCAGCCCCAGCCACAAACCAGCCGCACAAAATCAGCAAAGAGTGGCCCGTGGTGGTTTAGTCCCGGTTTAGTCCAGGTCTAGACCTGGTCCAGTCCTGGTTTCGTCCCCTCAGATGTGAGAGTTGCGCTGTGTTTGCGCTTGTGGTGGAGTGCTATGTGGCGTTAATGTACTGTCTCTTGGCGTTGCTCAGATCAGTTGTTGGCTTGGTTTTGTGGTATGCAGGAGATCACTTGACCGAGGGTCTACGTTCAAATAATAATAATAAACAAAACTCTCATCACTTTTTACTCTTAGTCAGTCTCTTACAAAGGTGTAGTCTAAATACACGAGCTCTCGAGGAGCGCGCCTGACCCATTACGCACGCGAGGAGTGGTGTGTGTGTGTGTGTGTGTGTGTGTGAGTGAGAGGAGAAATGTAACAAAGTTTAATATTAATAAGCTATTTGTTTTAGATATTATTTGTTTCCTCACAAAAGGGGAATGACTTATGGATATACTGTGTGAGTGTGAGTGACAGAAAGTGTGTGAGAGAGAAATGTGCAAAGAAAAGAGCAAAGAAATGTGACAGTTTAATTTACTGTAAGTTAGTATTTGTTTTTAGCCTGGGAATTCCCAGGCCGCTTCCGTTCGTTTCGAACTGGAAGGCGGCCTGGAAACTCGTCCAAGCGAGAGTCCCAGATTTAGGGCCCCAGTCAGAGAGCGGGGGAGGTGTGGCAAGATGGTGACGCGTACCACATGACAAACGGAAGCTTGTAGTTTGAACTGACAACTGACATGATTGGCTATGGACTTACGTATACGCTCAATGATAGACATTCATAACGCCCAATAAACGGCCGTTGGCGATCGCTAACCACACCTCCGCTACGGGATTTTTCGAAGCGAGTTTCCAGACCCATATCTCACTTGTGATATGGTCAGGTGTTAACCAGACTAATTTGTTTTAGCTGTTATTGTTACTTTGTAAAAGGATAGCTACTTGTGGATATTCTGTGTGTGTGTGTGTGTGTGTGTGTGTGTGTGTGTGTGTGTGTGTGTGTGTGTGTGTGTGTGTGTGTGTAGGTGTGTGTGTGTGTGTGTGTGGGACAGAGTGAGTTAGGGAGTGTAACAAAGTTTAATACAAGTTTGTTTTAGCTGTTACTGGTTTCAGCTCAATGCTGAAACAATGTTGAAAACATGTGAAACAGTTTGGTTTTTGATGTACAGATCACTTTTACCAATAAATAACCAATAATTACATTATCACTGTTTTGTTTGAGTCTACGATGTATTTTACTGAACATGAGTATTTACAATACAAATATTTGATAACAGGTTGGGCACATTAGCCAGTGATGATTACTTACACTTTCTTATATATTGCCTTTCACTTTATTAAGATCAGATTCTGCAGCTAAAATTACAACAATACGCCAAAGGTGACTTGACTTGGACTTGACTTGACCTATTACAGGACTTGACTTGACTTGACTTGACATAGCCTGTGACTTGACTTGACTTGACTTGCCCAAGAAAAAAATACTTGAGACTTACTTGAGACTTGCACATGTGTGACTTGGTCCCATGTCTGTTATTTGGAGCCCGCACGGGGCATATTACATGCTCGGGGAATATATTATATGCCCCGAGCTATGGCTAGAAGTCATGCTAGGCATATGGAAGTGCTCCATATGACACTAAAGTGCTATGGGTGCTCATTCATTCATTCATACATCTTCTTCCACTTTTTCCATTCTCTGGGTCACGGGGGCAGCAGTCCAAGCAGTGTTCCACTGCCCAGAACACAATGCACCAGCCCTCATGAATCCTCCCGCAGGTGGTGGGTCCACAGGAGGACGGCTCACGTCACAACGGGCCTTGATTTATCTTCTGCCATGGGGGCTACCAGTGTCCACAGACACTGGGGCGAGGTGGGGTTAAGTGTTTTGCCCAAGGACACAACGGCAGAGCTCATCTGTGGGAGCTGGGATCACACGTGGTCCACCCGTCAAGAGCGGGATTCAAACCGCCAACCCCTGGATCACTAGGCAAGCGCTCTACTGCTACTGCTGCCGCCCCCAGTAAAACAACTTGTTTTATTACCGAAATAAGGCTCAAATTGTAAAAAACGTTACTTTTCCTTTAATGTCATACTGTGGAACATTCCAGCCAAAACCATATCCATTCATTAATTACTGATACATTTCCTGATACCAAAGTGTGTTGTTTTTTGTATTGCAGATGATTTTGGACGTGTTGATAATCGGGTCGGGACCCCATGCTCTGACCCTCTCCACCCTGCTGTCCAGCCCAGGCTCCTCACCTCACACTGGGCACGCAGCTCCACAGGCTCCCCTGAGTTTAGAGGCATCCAGACTCTCCAAAACAAAGAGTAGAGGCAGGAGGAAGATCAGGACCGCAACAGGTACAGACTCTGCTTCATGAATACACACGCCTTTTTTATTTGTCTTGTTTATTCATTTATTTATTTACAAATTTGGTCAAATTGGGGTACATTTAATTCCTTAAAGGGTGTGGTGCATTTCTGTAATGCTATAGAGATAGCAACTGTTTTTTTTTTTTTTTTTACTTAAAATTAATGCTGTCAATAATCTAATTAATTAGAGAATTTGTAATTAATTAAACAAATTAATCACATTTTAATCTCGTGAAAAAGAAAGAGCAAGAGAAGGAGAGAGAGATTGAGAGAGGCAACCCAGTCTGAGTTTGTCAGTTTTTCTGTGGTCACTTTGCTCATTCGTTTCCCAAATGCTGCGAGCGCGGTTTGTTAGTTTGGTGGTCTGTTGGTTTGGTGGTCTGTTGGTTTGTTAGTTTGGTGGTCTGTTGGTTTGGTGGTCTGTTGGTTTGGTGGTCTGTTGGTTTGGTGGTTTGGTGGTTTGCTGGTTTGCTGGTTTGGTGGTCTGTTGGTTTGGTGGTTTGGTGGTCTGTTGGTTTGGTGGTCTGTTGGTTTGGTGGTTTGGTGGTCTGTTGGTTTGGTGGTCTGTTGGTTTGGTGGTTTGGTGGTCTGTTGGTTTGGTGGTCTGTTGGTTTGGTGGTCTGTTGGTTTGTTAGTTTGGTGGTCTGTTGGTTTGGTGGTCTGTTGGTTTGGTGGTCTGTTGGTTTGGTGGTTTGGTGGTTTGCTGGTTTGCTGGTTTGGTGAAGTGCACTCACGCTCGCTCTATCACCGGTAACGATGAAACTTGTCTGGACATGTTTATCGTTCAAATGATCCATCAGGCTGGAGCAGCTTCAGTGATCAGAAAATTATTTTGACAAAAGCTACAAATCACGGCGTTCTTGTTGATAGTCTCGTCTTCGTTCATTTTATAAATAAACTTGCCGTTCAAAGGCAGCGATTTGCCAAATTTAAAATGTGCATGCATTGAATCGCCACTTATAATTTGTTGCGTTAAATTTTGTAACGCGTTAATTTGCAGTGTCATTAATTAATCGAATTAACGCATTAAACTGACAGCCCTACTTCAAATAGTTTCCTTAAAAATGCGAATGAAGAATGAACGTGGACTGGAAGTCGGTTAACTCCCCAATTATTGTGTGTGTTTTAGATCAACTTAAAGTATTAAATAAAAAAAATAAAAAAAATACATATAAGCTATATTTAAGATCACATTTTCATTTGTGTGTGTGTGTATGTGTGTTATTATATAGCTCTATAATTTATATTGCACACACTAAAAGCTACATGTATTAATAACATTTTCAACAAAACCAATTTATTTACTCTGAACATTCGTGTCAATGATTTTAAAGTTAAAGATGCACTATGTAACTTTTTTGTTGGGGCTCCGTGACCTGCTTGTTTCTATGGATATGTCATTGTTCTGCCTGGAATGTTCCACAGTATGACATTAAACTTCTCACTGTTACATTTATATGTTACAGGTCAGGAATCAGAATCAGGAATCAGGAAGGTTTTATTGCCATATGAGTGAACAGGTTCACAACATTAGGAACTTGCTTTGATACCTAGAGCGGACAGACACTCCGAGCACGAGGTGGTTTTATAGCTAAAAAATACCTAGGAAAAAAAGACATTCTGACTATGAGCGGGGTTGCTACTCCAAAGATCTGACCTGTAACTTGGTCTGGTTTGGTCTCTGTGACGAAAGAAAGGTTTAATGCCATACTGTGAAACATTCCAGTCAAAGCATTAACGTCTCTCCGGAGAATTTGACGGAGCCTCCACCAGAAAAGTTACACAATGTACGATTAAAGCCTCACGTTCAGAAATGTTATCAAATATTTGTGTCATATTGTACTTACACTTACACTTGTACTTACACTGCAGACACTTTGCACTACTGATCTGTATTTATGATGCTTTTTTTTTTTAATCTATTTTATCTATTTATGATACTTACAAGTACCTGGGTGTTCATCTGAACAATAAACTGGACTGGACTCATAACACAGATGCACTGTACAGGAAGGGCCAGAGTCGGCTCTATCTCCTGAGGAGACTGCGGTCCTTTGGAGTGAGAGGGCCACTCCTGAGGACCTTCTATGACTCTGTGGTGGCATCAGCCATCCTGTACGGTGTGGTCTGCTGGAGCAGCAGCGTCACAGAGAGGGAGAAGAAGAAACTGGACAAGGTCATCAGGAAGTCCAGCTCTGTCCTGGGCTGTCCTCTGGACTCGGTGCAGCAGGTGGGAGACAAGAGGGTCCTGGCTAAACTCATGTCTATGCTGGACCATGAGTGTCACCCCCTGCAGGACGCTCTGTCGGCTCTGGAGAGCAGCATCAGACTGACTGACTGATTCACCCTCGCTGTGTTAAAGAGAGATTTTGCAGGTCTTTCCTTCCTGCTGCTGTCAAACTGTACAATGATCAATGCTAGTCATGTTCATCTCCATAGCAACCATATGTCATCTCCATAGTAATAATTACATGTGCAATATTATTTAAAGTCACCTTACCTGCTAATTATTTGTGTAACAACCACTGTCCATCCCTGCACTGTACACAATCATCTGAGTCACTTTATTGTAGTGATATTATATATTACTGAACTGGAGTCACTTTAACTGCTGTTTGTTCACTGCTCAGAATCAAAGACATTTATTGTGCAGCGTTCCTGTGCCTTTTAACCTTACAGTGTTGTGTTTTTTTAGTTGATTGTACATACTTATTATTATTTATCTTAATTTTTGATGCATGCTCTTTTTTCCCAACTGTTTCTGAAACTTGCGTTGTGACACTGCAATTTCCCCATTGTGGGACAAATAAAGGGTTATCTTATCTTATCTTATCTTCTATCTTTTTGCTTGTTGTATTTTTATACTTCTGTAGCAGGGAGTCCATCAAAATTTCGTTATGCTTGCATAATGACAATAAAGAATCTTGAATCTTGAATCTTACAGCGGGTGTGGTGGACCCTCCATGTCCAGAGGCTCCAGGCCCCCCGGACACCTCGCCGTGCCCCAGGATGAGGTTCTCAGTGGTGGACTCGTACGGCCGCTGGGCTGGCCTGTGGGAGGGGCAGTTTGTGGCTCTCAACATCCCTCACCTCCGTTCTCACACTCTGGTGCACACAGACCCATTCCACAAGGTCAGTTCAGGAGACATTTGTGATTTTTTTAAAAATATAGTTAACCTGACAGAGTAAAGGATAAAAATTACACTGTTTTCTGATCTAGAGCTCTGTAAAAAAAAAAAAGAGACGACTGCATTTTTTTCTGAAATCAGCATCTCGACATGTATTACAGCCATTCCATTCAAGCGTCTGTTGAATTCTAACACAAACACAAAGCTGAGCTACTTCAGTTCTTGCACCAGGAGTGGAATAAAGTCACCCAAGAACAATGTGAAAGACTTGTGGAGAGCATGCCAAGACGCATGAAAGCTGTGATTAAAAATAAGGGTTACGCTCTCCACAAGTCTTTCACATTGTTCTTGGGTGACTTTATTCCACTCCTGGTGCAAGAACTGAAGTACCTCAGCTTTGTGTTTGTGTTGGAATTCAACAGACGCTGGAATGGAATAAGATAAGATAACACTTTATGTGATCTCACATAGGAGAAATTCACTTGCCACAATAGCTACAAGCAGATTAGTGCAAAAGAAAGTTTGAGGAAGAAAGAGCATGTAGGCAAAAAATAAAATAGGTAATAATAAAAATACAGCAATAACAATAAAGTAACTGAGGGAGTATGGAATAATATTGCGCGTTTGTACTATACAGTGGAGTTATACAGTCTGATGGCGGTGGGGATGAAGGATCTGCGGTAGCGCTCCTTCTTGCACTGGGGGTGCCTCAGTCGGCTGCTGAAGGAGCTGCTCAGCTCCTCTACAGTCCGGTGCAGAGGGTGAGAGGTGTCGTCCATGATGGGCGTGAATTTGGCCAGCACCCTCCTCTCAGCCACCTCCTCTACAGAGTCCAGAGGACAGCCCAGGACAGAGCTGGCCCTCCTGACCAGCTTATTAAGTCTCTTCCTCTCTCGTTCTGTGCTGCTCGGGGCCCAGCAGACGACAGCGTAGAGGAGAGCAGAGGCCACCACAGAGTCATAAAGCAGTGTGCAGAGGCCTGCACACTCCAAAGGACCTCAGTCTCCTCAGGAGGTGGAGGCGACTTTGGCCCTTCTTGTACAGGGCGTCGGTGTTATGGGACCAGTCCAGTTTATTGTTGAGGTGAACACCCAGGTACTTGAAACTGTCCACAGTCTCTATGTCCTGCCCCTGGATGTTCACCGGTGAGTGAGGTAGTGGTCTCCTCCTGAAGTCGATCACCAGCTCCTTTGTCTTACTGGTGTTAAGGCACAGGTGGTTGCGCCCACACCAGTCTACAAAGTCTCTGATGACCGAGCGGTACTCCAGCTCGTTCCCCTCAGACACACAGCCTAATGGCTGTAATACATGTAGAGACGCTGATTTCAGAAAAAAATGCAGTGCTCTCTTATTTGGAATTGGAGTTGTGTTTTGTTTCATTCACACATGTTTAACACACAAACACTGCATATGCATATGAGTTCTTCTCTCAAACTGAAAACACTGCTCCACTTTGTGATGTCATGTAATAACAAATTAAGGGCTCCACTGTGTTTTTAAACAGTATACACCTTCACTAGAATCACTTGGATAATTACAGCCCTGGAATTGCCAATCTCTACTGAACTAAAGGTAAAAATGATCTGTCATTCCCTGCACAGAAAGCCTTACAGGACTTTGTGGTTAAGTCTGGCCGATCCTCAGAGCTCCACAGTCTCCCTGATCAGGTCTACATCCTGGACGAAAACGCCTATTTCAACGACATGCGACTGGGCAAGAAGGAGCAGAGGCGCCTCCATGTGTCCTCCAGCCTGAAGAGGAACCCCAGCTTCAGCCTGCCTGGGACCAGACTCAGCGTGGACTTTTTCCGCAACCAGGTCAAAGTTCAACCAAAGGAGTGTGACATGTGACGCTGCAACTGTAACACCACTGTGAAGAAGGTTGGCATGTTTGTGTGTTATGTCATTTGGTTTTTATAAAACTACTAATTATATTTTGTATTGTACTTTTTAAAGGGTCCATATTACACTGTTTTCTGATCTATGTTCTAAGATTGTTGCCTCATCAAAAACACACCTGAAGTTGTGTTTTGTTTCATTCACACATGTTTACACACAACAGGTTTTCCCTCAAACTGAAAACACTTCCACCTTGTGATGTCATGCGGTAATACAGGAAGTGCTCCACTGTGTTTTCAAACTCCATACACCTTCACTAGAATTATTTGAATTATTTCATGCCTGGAACTGCCAATCTCTACTAAACAAAAGTTAGATGTCTTAAAACTTTAAAACTATCACCTCATGACATCACAAGGTAGAACAGAACATTTGAGTTTTGGAGATGTAGACAGACTAATAATACAGGATTACTCAAACTCACAGCAAGCAATTTTCCGCAATCTAGGACTTAGAATTTCCGTTTTTTATTCAAAAACACATTATGTAACTTTTCTCACGGAGGATCTGTTTTGTGTTCGTGTTATTACAAGTTATTGCTTTGCCTAGAACAGGGGTGTCAAACATGTGGCCTGGGGACCGGATCTGGCCCTCGGCTGATTTTCTATTAAAATATTTTAATTATATTTAAATTTTCTATAAAAATATTGGTCATTTTCTGCGCCTCTTTTCTGTGCAGTTTAGCATAGCAGCGTCTCCAGCGCCTCTGTGCGTGGCCCCTCCCACCAGAGCAGCACAAAGACTTGCCTCTTTCCAAACGCTCTTAAACGGACAGTGTGTAGGATTGGTGGCGCATTGGTGGATGGTGGGTTTTGCAATTCCTGTCCTAGCTACAGCAGACCTTGAGGGTCACTCGGGCGCGCCGTAACGCGGACAGCTCGGCGTACTCGGAGGCCCAGAGGTGGGTTTCACCGGCAGCTGTGCACGAACCGCGTGCAAGTGTGAAGCGCACCCGGCGCTGTGCGCGGGTGGGGGGAATCGGGAACCGGACCGCGGAGGGCGGAGGTCGGTCTGAACCCGGGGTGTGGGCCCGCGCTGCAACAAAGCCCCAGCCGCGGTAGGTACTATGTCCTTCTTCTTTTACTCTTAGATGAAGGCGCTTGCTCCTGCGATGTATGTGCGGAGTAAGTGTGATCCGGCAACATGCTTGTCGTTGTTTATCCAAACGCGCACTATCTCGTGTGAAAACCACAAGCCCGTTGACAACTACTGTATAAAGAAAAGGCGAAGGTGGAGCCCAAATGTCCTTCTGCGGCTCTCGTAATCAAAATGGCTGCCTCTACATGGGGAAGATCCCCCTTTTATGCAGGTATATCTAAGTCCAACAGAATACTTTGATTTCATGATGGAAGTGAAAAGGCTTGGAAAACACTGTATTTTTGAATGGGTATCTTCAATTTCGGTAATTAACGGGTAAAAATCTTACACACTGTCCCTTTAAAGGACCATCGTTTTGACTGTTGACCATGACCTCATCAGCAAAGTGTCAAAAATGAGAAAAGTGGAGGCAGAGTGCAGGATTTTCTAAGAAAAATTGACTAATTCCTATTTGTTCACGGAGCTAAATGGGAAACCTGTGTGCTCGGTGTGTTTGCAACAAGTGTCGGTGCTCAAGGAATATAATCTTAAACGCCACTACGAGACACAGCATTTCGAACAATACAATAACTTGAATGGAGAATTGAGAAGACAGAAGATAAACAAATTATTGCTGGACTGAAGAAACAGCAGTCTGCTTTTGCCTGCACAAATATTTGGACTTATTGCTATTTTTGGGGTATATTTGCCATGAGTTTTCTGATTTGGCGCCTTTGGGATCGAAGTAGGTTGGATACGGTCCCCGGACCAAAATGAGTTTGACACCCCTGGCCTAGAATGTTCCATAGAGAGATTAAATATATCTTGATGGAAACAAATCATTTGGCAGAACCTGCTCTTTTTTCAATGACAGATAACAATACAAACACTTTATACAAATGAATGTATAAATGCAAGAGAGAGAAGTCATACAGAGGAACGTTTCAGGCAAAGGATTATCATCTTCACAGAGACAAACAGCACCAGAAATATTATTAGTAAAGTGTACATTTTTATGTGAATCAACAGAAAACAGTTCAAATGAAATAACAATTGGCCTTTTAGTAGTAAAAAGTATGTATATGCTGCATGTGAATTGGTTTTGAATTGCGTGCATTAACTGGACACTCATTTTCTAACATAAACTAACGTCAAAGCCGTCAACACATAAAACGGAAACATCCTGCAGATTTTCACAGGCATTTGGCATGTAAAATATTTGTCCAGTATTGTGTAGTTGTATTACCAGTTACTTAAAATGGGACATGTGAATTTTCAGGTGGAGCGTTACGATCTGGACTCTTTGCTTCTGAAGGGGACCGTGGAGTCTATTGTCCCGGTGATGGAGCAGGAGCCACCTGTAGGGGGCAGCACAGACTCCACAGCTCGCAGGAGGGTCGAGTACTTCCGGGTCGGACTACAGGACGGCTCCGAGCTCAGGGCCCACCGCGTCGTCATGGCAACAGGACCGACCCGAGCGCAGATGGCCAACGTCCCGTCCTGGGTAGCTGCAATCGGAGAGAGTTACCCAGAGGGGGCGCTACAGCACACTGTGAAACTAATGCATCACCTTCCTCTGAGTCAGACCTCACAAACACAAGGTGATTTCATGAGGGAGCGTTAAGGCTAAAGGAGCACTATGCAACTTTTTTAGAGTCCATCACCTGCTTGTCCCCATGGAGATGCTCTTTCTCTGCCTGAAATGTTCCACAGTATGGCATTAAACTTATCTGTCTAGCATTTATTAAATTACAGGTGTTTTTATTGCTAAGAAAATACCTTTCTGTGAGCTGGGTAGCCTCTCCACAGATCTGACCTATAACTAGGCCTAGTAGTGCTAACTGCTTGTCTCCAGGGAAATGCTCTTTCTCTGCCTGAAATGTTCCACAGTATGGCATTAAACGTATCTGTCTAGCATTTATTAAAGTACAGGTGATTTTATTGCTAAGAAAATTTCCTTTCTGTGAGCTGGGTAGCCTTTCCGCAGATCTGACCTATAACTAGGCCTAGTAGTGCCGACTGCTTGTCTCCATGGAGATATGCTGTAAGACATTTTATTACATCTCCATGACAAGCAGAAAAGTTAAATTGTGACTCGTTAAAGGATATCTGGAGGAAACAAATGATACATCAGTTAAGTCATGATGTTTTATAAGTTATGCTTTAAATAATGTTTGTTTGATTGATTGATGTTGTTTTCAATGGTTTAATTTATTATCCATAAAAAATGAGTGCTCCATTAAAGTGAAATAGGTCAGTGTTTCACTTCTCTCTTTAACTGAAATTACAACTGAGAATTTTATGTTTTATTAAAGACTCTGTACCTGCTTTTTTCCCATGTATTTGAGCTAAATTTGTCTTGCCCCAGTACAGATATATTGTATACGCAGCTCTTGAGTTCAAAATAAGTCCACTGTGTACGATATTCAACTAAAAGTGGTTAAAACACTGTCTGATAATCAGGAGGTGTGTGTTAGCATGTTAGTTGTTGTTGTTGTTGTTATCTTTACCCTGATGGTAGTGTTGTGAAAAGAGCTTATAAACGGTGAATAATTAGGATGCTCGGAATGCGTAAGGTAACTGAGGAACTTTGGACCACTGCAAACCCTTTAAAATGTTCTGCTTTTAGACTGACTTAGACACACTTTATTGATCCACAAGGGAAATTACTTTGTGTAGGGTAGCTGACTCCACAAATATAATATATAATATATAACAGAGGGTAAAAAGGAAAAAAAAACAAAAAAAACAACAACAACAACAACAAAATTAAAGCCGCAAGCGGCGTTGGTCGGGACCTCGCCCCTGCGTTTGTTCGTCTTACTGAGACGCACACCCATACTGAATTTCGTGTGCCTGGCAAAAATGGTAAGCCATATCGGGACTTTGTGTGGTCGTACTGAATGTACGCATTTGTTCGTCTTATTGAGATACACGTCCCTACCGAATTTCGTGCGCCTATCTTAAACGGTATGCCAGCCCCGAAAGACAACGCGCTAGGGGGCGCTATCGAGCTCCTGGGGGTCACTGGGGGACGGGACTTTGTGTGGTCGTACTGGCAGCACTTTGTGATGCCCGTGCAAAGTTTTGTTTTGAAGCATGGGAACATGCTCAAAATTGCCCCAATTATCTCACTTCCTGTTGGGCGTGGCCATGACATTGTAGATACCCTGTCAGAACAGACCCTGTCAGACCCTGTCAGACTCTGTTAGACCCTGTCAGACCCTGTCAGACCCTGTCAGACCCTGTCAGACTCTGTTAGACCCTGTCAGACCCTGCATGTGGCCTCCATGCTGAGGCCTACATGAACCTTCGATGCTTGTCCCCACATTGCTGCTTGCAGCTATATCAGATCAAAGGTACAAAGATCAAAGACCTTTGATCAGGGCGTTGCCTAGCAACAAATACCTCCCATTCATAACTCATCACTCCCATTCAATAAATACCTAACTTTATCGATCCGCCGTGTCGTCATATTACCGCCTATTTGAAAATCCTTCGCAATTTAACATCTCCAACGTCTTAAAGGGACAGTGTGTAGGATTCGTGGCGCATAGGTGGTTACTAGCTATTCCACTTCCTCTTTTGGCTACGGCAGACCTCGAGGGTCACCCGGACGCGACGTACCGCCGACATCGCGCGTGCCCGCGCACGAACCGCGCACCGCTGTATACATAAAACGGTCCCCCGTTCACTTTTTTTTTTTCTTTTCGCATGAAAACACACAATCCCGATCATGATTCATGACAATCTACACATCAAATGAAACCTTACAGTCTCCTCTTTTTGACTATGCAATTCATTTCCCTGCAAAACAATCACTCCCCGAGCACATGGGGCTTTTATACAGAAAAGCACAAAACTTAGCTTACTTAGCTTACCTTTGAAGGCTTTGCACAGGTCAAACTCTGTATTTCATCATAAACTTGGTCTCAATCTGTCCATAAGGATCCAGCGAATAAAATCCAGTAAAACAATTTAGTCCAAAATACGTGTTATATCCATTACGATGTGTGATCCGGCAGCATGCTCCCCCTCCTCCTTCCCCTTCTCTCCTTCGCTCCTGGCTGCATATGGGAGCAGAGGAACGAAGGAGAGAAGGGGAAGGGGAGGGGGGAAGGGGGGAGCCATCTGCAGCGCGGCTAAGCAGCTGTTAGCCGGAGCCGAGGCAAAGGATGAGCCCAAATGTCCTTCTGCGGCTCTCGTATTCAAAATGGCTGCCTCTATATGGGGAAGATCCCCCTTTTATGTGACTATATCTAAGTCCAAAAGAATACTTTGATTTCATGATGGAAGTGAAAAGGCTTGGAAAACAATGTATTTTTGAATGGGTATCTTCAATTTCAGTAATTAACAGGTAAAAATCTTACACACTGTCCCTTTAAGATTATGTTCACCAAAATTTAAGCCTATCTGAGGTACGGTGTAGGAGAAGTGTTTCAAATTCCATACCTAACTTTATCGATCCGCCGTATCGTCATATTACCGCCTATTTGAAATTCGCAATTTAACATCTCCAACGTCTTAAGATTATGCTTACCAAAATTTATGCCCATCTGAGGTACGGTCTAGGAGACCCCCCACTGGGGGTCCCCCAGTGGGGGGTCTCCCAGGGACCCCCAGGTCCCCCAGGGACGAGACTTTGTGTGGTCGTACTGGCAGCACTTTGTGATGCCCGTGCAAAGTTTCGTTTGTTTTGAAGCATGGGAACATGCTCAAAATTGCCCCAGCGTGTATGAACAAGAATAATAATAATACGGAAACAAAGCAACAACAATAGGGACCTTCGTCCCCCTTCGGGCTCGGTCCCTAAAAAACAAGATGGCAATAGCAGCCAAAGAGCAATAAACCAGTGTCAGATGATAAAAAATATATATATATATATATGTACAAATCATATTTAAATAGAAAAGTAGTATTAAAATATAAAATAAAATACAATATCTAATAAGATGTACAATCCTAGTTATATACAGTTTTAGGAAGTATTGTCTAGGGAGTATTATCTATTGCATAAGGGTGAGTTGTTGTACAGTTGCATGGCGTATGGTATGAATGTAATGTAATTTTCACATTTTTATGAGAGTACAAATCAGATACAGTGCCTTTAACGGTTTTTTGTTCTTTTGTGTTCGTAGGCCAGTGTGTTGTGTGCACAGAGGGGCAGAGGGTGATGGTGGTCGGAGGAGGTCTGACCAGTGCACATGTAGTTTCCATCGCTCTCCAGCAGGGGGCCAGTCAGGTCACCTGGGTCATGAGGAAGTACTTACAGGTAAGAGGAACACAAACGCAGTTTAAAATAACTGTCATGATCCAAACACATACAGCTATAGATCACCTATAGCTTGGATAGTAAGAGATTATGCAACGCTTTTATTTATTTATTTATTTATTTAGCTTTAAAAAGGGTAATTCATTTTTGCCATAGACAGACAAACACTGACAAAAAAGGTTTAAGAGAAACAGAGAAACACATTTTCAGGAGTCTGTGATCAAGTGTTTGTGGTCTTGTTTAGGTGTTTGAAAAAACAGTTGGCCATTGCTTGCAAGTTTGTGACTGTAATTTTTGAGAGACTTATTTAACAGTACACATCAACTCACCTGTTGCAGTGAGATCTTTATGGCCAGATTGTGTTAAAAATATAATTATAAAGTGGAGATTAAAGTCTAACTGGAGTAACAGAGCTTCTAACAGAGTAGTGTTTTCAGTTAGCTTCACAGCCCCAGGGAATGCTGATGACATCAATTATGAACACGGCTCGGGTTGGAACATGAAATAACGGCCATTATGGAAATGTTTGTGGCAGTTATGCAAACCCCTCATAGCGATACACTAGCCAAAACAACATTAAAAAGCAAACAGCAGCTCAGTGGAACAACTCGATAAGCTGACAAGTCACTACTGGTAAATATTCATCTCTCTGCTCATGGGTTTCAAGCTATGGCACCCGTCCTCCATAGTCATAACATTTACGGCATGGCTCCCAAAGAAGTGACAGGCTACTCTTGTTACTTGGATCACATTGTGGGCAGTTTTTGAAACCTTTTGGTGTGTCTGCGTACACTGGTGTATGAATGTGTGTGTGAATGGGTGAGTGGTCTGACTGCCTCGAAGGTGGAAAAGCGCTGTATAAAACTGCGACCGTTTACTGACACTCACTCTGTACTTTGCTGCTGCAGTTGAAGCAGTTTGATGTGGGAGATGTGGAGAGCCTGGTGGGGCGGTATTCCCACGTGGAGCATGGGATCCAGATGGACGGCAGAGCGTTCCTGTGCCAGTTTTACAGCGAGAAAAGCCTCCACAGACGACTGGCCATGATCCGACAGGCGAGGAAAGGAGGAGCCGTCACCCCCGAGGCCTACACCCACCTCCAACCATTCATACAAGAGGGACGGGTGCAGCTCAGGACTTACTGTGAGGTGAGACCAGAGACTGTATAAAGAAGTGGACTAAGGGAGTGTGACTTCACCCATAGCCTTCAGCTCCAGTCAAATGAAACTCACTGAGGCCGGCAGTTATACGAGTGAATTTGGATCCAAGTTCCATATTAGACCAAACAGCAAAATAAAAACACAAGGATCAAACAGAGCAGGTTAATACAAACATTTTAAGACCAAAACGAGAAGCCTGACTGCAGCCGGAAGCACGCCCATGTTCATTTCTTTAATTTCTTGGAATGCAGTGCAATGTCCATTTATATACAATCTATGATGAGGTGTGCAAGTTAAAGAGGGGCTATTATGCAAAATATATATCTAATAGCTTTTAGGTCGTTTTCACACCTGCCTTGTTTGGTTCGTTTAAAACGAACCAGAGTTCGTTTGTTCCCTTGATTCGGACCTTTTGGGCTGGTGTGAATAAAAAACAAAAATCTCGATCCGGAGTAAACAAGCGAACCGAGACCACCTAAAAACCTGGGTCTCGGCATGGTTCCATTTGAACTCTGGTGCGGTTCGTTTGAGGTGAGAATGCAGACCGGACATGATCCGACACAAGTTGGCTTTTTGTACTTAACGAGCTCCCGTCGTATGTCGAGCATTATGGGAAACCGAGGCTTACGAAACGAAACTAAATGAAACAAAATGAAACTTATGAGGCTTACTTACGTTTTGTGTGAAGAGCAAGAGTCAGAACTTGATGTGCGCACATGAGTGCTGTCCTCCGTAGCCGTCTTGCCCTGTGTCTTCGTTGTTTGGAAATTGATTGTAAAATAGAGTAAACCTCACAATGCTGCTCAAGTATTTGTGAGAACTGTAAAAACTGAGCAAACGATATCGCTATGACAACATCGAAAACAGCAACGCCATGATTCTCCTCCTTCCGTGTTTGGACACAACGGCTTTGACACGGCTCATTTCTGCCCAATGGCTGAGCGACTTCAGCACACGTGGTTTTGTTTATAGATGTTGGTCCACTTAGGGAAAAAACTACAGTTTGAAAGCGAACCGCACCAAAAAAAAACAAAAAAAAGTGGTCCGGACTAAAGCAAGTGAACTATCGGACTTTCCTGGTGTGAAAACGACCTTAGATGTCATCTGTGCATGTTTCAGTAATTTAGTGATCACTCTAACATCTAACATGATTTCTTGGTCTTCTGCAGGTGAATGAAGCCAGGTGGTGCTACAGAACCCAGGCGTGGTCCCTCTCTCTCACCGCCGGCGGGCAGTGGAGCGGTGATGTGATCTGGCTCGCTACAGGGTGCAAACTGGACGCCAAGCAAGACCCCCTGCTGTCTGAAGTCATCAAAGAGTTCCCCATTCAGGTCAGAGATGAGAAATAACACAAATGTGAATTAAATACAGTTAAAATATATATATGATGTCAACTCACATTTTATTTTTATCATTTTATTCTTTGTCAGCAATTTTGAATAAAATATTTTTATATTTGTGGCAGTGTAATTAAAGGAGCATTATGTCACCTGGAGATATTATTGCTTTGAATGTTCCACAGAATTACTTTAGACCAGGGGTGTCAAACTCATTTTGGTCCAGGGGCTGTATCCAAACTACTTTGATCCCAAAGCGGCTGGATCAGAAAGCTCATGGCAAATATACCCCAAAAATAGCTGTAAGTCCAAATATTTGTGCAGAGAAACGCAAATCTCTTACAGAAGTCTTTTTAAAATTTAATTTAAGATTATATTCCTTGAGCACCGCCACTTGTTGCAAACACACCAAACGTACAGGTTTCCCATTCACCTCCATGAACAAATAGGAATTAGTCTTGGAAATTCCTGCACTCGGCGTCCACTTTTCTCATTTTTGACATTTTGCTGATGAGGGTGTCACGGTCAACAGTCAAAACGATGGTCCTTTAAGAGCGTTTGGAAAGAGGCAAGTCTTCATTTGTGCTGCTCTGGTGGGAGGGGCCACGCACAGAGGCGCTGGAGACGCTGCTATGTTAAGCTGCACAGAAAAGAGGCGCAGAAAATTGCCAATATTTTAATAGAAAATAAGTCGAGGGCCAGAGTAAAGGTCCTGGAGGGCTGGATCTGGCCCCCGGCCCGCATGTTTGACACCCCTGCTTTAGACCTATTTCTTGCATTTATTTTATTGCAAAAAAAATTTGGAAAAATGTGCATTCTTACTGAGAACTGAGCCTTTACAGTCTCCACAGATTTGACTTGTAACTTGGGCTGGTGTTTGATGTAATGATCGATTGTTTCCAGAAGATGGCAGCACAAGAGCAAGACTAGTGGAGTTGACTCTGTCCTGTTCTTCTTGCTCAAATGAACAATGTGAATGTAAAAGAGTGACATGAACTACCTAATCTATATCTAAACTATCTAAATCTATGAATATAAAGTTTTTCCAGTTTCTTGTTTAAAAATATAAGAACTTTTATTTGGCAAAAGTTACATACATGAGTAAGTCCCCCTCCCCTCCCCTCATCTGGCGTTTGTTCAGGCCATGTCTCATTTCTCTTTCCTCGCTTCCTTCACCTTGATTCCTTTACTCGATCCTCCCTTTTTCAGCTGTCAAAAAGTGGTGTCCCAAAGAAACCCACAGAAGGTAGGAGTAAACCTGTGGGAGGCTTCAGGGTAGGACTTTCTCACACATTTCCTGCAGAATCAAGTAGAGGAATGAAGGAGAAGGAACCGAGGAAAGGGAAATGAAACACAGCCTCAGACTCTCTGTTCTTCTTATGTCAGACCTAAGCTGACACACTTTCAGACAGCAGTAACGTAGATATGTGAGAATACAACAGGGTCGGGTTGCCAGTCAGATTACTGACTTTATTTACCATGCTCCTGCTACAAACACAGTAAATGAGCAAGAATTTGTATCTGAAGTCTAGGGGAAGACTTTTTTTTTCTTTTTTTTTTTGCTATGATAACATTACCCTCATCAAAAACTCCCCTGAATAGCTTTTAAATGTCATCCATGCATGTTTAATTAATTTAGTGATCACTCCTGGGCCCTACTAGACACCTCCTTATAGTTAGCAGGAAGATTCTGTACAATATTCTCACAAGTCTATGTCACCCATGCCCCCACATGACAATTCTTCTATAAATTTCCAAAAGCATGATGCAAAACTGCAAAACAACTTGATAAACCTGATGTGATGGTAGTAGTAGTGACAGTGGTCTAAAGAGGGAGTGAGTCCACACAGAGAGACTAATTTTCATGAAGATATGAGAAGATATTTTTAAAAAGTTAGATGCTAAGTATCACTGCTGTCATTGATAGGTTCTTGATGGCTGGCCCTGTATCTCGGAGAGTCTGCAGTGGGCAGAGGGCTGTCCTCTGTATCTGATGGGACAGTACACTGCGCTACAGGTGAGTCTTCTGAATGCTTATTACTTATGTATTATAACACTAAAAGATCAATATTCTTGTAACCAATTGAAATATATTTTGGGTAGTATTCGATAGTATTCGGTATTCGATAGTACTTAATAGTAGGTAGTTTTAAGACTTGCTTTTTTGTGTATTGTTCTTCCTCGGTTTCTTATTATTATGGTTTGTTTTTTTATTTTAATGCTTATTAGTTTGTATAATATATAGCATGTGACACTATAACACAAATAATAATGATGAGATGCATTAGAACAGTAAAAGCTGAACACACTTTTGTAACGGATTGGAATAGTGTATTTTGGGTACTATTTTAGATAGTGCTTTGTTTTTTAATTTTAATGTTTATTAGTTTGTATAGAGTGTTTTCACGGACTCGAAAAATCCAACCATGACTTGCTCACTCAAAGTAAACACGCTTATAAAGCAACCATGCAGAAAAACTCAACATTTTATGATAAACCTTCCAGATTTGGAATCCAAAACTTCTGAAACAGTTGACCAGTTGTGTAGAGATAAGTTGGATGCCAAAAAAAAAGGAGCGTTATATGAACAAACTCAAATTAATTGGGTAAGAAGATCCATATGAGATGGATTCAAGTTGAGATTTACAGCGGCGATTTGTCGATTCTGTTGCTGTAAGTGATCCCGTTATTGTCAACTACCTGGTCTTCTCCCCAAGCCCTTATACAGCACAAGACCTTCAGAGCTCTAAAGGTGTGGAGACAACAACCAGTTTGTTTGTGGCTGGTACGAGAGCGCAAAGTGCAGAAAATTGGAGACAAGCATATTGTGATGGCAAAGGTCGGCATACTTGTATTACCTGTGTAACGTGTTTAAGTACTAGTATATTGCTTTTTATTATTCACGTTTTGCAAAGATTAAAATATGAACATCGTCTTTCCACCTCTGTCGCCTTGTCTGTCGCCTCCTTTCCTTTGATAATCGTTCTGTCTGTTCAGCCTGGTTGGTCACTGCTTTAGGTAAACGGTAGAACTGGAGGTGTTTTTCTCTGTCCGATCTACTGTGACCCCCAGGACCCGACAACAGTTGACCATTTTTCTTTTTTTCTTTTTTACTTGGTGGCATAAGTGCAATGTTCGCTTTAGCCGTGTCTCAATTCTCAGTGTGCACTCAGGGCTTGCGCAACTATGCACAGTTTTGAGTGCAGTCTGAGTACCCTTAAAGGTCCCATGACATGGTACTTCTTGATGCTTTTATATGGCTCCTTAATGGTTCCCTAATACTGTAAATGAATCCTTCTTCAAAATCAACACTCACTGCATGAGATATGACTCTGACAGTCTTCATGAGGCTAGATATGTGTCTAAAATGCTTTATTCTGGGTGTTGCTGCTTCAATGCAAATGAGAAGGACAGAGAGATTGGCTAAGGAGTGGGGGGCGGGTTTCCCCCGCTGGAAGCGCAGCTCTGCACCGCTGTCTGCTCGCTTCCGTGTTTAACACAGGAAGACAGATGGGAGACTTTGCAATGAAAAAAAGCATATTTACACAGAAAATAAAATTAAACCACTGGTATTTCAGAGGTCCAGAGGGTCGGGTAAGGGACTTGCGAGCCTAGAAACACTCGGACGTACCTCCAGGCAAATAAAAAAATGCATTTCGCATTGCGTAGCGCATTCACAGTCCAAACTCTATGGGCGGGAAATACAGGGACGCTGAGCGGCGACAGAGGGAGGGGCTGTAGCTGCATTTGCCGATCTGACGTCAAAAAGGTGCCTTGTCCGAACTCGCCCGTTTCAACACTGGTTTTGTGTAACGCAGAAAAGGACAGCAAATGCTCAGTTTAGACATTTCGCAACTTTTAGCCATGGGGGGGGGGGCCTAAACAGGGTAGAGGAGCTCACATTAACGTTCAAAAACCTCAGAAAGTGAAAATTTCATGCCATGGGACCTTTAAAACCATGCTCCAAACTGTGCACACTGAGAATTGAGACACAACATCTCTTTCAAATATCTCCAACATGGCTGACTTCCGGATTATGATGTCACATGAAAATACTCTCTAGGCTCTATTCATGCTTACTTCACAAACCAGGAAGACATTTGAAACCATGCGATGACAACTTCTGGTGTAGTTCCGGACACTGTGCTCACCTACCAACTGTGATAAAACTCATTGAAGTACATAATGTCATCAGCTGTAAAATGAAGACTGCTGATATGTGTGTGCTGTTTGGAATCATCTTGAATTTGGCGTCCTCATCTCTTCTAATCCCATGTACCCAGTGCGCTCGGAGTTGTATGTCAGAGGGGAAATTCTAAAAACTGAAGTATTGTTGTAATTGTTGATTAGCTGAACATAACGTAACGCGACATATAGATGAAGAAACCTGGGCCATTTTGTAATTTTCCCCAGATTTTGTCAGACTTACGACCGCCGGAAGTTGTCATCGCATGTTTCCAAACAAATTAATAGGTCCACCTAACTAACAGAAACTGAAAACAAATAGGTGCAGTAGTTTCAAAGTAATTTCAGTGTAGTTAGCTCCTCCCTTCAGGCAGATATAATCGGTGTCCACCAGTGTTTGACCAGAACTGAAGAAGCAGCTTGGATGAGCTGCGAAATGTATTCGACCAAATAAACTTTTGTCCAGTTGACAAATTGAATTTCTCCTTTTGCCATAGATTCTACCTATACGACTGAGGGATTCTGCACATTTCCAAATGTCTTCCTGGTTTGTGACATAAACGTGAATAGAGCCTTATACAATGGATAACTACTGTGCGTTAATAAAGCATAATGAACAAGTGGTTCCGACAACAGCCAAATCACTGTTCTAAGTGGGTAAATGTAATGCTCAACTCCTGTGGGTAGAATGTAGTAACATCTTGCACCATTTAAAAGATTGAAATAACTGATATTATGGACATTTACAGTGATGGAACAGGCTTTTCATATTTACAAGTGAGATATTTCAGTTTATAGCACATACTTGTACAACTATAAGCACATAAGCACACACTTATTATCTTGGAGCCTTGGGGCAGTTTTAATGCACTGCTCGTCCTTGTTTAATGCTTTTACATATCACTGCCCTGCTGCCATCGCAACGGTAATCGAGTATAATGTAGGGACTAGCTTCATTTAAAACACTGAAATAACAGATAATTGAGGCATTTACAGACAGTGAACCAGCTTTTCACATTCACAGGTGAGAGATTTCAGTTTGTGGCTGTGGTATCAGCGTGTTAACCAACGAGGAGCCGTGCGTACTGCAGTTTTAACACACAGAGGAACACGACTATGACTCCACGGCGTGTGTTAAAACTCTTTGTTTAATGCTTACTAATATAACATATGACACTATAACACAAATAATGAAACTGAATATTCTTGTAACCGCTTTTGGGTAGTATTTTAGGTTGTTTTCAGACTGCAATATTTTTTATGTTTTGTTTTCTAATTTTAATGTTTATTAGTTTGTATAATATATACTATGTGACACATTTAATATAATAGATGTAATAAATAATACAATAAATCATATCAAATTAAAACAACTCAAAAGCAAAAACTTAAAGGACCTGATTTTTTCTCTTTATTTTACCAATAATATTTGTCTTGCCCCAGTACAGATATTTTGTAGAGGAAGAAGCAGTGTTAATTCAATAGTTACTAGCCTGAATCTTTCTTTTTCACATTAAATTGATGTTAAATGGTCCATATTTATGCAATATGTTATAATGTTGGTTCTTCATCACCACCATACCTGGAGTTGTGTTTCATTTCATTCATTAACACACAAACTGTGCATATTTAGGCCAAGTTCTTCTCTCAAACAGAAAACAGCTCCATACACCTTCACTAGGCAGACTAATAATGCAGGATTACTCAAACATGAAATAAAACACAACTCCAGGTATGTTTCTGATGAGGTAACAAGATTGTAACATGGCCAAAAGCTCACAAGTATCCACAATATACAATAGGACCAGTCATGAATATCTAATTTTTTGCCTCTAATTCCTCGTGCTCTTTCGTGCTTTCTCCAGATCGGGCCTCATGCAGTGAACCTGGCTGGAGGACAAGCAGCGAGTTACAGAATCGCTAAACACATTCGGCATCAACTACAACAAAACCAAGATGATCCACACAAGACAGAGAAGAATGACAGATCAAAGACTGAGGAGTATGTTCAGCAGATGCACGGACTTCTGTGGCTCTAGTCAGTCATGGCCTCTGCTTTTGGAATAATAATAAACCTAATATCTGTGTTTTCGCAATTGCAGTTGAGAACGTAATACGCTCAAAAAAAGTTGTCATTGCCAGATGTGACCACTAGGGCTTGATGAGGAAGATGTTTTATGCATCCAGGTTAAACAGTGTGGCATTAAAGGGGATAGACCTGTTCTACATTGTCTATCATAGTCACACTTAAGCCGTGTCTCAATTCTCAGAGTGCACAGTTTGGAGTGTGCTTTTAAAGGGATATGCCACCCCCAGGTCAAATTTGGGCATCTCCCCACAGTCCAGAGACTAAAATAAGTGGTGGAAAGCGTTTTCCTGCTCACCCAGCCATTGTCCGAGTCTGTCGCCACTGACCGCCGCGGTATCTGGTGCTCCTCCGCCTTAGACTGGAGTCTAACGTCGCCAGAGAAAGATTTCGGCCAAAAGGAATTAATTTGCTCGATGCGTTTCCCAATTACTTTATGTGTAGTGCGCATTCATATCGAGTGCAAATAAATGTGCAAATCAACACGGAGAGCTTGCCTTGGTCATTTTGGGTGGGAACTATTTTCCAGTGCGGAAGAATACAGCCGAATCACGCAGCACGCTGCCAGGGGAATCCCAGTTACGCACCGGGAAGGGAGTTCCCCTGTTGCACAACGTGGTTCGTTGTGCAACAGGGGAACACAAAGTAATTGGGAAACGCATCGAGCAAATTAATTCCTTTTGGCCGAAATCTTTCTCTGGCGACGTTAGACTCCAGTCTAAGGCGGAGGAGCACCAGATACCGCGGCGGTCAGTGGCGACAGACTCGGACAATGGCTGGGTGAGCAGGAAAACGCTTTCCACCACTTATTTTAGTCTCTGGACTGTGGGGAGATGCCCAAATTTGACCTGGGGGTGGCATATCCCTTTAAGGGCATGTATGTCACTTCCGGTGCGACAACTGCTGTCCCATTTCGCTTTTGTCCCATGCGCAGTTAACATGCGGTCTGAAATTCGCAGTCGTTTCCATATCGGGGCATGGACCAACTGCATGAAAATGCACACTTCGCGCAGTCATATATCCCAGCATGCACTGCGCGCTACTTCTACAGGAGAAAATGGAGTCGGCGGCTGCATCTGGTATTTGCGAGACCTGACGCATTTCGCCAACGCCCATGCAAAGTGTGCAAGTATGCAAAGTCCTGAGTGCAGTCTGAGTACCCTTAAAACCACTCTCCGAACTGTGCACACTGAGAATTGAGACAGGGCTATAGTGTTTGTGTCTCAGGGAACTCATTTCGCGTAATATCATTTTGCGTAATATCGGACTTTTAAAGAGGTGCCAAACACTGGACTGGTTTTAGCTACTACCTCTTTCTTTAAACGCACTGAATACTTTCGTAGATATTTTATTTGGCCAAAGCTGCTTAACTCTCCCAGTGTGAGTGACCTGGCTTGAGACGGTTTCCCAGCATGCCATTCTGCAGCTGTTTCCAGTCATGTGACGTGACAGCTGCAGACACAAACTACAAACTCCCTGTTAAACTCTTTAACACTTTGACATGATCAAAACTGTTTACAAATAATAATGAGATTCACAGAGATTTATTATGACAAAATTGATCATGTCTGTAAGTTAAGCATGTGAATGAAAGAAAATATAACTCCAGGCATTTGTGATGAGAAAACAACATAACATAGATCAGAAAAGAGACCCTTTAATGTGGACATTGCACTTACACTTTAGATTAGACCAGTTGTATAGTTTTATTCTTTTATAGCACAACTCCTAACGCCTGTGAGCTTCTGAAGGGGTCTAGAGTCCATTTAGGAATGTTAAAAGTTCTACACATAAGAACAAATTTAACAGTAGGTAAATAAATAAACCCTTGACGTTTTTGTGTGTTCAAAAACACATCAAGGGTCGAAACTGAAACTGTGTCACACCAACGGCTACACTCACCAACTCACCACATACACAGTCCTTTATAACATTCAGCATAGTCTAAAATGTTTGTATGTAAAAAGTATTTAACTTATGTTCTGATGGAAGACAGGTAGGATTTAAAAGGCCCATATTACTCTATTTTTTGATGTATGTTATAATGCTGTTTCCTTCTCAAAAACCTACCCAGAGTTGTTTTGTTACTGCTCCAGATATAGAGTACTATTATTTGTATATTTTACTTTTACTTGTTCAAATACATTTGTAAAAATTTTTATATTTGATACCAATCTTATTCTATTTTTGGTACTTATTTTGAATTTCTTATTGCCAATTACATTTTGGTCTTGTTATTATAATATAGCTCTGGAAAAAATAAGCGACCACTGCATTTTTTTCTGAAATCAGCATCTCTACATGTATTACAGCCATTCCATTCCAGTGTCTTTTGAGTTCCAACACAAACACAAAGCTGAGCTACTTCAGTTCTTGCACCAGGAGTGGAATAAAGTCACCCAAGAACAATGTGAGAGACTTGTGGAGAGCATGCCAAGACGCATGAAAGCTGTGATTAAAAATAAGGCTTATTGCACCAAATATTGTTTTCTGAACTCTTAAGTGTAAACATTAGTATTATGTTGTTTTAAAATGAATTTGATTTTATTTCTTTGCATTGTTTGAGCTCTGAAAACATGTATCTTTTTTGTTATTTTGACCATTTGTCATTTGCTCTAAACAATAATATTTTTATTTGGAATTTGGGGGAAATGTTGTCAGTAGTTTATAGACTCAAACAAAAATGTTCCTTTGGCCCAAACCAAACCACGTAGTAAAATCATAAAAACTGAAATTTGCAGTGGTCTCTTATTGTTTTCCAGAGCTGTATATTGTGATGTGTGAGCTACTGTGTCCAAATCCTTTCCTTTGTGGATCAATAAAGTCTAAGTCTAATAAATTAAGACAAGAAGGTGGCAGACCCACCAGAAAAGTTACATCATGCATATTTAAAAATAAAGAAAATAAAATGGATATTCAGACATGATGCGTGAAAAGTCCCTCAGTCGTCCAGGTAGAATCCATGATCAAAGGAGAAGTTCAATTTGTCAACTGGACAAATTGAACTGGACAAAACAACTTTTGTCCAGTTGACAAATTGAACTTCTCCTTTGATCATATTCAGACATGCTTATATGTGTTATGGTTTCATAAAGGAGGGACCCAAAGAATGGACTCAGACCAAATGGGGAAAAAGGAAAAGGTCAATTTATTTGTCAGACCGGGTAGTGACAGGCTGGAACAGGTGGGGCTCGCTGGAGACGGGCAAACAAAATTTCAGAGGAGGCAACGTGGAACAAAAATTTTGGAGACAAGAGGTTCAGGTGATGTAGAATAAAAAAAACTCAGGGGTAACAAAACAAAACAGAAAACAACAGAACACTCTGGCAATGTCTCTCTGGTGAGCAGGGCTTAAATGTGATCTTGATTGCCCACCAGGTGGGAGCCGTGTCTCAATTCCCAGAGTGCACGGTTTGGAGCAGAGGCGGTTCTTGGGGGGGGCGAGTGGGGCAATTGCCCAGGGCGCAACTTCGTGAGGGGTGCTGTGCCGAGCGCTTGAAAAAAAAAAAAAAATCTATCATATCACTGTGTAGTAAATTGGCAAATTGGCGCCCCCTCTGGCTGCAAGCGCCCGCGCAATACATTCCCTTCCATGCGGGCCAATGCGCAGTGCAGAGACCTGCTGGAGCCTACAGCGACACGAGAGGAAAAGGAAGAGAGAAAGAAAGAGAAGGAAGAGAGAAAGAAAGAGAAGATAGAGAGAGGAGTCACCCCCTCCCTCTCTGCGGCCGGCTGCGAGTGGAGCTCACACTACCACGGTTTGACCAATGTCACGGCACTAGTTGCTACCAGGAATTGACCAATGATAGCTCCTACTAGCTCCTACCAAGAACGCACACGCTCGCACCGGGAACACGGAAACTACAGAAGACAATAGTAAACGAAGTTAGTATAATGCAACATTTAATCACTTTTAAATCGATCGTTCACCCTCCGTGGTATTTACTATGAATACAACGTACAAAGACACACTTTACATGGGACTTTGTAGAGATACGCGATCGGCATTTTCAATAGAGGCAACGTGAATTACTTATCCCGGACAACACTTCATCTGGGAGCTCTTTCGGATTTGCTGGACAGTATCTTATCTTTGCTTTTGGTAAGTCATGTCATGAAATGTTTGTTTGTCATATCACTATTCTATTTTAGTGCTATTATATTATATTATATTGTATTAATTATATTAATTATATTAATTATATTAATTATATTAATTATATATATTATATTATATTATATTATATTATATTATATTATATTATACTGAGGAGAAATCTGTGTGAGGAAAGTGAGGAATAGCTGTGTGCAATAACTTTTTGTTTGTGTGTGTGCCTGTGCAATCTGTAGAATAAGACAGAAGAAGAATAAATGTTTAAGGGGAGAGTAGCCCACAGGTGTGTGTGTGTGTGTGTGTGTGTGTGTGTGTGTGTGTGTGTGTGTGTGTGTGTGTGTGTGTGTGTGTGTGCATACTTGCTTCAGTGGAAAAACACAAGCCGCGAATGCACAGTTCGGAGTGTGGTCTCAGTCTGCAGTCTGCCCTAATTTTTTATGTGTCTGAGCAAACACACTAACTCCACCCCCCACCCCCACCCCAAGTTTTCTTGTGCGCTGAGAATGTGCGAGCAGTGCGCAGCTTAGAGTAAACGTTGGACATGGCGATACTGTAGAATATCCAGCATTACAACAGCAAAGGAAATATAGAAGTGTAAGGGAAAAAGCATGTGAACGGTAATACAGGTGCCGTGATCAGAACCGTGCACTCGCTGAATTGGGAAACGGCTACAGTTTCAGTTTTGATCTTTGTGGTTTTTTTTTAACTCACCACAAAACCTTCACTCCCACACTAACAGCTACACTCACCATTGTTTTCACCAAACCGCATACACAGTCACTGTACTTTAAAAGTTCAGTTTATTTTGTATGACTCTTTTTACTTTTATAAAACATTTTTCCCAGTTTGACCATTCCGGTTAAGTATAGGCTGATGAGTTAACTTCCCTACTTGTATTTACTTTTTAATATTAGCTTTATATATGATCAATTATTTAAATATGAATATAATCTTGCTGTGTCCATAGTATCAGATAATAGACAGACCATTAAGGCTTTATATTAAGATTTAAATTAGGAGTAATTTCAAATCTCATTTTTGGGGAAAGAATCTGTCCCATATCAACCCAAAATATTGAAGAGAAGACTGAAAGCATGATTTTATAAATCAGTGTTGTAGTTGAATTGTTCTCCATGTACACTAAAAGTCTTAGTTACAGACGTAACTGAGCAGTGCACCCTCCAGTTACTCCAGAGTCTGACGAGGACCCCCATGTCTCTCTCCAAGTGTCACATTCTTAAAATATCTGCTGTACTTAGAACTCCTATTTTCATATAGACATGCCCATTTGTACTCTCATTAGCATAAAGGTATATGTGTGTGTGTCGTCTCTTATGGCTGGCTTATGTGAAGCTTAAGTGGAGCATCCTGATCGGTAAACTCCTAATCAATCATCTATTCTCCTGGGTCTGGTCTCATTCATTCTTAATAAGTACTAATTTATTTAACATCAGTCACCATCTCCTGTTATCAATTAGCCGATACTAGAGGGTCCGCCACCCGTTTGACTCCATGCAGGTGTTTTTTTTTCCTGGAATCTTCTACAATATAATTTACCTATCTCCATGGCGACAAGCTTGGCCCCATCAACAGGCCAAGTTACAAGTCATATCTGTGGAGAAACGGGCCCGTTTACAGTAATAATGCATGTTTTTGTGGTAGTTTTGAGAAATAAAAACAGATGAAATTAATACACAATATATTTGTTTAATGCCACACTGTGGAACATCCAAGGCAAAGCAATAATATCACCATGGAGACAAGCAGATCCCTCCATCAAAAAAGTTACTCTGTGCACCTTTAACAACAGGTGTACATAATGTATAAGGCTAGTTTTTTGTTTGTTTGTTATAATTGTACCATATGTTCCACACGTCTTGTTTAAGTCTTGGTTTTGTATTTTGTCTATGATATTATTTATATATATATATATTTTTTAAACCATGAAATTTTATAGTTTATTTTATAGTTTATTTATTTTTTTATTGAATTTAAATGAAATACAAATTACATTAAAGGAAAAGTAACGTTATTTTACAATCTGAGCCTTCTTTCGGTAATAAAACAAGTCGTTTGACTCACCCATAGCACGTTGGTGTCATTTGGAGCTGTTTGGTGAAAGTTATGTTGTAGCGTATCCGTTAACATGAGTACTCGGGGCATTACTTTGCGGTCTCCAAATAACACAAACTTTAGCACTTTTCAAATCATAGAAGCCCGATGTCTTAATGTAAGATTTCGTTTGAGT
The DNA here is from genome assembly GCA_036785185.1 of Paratrypauchen microcephalus. Lineage (NCBI taxonomy): Eukaryota > Metazoa > Chordata > Actinopteri > Gobiiformes > Gobiidae > Paratrypauchen > Paratrypauchen microcephalus. Next base: position 10,446,629 of record JAVJIX010000013.1, on the reverse strand, counting down.
CAAAAGTGGCCTGTAATCCGAGATTTAGCCATAGTTTTCATCTTTGCGTTTCATGTTTGGGTCCCGGGAGCTGATAGCACAGTCCGCGCATGCGCACTGGCGTCCTCATCTACTCGAAACTATGGCTAAATCTTGGATTACAGGCCACTTTTGCTTCAAACGAAATCTTACATTAAGACATTGGGCTTCTATGATTTGAAAAGTGCTAAAGTTTGTGTTATTTGGAGACCGCAAAGTAATGCCCCGAATACTCATGTTAACGGATACGCTACAACATAACTTTTACCAAACAGCTCCAAATGACACCAACGTGCTATGGGTGAGTCAAACGACTTGTTTTATTACCGAAAGAAGGCTCAGATTGTAAAATAACGTTACTTTTCCTTTAAATTAGATAGGAAAGCAAAGCAAAAACTTTATTAGGCTGGTTTTAGGCTATAGCTTTCATTTGAACAGGAAGTCATTCATTTAATACAGACAAATTTCAAGCATCATCTGTTACAAAGAGGTGATGAACCTTCAGAGAAACAGGGTGAAAATGGAGGTGGAGAGGAGCAGCAGTACCACAGCGGGACCAGTGGAGGCGCTCCCGTTGCACAAGTCCCGGTCACAGCAGGACACGGAACCTGTGCAGAGAGCTTTGGGAACACAACCCTTCGCGAACTGTCCTGAGAAACACAAACCAACAATTTCAGTTTAGTCACAATGAGACAGTTGATAAAACAAAAAACTAAAAAAGAAACAAACAAACAAACAAACAGATAGAACACAGGAAAAGGATAAACAGGGGGCGTGGGAGGTCAAAGATTATGACCAGATTATCAATTAGTTTATTTTTATTTGTCAAGGAGCGGCTGTACGATGCAGTTATATATAATGTTCAAATTGATTCAATGAAAGCACAGTAAAGCAAGATAATTTCAGATGTTAAAAAATAAGAAGATAATCCTAATTCATTTAAAAATATCTTCCCTTATTACTACAACAATCAAAACAAATCTTACAAATACATCTTCTCTTGCACTAATACAAATGTAGTATACATCAAGATATAAAGTCGATAAAGGCAGGGCGTCTTAGGTATTATTGAAGAGTTTAGAGATAAAGTTTTTGGTTCTTTGTATTTTACCGTCTAGTTCACCAACAGCGCATTGATCGGCTAAGGGCACTGATGCACAGTCCATGGTTTGACTGCAGTCACTGCTTTTGCCAATGCAAACGTAACATTTCAGTGAGTATGCTGCAAAGAGAAAAATACGCAGTACGTAAATTCACAAAATATCTGAACTTTAATTGACATGTCTAAAGAACTAAAATCAATGAGCTGACTAAATCAGACTACGTTTGGACTTAATCAAATAAAATATAAATTGGATCTAAAAAATAGATAACATAAATTACATTTTGAAAACTATGAAAGTTGACTGGTCTTGCACAGTTAACTACAAAAATGTTACCAACAAATATATTTTTTTTTAGTTTTTCGTGCAGCAATAGATTTTTAATGTAAGAAATATAAAAGCAGTTTACTAAAAAACTGCCCTTAGAATCTGAATTTCCTTTTTACCACTGTCAGTTTCCACAAAATGCAATCAGTTCATTTAAGGCAGTTATTTTTGTATTTAGTCAGCCTAAATCTAAATAATAATAAATAAATAAATAAATAAATAAATAAATAAATAAATCCTTCCTTAAAACTCATTCCTCACCAGTTGACAGGCCCACGAGCAGAAGAAAGGCTTTGACAAACATGACAGAGCACAGGGTGGGTTGATTTTGCAGAGGTGCGAATAAAAAGCCTCCTCCAAGCATCTGTGCCACCCTTTTTATGTCCTCCTCTAGACTCGGTGTTTCAGGTCACATGCTTTATTTTCTTCCTGCTCCTTAGCGCTTTAAGGAACCACTCACCCACTTACTTCACACACACACATTCATACACCAGTGCACGTAGACACTGGGGCGAAGTGTCTTGCCCAAGGACACAACAAGAGCATTTATCTGTGCGAGGCGGAATCACGGCCAACCTGTGGGTCAGTGATTTTGACGTCAAGAGCGGGATTCAAACCGCCAACCTTCAGATCAGTGGACAAATGAAACACCAACTGAGCTACTGTTGCCAGTGATGGATGATGATTAAATAAACATAAAATATATTTAGATCAGTTAGTTTTTTTTTGTGTGTGTGTATCATGCTTTGTGTGTGTTCATGTAAACACAGTGTCCTGATTTCAGTATCCTCAATTCGGCAGTATTGCTGAACTTTGTCAAAGTTTTATTTTTTTCATTTATTTTGAGCACGTCAGTGAAACACGAAGAAAGTAATGATATGTATCCAGTAAACTATTAAAGTGATTGAGTATGTATACAGAATACTTACAATAGTTTTACACATTATTACATTTTTGATAACAGGAGAAGTTCAATTTGTCAACTGGACAAAGTTTGTTTGGTTGAAAACGTTTCGCCGCTCATCCGAGAGGCTTCGTCAGCTCTAATAAGAATACTGGTAAGACACTTGCTTATATCTTGCTGTAGGGAGGAGCTACCTAGCTAACTACTTTCCGGAACTATCTCATTGGTTTCCGTCTTTTGTTTCTCTGGTGTCTAGCTAACGATCCCTATTCATCCCTACACGCCTGTTTTTCACACCTCTGGCCCTGCCCGGCTAGCCCTATTGTTTCCCTGTTTGCTTGATCTAGGCTTAAGAATGGAATTGTAGATGGGATGCAAATTATGTCTGACTCCACCATTTCTGTTCAGAGAAGGATTCTCTTTTTTGACAAAAATAGCCTCTTTAACTCCCCTCTCAAACCAATTCTTTTCCCTGGCTAAGATCTGAACCTCACTGTCCTCAAATGAATGACCCGTGGCTTCTAGGTGAAGATATACGGCAGAAGACGGTCCACTCTGGCACGCCCGTCTGTGTTGGTACATCCTCTTGTGAAGTGGCTGCTTGGTTTCTCCAATATAGCGCTCACTGCTCACATTATTACATTTTATTAGTGCAAATGTATGACATAAATTATTGAATTACTCAAACTAAAACTCAAACTCAAACTACTGAAACTAAGTTTCCTGTTTCTTACCTAGGCCTACTGAAGTAGACATGAGTGTGGGTGTCTAAACAAGTAGGGGTGGTAGTCTCAAAATAACGGACAACTGAGAGATTTTATGCACATAATTACAAACAGCTTGCTTTTTGTTTCACAGTTTACGTAGTAATGTTTGATTAGAGAAGGAAAATCACACATGCACACACTGCAAGCGCTGTTTTCTTTTATTCTCATCAATACCATGCAGTCTAAAGCTATAATGAAGTATCATTATGTGTTACTTTTAATTTAGAAAAGTAAGTGTATTCTGCATACTACCAAGTGAAAGAGTAACTGTACCACAATACAGCTACTCAAAATTAGTATTCAGCATACATATTATCGTTTATGTATTCATTTACTTCCCAACACTGATTTTATTGGAAATATTTATTTCAAATTCTATATTCAAGAAAAATAATCTTAACATTTGTTATTAAACCTGATCACCTTCACTTCCTCGTTGTCTGCAGTAGACAAATTAGACAAAGTAGATAAATGTGGTAATTATTTAGCCGTTAGTAATTACCCCATTTCTCCTAAATGTTGCACTATTGCTATAATGTTCAGTTCCGTTATTTTGAGCCGTTTGTAGGAGATCTAAATTACAGACTGACTTCATGATACTTAAAAGGAGGAAGCAAAAGGAAGAAGTAATTGAGCCATACTGACATACGCCTCATACAGTGACATTGCTATCACTTTCCAAAAAATATTTCGGGTCAGTATCACATAATCACGTGAAACGTTTCACGCTATAACATGATATTTATCACGTTATAATGTGAAATTATCATATTATTATGTGACAGGCATTTATCATGTTATTTCATGATATAATGTGTGAAGAATCCCTCAGTCGTCCAGGTAGAATCCATGATAAAAGGAGAAATTCAATTTGTCAACTGGACAAAGTTTATTTGGTCGACCAAATAAACTTTGTCCAGTTGACAAATCCAGTTATCATTCATGATATAATGATATGGTCACATTGTAACGCGGTTTTACTTGATTTCATTACAAGATCAGCCAAAGCCAAGCCAGTCACACTTCCCTCAGGGAATGATGGACGTCTCGTGTTGTATTCTTTTATTTCCTTCTTGACATGAGGCACTGGGAAATATTAACATGTCTTAGGATGGATGGGATTCACAGTTTGTGTTCTGCTGAAGATTCTCGACCCTGAAGGAGTGCAGCTGAGGTTAAGATGACATTTTATGCTGTGTTCAGAATTGGGCATCAATGCATCCAGTTTCCAACTACAAGGGAATAACACTCCTCAGCCTCCCCAGTAAGAAGAGCAGCTCTACACCCTCCATCAGGTGCTCAAGGTTTCATGGGAGTTTGCCCAACCTGTCCACATGTGTTTTGTGGGTCTGGAGAAGACATTCTCATCACTGTATCAGACCGTTGTGGTGAAGACGGAGCTGAGCAGAAAGGCACCGGTCAATCTATGTTCCTACCCTCACCTATGTTCATGAGCTTTGGGTAATGACGGAAAGGACAAGATCGCAGATACAAGCAGCTAAAATGAGTTTTCTCCGCAGTTGCTGGGTGCACCCTTAGAGATAGGGTGAGGAGCTCAGTCACACAGGAGGAGCTTGGAGTAGAGCCACTGCTCCTACACGTCGAAAGGAGGAGCCAGGAGGTATCTATTCCAGATGCCTCCTAGACACCTCCCTCGGGAGATGTTCTGGACATGTCCCACCAGAAGGAGGCCCCGGCGAAGATCCAGGACATGCTGGAGGGACTATGTCTCTCGGCTGGCCTGGGAATGTCATGGGGTCCCCCTGGAGGAGCTGAAGGAAGTGTCTGAGGTGAAGGAAGTCTGGGAGTCTCTACTTAGACTGTTGCCTCCGCGACCCAAATAAGTGAAAGAAAATCGATGGATGCCTCCATTTTACCCCTTTAACCCAAACCATGCATCATAGCTAAAAATCCTCCAGGGAAGCTAGCCCTGACCAAGCCTAACTCAAAATCTGGAGATGAGTCCTCAGGTGCGCCACTGCTCCTGACAGGTTGTCCCAGAAGCACTGAAGGATCATGGGTCAAATCAATCAATCAAACATTAGTATTAAAGTTTGATTGATTGATATTAATGTGTGGTTCTCTGCATCAGTAAATGCAGAGAACAATGTTTCAAGGGGACAGTGAAGTGTACCTTAGCCTTAAATAAATAAAGATGCCAACAGTAGGCCTTTTCTGTCTGGCGCAATGGTGATTTTTTTCCCCACTACTTCCACTTTTTTAAACTGATGCTTTAGTGTGGGTATGTGGGTTAGCCGTCGGGTAAAAGTACCATAACCTGTCAGATTATATATTATTGTCTCTTTGAGCGCAAAAAAACTGTGCATGTTATTTGCTTATAATTTATTGAAGACTTTGTGTATTTAAGACTCTGCATTGCACGTTTAAATAATGGCTTTGCTAAACACTGGCCATTTTGACCAGGATATTGTTGAGAGGCTCTTGGTTAGTTAGTTTTTATACATCAGATGTGGGATTCCCATAATAATTTGCTTTCCATGATTATGTCTGGAAATCTATTCTCAAATACATTTTCAATTGATTTTATTGTTATCAAACATCATTACTTTTGTTTTATTTAGATTTAAAGATAATTTATTTGTAAGTAAAAATATTTAGCTACACATTTACAGTGTCTACAAGCTCTTAAACTACTATAGAAAATGTAGGAATTAGTATAGAAAATATAGAAAAGCAAACAGAATAGCCAGCATAATAGAATACAGTAATCCCTTGTTTATCGCGGGGGTTAGGTTCCAGAAATAACCCGCAATAAGAGAAATCTGCGAAGTAGGACAACTTTAAATTTTACAATTATTCTACATGTTTTAAGGCTGTATATGCCTCACCACACACATTATACACTTTTCTCAGACTGGAATGAACCTTTTCTCACATTTCTCTCTCGTTTAAACACTCACACTTTCATAGATTTTCAACAAAATGTATTAATACCTTTGGTATAAATGCGCGAGGGGAGCGGAGACATGAGTCACTGGATCCGCAGGAAGCACCGCGCTCATCCAACGGCACTGCCACTTCCCGGGATGCGACCCCTTGGAGAAGTGCGCGACACGTGCACCCCTAGTCCTGGTCTGCATGACTTGCGCGAGTCCGCGTGTACACTGAGCCTGCGAGCACAAGATCGAACCGCGGTGCCCGGACCACGTTCTCTCAGCCCGAGCCACAAACCAGCCGCATGAAACCAGCAAAGAGTGACAGGTGGTGGTTTAATCCTGGTTTAGACCTGGTCTAGTCCTAGTTTTCTCCAGGTCTAGACCTGGTCCAGTCCTGGTTTAGTCCAGGTCCAGTCCAGGTTTAGACCTGGTTTAGACCTGGTCTAGACCTGGTTTAGTTCTGGTCTAGACCTGGTTTAGTCCACGTTTAGTCCTGGTCTAGTTCTGGTCTAGTCCCGGTCTAGTCCTGGTCTGGTCCTGGTCTAGTTCCAGTCTGGTTCCGGTCCCCCCCACGTCCCCCATCTATCAATCGGCAAAGGTCTACAGTCTCTTAGCCAATCAGGACGCAGAACACAATGTTACACTATAAACAAAAATATTACACTATAAAAAAATTGAAAAAAAAAAAAAATCTGCGAAACAGCGAGGCCGCCAACAGTGAACCGCGATAGATTAGATTAAGATTAAGCCTTTATTAGTCTCACACAGTGACACACGGGAGAAATTTTACTTCTGCATTTGACCCATCCTTTTCAGGAGCAGTGAGCAGCCATCTTTCGGCGCCAGGGGGGGAGTACAGTGAAGGGTCTTGCCCAAGGACCCACACTGGCTTGCTCATTGCCAGTGGGACCAGTCAGGTCAGGAAAGTCAGTGACTTACCAGTTGAGCTAACTAGCCGGTGGGCGAGGGACCACTGTAGTACCGTCCTGCCTTGCCATTGCCCCTACAGTGATTCAGGTTTAACATGATCAGATTGGAAAATGTCTCACAGCAGAGTTTGCTTTGCCTCTTATTGGATTACATGGAAGAGTTTTTTTTTTTATCCTACAGGTGAAACACTGCAAAATAAGATAAGTTTTATGGCCAAAACCACACAAAGTAGTTTTGGCACAAGTTTAAGTGGCACAAGTTTGATACAGCGCAGTGTTCAAATAGTGATTAATGTTCACATAGTGATTGATGTGATGGTGAAAGGTAAACCACAGACGGAAGTTACATTGTGTTTCACGTGCCACTCGCAAATAGACTTACTGGAAGTACAGCTCAAGTCCCCTGGTGGAAGTTTTTTTTTAAAATAATCCAAATTGCAGGTTTGTTGAGCTGGTTTATGGTTAAAATCTGTGAAATGACTGGGCTTTTGACAGAAAATAAAGTTCAGTGTTTTTTGTTTGTTTGTTTGCTTGTTTGTTTTTTCATAAAAAAATAAATAAAAGTGAAATTTATTTTTTTAAAATAGTTCCCGAACGTGGTGCCATCATTCAACTCCAGGAATAAGGGCTCCAGACTACTACTACTACTCCTTTTACTACTACTACTACTACTACTACTACTACTACTACTACTACTGCTGCTACTACTACTACTACTACTACTACTGCTATGACGACTACTACTACTGCACCATCCATCCAGATACATTAAAAAGCCTTCAGATCTCAAATCTTTTGTCTCTCTGGAGGTCACCACACTGTCCAGTCCAGCTGCACCATCAAACGTCTGGACCTCTCTGTGAGCGAACTGGGGCAGAGAGCAAGTGTGTGTGGTTCAAACTAAACACTCAGCTGCTTTGGGACTGGAGAGGTTGTGGAATCTACTAACTTGAGTTAAAACAACTGAAATAAGTGGTGAGAAAGACAGACTTGCAGTGAAATGGTAACGCTGAAGAAAAGTCTATGGAGGATTTCGTTTTTGTTGAGTTTGATTGTGGAGCTGAGTTGGGTCCACGGTGGATACAGCATGCACCGAGAGGCAGGGAGTAAGGTAAGAAATTACAGCGTAATTATCCATTTTATTATGAAACGTTTTTCCAGACACAAGTCGCTTTAAAATGTCTGGTATTATTCATTCACTCCACACTCAATATGCTAATTTTCTATAGCCACAGCTGCCCTGGGACTGACAGACACAAGGCTGTCATTCTGCACCGTAGGGCCCCTCTGTCAACCAACCACTCAGCACATATTGTTCACTCACTCACCACACTTGGTGATGTTGAGCCATTGCTGAAGTCACAGCTGCCCTGGGACTGGGTGATAGACAATGATGTGAAGAATACTTTGAAAATGTATTTAGTTATAGGATACTGAATACCTGCATTAAAATGTATTATGTAACATAGTACAATGCATGGTCCAATCAGAGTGCTGTATTCTGAATACTTACAATACATTTACATTTGGTGCATTTAATATAAAAAGGCAACAGTTTTCTTTTTGCAGAAGTTAGACTTGTTTCTTTTATTAAGTCATTTTAGATCAATATTGTGATGTCCAAATTATTGCTTCATGATCCACAGGTAGATGTATCTATATAGTAGACACAAGCACAAAAGGTCTTCTTTAAATGAACTTCTCACAGTCATTAGTTTCCACACAGCTATTTAAAAAGTATAAGGGGAGGACTGAGGGGTTCTTTTAGCTGCAGTAAATCACTATTCTGTCTTTTGTCATAGATCATTACTAGTGCCTCTCTGCTTATTTATTCATTTATTCTTTTATTACTTTCCTCCATAGACTGTATATGGACATAACTAACCTGCTAGCCGCTGTTTTCCAAATAGAAAGTGAGCATGGGCGCTCTTCCGACTCCATTGACTCTGGTTACACTTTGTACTGAAAAACCGTCACCCCTCTCTCTGTAACTGCTGATGTGAGCCTTGTCACATTTGTCTTAAATGTATATTAATACACATATTATAATATATTATAATATTAACCTGCTCTACATGATTCTGGAGTTTTTATTTTGCTTATTTTGACCATAACTCAATTCCTATTCCTAATATGGAACTCTGCTTCAAATTTGCCCCATATCTTCTAGCCTCATAAATATAATAATATATCTTTATTTATAAAGCACTTTTAAAGACAAGGTTTACAAAGTGCTGTAACAATAAAATTAGCATCCAGAAACCATACAAAATTCAGACAATGAAGCAATCAATTCAATTAATTAGAATAAATAACTTAATAAAATAGAATAAAGATAAATATGGAATAAAAATTAGCTAAAACCAGTTAAAGGAAGGCCAACTAATAAAAATGCACCTGGATTGAAAAGGCTTGATCACCCTTTGTCTGGAGTCTGGACTTTGGAACAGCTAATAGGGTTCTGAACCAGTTGGAGGCGGGATATGGATTTGGTGTCGAGGTCGGAGAGGAGGTAGTTGCGATAGTCTAGACGTGAGAAGATGAGCGTGTGGATGACTTTTTCAAGATCAGGGCGGAAAAGGTTTGATTGAAAAGAGGATTCTGTGACTTTTTTGATGTGAAGGTGGAAGATAAGGTGAGAGTCAAAAATGACGCCAGGGTTTCTGGCAGCAGGGGTGATGTTGGAGGTGAGAGGGCTGATATGACAGATGGACTGGGGGAGGATTGATTAAAATGGTTTCGGATTTGGAGCTGTTGAGTTGTAGGAAGTTCTGTGCCATCGAACTGTTCACCTCCTTGAATCAGTTTAACACAGTAGCCAGGCTCCCAGGATCGTTTGGTCTCAGTGGGATGTAGATCTGTGTGTCGTCAGCATAGCAGTGAAAGGACACGTTATGATGGGCTATAACATGTCCTAAGGTGAGCATATAAATAGAAAATAAAATGGGGCCTAAAATAGAACCTTGTGGCACACCACTGTAATGGGGGCAGAGGAGGTAAAAATACCTATGGTGACCGGCTTGCAAAGGTTGTGCAAGTGCAATGTCTCAGATGCCAACCCCATTTTTGCAGCGGTTTAAATCTAAAATAATTAAAATCGAACACTCTCCTCTGTCAGAGGCTACAAGAAGATCATTTGAAACTTTGAGGAGGGCTGTTTCACTGCTGTGAGATGCTTTAAAACCTGATTGAAATTTGTGATTTCTATTCATAACATTTATAATCTGGTTAGAAACAACTTTCTCTAAAACTTTGGATTAAAATGGAAACTTTGAAATTGGTCTAAAATTGTTAAAATCAAAGGTGCTTAAATTAGGTTTCTTTAAAAGTGGCTGGATCACAGCATGTTTAAAATGGGATGGGACAACACCTTCAGACGGAGAATGGCTGACAATAAATAAGATACTGGGTCCAACCATAATTAAAAGCATATCTGAGGAATTTGGTGGGTATGACATCTAGACTGCATGTGGAGGCTTTCATGTGGGATGAAACATTAGCAAGGGAAGAAAGGGATAAAGGAATAAAATTAGTAAAACAATGAAAAATCCAGTCTAAGCCTAGTTCAAGTATAATTTCCCTTGTGGATCAATAAAGTTTGTCTGAGTCTGAAAGTGGAGATAAACTTGAGACAATGCCTGAGAAAGCGCATCAGTTTGTTGTGTGTGGTCTGCAGGTGCTGAGGCAGTGGGAGAGGCGGGTGCGTGGGGCTTCCAGTCTGGATGAGCTGCTGCGATTGGCCGATTTCCCCGACTGGAAATTGTGGAAGTGTCGCCTTAAACTGCAGAGACCAGAGACCCAGACAGAGCCCCCGTCCCCCCACAGCTCGGGGTCTCACCGCTCCACACGATATGCAGCTCAGTCCTACAGCCTGGAGATACTCAAAGGTACTGTCCATGGGTACAGTCACACTAGATTAATTTACTTGCCATTTGTAGTCAAAAGTCTTATATTGGTGGGTTTCAGATGACATCACAGCACTTTATAGGCCAATACTAATTAATACAGATGGGGACAGCAAAAATGAATATTGTTAAATTGCTAAATTATGTTGTAACATGGTGAGTTCTTGAGTTTAGTCAATAATTGAAAATACCAGGTTCAACATTTGTGAGTTTACCTTTTGGATATTTATGACAAAATATAATGTAATCAATAGGGAAATCATCACTAGATCAGGGGTGTCAAACACATTTTGGTCCGGGGGCCGTATCCACCCTACTTTGATCCCAAATGGGCCAGATCAGAAAACTCATGTCATTTATACCCCAAAGTCCAAATATTTGTGCAGAGAAACGCAAATCTATTACAGAAGTCTTTTTTATTTGATGAACTCTTTCTTTTACAAATATATAATATAATTATATTATAATATAATTATAATTATATTATAATTATTATAATATTATGAACAACCTGACACTTTAAGAAAAATGCTATTTCAACACAAGCGTACAGGTTTCCCATTCACCTGTGCCAACAAATAGGAATTTGTCAATTTTTCTTGGAAAATCCTGCACTCGGCATCCACTTTTCTCATTTTTGACATTTTGCTGATGAGGGTATCACGTCAACAGTCAAAATGATGGTCCTTTAAGAGGGTTTGGAAAGAGGTGAGTCTTCATTTGTGCTGTTCTCGTGGGAGAGGCCACACACAGAGGAGCTGGAGACGCTGCTATGCTAAGCTATGCAGAAAAGCGGCACAGAAAATTACCAAGATTTTAATAGAACATTTAAATCAAATTAAAATATTTTAATCAAAAATCAGACGAGAGCCAGATTAAAAGGTCTTGGAGGACCGGATCTGGCCCTCCGGCTCCATATTTGAACCAGCCAACAATAAAACAACTCTTGTAAGCTTTTAGGCACGTTATAATATTGTTTTCTCATCCAAAACATACCTCCAGTTGTTTGAATAATCCTTAATAATTAGTCTGTACATCTCCAAAGCTCAAAATGTTCTGTTCCACCTTGTGATGTCATGAAGCGGTAGTTTTTAAGTTAAAAGCTACCTTTTACTTTTTGTTCAGTAAAGGGTGGCAATTCCAGGGCTGAAATTATACAAATGATTCTACTGAGTGTATAAAGTTTAAAAAAATTACCACATGATATCACAAGGTGGAGCAAAGTGTTTTCTGTTTGAGAGGAGAACTAACCTAAATATGCAGGATTCGTGTGAATGGAACAAAACACAACTCCAGGTATGTTTGTGATGAGGAAACAACAATATATCAGAGAATAGGAAAATATAGGCCCCTTAAAAACCACAAAAGCTAGCCAGCAGGAGACTTTCAATGGTGCAGAGATAAAGGTTCAGCAGGGTCTTATCAGGAGTGTGAATTCTCTTAGTTTCCACAAAAAGAAGAGACACTGCCAGATCATTAGAAAAGGTCAGACCAAGAAATGTACACTCTTCCAAAATTTCAACATCAACATCAGCAATTACAACAAGCAAAAAACCACCATTGTTTCAACTAAAATCAGTTACAAGTTCGCAGTTTTTAGATATGTTCAGTTCAGTGAGGACCGTAGCCATAGCAATTCATCAGTTCAAGTCTAATTAAAGGTGTAATATGTAACATTTTGGTTTCTGGTCCATCACTCTGCCTGAAACACAGAACGACAGTATGAAATTAAATAACTCTACTTTACATTTATTCAATTACCGGTAATAATAATAATAATTCATAGCATTTATATAGCACCTTTCATGACACCCAAAGTGCTTTTCAGTTCATTGTTCATCCACTCCACACTTGGTGGTGAGCTACTATTGTAGCCACAGCTGCCCTGGGGCAGGCGGACAGAAGCGAGGCTGCCAATCTGCGCCATCGGCCCCTCCGACCACCACCAACACTCACACACCACTTTCATACTAGGCAATGTGGGTGAAGTGTCTTGCCTAAGGACACAACAACAGTTGTTTTTGGTTTTTTTTTGCAACTGGCGCCCCCCTGTGGCACCTGGAATTCCCAGTGGTCTCCCATCCAAGTACTAACCAGGCCCTGCCTTGCTTAGCTTCTGAGATTTGACCAGATCAGGCTTTGACAAGCAGGTATGGCCAGATGATTTTAGAGCTCAGAATTACCTAGAAAAACAGGCATTCTGACTGCGAGCGGGGTCGCCTCTCCACAGATCTAACATGTAACTTGGTCTGGTTTCATCTCCATGAAGATAGAAAGGTTTAATACCATATTGTGAAACATTCCACACAAATCAATAACATCTCAATAGAGAAAAGTGAAGAGAACCTTCACCAGAAAATTACACAATGCACCTTTAAATTCTATGAAAATTTTGCAACGTTACCATAGCAAATAACAATTTGAAACATTATATTCTATCTTTTGGTGGAGACACTTCAAAATGTAGCAAATCAAAAGGAAGCTGAAATGGATAAATAAAACACTTTATTTAATTAAAGTCCTCTAAAGGCTCTTTGTGACTAAAATACACACACAAATATCAAAATGCACTGCAAGTTACATCTTGAAATGGGTTTTTTCTTTTTTATATGTAGAGTGAATTACTTTTTGCTCATATTAGTATTATCAGTAGCTTTTACGTTATATTTGACCTTCTTGTCTCCATGGAGATAGATAAGTTGCAGTGCCATATTGTGGGGTATTCCAGGCAGACCCTCCAGCAGAAGTGTAACATTGTGCACCCTTTAAGTGACTATCTGCAGTACCAAAGACAAACTTGCAGATCAAAGTATTATTGTTTTTTTCATGAAGGAGAGGGGATGAAGCTCATTTCCGATTGGCTGTTTCCTCTCAGTAGACTTGATTGACAGCAGAGAAATCAAAGGATTGAGGGGTGAACAGAAATGCAAAGGGCCTAAAACAGATTTTTGGCACCGGCTCCCTGCTTTACTATGTAACACAACAGCGCCACCTGCAGCCAGAAAGCTTCAGAAATACAGCTCTGGAAAAAAATAAGAGACCACTGCAAAATGATCAGTTTTTCTGATTTTACTACTTATAGATATGTGTTTGGGCAAAAGGAACATTTTTGTTTGAGTCTATAAACTACTGACATTTCCCCCAAATTCCAAATAAAAATATTATCGTTTTTCGAGCATTTATTTGCAGAAAATGACAAATGGTCAAAATAAAAAAGATACATGTTTTCAGACCTCAAACAATGCAAAGAAACAAGATCAAATTCATTTTAAAACAACATAATACTAATGTTTACACTTAAGAAGAGTTCAGAAATCAATATTTGCTGCAATAACCCTTATTTTTAATCACAGCTTTCATGCGTCTTGGCATGCTCTCCACAAGTCTTTCACATTGTTCTTGGGTGACTTTATTCCACTCCTGGTGCAAGAATTGAAGTAGCTCAGCTTTGTGTTTGTGTTGGAATTCAACAGACGCTGGAATGGAATGGCTGTAATACATGTAGAGATGCTGATTTCACAAAAAAATGCAGTGGTCTCTTATTTTTTTCCAGAGCTGTATGGTGTGAAATAAAAAGGTTTTGTTTTAATTAAATATTAAATCCTCACAGTACAACTAGTAACTACTTAGGTAAAATTTCAAAACCATCTTTGTAGCTTTTAGGATTAACTGATTTTAAATATTATTGTAATAAATATTCTGTTCTGTTGTGAGTGAAATGAGAGCTATTAAAGGTACCCTGTGTAACTTTACAGGTGTAAGGTATGCCGCCTGCTTGTGACCATGAAGATATTATTGCTTAACCTGGAATGCTTATTTATTTAACATTTTTTGTCAATCTCCATGTTGAAAAACACAAGTTTCAGGTAATTTCCGCTCACACTGAAAGAATGACTGTTTTTCCAGCAAATATACACTGTAATTCAATAAATCTAAGATAAGTTTAATGCCATATAGTGGAACATTCCAGGCAAAACAATAACATCTTCATGGATAAAAGCAAATAAAAGACCCTTCAAAAAGTTACATAGTACATAAGTTAGTATTTGGCCCATGTACTCCTGCTGATGAGGAGTGACCCCATCAAAATAGATTGTAAACTACATCTTGAAATGGGATCCATATTTTATAGAGAATTACGTTTTGATCATTGTAGTTTTACCAATATTTTTTATGTTATGTCAGACCTCCTTGTCTCCATTGCTTTGCCTTGAATGGTTCACAATACGGCATTAAGGTTACACCTCTTGCATGTACTGTATTTACAGGAAGTCATGCATGCATTCTTATAAAAAAAAGTGGAATATTAAACCTTTAACTTATTTTTGTATTTTTGTGGTTCCAGCCGTGGATGAGGAGTGGCAGAGGACTCAGTGCATGCCCAGAGAGACGTGTGTGGACGTGGCCAAAGAGCTGGGCACAGACCCCTCTGTGTTCTTCAAACCTCCATGTGTCTCCATACACAGGTCTGTAAACAGAACAGTAGTTTAGATTAGGTTAGTTTTTTTCTTTTCTTGTCAGAAGCATGTACAAAGTCATTCATCTTACAAAAGTAAAGAGGTTCTGTACCTGATGGTTCATTGGTTTGCTCTTCTGCCTTATAGAAAGAAAGTCCTTTGGCACCATTTGCCTGATGAAGACCTAGTTGCATAAACTTCCATAATTTCCTACAAATTAGCTTTGTAGCTATACTCTGGTGCAGAACATCTCTGTCTTTGTACATAATGTCTCTGTACATTGTCCCTTCAAATAAAGACTAAACTAAAAAAAAACTAAACTAAACACAAATCTGATTTAATTTAAACTATAGACCTACGTAAACACATAAATACAGCCTCTCAACTGTGGTGAAAACCTCTGTGATCATTTCAGTTATTTCACTGGCTTTGGCTGCACACATTACAGTCATTACAGGGCACTAAGATCCACTCCACTCTCCAGCTTATGTTGTTTTTATGTAATTGTAAGTTCAGATAACGCAATTTTCTGTGTTTGTGTTTACTCTACGTATAAAGGTGCAGTGGCTGTTGTAACCAGGAGGGAGTCACATGCAGAAACATCACCACTGTCTATGTCAACAAAACTGTGAGTATTTAGTTTGATATATTAAAGAGTCCAACAGGACTAAACCAGGACTAAACCAGGACTAAAACAGGACTAAACCAGGACTAAACCAGGACCAAAACAGGACTAAACCTGGACTAAACCAGGACTAAACCAGGACTAAACCAAGACTAAACCAGGACTAAACCAAGACTAAAACAGGACTAAACCAGGACTAAACCAGGACCAAAACAGGACTAAACATGGACTAAACCAGGACCAAAACAGGTCTAAAACAGGACTAAACCAGAACTAAACCAGGGCTAAACCAGGACTAAACCAGGACTAAAACAAGGCTAAAACAGGGCTAAACCAGGACTAAACCAGGACTAAAACAGGGCTAAAACAGGACTAAACCAGGACTAAACCAGGGCCAAAACAGGACTAAAACAGGACTAAACCAGGACTAAACCAGGACTAAAACAGAACTAAAACATAACTAAACTAGTATTTAATCGAACTAAACCAATACATTTCATATTGTATTGTATTAAATTAACAATACAGGTGACTTTGACTTAACATATTATGCTGTGTACAATTGAATTACTGAATGATTATATGGACGTTTTGTTAAAAAAGCATTTCCATTTGAACAAAGTACCTTCTAACTCTGACCTACCCTGAATGGAAACACCACACCACAGTGGTGATGGGGGAGGGCTTAGCTTACTGTCATGCAAATGAGCTCTGAAGGCCTTGAGTTAGACAATCTTTAGAGAAGCTTTTCTCAGCTCGTTATTTTCAGATGTGCTGCTTTCAAATGGCCACAAATTCTTCAAATGTCGTCAGATTTCCATGTGTAAGGTATCGTTGGATAGTTTAGAATCTACACTTTCAGAATCTGTGAATAACTCAAAATGCCTCCAGGCCGACGTTTTGCTGCGGCTGGTCACATATGTTATTTTCTGATATATAGAAGGTTAAAATGTTGTTTCCTCATCACAAACACACCTGGAGTTGTGTTTTGTTTCATTTACACATTTAACACACAAACCCTGGATATTTAGGCTGAGTTCTCTCAAACTGAAAACGCTCTGTTCCAACTTTGTGATGGCATTATGGTAATACAGGAAGTGCTCCACTGTGCTTTTAAACGCCACACACCTTCACTAGAATCATTTGGATATTTTCCTTCGTAGAATTGCCAATCTTTACTAAACAAAAGGTAAAATACAGCTGTAAACTTGAAAACTACCGCTTCATGACATCACAAAGTGGAACAGAGCGTTTTGAGATAATACGACAGGATTACTCAAACATGTGAATGAAACAAAACACAACTCCGGGTATGTTTTTGATGAGGAAACAACATTATAACATGGCTAAAAGCTCACAAGAGTCAATTTGGTTTTGTTGTTTAAATAATATCTAATAATTGTATGAGTATTGGGGTGTTCACAGTTTTGTGGCTCCTCTGTAACATATATTCACTACTATGGAAACCTTGCAGTGACGTCACGCTAGCGGGGTACTACTGCTAACTTGGGCAGAACCTGGAGGACTCAAGGGAAGATTGGGAGAGGGGGAGCGGTGTGATGTGGGGGTTTAAGGAACAGTGTGATTGGTCAAACAGGTATCCACGCTTCAAACTCCATCCCTGCGGCCAGGTGTTTGTGACCAGAAAGACCTGGCTGTAATCAGGGCAGTCCTGCGTGATGTCACATAGTACTTGAAACTCCACACACTCACTTTTTGACTGTTTTAGACTTATGATCAGTACTCGAGTTGAGGGGGGATGGGGGGGGGGGGGGGGTGGCATCCCCCCTGTGGGAAAAAATAGTCAAAATCATCCCTCTTCTAAAACGGGCATCCCTTCTTCCATCCCTTATGGCATTTTATCAATCAGGCATGAAAATCCCTAAACTTTTGGCGAATTTCGCCGTTTTTAAGTCAAAATGGCCAGTGCGCTCCAGCTTCCAATCATGTTGCAGCATAATTACGCACAGATACGCGCCCCCGCCAATCATGACGATTGCCGCTGTTCGCCGATCAGCTGTGAGCCTGATATTTACGCGGCATTTCTAAGAGAAGAAGAATCCTTAACTTCCTACGTTAATGCTACGTAAGAAGGAGCTCTCGCCTCGGGATACGGGATACGTTCGGGATTATGTCCTTTTCTCCGGAGCTCCGGATTATTAAAGAAAACACAGCAAACTGTTAGAATGGAGCTGACCACGTTCTTATGGGTGAGTCATATTATCAGATTATTTCTGCATCTATTTCGGCACTAAAGCAGGACTAAACCAAGACTAAACCAGGTCTAAACCAGGACTAAATAGGGTGACCATTCGTCCGGATTTCGTCCGGACAGTCCGGTTTTAGAGCTGTCTGTCCGGCCGTCTGTCACGTGTCCTCCTTTTTTTTACATTTTGTCCTCCTTTCGGACCCTCGTCGGCCACCGTTGCATAAATCGTCATAAATCCCCACCCGTTATTTACACTTGCTACTCTGCGATGTTCGCCGTTTCCCAATTCAGCGAGTGCACGGTTCGGAGTGTGGTTTCAGTCTGCAGTCGAGGTGGTGCATACTCGCTGAGCCCTGAGTGCAGTCCGGGGATCACATAGGCGTCTGTGAAATGGAACAGGTCCAGCCTCAGCCCTAATTTTTTAGGTGTCTAACACGCTAACTCCCTGAGCGCTCCTTGGTCCCCTGTGGGCGCCATCCGAAATGCCCCCCCCCCCCCCCCCCCGCGCAGATATACTTTGCAGATATATAAAAAAAATGAACAAACAAAAAAAAAACCCAAGGTGTCCTCACTTTAGGGCCTTTGTCCTCCTTTTTGGACACAAGTGTCCAAAGTGTTTCAAGTGTCCAAAGTGTTTCATGCCGGTGGTCACCCTAGGACTAAACCAAGACTAAACCAGGTCTAAACCAGGACTAAACCAGGTCCAAACCAGGACTAAGCCAAGACTAAACCAGATCTAAACCGGGTCTAAACCAGGACTAAACCAGGATTAAACCGGGACTAAACCAAAACTAAGCCAGGACTAAACCAGGTCTAAACCAGGTCTAAACCAGGACTAAGCCAGGACTAAACTGGGACTAAACCAGGACTAAACCAAGACTAAACCAGGACTAAGGTGTGTGTGTGTGTGTGTGTGTGTGTGTGTGTGTGTCCCCTGGTTTCATTTTACAACTCGACTACTGCTTATGATACACTATAAATGCCAATAAAAATGACCTGGAACAGTAGATAATACCATTAAAGTAAATGAAAATACCATGCATATCCCTAAACGCAAAGTCGAAAAAAGTAGAAAAAATTTTGTGTTTGATTCCACTTTAAATAAAAAAAAGAAGATAAAAATGAAAGAAAAATGACCAAAGCAAAGTACAAAAACATGTTATTTCTATCTTCTTCTTTTTTTTGCACTTGTTAAAAGGATATGCACTAGAATGAACCCAGCGTGTGTTTCATCGCTTTTCTTTTGAGAATTTTGTGTCCAGAGTAGATTTCTCTCTCATTTGTATTCTTCTCTTTTATACAGTTTCACAAACTACTTAAAGGTGCATTGTGTAACTGGTGGAGGGTCCATCAAATGTTTTTCTCCATGGAGACGATATTGCTTTGTCTGGGATGTTTCACAATATGGTATTAAACTGTATTATTTTCATAGAGACCAAACCTGTTTTTCCAGGTATTTTTGAGCTAAAACCACCTGTAATTGATTAAATGTAAAGTACAGCTGTTTAATGTCATACTGTGGGACATTCCAGGCAGATATCCATAGAAACAAACAGGCGATGGACCCTCCACCAGAAAACGTTACACAGTGCAGCTTTAAGTCTCATATTATTGCATTATTATTTTCATTTTTTCACTTTTCATAGTTTACTTTCAACCTGCACTGTCTACTGATCACTTTTAAAACACAACTGAAACTATGGCTGAAAACCAACCAGTCATGTGACCACTAGACTTTTGTTTGTGCTGCTTGTATTGTATGTTGTATTTTTATGTATTTGCCTGCCTAGGGACTACGGATGAAAACTAGCTTTGTAGCTAAAATTCGGCATATTTATATTTGTTTTATACGTATGTTCATTAATGTGCATTGTCCCTATCAAATAAATAAATAAATAAATAACCTAGAGGTGTCTAACATGCGGCCCGGGGTCCAGATCCGGCCCTCTAAGACCTTTAATCTGGCCCTCGGCTGATTTTCTATTAAAATATTTTAATTAGATGTAAATTTTCTATTAAAATATTGGTAATTTTCTGTGCCACCTTTTCTGCATAGCTTAGCATAGCAGCGTCTCCAGCGTCTCCGGCGTCTCTGTGCATGGCCCCTCCCACGAGAGCAGCACAAATGAAGACTTGCCTCTTTCCAAACGTTCTTAAAGGACCATCGTTTTGACTGTTGATGTGACACCCTCATCAGCAAAATGTCAAAAATGAGAAAAGTGGACGCAGAGTGCAGGATTTTCCAAAAAAAATTGACTAATCCCTATTTATTCATGGAGGTGAATGGGAAACCTGTATGCTTGTGATGAAATTGTATTTTTCTTAAAGTTTCAGGTTGTTCATAATATTATAATATTTTGTAAAAGAAAGAGTTCATCAAATAAAAAAGACTTCTGTAATAGATTTGTGTTTCTCTGCACAGATAGTTAGACATATTGTTATTTTTGGGGTATATTTGCCATGAGCTTTCTGATCCAGCCCCTTTGGGATCAAAGTAGGGTGGATACGGCCCCTGGACCAACATGAGTTTGACACCCCTGGTCTAACCATTCTGTCTGTCACCTGTTTGTTTCTATGGAGATGTCATTGCTCTGCCTGAAATGTTCAACAGTATGACATTAAACCACTTTACCTTACATTTACTAAATTACAGGTGGTTTTATAGCTCGAAATATGTAGAAAAACAGAGATTTTGACTGTGAGCAGGGTCGCCTCTCCACAGATCTGAACTGTACTTTGGTCTGATTTGATCTCCATGAAGATAGAAAGGTTTAATGCCATACTGCGAAACATTCCAAACAAAGCAGAAACATCTCTGTAGAGAAAAGCTTTTGATGGACCCTCCACCAGAGGTTGGAATTCATTTAATTTCAAAAGAGCCCAAGGTTGTTCTCATTCTGTCCGTCCAGGTTTTGAGTGTGATCCCATTCAAGTTTGTCCCTGAGCCAATTTTAATCAAAGTTGCCAATCACACGGACTGCAGGTGTCTGGAGCCCGCCATCATCCGCCGAAATGTCCAGCCAGACGGAGGCACCAGGTGAGCCACCCCCGCACAATCATCACAAAACAACCGCAGTCTATGGGGATTCTGTTTTAAAAGTTCAGTATTTAACTTCATAAATGGTCATCAGTTACCATGATGACATGATGCAAACTTTAGCAAACACTGCCCAAAAAAAATCTGAAAACTCAAACACACACATTTTCAGGAGCGTGTGATCAATATGAGCGTTCATTGTCTTGTTTGGAAGTTTGATTTTCATGTAAAAGCTGACTAACTGAAAAACTGCTAGCTTGTGTCTGTAGTATTATTTGAGAGGCGCACAAATCATAATAAGTCATGTTTTTCTGGTGAGATTGTGTTAAAACAAAGCTCAGATTACTTCTAGTTTGAGTAACAGAGCTTCAGACAGAGCAGTGTCTCTGGTTAGCTTCACACCCCCAGGGAATATTGATGACATCAGCTGCAAAGAATCAATAGAAATAAACATATTTTGGAACAGCCATAGGCTTACTGTGAAATATTATAGCCAAAGGAATTACATTTCCTTTGAGGAAAAAAAAAAAAGGCCAAGGAAGAGTCAGGTTTGTGGAGATGTTATTTGAGTCTGTTTTTAACAACAGCAACAAAAAAGTTACATACTCTGGCTTTGAAGTTTTTTTTATTACTTAAATTACTTTTTTTAAAATTACTTTTTGTTGGGATAGTAGACCTGTAACCTGCAAATATATAAAATTGTTTCTTTCAAGTGACAGTAGGTGAAAAGTTGAGGCAAGAAGTACAAAGGAAACATTTTTATTTAACATTTTCACTGACACTGCTGCTTAAATGACACTTAAATGACACGGACATTGCTGCTTAAATGACACCATTTGAGCTTTATTACACTACACATTGTGTGTTTTACCCATTTGTATTATATACAAGTTTTACTGTACTTTGGCTACGGGTATATGTGATGTTTTAGTTATTGTGTTTATTGTTTTGTTTATCAGATGTTTTATGTTCACTGTGGGCCGAGGGAGCGCTGCAATTTCAAATCCTTTGTGTACAACCTGTACATATGTTTTTTAACAATAAAGCTGACTTTGGATTTAACTAAATAAACATTGCATCATTTAGTTTTATTAATCAAATCATATCTATAGTGTAGTTTAGATGGTAGAATATTTGACCATTTTTACTCTAGCTATGTAACATTTATGGGTCATTCCAGAATTGGAGGACATTATGGCTTTAAAATTCTTGAAAAATAAACCTTCACTTTTCTGATTTTCTGCTACATATTCATCAATAATAGGTAATAAACTATCAAATGCTTGATTGGCTCAGCTTACGGTCAATGGTAAAATTTGTATTATATGATTTATTTGGTTTATTTATTTACTCTAATCACAGTAACAGGGTTGCAGGTAACAGGGTTGCAAAATCACGCTAATGTTCGCTTTATCTCACGAATAGAAGCTAGCTGTTTACCTAGCTGTTATTACTAATCAAGAGAAAAAACGTATTTATGCAGATACGTAAAGGAAAAAAAAAAGTCTTATTCTGATCATTTGCATAACAGGGTTGCATGAGGTAGAGTGAGACATTCAATCAAGGCTAAATGTTTTATAAAAATATGAAAAATAGAAGAGAAGACAAACCTTTGCTCTACCCATTCTTTTGGAAAACTGTTTGATGATGTCAAGTCCAGGAGATCATGTGGTTTTCTGTTTTCTTCTTCTTCTACCAGGCTAAAAATGTTCTGGTAACAGGGTTGCGTGCGTGTTGTGGGACACATGTTCCATGAATAATAATTATTATTTGAAATATTATTTCTATTAAAACAAATGTTCCCACAGTTACAAGAGATGGAAATGAAACAAATTATAGAGAATTTCAATTCAATTTTAACTGTTTTATTTGAAATTCAATTTGGCCATTAGAGGGGCGGGACAAGAGGAAAATGGCATTTTGGGGGATATTCCAGACTTATTTGGTATTATATAAACTATTTTCAAGCATTCTTTTCTCTTAGTTTTTTAGATTTGGTCTCAGGACAAGTAAATTCACTCAGAAGCTGTATGTTTTAGTATTTTGTATGTGGATTATTTAATATTTCATGGGTGGGACGTAAAATGTCCTCCAATTCTGAAATGACCCATATGGCATTACCAGGAACAAAAAAATTAACCAAAATTAAAATACTATTTAAAAACTAAGGATGTTTTTAGTCAACTCTTAAATATAAAGATGTTTAATGAGTTTTAGTGAAGTTCGTAGTCTAACCTCTCCACTTTAACCCTGCGTCCTCTCTTTAGCTGTTCCCCTGTGGAGCCTCAGGACTCAAAGCGCCTGTGTGCCAGTGGTCTGATCTGGGACTGTTCAACTGACAGATGCATCCCGTACCCCTCCTCCTCTCCAGGTCTCTCCTTTTTACACTTTTAAAAAAATTTAACGGTTATCATAAACTACAGTCATACCTCACCTTACGAAATTAATTTGTTCAAGTGGTTTCGTAACGTGAATTTTTCGTAAGTTGAGTCGCTATGGGGGATTCGGGCTGCCGCGAAGCTGAGCGCGCATCCGAGCGCGAATTACGCGAATTTTTGAGATTTCACGTTTCGTAACTTGAATTTTCTTTCGTATTTAGAGACGAAAATTTTAAGTGAAGGCGTTTTGTAACTTGGATTATTCGTTAGTTGGGTCTTTCGTATGGTGAGGTATGACTGTAATTACATGATTTTGAAGATTTTACATTGATGCCCTTTCTGTTATTACGGGATAAATACAGTAGTTAAAGTGGGTTTTTATGATTATCTAATTTAAATTTTGACTTAATCTGGTGAAATAATAACTGTTTTAAATATAGATTGTAGTTTTACACCCATCAAGAAGAAATTTGCGAAGAAAAGTTGAAAAATATGTTGAAAATTACAAGAAGTGCACAGGGGAGGATACTGTCCAAAAAGTCTGTCACAATTTACACGCAAGAGATACATTTGACACTTTCAACATTATTTCAACAAAATAAAGGTGTTTTCTTGTACTTTTATTTGTCAAAAAATAATCTCTGTGTACATTAGGGGAGTTTTGGCCCAGAGTACATCATCATGGTTGCTAGGTAACATGATTTCTAACCAGGAAGTAAAATTTAAAACATATAAATTGGCCAAACTGGAGGAAAATTAAATCTTAAATATAATGATCTTAATTGTGTTTTGGTAAAATGAGTAGTCTAATCTGTCATAGGCACTTTAGGGTGTTCCTGACGAAGCCTAGTTCAGGATCTGGACATGAGTTCCCATTGCTCCTGACCCTTGACCTTCAAGGGTCCATATTACTCTTTTCCTCATTAAAAACACACCTGAAGTTGTGTTTTGTTTCATCCACACACCCTGCATATTTAGGCTGAGTTCTCTCAAACAGAAAACACTTTGTTCCACCATGTGATGTCATTTGGTAATAGTGATGTGTGAAGAATCCCTCAATCATCCAGGTAGAATCCATGGCAAAAGGATACAGATGGAAAAAAGATGGATGTGATCAGCTGGACCCTCAGCGCTATTGATACTCTTTTTTCACGGAGGAGTGCCGCTCCGGGAGAAGCGGCGTGTCCAGATGGTACTTTTGCTGCTGGATATGCGAGGGACTCGTATCGTGCGTGGCAAGTCGTATGTTTGGCACCAATGTACCTGGAGGATGTGGAGGATATTTACGTATTTGGATTTCTGATAGCTGGACATCTGTTAATTGGCCTGGGATTGTCCATGATCTATCGCATAATTTGTAAGCTGGCAGCTTGTAATGAATCCCCTAAGCTGTCCGCAGAAATTTCGAGCCATTGTGAAGCCGTTGGAGATCTCGTGAAAGGATTACATCAGAAAGTGGGACAGGTTGAGGTCCTTTTGGAAGGATTTCAACCGAAGGAAACATCTCGACGTTTGGATATCATCACGGGTATGGTGATAGAACTGTGTAAAGCCAACGCAGCGCAGTCTGTGCGCCAAGAGGAACTAATGAGATCTCTCATGAATCTTCATGGCGATATGAAGATGGGGGTCTGGCACCCGAGCTCAGTCTAAATTATTTACCTGGGTCTCTAAAATGTATTTCTAAATTAACCCCCCTGGATTATTATTATGTCTCCTGTGAAAATCTTGTCTTGGCTCCAATGGTTATCTGTGTTTTGACTTCGCCTCCCTGCATCAACACTTCCAAGGCCATCTGTTATCTGGACTCTACATAAACATGGCACTCACTCTTACACTGTCACTGAAAACAGAAATAATAGTAGAAATTCCCTGTCTTTAGGTCTGACCTCTGCTCTCGGTTCAATCAACTTCATCGATTTCCAATCTGACCCCCCCCACACCCTTCCTTATGTTACCAACAAAAAAGATCACCTTATGTTATATCTCCAATTGTTTTTCTGTCATTACATGTTGTTAAATTGTCACTGATTGTATTGCATCTTTTTTCTACTCTGCAACCAAGTTGGCGCCGCGAATGGCAGCCCTGGTGCTCGGAGTGTCTGTCCGCTCTAGGTATCGAAGCAAGTTCCTAATGTTGTGAACCTGTTCACTCATATGGCAATAAAAACCTTCCTGATTCCTGATTCCTGATACATTCAATTTGTCAACTGGACAACATTTTATTTGGTCGAATATGTTTTGCAGCTCATCCAAACTGCTTCTTCAGTTCTGGTCAGACACTGGTGGACACTGCCTATATCTGCCTGAAGGGAGGAACTAACTACAATGAAATTACTATGAAACTATCACACCTATTTGTTTTCAGTTTCTGTTAGTTAAGTAAGCCTATTCAATATGCAGTAGGAGTGGAGTGTGGGGTCTGGTTAGCAGAACCATTCAGGGCCATAATGGGTGTTTTCACACCTCTGGACCTGACCTGCTGCCCTGTTGTTTTCTTTGTTTGTTTTAATTTAGGTTTGAGGATAGAGTTATAGATGGGAGACAAAATGATGTCTGAGGCCTCAATTTCTGTTCAAGGAAGGATTCTCTTTTTTGACAAAAATAGCCTCTTTTTACTCCCCTCCTAAACCAGTTCTTTTCTCTGGCCAAGATCTGTACCTCACTGTCCTCAAAGGAGTGGCCCATAGGTTCTAGGTGGAGATGTACGGCAGATGAAGTTTCACTCTAATAATACAATGATACAGTGATGTCTTGAGTTTCTGGTTGCTGTATAAGGAAAGAGGTGAGGCCCACAAAATCATTTTCTGAAGGTATAATGTAAACACACACAGAGCTCCACTGCCTACAGCAATGACAGAGAGTTAGAGTCTCAGGAAGGGACAGTTTTTATTGGACAAAAGGAGTGAGGCTCATGTCAAACAAAGTGATCAATACATGGTCAGGAAACAACTGTGGTCGTAAAAGTGTAGTGTGACAACTTAACTTTAGCAACAACAAACAGTCTGTTGGGGGTCCATAAACATTATTTAATATAATTTTAGGAAATAACAGACTTTATCTACATCTTTGTTTTGCCCCTCGATACCGAGCTGAGAGGGCCCAGGGTACGAATGTTCCTCTAAGAAATGGGACACCACATTACCACATTACCGTTTGCATCATCTCTTGCCTCTACGTCTACAGAGGCGACAACAATTGACACAAACAAACGTAAACAAATGTCAAGGATTATCGGGTACCTCAGCTCGACAAAAAAACTAGCTTGTTTATACATGAAAGTTTGATGAAAACGATAACGTCGGCTAAACAGACATCGCTACAATTAAAACCGCAACGATAGCTCACTAAAAGTAAAGTAGAACATAAGTGTCATAATTGTAAACCATGTTAAACTGTTAATCGATAATTACAACTGCTGAAAATACATTTATGAGACTCCTTGGCCGATCGATGTGACGCTGCCATCCTGATCCCAAAACCTGCCTGAGCTTGTGGGCGTACCCCTTCATTCCAAGTCTGGTCGAGAGCTTACTTCGTTTCAAGGGGTATGTAGCCCTCGGTCGTGGCCCGAGCCCTTGATCAAAATTAGAATCGTGACACCCCTTGCTGTCACATGAGCATGCAAAACCAAGGGGTAGGGGTAAGACGAAGGGGTAAGACAGAGAAATGGGACGCAGCCTTATTCTCATTCTCCTGACATGAAGCGTGTTTGTCCTTCAACTAACATAAAAAACATGATATCATACAGAAAGTGCTTCAGTGTATTTCTAAACTCTATACACCTTCACTAGGCTTCATTTCGATAGTTTCAGCCCTGGAATTTCCAATCTCTTCATGACAAAGTGGAGCGGAACTTTTGAGCTTTGGAGACGTAGACAAACTTTTAATGCAGGATTACTCAAACAAAACAAAACTCCAGGTACGTTTTTAAGGTAGTATTGACATTATAAGACGGTTAAAAGCTCACGAGTCAATTTAACTTATAGGACATAAGTCATAAAAACACATGTAAATGGAAAAGTACAGATAGATTAGGCAAGGCTTTCTTCTCTGTAAAATGCTCTTAGAGGTCCACTACTTGAAAAAAATGAAATGGACTGGTTCATAAAGTCTGTGATCAATGGATGATGAATGAGAGAAAGATTTAACAGTACATTTGTATCTGCAATGAGTCATAGAACAGAACATTCGTTTTCCTCAGTGTTAAAAAACAAACAGTACCCATGATAAATACTGACCCACAAAAAACAACAAAACAACTGAACCAAATGTTGATATAGGAATTTTCATGACCTAGATGTTGTCCTCAGTTACATTTACTCAGATTTTACTTTTTAAAGAAATTGTACTTTTCAAAATACTTTTCTAGCAGCATACTTTTACTCCAATTTGAGTATTTAAAAAAAAAAATGTTTTATTATTATTATTATTATTTTTTTTTTATTTATTTTTTTTATCAAAGTAACAGTAATCTGAAGTTTAGAAGTGTTGGTGATTCTTCCCTTTGTGAGTAAATCCACAAGTGACAGAACTTTCATGTTGACAATTTGAAATGATTTGAACATTTGTTTTTCTTGCACCACTCCTTCAGGTATAATGTTGCTTTTCTCATTTTTGTGTCTATCCTTTGAAAATATCAGATTTTATGCATTATTTAATATTTTGCCCTTCAATTTACTTTAACTTCAGACGATCAAATTATTTATTTGATTTATTACTCTTGAGTAATAACTTGGACCACTACTGTCTTTCTTTTTTTTTTTTTTTTTTTTTTTTTTTTAGCAGATCTAGATGGGGTACTCGGTTACATTTACTTGAGTAACTTTTTAAAGAAATTGAGTACTTTTCCAGCAGCATACTTTTACTCCTAACTGAGTAAAATATTTGAATACTCATAGCTTTAACTAACACATGCACTATTCACCATCTTTGAGTGTTTAAAAATCTAAATGAAATGTATTATTATTATTATTATTATTATTATTATTATTAGGAGTAGTAGTAGTAGTAGTAGTAGTACTTGTAGTAGTAGTAGTAGTAGTAGTAGTAGTAGTAGTAGTAGTAGTAGCTGCTGTAGTAGTAGTAGTAGTAGTAGTAGTAGTAATAGTAGTAGTAGTAATAGTAGTAGTAGTAGTAGTAGTAGTAGTAGTTGCTGTAGTAGTAGTAGTAGTAGTAGTAGTAATAGTAGTAGTAATAGTAGTAGTAGTAGTAGTAGTAGTAGTAGTAGTAGTAGTAGCTGCTGTAATAGTAGCTGTACTTGTTTGTGTAGTAGCAGTAATAGAAGTGGTAGTAGTAGTAGTAGGAGCTGCTGTAGTAGTAGCTGTACTTGATTGTGTAGTAGCAGTAATAGACGTGGTAGTAGTAGTAGCTGCTGTAGTAGTAGTAGTAGTAGTAGTAGTAGTAGTAGTAATAGTAGTAGTAATAGTAGTAGTAGTAGTAGTAGTAGTAGTAGTAGCTGCTGTAGTAGTAGTAGTAGTAGTAGTAGTAGTAATAGTAGTAGTAATAGTAGTAGTAGTAGTAGTAGTAGTAGTAGCTGCTGTAGTAGTAGTAGTAGTAGTAGTAGTAATAGTAGTAGTAATAGTAGTAGTAGTAGTAGTAGTAGTAGTAGTAGTAGTAGTAGCTGCTGTAATAGTAGCTGTACTTGTTTGTGTAGTAGCAGTAATAGAAGTGGTAGTAGTAGTAGTAGGAGCTGCTGTAGTAGTAGCTGTACTTGATTGTGTAGTAGCAGTAATAGACGTGGTAGTAGTAGTAGCTGCTGTAGTAGTAGTAGTAGTAGTAGTAGTAGTAATAGTAGTAGTATTTTAAGTACCTCTCCCCTTCTGTCTTTCAGGCTTCTCTGTGAGTTCATGGTTGCCAGATTGCGAGATTGACGTAGACAGATGTGAGTGTGTCCAAAGACCTGAGCCGACCCACGAGCCCAAAGCAGATCCCCGCTGCCCCCTGAACGCCTCCTCCTGTGCCCACAAGTACCAGCGCTTTGACCCGCTGACCTGCAGGTAAGGGACAATATTGTCCCTTGTATAATATTGTTTGAGTCTATAAAGTACTGACAACATTTCCCCCAAATTCCCAATAAAATATAAAATATTATCGTTTAGAGCAGGGGTGTCAAACATGCGGCCCGGGGGCCGGATCTGGCCCTCCAAGACCTTTAATGTGGCCCTTGGCTGATTTTCTGTTAAAATATTTCAATTATATTTTAATTTTATATTAAAATATAAATATTTTTTGCGCCTCTTTTCTGCACAGCTTAGCATAGCAGCGTCTTCAGCGCCTCCCACCAGAGCAGCACAAATGAAGACTAAAGCATGACTAAATTCTGTAAAATGCATACAAGTTCATCTTAAAACATTGTGATGAAATTGCATTTTTCTTAAAGTTTCAGGTTGTTCATAATATTATAATATTTTGTAAAAGAAAGAGTTCATCAAATAAAAAATACTCCTGTAATAGATTTGCGTTTCTCTGCAGAAATATTTGGACTTATTGCTATTTTTTGGGGTATATATGCCATGAGTTTTCTGATCCGGCGCCTTTGGGATCAAAGTAGGTTGGATATGGCCCCCGGACCAAAATGAGTTTGATACCCCTGGTTTAGAGCATTTATTTGCAGAAAATGACAAATGGTCAAAATGACAAAAAAGATACATGTTTTCAGACCTCAAACAATGCAAAGAAACAAGATCAAATTCATTTTAAAACAACATAATACTAATGTTTACACTTAAGAAGAGTTCTGAAATCAATATTTGGTGCAATAACCCTTTCACAGCTTTCATGCGTCTTGGCATGCTCTCCACAAGTCTTTCACATTGTTCTTGGGTGACTTTA
Source organism: Paratrypauchen microcephalus (assembly GCA_036785185.1). NCBI lineage: Eukaryota > Metazoa > Chordata > Actinopteri > Gobiiformes > Gobiidae > Paratrypauchen > Paratrypauchen microcephalus. The sequence goes on along the minus strand of JAVJIX010000013.1, from coordinate 10,416,239 downwards.
TTCCACTCCTGGTGCAAGAACTGAAGTAGCTCAACTTTGTGTTTGTGTTGGAATTCAACAGAATGGAATGGCTGTAATACATGTAGAGATGCTGATTTCAGAAAAAAATGCAGTGTCCTATTTTTTTCCAGAGCTGTATATCCCACTTCTAATTTTATGTTTAAGGTGGTGAGTTATCAGTCACAACAGCTATGGCAAATATTAAATGCACGTTACATTACATTATACAGTGGTTTTCCACCTTCAAGGCACTCAAACTTTACATCCATAAACCCTGTTAGACCCTGTTAAGGTCAAAGTTGCAGGAATTTTAATAATACATGCCGAGGCCTACATGCACCTTCGTTCCTTGGCCCCACATTGCTGCTTGCAGCTATATCAGATCAAAGGTACATAAAGATCAAAGATCTTTGATCAGGGCGTTGCCATTGATCAGGGCGTTGTCAGACGCGTTTGATTGGCTGTCACGACAAAACAATAAGCGATATCAAAAAGCAGCAATATTTCTGATGAGGCTCGGTCCAAAGATGCTATGTACCAAATTTGTGCAAAATTGGTCCAAAATTGAGGGAGGAGAAGCATTTTGAGTGTTTTTCATAATTGACCTGTTGGTGGCGCTAGAGGGTTTGAGCTGGGGCCCTGTAATTTTTTGTGGAGAATCCTGGGAAGGACGCGAACATCTGTGAAAAGTTTGAAAATAATCCTATGAAGGGTTCCCGAGATGAGCTCACTTCCTGTTTGGCGACTTTTAGGACGCGTCTGATTGGCTGTCACGACAAAACGATAAGAGATATCAAAAAATCAAGGGATATTTCTGATGAGGTTCAGTCCAAAGATGCTATGTACCAAATTTGAGCAAAATTGGCCCCAAATTGAGGGAGGAGAAGCATTTTGAGTGTTTTTCATAAAATTCTAAATGGCGGAAAATCTACCCTGGTGGAAAATGTCGTCATAGGGTGCGTTGGAATCCGGCTTCGCCCAAGGAGTCCAGGGATACCAAGTTTTTGAATATTGGACATACGGTTCAAAAGTAGAACACGCAGAAATGTACCTGAAAATTCCTGCAACTTTGACCTGCTGGTGGCGCTAGAGGGTTTGGGGGGCCTATAAATTGCTGTGGGTAATGAGGAGACTGGCTGGAATGTGCATGCAACATTTCATTACTTTTTACCAGACGGTTCTAGGGGTTGCCATAGACTCCCAGAGGCGGAAGAATATTTTATAATAATAAGAATCAATAGAAACACTTAATTGGGGCCATAAATTAATTCAACTGGGGTTACAAAAAGACAGGTCAATACATCTATTTGTACCAGAATAATACTGCCTGAATACAATGACTCATGCGGGTTTGTAAATACATTTTTTAAAAGAATCCATTTCTTTTGAAGCTAACATCTCTACAAACAAACCCAAGACTAAGGACTGACAGTTGAGATACTTTTCTTTCACTCCAACTTTCCAAATATTTACTCATTTTAACCTTTTCAGAGCAATTTGTTGATGTGTGGTTGAGTCTAAAAGGATATTAAACAATCTTGATTTAAAAAATACATGAATGAATAATGTTTTCTATTAGATAAATGTCATTGCCATTCTACGTGTTGTCATTTAGTACTCTTTTATAAGAAACAGTGAATAAAAGCTTAATTAAACCATTTGAGTCTATTGAAGCCTATTGACATGAGCCTTGGTCGTCACATTCACTGATTCCTCCAGAGCTTTCAATATATCTGACAAGCTTTCTGAGAAAAGTGTGTGGAAGGCATAATTTGTACTTGCCTGGACACTCAAACCCACTTTAACAAACTTTACAAGAGCAAATGCATCCTGTATCTCTGGTTTCAGAAAGATCAGACTGACAGGCAGATGAACCCAGCAGAGAATTGCATAGTCAGTGCCATTCAAAGTAAACAAGGCAAAAAAAATAAAATAAAATATTACATTCCATACACAAAAAAAACACAATATATTACATTTGATTATTTATATATTTTGTTCTGAATGATAGACATTTTCGAGAGATGTCTCATTTGCATTTGAGAAATTAGTAACACAAATTAGCAGTTGTGGTTTGACGGTGAAGATTTTTTCAGCCTTTCTGGTTCCAGACCATGTGTAGACTTGGACTGAACAGTCGTCCAAGAGAAATGAAGGATTTTTCAGGGCTGTGGATTTATCTTAACCTTACACAGCAAGATGTACTCTCGTGAGTTCACAAACCATACCAACTCACACTGTACGGTTACGTGAGAGGGTGGACCAATCACGTTGCAGCATTGAGGACCATGATGAAGCCAAAGGTGAAGTGCCAAAACAAACCAACAAAAAAAAAAAAAAAAAAACATGGCGGCCAACGAACTGCAGCCTATTTTAGCTTCAATGCTACAGAGCTATTTAGTTCACTGTAATTTATTAATGTAGGCTAATAGGGACTGCAGATGGAAACTAGCTATGTAGCTATAATCTGGTGCAGATCATCTTCGTTTTATGAGCTTAGAATTAACGTTTTTTACAATTTAAGCCTTATTTCGGTAATAAAACAAGTTGTTTTACTCACCCATAGCACTTTGGTGTCATTTGGAACACTTCCGGAGATGTTTTAGATTTGCGATATCCGTAACATGAGTTCTCGGGGCATATGTTTGCGGTCTACAAATAACACAAACTTTCGCACTTTTCAAATCATAGAAGCTCGATGTCTTAGTCTACACTTTCGTTTGAATCAAAAGTGGCCTGTAATCTGAGATTTATCCATAATTTCGAGTAGATGAGAGGCCAGTGCGCATGCACTCAGTCACAGCTGATTTTGCTCTCAGCTCTCGGGACCCAAACATGAAAGCCAAAGCTGTAAGACGTTTGGACCATCGTGTTTGCAGTACCCACTTCAGTCAGGACGATTTTTTACCAGCAAAGGAAAAGAAAGAAGGCCAGCGGATTCAGCGACTCTGAGAAGTAATGCGAAACCGAGGCTCTTCTCTGCACTGCTCCTCAAACTGTCTCCGCTTCATTTTTCCATATCCATTCTGTCTCCTCATCCGTATACTCCTCTTCAGTCCTCCATAAGTCCTCTTCAGCCTCAAAGTCCGAATCTTCTGCCATGTGTCGCTCGCAATATAAAAGTTGCGTCTTCTTATCTGCAAAACAGCTGTGACTTCACGCATGCGCGCTGTCCTCTATGATGACGTCATCAAATGAAACTATAGCTGGATATTGGGTTTCAGGCCGCTTTTGACTTCACTTAAAGTCTACACTGACACAGCGATCTTCTGTGATTTGAAAAGTGCTAAAGTTTGTGTTATTTGTAGACCGCAAACCTATGCCCCGAGAACTCACGTTACGGATATCGCAAATCAAAAACATCTCCAGGAGTGTTCCAAATGACACCAAAGTGCTATCGGCGAGTAAAACAACTTGTTTTATTACCAAAATAAGGCTCAGATTGTAAAAAATCTGTACATTGTCCCTTTTCAAATAAAGACTAAACTAAACTAGTTTGTGAAAAACATGCAGGAGTTAAGAGCTTTGTGCATTTGGGGACAGAGAAGATGTCTGTGTTTTTCTCTCAACTGGATTTAACAAATGTTTGACATTTCAACCATTTAGATTCAAACAGCCGTCTTCAGTGAGAGCCGTTCCAGACTGATTCAAGGGAAAGTGAATGTTGTCAGTAGTTTTAAAAAAAAGAGTAATAAATACCCTGATTCTCTCTAACTCTCAGAGAAAAGAATGGAATTATGCCATTATTTTAAAGTAACAACTAGCATGACCTCAAGTGCTGCTTATAGAATATACCTGTACTGGGGTAACATATTAAGGATCAATAATGTAAAAAAATCCTTGTTTAATCTTATCTCTGTGCAGATGCAAATGGCCAAAGTAGCATCCTGATGAAAAGAGACAACTGCTCCAATCCTGCAAAAGACCCATAATTTATTTACTGCACTATTTATACAAACTGATAGAGATAATGTTAATCACATGGCCAAGTTAAGTGATTTTAACATATGCACCTTGTGTCTGAATCAAACTGTAAAGCTGATTATGTTGTTTTTGCACTGGATATGTAGTTCATGTTAATAAAATGTTATTTTTTATAATTACAACCCTCTTTTGTGCATCCAGTTATTTTTGCTTGTCTTAGACTTGAACAAAGTAACCAGTAAATAGAATTGAAATACAATCACAATAATGACAGTAAATACATATTGTTTCTAATTTGCAATTTGAGTTCATAACATGATAACATGGCTTAAAGCTCACAAGAGTAAATTATGCTTTAAATAGAGAAATCCCATTCACTGTAGCATCTTAAAGGCAAATTAACGTTTTTTTTTACAATCTGAGCCTTCTTTCGGCAATAAAACAAGTAGTTTTACTCACCCATAGCATTTTTCTGTCAATTGGAGCAGTATCGCAGAACTTATGTTGAGCCGTTCTGTTCTAGTAATGATCCCGTATCCGTTAACATGGTGCTGTATCATTTGCTCGGGGCATTACTTTGCGGTGTCCAAATAACACAAACTTTAGCACTTTTCAAATCATAGAAGCCCGATGTCTTAATGTAAGATTTCGTTTGAAGCAAAAGTGGCCTGTAATCCGAGATTTAGCCATAGTTTCGAGTAGATGAGGACGCCAGTGCGCATGCGCGGACTGCTCCCGGGACCCAAACATGAAACGCAAAGCTGAAAACTATGGATAAATCTCAGATTACAGGCCACTTTTGCTTCAAACGAAATCTTACATTAAGACATCGGGCTTCTATGATTTGAAAAGTGCTAAAGTTTGTGTTATTTGGAGACCGCAAAGTAATGCTCCGAATACAAATGCTAACAGATACGCTACAACATAACTTTCTTCAAACAGCTCCAAATGACACGAACGTGATATGGGTGAGTCAAACGACTTGTTTTATTACCGAAAGAAGGCTCAGATTGTAAAATAACGTTGCTTTTCCTTTAATGGTCCAGTGTGTTCCATGCTCAGAGCGTATATAGATTTCTTGTCAGACAATGCTGTTTTATCACAAATGACACCAGAGGAGATCTATAAAACCCACAGAGCTGCTGCTAACATCATAGATTTTTCAGGTAAGAAGAAAGTTGATAATAGAGTGGGCTAAGTAGTGTGAATGTGTATGTGCATTAGACAAAAAAAAAACAACTCTGGTAATGTCCGTGCTCCACTGGTTTTTAAACTCCATACAGTTTCACTAGAATCATTTGGATAATTTCAGCCCTGAAATTGCCAATCTCCAACTAAACAAAAGGTAAAAGGTCACTGTTAACTTGAAAACTATCGCTTCATGACATCACAAGGTGGATCAGAGCATTTTGAGCTTTGGAGATGTAGACAGATGTAATAATAAACACAAACACAACTCCAGGTACATTTTTGAGGGGGTAACATCATTCTAACATAGGACCTTAATTAGAGTCTCCCACTGTGAACAGCAGATGTCCACTGAATGAAGTGTGGTGATTCTGGTTGTCAAAAAGTCTGTGATTGGCATACAGAGCGACATACACCACATCTCCACGCTCCAGGAGCAGTGTGGCAGCAGTGCTCGTAGTGCCGTGCCCAGACGGCTGACTCTCATGGGCCATAAACACATAGTGCCCATTCTTCTTCAGATATGCCCCCGCTGCAATACTTCCACTGGACAGGGCAAAAGTCACAAAATGGTACACTCCTCTGACAGGGGCAGTGAACAAACCTAAAGGAGAGTTTGAACAGTATTAAAGGTTCACTATGTAACTTTTCAGTTGGGGGTCCATCACCTTCTTTGATATTTCATTGCTCTTACCTCTACTGGGTCGGAATGGGCAAAGGCATTATTTATACTGCCAGAGAGCAGGCTCTCATTTGCAAGAGCTGCCCATTACACAAAAATCTAGGGAATATTTTGAGTTCGGGTCAGGTTCGGCCAGTAGACTTCATGTCGTGCACCGACTTGGGCCACTCTGACCTCGGTGCTTAAAGAGAAAAGTAAAAGTGTTGGAGCTGCATTTAGTTCCAGTGCCTCATTAAACCAAAGCCTCGCTCCTGTGCTGCGTCTGAGGGACAGAGTTTTCTCTCAGGTCCGGTCATTATTTCATCCTCTCTGTGTTGGGCCACAGCCACAGACTGTGGGCTATAGAAGTCTATGGTCACGGCGCTGCACACGCTCATGCACGAGAGCGCACAGTTTCAAATTTGTAATGTAATATTGTGTAATGTGTAATGTAATATTAAAGAGAATAAATTGTGGAATAAACAGCCGTTCTCCGTGTTTTGGCTAACCTCTTAAAAGCACAAATCTGAATGTAATTCTTTTATATACATGAATTTTTTGATGATTTCCTGATCAAACACTTCCTCAAACTCTCTTCACTTCTGCTCCTCTCCAGGAGTCTTGCTTTTTCCCTGTGTCTCCAGACTTTGCGCAGAGCTTACAGGAGGTTTCTGAGCTGCCATAGAGATCAGCAAAATGCTGTGCATAGTACAGTAGGAGTTTCATAAATCATGCAGTTGGCGTAAAAGCACCTATGCAATGATTTGTGCATAAGCAAGCTTTATAATTGAGGGCCCTGATCAGTAATGTGGCCTCCATGATGATGGAAAGGTTTAATGCCATACTGTGAAATATTTCAGACAAAGCAATAAGATCCATTAGTACATAGAGAAAAGCAGATGGCGGACCCTCCAGCAGAAAAGTTACACAATGCAACTTTAAAGTCATGACAATCAGTGATGTTCAGGCTTATTTACCTGTCTGTGGATTGTAGGAATTTCCAATGTTTAAGACCACATGTTTATAGACAACAGTAGTCTCTACATCGTAAGGCCCAAGATTCGTTTCACCTGTCTCTGTTAATGCAGAAGAAAAGGCCACTTGCCTGACTGGAACAGAGAAAAACATATTTTTTAATGACAATAAAATTTTGCAAATGGAGATATTTCTTTACCAAAGGAAAAATTTTTACTGATACTATGTTTGGATATTATCTGTGTGGATTTTTATAGACAGAATGAATTGATTGCACCATGGGTGAGACTGGATCAAAAGTGAGAAATGCATTATTTACTTAAAGGTGCATTGAATAACTTTTCTGGTGGAGTGTCTGCTACTTGCTTATCTCCATGGAAATGCTAAGGGAGACAAGCAGGTTCCAGCACTACACTACATTACAATTCAGATCTGTGGAGAATCACCCCTATTCACAGAAGGAATAATTGTGCTTTTAGCCAATAGAAATCCTGTAATAGTCTTGATGAAGACAAGTAGCTAGCAGACCCTCCACCAGGAAGGTTACGCAGTGCACATTTAAAGTGGTTAAAGTGATCCATTTTTCATCTATAACTTTTGCAGTGTTAAAAAGGACAACAGGCTTAGGACCGTACCTGTCCTGTCTTGAGTCAGAGCCTCCACTTTGCTTTCAATGACTGTGGAGCTGGTCTTTAGGAGATTTAGTTCAGCCACATGAGCTAATTTAACAGTAAAGGAGTAATGTTAGATACATGTTGTCTAAAAGAAAAAACAATTAGGAAACAAACCTTCTAAATCATCTTTCATGCGTTGTTGTTGTTGCATTAGGGTATCCACTTGTCTCAGTCTGATTGCCTGGGCTACAGGTCAAAAAACAGTTAACAGTGGAAAAACAGAAGCAGATAAAGGGTCACACTCTGAAGTGACTTTGATTTCACAATCATAAAACATTCAGTAGGGTTGTTTCAGTATGATACTGTTATGGGCAAAAGGTCCAATACCACACATTTTCAGGTATCGGTATTCATTGATCATACTGATCATTTAATTTTATTTATTTATTCATTTCAAGCAGGTCAACACAAGTAAATAAATACATGTAACTAATATACAGTCAAATACATTCATCCGATCCGATACCACTCAGTATTTTCCTGAATGAGGACCGTAGATGCATAGACGCAAGCGGCTGCTGTTGACGTCTGTGGCTAATGCTACTGTCAAATCTTCAAATCTACACAGCAGTGCCACACAACTCCCCAAAAAGTTTTTTTTTTTTTTTTACTATACATCAAGAGGTGTGATTGGTTGCTCTACAAAGACTACACAGACAACTGATTAAAACAACTTGGAACAGCTAAAATTTGGCACAGAAATGTTTGCATCTGAGCCTAATTTGATTGTTTATTGTCACAGTAAATAATTTTTTTTTTTTTTTAAATTAAACAGATTGGATTACCACTATGCACCTCCAATGAGCTCTGTAGAAGCTCGTGTGGTTCGGGTGTGTGTCAAGACGTCAGCTCCCAGCTGAGCAGGCCTTATGCAGAACTATAATCCAGACTTTGTTTTGCTCTGCATAATTAGACATGTGTTCCGAGGATGAGCCTCTTTTTACAGGCTTCACTGTTCTTTTGACTCTGCTCTGTGAGAAAAAGTGACAAAGTAGAAAAATAAAAAGTAAAAGTGCTTAAATCAGCACAATTCATCAAGACCATGATACGTTTGATTGAGTTAATTTTACTCCTTAAAGGGATATGTCACCCCCAGGTCAAACTTGGACATCTCCCCACAGTCCAGAGACTAAAATAAGTGGTGGAAAGCGTTTTCCTGGTCACCCAGCCATTGTCCAGGTCTGTCAGCACTGACCGCCGCGGTATCTGCAGCTACTCCGAACCTGGGGGGACAGAGCCTTCTCCATCGCTGCCCCCACCCTCTGGAACTCACTGCCCAAACCCCTCCGTGACTGCTCTGATCTCCCCACCTTCAAAAAAGAACTCAAAACCAACTGTTTAAAATTGCTTTTAATGTTTGATTTTATATTGTAAATTTTGTGATATTTTAAATGTTTGATTTTATGTTGTAAATTCTGTGATATTTTATTCTTTTATGATTTGTGAAGCGTCTTTGAGTGTCTTGAAAAGCGCTATATAAATAAAATGTATTATTATTATTATTATTACTCCGCGTTAGACTGGAGTCTAACGGCGCCAGAGAAAGATTTCGGCCAAAAGGAATTAATTTGCTCGATGCGTTTCCCAATTACTTACTGTGTAGTGCGCATTCATATCGAGTGCAAATAAATGTGCAAATCAACACGGAGAGCTTGACTTGGTCATTTTGGGTGGGAACTATTTTTCAATGCGGAAAAAGAAAGCTGAAGCACAGAGCACGCTGCCAGGGGAATCCCTGTTACGCACCAGGAAGGGAGTTCCCCTGTTGCGCAGCGTGCTCTGTGCTTCGGCTTTCTTTTTTCTTTCTCTGGCGCCGTTAGACTCCAGTCTAACGCGGAGTAGCTGCAGATACTGCGGCGGTCAGTGCTGACAGACTCGGACAATGGCTGGGTGAGCAGGAAAACGCTTTCCACCACTTATTTTAGTCTCTGGACTGTGGGGAGATGCCCAAGTTTGACCTGGGGGTGGCATATCCCTTTAAAGCAGTGCTTCTCAAATAGTGGGGCGGGCCCCCCTGGGGGGGCATGGCATGATGCCAGGGGGGGGCGCGTATGACCCTGGGAAACATGTTTTTTTGCTGTACTGTACTAGAACTAAGTGTAATTGCACATCAACAACAGTAGTTGGCAGTGGCATTCTCACATGCGATTTACACACAGTCTCACCATTAACAGAACATCCTCTGTCACAGAAAAAACACCTATATTCCACTGAGTCATGTCCTTTAGTCCGACAGAAGCTGACGCATCAGTGGCACAAGGAGAGAGCTTTTTTTTTTCAGTGCTTTTAGCTTATGCAAATGAGGTGGTTTTAAGTTTCATTTCTGTAAAACGTAAACAAATGTGCGCAAAGCTGCATTAAAAACACATTCATATTTGAGTCCTCAGTGCAGTCTTTGTTGTAAGTTTCTTTCTTTTTTTTTGTTTATAATGTTAATAAAAGGATACAATGGTGTTCTAATAACAATTTTCTAGACAAATAATACTATTTATAGTCGCGCGCAGGAAGGGGGCGTGAAATCTTTCTTCTTCCTAGGGGGGGCGTCACAGAATATAATTGAGAAGCACTGCTTTAAAGTCACATTCTTGTAGATTTTCTTTAGAGATAGCCATTTAGTATTTTTTCGCTCTTGTACTGTAACAAAATTGAGTAGCCTTAGTCTATTTTGTCACACTAAGTGATATCGAACTAAGTGGAATCGGCAAGTAGGCTACATTCTGCAGTTGATCGGGTAAGAAATTGTTGAGGAAAACCTTTACAAATAAAAAAACAGCATCAGTTTTAAATTGTCTTTTTAAATTATTATGATTATTTTCCCTGTTATGCTTTACCTTGGTTTTCCGCCTGCAGCTGCTCAATCCTCACTTTGTGTTCAGCCAGTTCAGCGCTCATCTTTCTGAGCACAGCGTGGATGTCACAGGTCTGGTCTGGTGAATATAATTTAGTTTCTGGTGTGAATTCTCCTTCAGCTGAGAGGAGAGAATGGACCACCACCAGCAGCAGAAAGATCCTTGTGTTGTCCATGATTTTCTGTATATGGTCGTTTACAGGAAAAGCAGCGCAAAAGGATGATAGCATTGGTAGATCATTGTCTCAATAAAGCTGTCTGTAAATCATTTCTGGATTTTTATAGTCTAGACTTTGAACTCAGGGCCAATCCAAAACTGGCAAACTTTATTGAGCCAAAATGGAAATTATTTGGACACAGTAGCTCAATACAATACATTAAAATAACAAAGAGCAAGAATATAAATGGTAATAATAAATATGGAGCAAAAATAGAAAAAAGACTGTGTCATAATTATGTAAATGTACCTATATGTACAAGAATTACAGTAATTCAAATATCTCAGTTATATACAAAAGGTGGTAAGGAGAAAAGAGATGCAAAGATGAAATAACGATTGACATGACTTAGGGTTATCTGTTACATAAAGGTGAGTTGTTGTACAGTTGTATGGAGTATGGTATGAATGTAGTCCTGTATCTCTCACTGTTTGAGCAGAGCTGTAGGAGCCTGTTGGGACAAAATGGTCTCCTTCTTTGTCCTTCCTTCTCCTTCACCTTGACCTCTGAGAGCGAGCACGTCATGAGGTCAAGCTGCTTTTGGTGGATCCGAATCCTCCTAACCAGCGACAACAGCTGTTCAGTGAAAACTACAACTCCCAGAAAACTGACTACAACAAGCTCACCATCCACTACTACTGTGCTGAGTCTTATGAAAATTATCAAAACCTTTACCTCTTTACAGTCATTGTTTTCATCACAATGGTAGCCTACATAAATAAAGTGACTAAAGGAGCTAGTAAAGTATGCTTAATGTCTCCTTTCCTTACTCCTTCAATTCGGGTCAGTGGTAAAGAAAGGCGCAGTCAGGGGCCGGAGGGGATCCGGTTTGGGAACCACAGGATCTCATCTCTGCTGTTTGCAGATGATGTTGTCTTGATGGCTTCATCTAACCGGGACCTCCAATGTGCACTGGGGCGGTTCGCAGCCGAGTGTGAAGCGGCTGGGATGGGGATCAGCTCCTCCAAATCCGAGGCCATGGTTCTCGACCGGAAAAAGGTGGCTTGCCCTCTCCGGGTGGGTGGAGAGTCCTTGCCTCAAGTGGAGGAGTTCAAGTATCTCGGGGTCTTGTTCACGAGTGAGGGGAGGATGGAGCGTGAGATTGACAGGCGGATCGGTGCAGCGTCGGCAGTGATGCAGTCGTTGTACCGGACCGTTGTGGTGAAGAGGGAGCTGAGCCAAAAGGTGAAGCTCTCAATTTACCGGTCAATCTACGTTCCTACCCTCACCTATGGTCATGAGCTCTGGGTAATGACCGAAAGGACAAGATCGCGGATACAAGCGGCCGAAATGAGTTTCCTCCGCAGAGTGGCTGGGCGCACCCTTAGAGATAGGGTGAGGAGCTCAGTCACACGGGAGGGGCTCGGAGTAGAGCCGCTGCTTCTCCACGTGGAGAGGAGCCAGCTGAGGTGGCTCGGGCATCTGTTCCGGATGCCTCCTGGTCGCCTCCCTCGGGAGGTGTTCCGGGCATGTCCCACCGGGAGGAGGCCCCGGGGAAGACCCAAGACCCGCTGGAGGGACTATGTCTCCCGGCTGGCCTGGGAACGCCTTGGGGTCCCCCCGGAGGAGCTGGAGGAAGTGTCCGGGGTGAAGGAAGTCTGGGAGTCCGTGCTTAGACTGTTGCCCCCGCGACCCGGCCCCGGATAAGCGGAAGAAAATGGATGGATGGATGGATGGTAAAGAAAGGAGCTTCCTTAATGGTAGCATATGTATAATTTATATTTAGAATAAACATTTCCTAACTAAGAGATAAACATGTTCAAATCCAATATACAGCTAAAATTGTAATGATGATTAATTCTTAATTACAAAATCATGACGGCAGTTTGAGCCTCAGACTTTGGGTTGCCAGATCCTGCAACTGCAACTGTTTAATTTGCATATAAGTTGAATATATATTCAGACTTTTTTTTTTACCTTAATGAATTTTATTAATTTTGTTGTTGAAAACAAAACAAAATAAAACAAAAAACACAAGAGCAGAAGTTTTATATCCTATACCTTTAATTATAAAATAAAAGATATCCTCGTCATGGAGAGATGCTCATAGCAGTAAACGCAGTGAACTGAACACTGACCCATGGATGGTCAAAGTTTTAAACCTTGTTAATGTGTACTTAATGAAGTTTGCCTTGAGTTACCTTTTCTGCTCATACTGCAACACACTGAATATTTAACAACTAAAACTACTAGTACTGTCACTTCAAAAATTTCAACCAAGTTCAATCAGAATTAAACAAAGACAATATGGGTTTAAGAGGGTCAAAACGTGTTTTAAACCTGGACTAAATCCTGGATTAAATAAGTGTGCAAAGCTGCGTTAAAAGAAGAAGAAGTGACTTTATTGATCTCATACAGTAGAAATTCTTCTCTGCATTTAACCCATCCTGTTATTAGGAGCAAAAACACATTAATACTTGAGTCCTCAGTGCAGTGTTTTTAATGTTAATAAAAGGATACAAGGTTATGCAGAGGTGTACTAATAACAATTTTCTAGACAAATAATACTATTTATAGTTGCGCGCAGGGAGGGGGACGTGAAATTTTTTATTCTTCCCAGGGGGGGTGTCACAGAAAATAATTGAGAAGCTCTGGGCTAGGGTTTGGGTAGGGTTTTTATTTATTTTTTTTATTTTTATTTAACCTTTCTTTAACCAGGAAGTGGTCCCATTGAGTTACAATAACTCTTCTGCCAGGGAGTCCTGGCCAAGAAGGCGGCCAACAGTTCAATAAAAACAACAAACACAAATGACAGGACAATCCACAGCTACATCACCTTTAAACAGACAAAACACATCATGTCTATGTACACAGACAACTAAAAAGCAGACATCACAACAAAACATATAATTAAAAACAATTGCAGTGCTCAGTTACTGTTTCCCTTAACAGGTCTTTAAAAGAATTTATGGATGGAAGAATTGTGAGATTTAAAGTGGCTTGAAGTTCATTCCAAAGCCTTGGTGCATATGAAGAGAATGCATTTTTACCAAGTTCTGTTCTTGTTTGTGGAGCATGTAAAAGTAGTATTTTTTCTGATGACCTTGTGCGGTAACCACTGTTATGAAAAGAAAGCAAATTCAAAATGTACAGAGGTAGTTTACCCATTAGGGCTTTCGCAATAAAAATCAGTGCATGAATTTTTCTTCTGAGGGAGAGGGAGGGCCATTGTACAGTTTCATACAGAGTGCAGTGGTGAGTCGTAGCTGATGAACCTGTAATGAAACGCAGGGCTGAGTGGTACAACACATCCAGCTTTTTAAGCAGGAATAAACTGGAGTGCATATACAGTGTGTCCCCATAGTCAAGCACTGACAGGAATGTGCTCTGAACTAACCTTCTCCTTGCATAATAGGGAAAGCACTTCCTCATTCTAAAGAAGAAACCCAACTTTGGTCTCAATTTCTTACAGAGGCTTTCAATATGAACACTGAGAGACATCTTATCATCCAACCAAATTCCTAAATACTTATAGGATGATACTTTTTCTATTTCAGTGCCATCTAGTGTTGACACAGCAATGTTAGCAGAGGAGCGTGATTGTGTAAAGGACATTAGTTTTGTTTTTTTAGCATTTAGTACCAACTTTAACTCAATAAGAGCTGTTTGTACATGATTAAAAGCAGACTGCAGTTGTGCAAATGCATCATTCACTGATGAAGCCGTGGTGTACAAAATTGTGTCATCTGCATAGAGATGCACCTTTGCTTGTTTTAAATTCTTACTTAAATCATTTATATAAATAGAAAATAAAATTGGGCCCAAAATAGACCCTTGTGGGACACCCATTGTGACTTCTAAAGATGATGAGGCATAGTTATCAATAACAATACATTGTGTTCTGGCACTGAGGTAATTTGAAAACCACCTTAATACAGTGTCACTAAAACCTATACTTTGCAATCGCTTCAGAAGAAGGTCATGGTGTCAAAGGCTTAAGAAAGATCAATGAATATTGCAGCACAGGACTTCCTATTATCCAAAGCATTTAAAATGTAATTTGTAACTAAGGTTACCGCATTGACTGTGCTATGGCCTTGTCGGAAGCCAGACTGCATAGGGTTTAAAATGGAATTCCCAGTTAAAAAATGTTTGAGTTGCTCTAAACTTTGGTTTAGATCTCTGGCAGTCAAGCTATTAGTAAGATTTGCTGGGAGAGTCGACTGAGTAGCAGTTCCAGCACTAATGAAGTGCAGATGAAATGTGTCTACCATATTTTGTTTGTCCCTAATTTCTCCTTGGCTAGTTACTAAATATTCAGGGATAGTGGGAGGTGGCACATCACCCGAGGATGATTTAATTGCTTTCCAAAATTTCTTGGGGTCATTAAGGTTTTCTTGTATTAAATTAAGATAATGTTCATTCTTTGTACTTTTAATTAATCTTGTGCATTAATTTCTTAAAACCCTATAATTTAGCTAGCATGCATCGCTATTGTGTTTTTTTGCTTCTATCCAAGCCTCATTACACTTTCTTATGGCATTTGCAATACAGTCATTAAATAGTTATCCCTGCCCCTCACTCTGTACCTTCGAAAAGGTGTGTGCTTATCAATTAAGGCTAAAAAGGTTTTCTTAAAATAATCCCAAGCTATTTCAACATCATCCATTAAGCAGACCAAGTTTAAATCGCTATGGAATACTTCATGTAAAAAAGCTTGCTCATTAAAACACTTAAAATTCCTTTTAAAGGGATATGCCACCCCCAGGTCAAATTTGGGCATCTCCCCACAGTCCAGAGACTAAAATAAGTGGTGGAAAGCGTTTTCCTGCTCACCCAGCCATTGTCCGAGTCTGTCGCCACTGACCGCCGCGGTATCTGCTGCTCCTCCACGTTAGACTGGAGTCTAACGTCGCCAGAGAAAGATTTCGGCCAAAAGGAATTAATTTGCTCGATGCGTTTCCCAATTACTTTCTGTGTAGTGCGCATTCATATCGAGTGCAAATAAATGTGCAAATCAACACGGAGAGCTTGCCTTGGTCATTTTGGGTGGGAACTATTTTCCAGTGCGGAAGAATAAAGCCGAATCACGCAGCACGCTGCCAGGGGAATCCCTGTTACGCACCAGGAAGGGAGTTCCCCTGTTGCACAGCGTGGTGCATGATTCGGCTTTATTCTTCCGCACTGGAAAATAGTTCCCACCCAAAATGACCAAGGCAAGCTCTCCGTGTTGATTTGCACATTTATTTGCACTCGATATGAATGCACACTACACAGAAAGTAATTGGGAAACGCATCGAGCAAATTAATTCCTTTTGGCCGAAATCTTTCTCTGGCGACGTTAGACTCCAGTCTAAGGCGGAGTAGCTGCAGATACCGCGGCGGTCAGTGGCGACAGACTCGGACAATGGCTGGGTGAGCAGGAAAACGCTTTCCACCACTTATTTTAGTCTCTGGACTGTGGGGAGATGCCCAAATTTGACCTGGGGGTGGCATATCCCTTTAAAGACAAAACGTGGCCTGGTCTTAATCATTTTAGAATTTCTGACAGGCAACCATACAATGATCACTCACGTCATTACAAAAAACACCAGTCGCGGAATATTTATGAGGAGCATTAGTCAAGATGACGTCAAGTAAAGTAGATTTGTCCATACATTTTGTATTTAGGCGTGTAGGGGATTGAATTAGTTGGGTCAAGTGTAGTGCGTCGCAAATGTCTCTTAAAGCAGACGTTGACGATAGCCAGTCCCAATTTAGATCCCCAAGAACGACGTATTCATTAGACAGTTTGTTAAGGAGGTCAGAAAGGAGTGCAGTTGCGCCAGCTACTGCCGATGGTGGGCGATAGCATCCAACCACAGTCAAGGTAGAGCCATTAGGAAGATTAACTTTGATGGCACATAGCTCAAAAAACTTTGGTTTGGTTATTGCCTCGACGACACAACAGACCAATGATGATTTTACATATATAGCTACCCCCCCTCCTTTATTCGCACGGTCCGTCCTAAAGATGTTATACCCATCGATGTGAATCATGTTGTTCGTAATAGAAGGTTTGAGCCAAGTCTCCGACAAGACGAGTATATCAGTGTCAGTCATTTTTGTCCATAAACGAATAGCGTCGATTTTATTAAGCAGGCTGCGCACGTTGACGTGGATAAAACGCAAGCCATTGCTGTTTTTTAAAGCATCAGGGCTCGAAAGTTCAGGCAGTTGCGGGCCTGGGTTGGGATGTATGTTACCTGACAGAGACAGTAGAAGGATAATCCAAAAGCCAGGTGATCTCGCCGTGCGGGTGGTAGCTTCCCTGTTGCACCTGCGGCAGATGGACTGAAACTGACCGATTTCGGGCCAGCTGAGGAATTCATAGGACGTGCCCAGGGGCTCAACACAGCAAACATTAAAGAAGCCTACAAATCCGCTTGTGTCAGATAACAAAGTTCCAGAATTTGGGAGGGCAATCCGAGAGGAGGATGCGCATAATCCGTCGCTAATTCCAGCTCCCAGTGAGCCCATAATCAGTGAATGTAGCACAAACACAGACAGCAGGAAAACTGGCAGTCTCATGACGCTGTTGGAGCCAGACCTTCGTGATTGAGAAGGCCTAGGCTTACGTTGGTGTTTATAGCTACCCATCGCAGCAATGTCAATACTTTTTATAATCCTATGTGAGGAAATGTTCTTGGTGAGGATATATTCCAAAATTCAGGTAGTTTAACCAAACCGATTCATATAAACAGATAAACGCAGACAAACAATGTCAAACATGAAACACCTATGCCGCCATCTTATGTTATGAAAAGAAATCCATCTTATGGTCAAGGTTTGGAGATTTGGGTCAAGGTCAGGGTTATGGGTTATTTTTAACTTGGGCACAACTTGGTGTACTCTACATATGTTTAATGTGCTTATACCATGGCTACAAACTGAAATCTCTCACCTGTGAATGTGAAAAGCCTGTTCCCTGTCTGTAAATGCCTCAAATAATAGTTATTTTAGTGTTTTAAATGAATCTAGTCCTTACATTGTGCTCAGAGCGACTACTTGTGCTTTATGCAGAATTATCACACAGCAGTTAGCCTCTGGAATTCTCATTGACCGCTGTGATTAATTATCCGTTATTAATTCAACCTTTAAAAAAAAATACACCTATTGTGCAAAGAAATGGTACACATGATAAGCATTGACCCCAAAAATGACTGTATGCCCTATAATTAAATGGAAGATAAAGCAATAATAATTATGGGTCTTTTTTTTTTTTTTTTTATCTTTTATTATTACAAGGTACATATATAATTACGGGTCTATGAGACAGGCAATGTTCCCTCTAAGGTGCACGCATGCAGTTGTGCTCTGCCCAGATGTTCAGCACGTGCAAGAACTGAAGTAGCTCAGCTTTGTGTTTGTGTTGGAATTCAACAGACGCTGGAATGGAATGGCTGTAATACATGTAGAGATGCTGATTTCAGAAAAAAAATGCAGTGGTCTCTTATTTTTTTCCAGAGATGTATATTATAATGTTGTTTACCTAAAAACATACCTGAAGTTTCATTTTGTTCCACTCGCATATTTAACACACAAACCCTACATATTTAAGCTAAGTTCTTCTCTCAAACAGAAAACACTCTGTTTCACTTTGTGATGTGATACAGGAAGTGCTCCACTGTGTTTTTAAACTCCATACACCTTTGCTGGAATCATTTGGATGATTTCCGACCTGGAATTGCCGATCTCTACAGAACTAAGGTAAAAAGTATCTGTTGAAAACTACCACTACATGACATCACAAGGTGGAACCGGGCATTTTGAGCTTTGGAAATGTAAACAAACAAACATGTGAGAGGGAAAAACAGCTCCAGATATGTTTTTGACGAGGCAAGAACATTCTAACATGGCTTAAATGTCAACAAGAGTCAGTTTTGTGATAGGAGCTTTAATCTGCTTCACATCTTCTGTTCTGTACATCTGTGTAAACCTTTGTAAATATTATCACATACACTTCTTATTGTGGGATTTTGGTCATTATTATTTCAGTAGGTTCAATAAAATCCTTCAGATGGAAACATGTTAAAAAGTCTACAGCAATCGACTTTGTGTTTGGGCCTTTTCAAAGTAAAGGTCACTCGAGGAGATGGACCATAAACTCTGTGTTATATTGATTTATGTTTTACAGCAAAAGCAAAAATGGTGAAGAATATGACCAGTGACAGGTCACTCAACGCCCAGGTGATGAGAAAATACGCTACCACTCAAAGATTTTGGTCACGCCCCTCTGCTGTGACACAGGTTTCTCTTGCCTTAACTGCAAAATCTAAAATCTAGCCAAAATAAGATGAGTTTCATCATGATCTGAGTAAATTTCACTTGACAAGTAAAAAGAGCTACCAATGGAACAAGACCTAAACTTAAACATACTTAAAATACACTTAAAGGTGCACTATTTAACTTTTTTGGGTGGGGGTCCATCACCTGCTTGTTTCTATGTATTTGTCATTGCTCTGCCTAGAATGTTCCACAATATGACATTAAACCACTCTACTTTACATGTATTAAATTACAGGTGGTTTTGTAGAAAAAAAAATAAAAATACAAAGAAAAAGAAATTCTGACTGAGCGGGGTTGCCTCTCAATAGATCTGACCTGTAACTTGGCCTGGTTTGGTCTGCATGATGATAGAAAGGTTTAAAGTCATACTTTGAAACATTCTAGACAAAGGAATAACATTTACATAGACACAAACATTCAACGGACCCTCCACCAGAAAAGTTACGCAGTGTAGGTTTAAGTGGTGTTCCAATGCTCAGAGGAGGCAAGGGAAGGAAGCCACAAAGGAAACATGAGGAGGAAGACAAGAATTCAAATAATCAAACTGTATTTGTCTCACGGTGAGGAGTTTATTGTACAGAGACAGCAGCAAAGTATCAATTTGACATTAAAAAGTGTGTCTTTGTACGTTGTATTCATAGTAAATACCACGGAGGGTGAACGACCAAAATCGAAATCGTGATCAAAATTCAATTAATTGCACAGCCCTACTGTACATACACTAAGTTAAAAGCATTTTCCATAGGCTGTTGGGCGATTCCAGTGATTTTTTAAAATCTGATATCTATAAATCTGATACCAATACCAATGCAATTTGAATTAAAATGCATTGAAATTTCTCTACGAAAAGGATTTCATCTGCATTTCAGCCGTAATAGATTGAAATGTCAGTCAAATAAAATACTCAAAAACAAATCAAATCAATACCAATTTCAATATATCAATACCTTTTCAGAATAGTCAATGGTAACATTTTTATTTAGCGCTTTACCCCCTTTAAGGTGCTTTACATTAAGGAACTATCACCCATACACACACATTCATACACGTAGTTTTTCTTAAGATGCGTGAAAAGTCCCTCAGTCGTCCAGGTAGAATCCATGATCAAAGGAGAAGTTCAATTTGTCAACTGGACAAAGTTTGTTTGGTTGAAAACGTTTCGCCGCTCATCCGAGAGGCTTCGTCAGCTCTGGTTATTGTACTGGTTAGACCCTGCTTATATCTAGCTGCCGGGAGATCAGTCTGTAGTTTTTCCGAAACGCCGGCCAGGTACGGAATTCCGTACCTGGCCGGCGTTTCGGAAAACTACAGAGGATTTTCAGACAATATGAAATTCCAGTTTATTTCAAACCCACAAACACTTTAAGACAAAAACTGGTCCACCCAAAGGACAGAACACCGAGCCACAAACAAAGCAATGTGGTCTACTCCATTCAGTGTAGTGAGGATTGCAGTGAGCGCTACATTGGGGAAACAAAACAGCCACTTCACAAGAGGATGTACCAACACAGGCGGGCGTGCCAGAGTGGACCGGCTTCTGCGGTACATCTTCACCTAGAAGCCACGGGCCATTCTTTTGAGGACAGTGAGGTTCAGATCTTAGCCAGGGAAAAGAACTGGTTTGAGAGGGGAGTTAAAGAGGCTATTTTTGTCAAAAAAGAGAATCCGTCATTAAACAGAAATGGGGGAGTGAGACATAACTTGTCTCCCATTTATAATGCGATTCTTAGACCAGTCAAACAGAGCCAGGGCAGAGGGGTGGAAAGGGTCGTTAGACGTTGAATAGGGGGTCTAAACTAGCCGTCAGAGTAATTTGCGAGTGAACAATTTTTGGCGCTTGAATTGCGTGAGAAATGCCGTGTGAGCGTGTGAACACGTCGAATTGTGTGTTGAGAGCCCTGTTTGTCTAAAGAGCAAACTTAAACTACAAAGCAACTAATGAGAGTTATATAAATGAAGTTATTACCTGATGGTTCTCAGTTTGTTTTATCATCACATCACACAGTGCGCGCTGAGAGGGGCGGGGAGGAGGGAGCGGGACATTTTTAACGGATTCATGTAAGAGTCTGGTCAATGCACCGGGCCCGCGTCTCACCGCGTCTCACCGCGACTCACCATGGGCAGTTCGGCTCTGGGCCGCGCGTATTCCGCGCGTAAGCCGTCGGGGAGGACACGTTACGCACAGACGGAGACACCGGGACCGGAGTCGGTGCGTCTCAGAGGAGACGTGGCACCGGGACTGAGGCTCAGGACGTGCCCGGGGGACGGCGAGCAGACGCGCCGTCCCCCCCTCCCCCTGTTCGGGGGCGGCGCTGAAAACGCGCGGAGCCTGCATAAACTAAGCCACACAGACCGATTTTCTGGGCACAAAAAACAAAAAAAAATTAAAAAAAAAAACACTAATCAGCGTGAGAAATGCCATGTGTGGCGTGTGCGCGTGTGAATACGTCGAATTGCGTGTGTCACACTCTCAATGCGTGAGCCTTGAGAGCCCTGTGTCAGATCTGTGGAGAGGAGAGCCCACTTATAGTAAGAAAGCAAACTACAGTGGTACCTCACCTTATGAAATTAATTCGTTCCAGAAGTGGTTTCGTAACGTGAATTTTTCATCAGTTGAGTAGCTATTTCAATGGAAAAGGCCTGATCCGTTCCAAGGTTTTTTTTTTATAATGTAACATTTGTGTTCTGCGTCCTGATTGGCTAAGAGACTGTAGACCCAGGACTAAACGTGGAATAAACCAGGTCTAGACCTGAACTAAACCAGGACTGGACCAGTTCTAGACCTGGACTAAACCAGGATTAAACTACCACATGCTGCTCTTTGCTGGTTTCGTGCGGCTGGTTTGTGGCTCGGGCTCCAGAGGACGTGGTCCGGGCGCTGCGGTTCTATCTCGTGCTTGCAGCCCCGGTGCCGGTCGTGCAGACCAGGACTAGGGGTGCTCCTCACGCGGTGTCGTGCTCCTCGCGCGGTGTCGTGCTCCTCGCGCGGTGTCGTGCTCCTCGCGCGGTGTCGTGCTCCTCGCGCGGTCGCGCGGTGCCGTGCTCCTCGCGCGGTGCCGTGCTCCTCGCGCGGTGCCGTGCTCCTCGCGCGGTGCCGTGCTCCTCGCGCGGTGCCGTGCTCCTCGCGCGGTGCCGTGCTCCTCGCGCGGTGCCGTGCTCCTCGCGCGGTGCCGTGCTCCTCGCGCGGTGCCGTGCTCCTCGCGCGGTGCGTTCATGTCTCCGCACTGCTTCCGGAGTCGTGTCTCCCCCCACGCTTCACTATTTAATACATTTTGTTGAAAATCTTGCGTGTTCGGCGCTAGAGCTAAGAGGCCGAGAAAGGTGCTTTTTGAGCGGGGATAACAGCGGGGCGTGCATCTAAGCGCGCATTATTCGAATTTTTGAGATTTCGCGTTTCGTAACTTGAATTTTCTTTCGTATCTAGAAACCAAAATTTAACGTGAAGGCATTTCATAACTTGGATTTTTCGTATGTAGGGTCTTTCGTAAGTGAGGTACCACTGTATTGTCCTTGCGGGTTCAACAAACCATTACATCTGACATTAATGAAGCTCGTTTTTTTATAATCGTTTTTTATATTTCATAATGGACACTACGCAGGATCTGTCCAAGCATGATCAACTTCGCCAAGTGTACAGATATGTAACAATAGTGCGAAATGCCATGGATAAAGCTGTCGACTTTTTGAGGGATTTATGGAGACAGTAGATACATCCGCAGGTGAGTTGGCAGTTAATGTGTTAGACAGCATTATGCGAAATGGCCGTGACATGTCGAAATGTCGTGGACAGGGTTACGACGGAGCAGCAAACATGAGTGGCATTTACTCAGGAATGCAGGCCAGGATTAGGAAGAAGAAGCCGCTTGCGATTTATGTTCACTGTGCATCGCACAACTTGAACTTGGTACTGAATGATGCCGGTTTTATGACACCATAGAACACGTATATAAATTCTTTGGGAACAGTATTAAAAAATGGAACATACTCACTGGTATCGTTACAGCAGATAGCTCAGATAACCCAAATGTAACTCTGAGGCGATTATGCCCCACTCGCTGGTCCTCCAGATTGGAGTCCCTCAGTGCCATACGGTACAGGTATATGGATGTAATGAGAGCGCTGACTAAAATAGCGTTGAGGAGTGACAAAAGGGATGAAGTCAGTGGAAAAATTTAGTTTTATTTTTTTGGTGGTTGTGCAGACTAAAGTGTTGGAGACTGTAAATGCTGTCTCCAAAACCCTCCAAAAGACAGACAGAGATTTACAGATGGCAATGCAATTGCTGGAAAATTCTATAAGATAAGATAAGATAATCCTTTATTTATCCCACAATGGGGAAATTGCAGTGTCACAACGCAAGTTTCAGAAACAGTAGGAAAATATGAGCACGCATCAAAATTAAGATAAATAATAATAATAATAAGTATGTACAATCAACAAAAAAACATAACACTGTAATAAAAGGCACAGGAACGCTGCACAATATTAAATGTCTTTGATTCTGAGCAGTGAACAAACAGCAGTTAAAGTGACTCCAGTATAGTGATATATAATATAACTATAATAAAGTGGCAGTGGTAGTTAAATAAATAAGTAGCAGGTAAAGTGACACTAAATAATAGCCTATTGCACATTGTTATTATTACTATGGAGATGACACATGGTTGCTATGGAGATGAACATGACTAGCATTGATCATTGTACAGTCTGACAGCAGCAGGAAGGAAAGACCTGCGAAATCTCTCTATACAGGTCCTCTCTGACTACCGGAATGCTTTTGACCAGGCCAAGGCTACAGCACAGATGCTCGCAAATAAATGGGGGGTCAAACTACATTCGAAAATGTTAGAGCAAGGAGAGTGAAGCGTCATTTTGACAAACTATCGGAAGATGAGCATTTGACCGATGCAGAGAGGCATTTCGGAGTGCAGATATTGAATGCCACTCTGGACATCATATGCAGTCAGCTCACTCAAAGATTTGCGAGTATGCGGGACACTTGTCATCTGTTTGAGGCTTTACGTCCAGTCACCCTTCAACGTGCTGCTGATGATGAACTGTTTCAAAAAGTGAAATGTCTGTCTGACTATTGCTTATTGCTATTGCTTTAATCAGAAATTGCACAAAAGTCATCAGTTTTACAACTTGCCAAAATGCTAGTGGTCGATTATGACAGTGTAACATCCACATTTGGAGAAGTGTGTCCTGTTTTCATTTTGTTTCTCACGTTACCTGTGACTGTGGCAACAGCTGAGCGATCTTTTTCCAAAATCAAATTTATTAAGAACTATCTAAGGAGCAGCATGGGGCAGGTGAGGCTCAGTGGGTTAGCTATCCTGTCTATAGAAAACACAAAAGCCAGAGTATTAAATATTGGGGACATTATTGACAATTTTGCGCAACGCAAGGCTCGTGAGATCCAATCCAATCCAACTTTATTTCTATAGCACATTTGATAAACAGACCGTTTCCAAAGTGCTGCACATAAAAATCAATAGAACTAAAATAGCAATAAATAAAGTGATAATAATAAAATAACTAAAAACAAAAGCAATTTATAAAAACACAGAGGACCACACAACTCACGCGGTATTAAAAGCCAGAGAATAAAATGGGTCTTAAGACGAGACTTAAAACTCTCCAGTGTGGGCTGTTTTGACATGAGGGGGCAGAGCGTTCCATAACTTAGGGCCAACCACAGAGAAAGCCCTGTCGCCCCGAATTTTAAGTCTAGTCTTAGGGACCACGAGCTGGAGCTGGCCCTCTGACCTCAGAGCGCGCACCGGTCTGTAGATTTGGATGAGGTCAGAGATGTATTTTGAGGCCAGTCCATTCAAAGCTTTAAAAAAGATAAAAAAGATATTCCTCTGTTTTGATTGGCTAACCTCACTATTGGACACTCTGCATAGTTAAACTATTCTCTGATAGGGTAGCTATTGCTGATGTCATAAATATTCAACAGTGTACTGTATTTAAAGAGAGTCCCTTGTGGTCATTGTGTGTGTGTGATCTGCCCCCACTGGGGATGTCCCTCTTCACGTCTCTCTGCTAAGCTGCAACATGGATGCTGAAGATGCCCGATGTCACCATTTTGTTTGTATTCTGTTATTTTTACATTAAAATGCTGAATAACCTCAATTTCGACTAATGCCTTCCTTCAGACCTCCTTCTGACCCATTTTTGAAACTGACAAGGTCCAGTGACATGTTGTGTCAAATTAAAAGCATCAACCAAGTCTAAAAACTCCCTGGACATGGGCTTTGAAGGACAACAAACATGCACATTAAAATCACCCACAATTAAAATCCTGTCATATTTTGTTAAAATAAAAGAAATAAAATCAGAAAAGTCTTTAATAAAATCTTTGTTGTGCTTTGGTGGTCTGTAAATGACCTCACTGCGCACAGCAATGGATCTGTCTGCTGCAATTCAAAACAGCTCAGTTCAAATGAGGAGTAAAACTCCATTGATAGCGACTTGTGATAAAAAACAGTTCTTTAAAACAGTGGCTATGCCCCCGCCACGACCAGTAGTTCTTGGCGTGTTAATAAAAGTGCAATCTGGAGGCAGAAGTTCGGAGAAAGGACTAGACTCACCGGCATATATCCAAGTTTCAACCAAGAGGAATAAATCCAAACACTGCGATGAAAAGAAGTCTTGAAGAACAAACGCCTTGTTCATCACAGATCTCGCATTGACAAATCCACATTTTGTGACAACCGGCACGTCAGCCGCTGGGGCTTCCCGGTTCAGCGTCCGGAGGTGGCCGGGATTCACACCGCCCAAAGCCCGGAGAGACAAGCGGCTGGGGCGCAACGCACGGAGCTCCACGTGCTTTCCAGCAACAGGCACTAACCAGGTGCTGACTGGGGTTAGCCGGCGCCGGGAGACGTAGCAATAAAAGCAGTCCTCGTAATCCCATGGAATGGACTGGGTCCATGCTGTGTCGGGAGAAAGTGCCAACCAGGCTTTGAGCTTCACTAGGCAGCCAGCTCGCACCCCACGGCGTCTACGCTTCCTGGGGACTAGCGCATTCACGCGGAGCAGGTACTGCGGCACATCAGCCAGGTAAGAGAAACTGGACTGATTTGTTCCATTGAACTGGTAATCCGCACTTGATTCCACAGTTTCTTTGATTTTGAGTAATTCCAGGCGATTATACACCCGCAGTGAGTCGATGGTCCTTGTGACAGACGTTAAAATAGACATAAATCAGATCAAACTGAGCACAGCCAAGCGGCGAACCAGACACACCGGCGCCATTTTGCAACTCTACCTCAGTACCACAAGTTACAGATGGCCTTCTAGTGGCCCAATTCATGCGCGCTAGGGGTCGTATGCATATGAATCATTTTTTTCTTTATTTAACTTATTTACAGTTCGCTGTTTCAGCAGAAGGTTAAGGTTTCGGCACTTTGAATTTTCCCATAACTCCATGAAAGCTAATGTTGATGCAGTAATATTTCATTACCCTGATTACAATTATTTTTCATGTTTATCCATGTAATGGATCCAATGTAGTTGCGTGAATTTTTTATTTACAATATAATGTATATAAACTACCTCTGTGCTTCTGGTCTTTTTTTAGAGGTTGTATTGCATTTACAAGACTACGTTCACACTGCAGGGCTTAAAGGAAAAGTAACGTTATTTTACAATCTGAGCCTTCTTTCGGTAATAAAACAAGTCGTTTGACTCACCCATATCACGTTCGTGTCATTTGGAGCTGTTTGAAGAAAGTTATGTTGTAGCGTATCCGTTAGCATGGTATTCGGGGCATTACTTTGCGGTCTCCAAATAACACAAACTTTAGCACTTTTCAAATCATAGAAGCCCGATGTCTTAATGTAAGATTTCGTTTGATGCAAAAGTGGCCTGTAATCCGAGATTTATCCATAGTTTTCAGCTTTGCGTTTCATGTTTGGGTCCCGGGAGTTGATAGCACAATCCGCGCATGCGCACAGGCGTCCTCATCTACTCGAAACTATGGCTAAATCTCGGATTACAGGCCACTTTTGCTTCAAACGAAATCTTACATTACGACATTGGGCTTCTATGATTTGAAAAGTGCTAAAGTTTGTGTTATTTGGACACCGCAAAGTAATGCCCCGAGCATATGATACAGCACCATGTTTACGGATACGGGATCATTACAAGAACAGAACGGCTCAACATGCGATACTGCTCCAATTGACAGAAAAATGCTATGGGTGAGTAAAACTACTTGTTTTATTGCCGAAAGAAGGCTCAGATTGTAAAAAAAACATTAATTTGCCTTTAATGCTCAATTCCGATTTTTTGTGAAATCCGATTTTTTTTTGCAAGGCCGTTCACATTTTCAATTAAATCCAATTTGTATGTGATCTCCAGTGTGAACGTTTAACGCCTCAAAAGTGTCCTACATGCGCATTGGAGGACACGATGACGTCACACGCAGCGAGCGTGCTCAGTGTTTGCGGAAGTAAACATGGACGCTATGAGTGAGCATCTGGTTTTATTAAACTTCCTGTCCTACCGGAGCAGCACACGTACAATACATTTGTTTTAATTAGGGAGCCATATTCCCATTATTGCTCCAGAAGAAAACCACGCTGACTATTTTAACCACAAAGGGTGGCACTCTGTTATCCTCTGTTTATAATATTTTCTCAATTTCTCACAAGTTTAGTCCAGCCATATATATCTAGTACAATACTGCCTTAAAATATGTTAAATCTTCAACGATATTTAGGAATATATTACTGTCTTGTAACAGCTTTACAAACATAAATGCTGGCTGGCCAGGAAGTGTTCATGATGCCAGGGTTCTCCGAAATTCCCAAATCTACTCACTGGCAAAGAGAGGGGAGCTTTTTCAATCAATCAATCAATCAATCAATCTTTATTTATATAGCCCTTTACAACACCAATGGTGACCAAAGTGCTTTCCAATTAAAAACGGAAAATACAACAATACAAAAGACCGAACATTATATAGAATAAAACAATGTAAAACAATAAACAGTAAAACACATGAGAGTGCAGAAAAATTATGTGCCACAAACTACTAAATATTAAAAGTAGGGCTGGGAATATTAATGCGTTAATCGCGATTAATCGCGATAGAGTTTATTTATTTGTTTATTTCATTCATAAAGTATAAAAAGACATCAACATTTGTGATAACAATACAAAATATTGAATGAAAGGGAGCAGAAAGAAGAGTTATCTTATGTTATCTGCCCCCTCTTCCCTTTTCCAAACACCAACACCGATGGTGACTGCAAAACCTTTCCTCATTACATTCCATTTCAATCACAATTATTAATCAATTGTAAACATAAAGCTTCATTTTCAAGTGTAACAATTTAGTTTTCTTTTTCATACATACACATTACATTGGATTTTATGTATTTTTTAAATGCCATTATTGTACTTGATTCTTTGATTTCTTTGTCAAGATTATTCCATAAATTAACTCCTTTCACAGCGACGCTTCGCTCCATAACCTTGGTTCTGAATTTAGGTTTTTTAAACATGTAGATTCCCTTTAAATTGTATTGGCTTGTTCTCATCTCAAACAGTCTTTGAATATTTACAGGTAACACTCTGCACTTTGCTTTATACATGACTTTGAGGAGACTTAATTCAACAATATCACACATTTTCAACACTTTAAGTTTAACAAATAATGGGTTGGATGGCTCTCTATAATGACTGTTGGTGATAATTCTCAAAGCCTTTTTCTGTAAAATAAATAATGGCTGTAGGTAAGTTTTACATGTCGGCCCCCAAATTTCCACACAGTACATCAGATATGGTGCGATTATGGAGTTATACAAGATTAATAATGCTGCTCTGTTTAGTGAGAACTTTACTTTATGCATCACCGCAATTGCTTTAGCTATTTTGCTTTTAGTGTAATTTATATGAGACCTCCAGTTTAGTCCTTCATCAATCATAACTCCTAAAAATTTTGTTTCACTTACTCTCTTAATCTGTATCCCATCTATTTCTAATGATATGTCGTCTTTTTTATTTTTATCATTAAATAAAATGAAATTAGTTTTTTTAATATTAAGAATCAATCCATTTAAATCAAACCAATATTTTACTTTTTTTAGCTCTTCGTTTACTCTAATTATGACCTCTTTCATATCCTTTCCATGGTAAAATAATGTTGTATCATCAGCAAATAAAATTTTCCCAAGTTCAGATACATTAACAAAATCATTCATATATAAATTAAATAATTTGGGCCCAAGAATCGAGCCTTGGGGAACACCACATTTGATATTATATCTTTCTGATTCTGTGTCATTAATTTGTACATATTGTTTTCTGTTTTCTAAATAACTCGCTATCCATTGATGAGCCACCCCTCGAATGCCATACTTGTTCATTTTCTTAAGTAATATTGAATGATTTATTACATCAAAAGCTTTTTGTAGGTCAATGAATATACTTAAGAAATAATTCCCATTGTCAATTTCGGATGCTATTTTTTCAGTTAGTTCCATTATTGCCATTGCGGTTGAATGTTTTGCCCTAAATCCATACTGGTTATCATTCAAGATGTTTTGTTTCTGTAAAAAACTATCAAGCCTTATTGCAAACACCTTTTCCAATATTTTTGAAAACTGTGGAAGCAGTGAGAATGGCCTATAGTTGGAGAAGTTGTGTTTATCACCATTTTTATAAAGCGGAACTATTTTTGCTAATTTCATTTTGTCAGGGAAAGTTCCCATTGTTAATGATGAATTGCATATGTATGTAAAAGGATCAATAACAGATTCAATTATATTTTTCACAACCATCATGTCCAGTCCCTCACAGTCAGTTGATCTTTTGTTTCCACAGTTTTTAACAATTTTTCTTATTTCATCTTTTTCCACCTTGTCCAGAAAAATACTGCTCACATTGTCAATGATTGTATTTTCATCAAACTTTTTAGAGGGATTACCTGCGAGGCTGGACCCCACATTAGCAAAGTATTCACAAAACTCATTAGAAATTAGTTTTTCATTATATATGTCAGCATTATTCTTTACAAAGTAGTGTGGATAAGGATGCTTCCCTGTCTTGCTTATCACTCTATATGGAGTTAATGTGATTAACTGAAATTCAGGAGCAGGACCACGCCTCAACCACCTTCTCCTCCTCACCAGCGAATCACAGTTCACCATAACCACACCTCTAATTTCCCGGAGCCATTTATAGCCACTCATCCCTTCATTCCAGTTCGTCTCGGTTATCTCGACAGCTCAACCGCGTCAGCTCGCTCGAGCTGGGTTAACAACCCGTCACTTTCAAACACCAACCTGCCTCACGTCTCCTCGTTCCTTCCAGTCCGCAATTCCTTACGCCGCGACGGATTTCTATCCAGGAATCCGCAGCCGGAGGATCTTCCATCGCGTATCTGCGGCGTCCAGCCCACGGCCCGCGCCGCCCAGCGAACGCTCCAGGCGCGCGCTCACGCAGCGGACCTCCACCTCTAAGGAGCACCCACCGTCAATATCTCTGTGCTGGCGGCATATACGGAGTAACCACTTTGTCCCTCTCGTCGCCTTCTCCTCCTCGTATAAGCGAGCGCACAGCCTGGCGCAGCCCGGTGTACTGTCAGAGTGAGACGGCTCTCGGTGCGCAGACCGGCTTTGGCAACCACGGCTTTCGGCACAGCGCGGCCCGCCCTCCAGCAGCCACAGCGTTCAGTACCGCCCAGCACCCGCCGTGCTCCTTCAGGCTGACACATCAAGACAGGACCTTCAACAGTTTAGATCAAGAATGTAACCCCGGCGCCCTGGAACGAGACGAACGAGCTTCCGGGTTCCCATCAAGTTTCCCGCGTGCAGCTGCAGACGTCGCCACTCCCTCCTCTCCTCCACTACAGTGTCATAGCTCCCCCTGCTGGGGGCTAAGTAGTATCACCACCAGTGGCCAGTAAACGTATTCTGTCTACTGTGCAGTTTCACTTGAATTCTCTTGTATCATCTCAGCCTGCTTTCAAGCAGGCCATCTCCCCCTGTGCCTGCACCCTTCGTGTCTCATTCTTGTCCCCATCTCGCAGGCTGCACAATTTCCCATGCACATGCATCTTCTCCCCATCTCTCATTTCTCTCTCTTTTCAGTCATCATGAGCTAGATGGCTCTCGTGCCCTACCCACATTAGGCAGGGCCTCTAATCCATTTCCCGTCTTCTGCCCTATCCCCCCCCCTTTCCCCAACACCCAAATGTTTTATCTGTCGTCGCAGCCTACACAAGTCACCACGCCCACTCACACTATTTTCGTTCACACCGAAACGTCGTACGAATGTTTTTGTTCGCTTAACTCCTCTCTGCACTGGCACACTGTCATCTCGTATTCAACCTCTCCTACCGACTCGCATCCGACCATTCTAACTCATGCAACTCATGCTAGCTCACACCATTCCATCACATGCTAGCTAAGCAGTCTCTACATCGTTTCTCTGCTATTCCAATATTCAGCACCCATCGACTCATGTCACTCACTCAATTTCAGCTCGTGCTGCTCACGCAATTTTGACGTACGCTAGCTGTCTTTAATTCATATTCCGGCCCTTGCTGTTTCACGCTATTATAGCTCGGGCAGCTCACGTCATCCATTACAAGCGAGCTTAAGCCATCATAACCATGTGTCACACTATTCAGCTCCTCCCAGTTCCGCCCTCACCTGAGCTACACCATCTCGGCTCACCACCTCTTTCCCGATCGAGGATCCTACCATCGACGTCAGCTCATGACTTCACCATTCTATCCTATACGCATCCTCAGCGATGCTCTTGCCATCTAATCCTCATCTTCTCCTGCTCATGCTACATCATTGCATTCTTTCATCATTCTCAGCTCTCATGTCGCGACTACTATTACGGTCTCCAAATTCGACCGCGCTCATCTGTCCAGCATTCAACCCGTACCTGCCCTGTGAACATCCCCAATATGCACCTCCACCCTCAGGTCCTTAGCTTTTCCACAGGTTCCAAGCCGACTGACGACTGGCCGATTGTCACAACGTTTCACCGGCTCTCATGACAGCATGATGACCGCCAGCTCACCCAGCTCTCACGACCGCATGACAGCTCGTCTGGGTCTCACGACGGCTTGCCTGGCTCCCACGACAGCACAACAGCTCGCCTGGCTCCCACGACGGCTCGACAGCTCGCCTGGCTCCCACGACGGCTCGACAGCTCGCCTGGCTCCCACGACGGCTCGACAGCTCGCCTGGCTCTCACCACGGCTCGACAACTCGCCTGGCTCTCACCACGGCTCGACAACTCGCCTGGCTCTCACGACGGCTCGACAACTCGCCTGGCTCTCACGACGGCTCGACAGCTCTCCTGGCTCTCACGACGGCTCGCTTGGCTCTCACGATGGCTCGCACGATGGCTCGCCTGGCTCTCTTGACGGCTCTCTTGACGGCTCTCTTGACGGCTCTCTTGACGGCTCTCTTGACGGCTCTCTTGACGGCTCTCACGACGGCTCGCCTGGCTCTCACTACGGCTCTCACGACTGCTCA
The DNA here is from genome assembly GCA_036785185.1 of Paratrypauchen microcephalus. Lineage (NCBI taxonomy): Eukaryota > Metazoa > Chordata > Actinopteri > Gobiiformes > Gobiidae > Paratrypauchen > Paratrypauchen microcephalus. The sequence goes on along the minus strand of JAVJIX010000013.1, from coordinate 10,383,969 downwards.
CTTGGCTCTCAGGACGGCTCTCACGACGGCTCACGACTGCTCGCTTGGCCTCATGACAAGTTCTCACGACGGCTCGCTCGGCTCTCACGTCGAGTCTTCCGACCCACAACGGGTCTTCTCCTCCACATCTGTCCTGACCCACAACAGGTCTTCAGGTGTGTGTTCTGTGTGGAGTTTGCGTGCATGGTCTGGGTCCGATCCCCAGGTCGCCTGGACCTTTCTGTGTGGAGTTTGCATGTTCTCCCCGTGTCTGGGTGGGTTTCCTCCGGGCACTCCGGTTTCCCCCATCAACCCAAAACATGCACCATGGGTAAATCCTCCAGCTTAGGTCCTGACCAAGCCGAAGCAAGAAGATCATGGAGATGGTCCCTGGGCGCAGTAATGTGCTGCCCACTGCTCCTAATAACAGGATGGGTTAAATGCAGAACTGGAATTTCCCCACTGCGGGACTAATAAAGGCATAGCTTCCTTTCCTCCCAGCAGATCTTCCTCCCGTCAGGTCTCCCTCCCTCCAAACCCACAACGGGTCTTTCTCTGCCTCTCTCCGACCCACGACGGGTCTCCCTCTCTCCTGACCCATGACGGGTCTCCCTTCCTCCCAACCCACGACGGGTCTTTCTCTGCCTCTCTCCCGACCCACGACAGGTCTTCTTCTCTCCACCTCTCTCCTGACCCACAACAGGTCTTCCTCCCGTCAGGTCGACGGCATGACAATACGCCTGGGTCTCACGACGGCTCACCCGGCTCTCACGACCGCATGACGGCTCGCCTGGCTCTCACGACGGCTCGCCCAGCTCTCACGTCGGGTCTCCCGACCCACAACGGGTCTCTCCCGACCCACGATGGGTCTCTCTCGACCCACGACGGGTCTCTCGACCCACGACGGGTCTTTCTCCGCCTCTCTCTCTCTCTCATGACCCAAAACGGGTCGCCTTCCCTCCCTACCCATGACGGGTCTCCCTCTCTCCTGACCCACAACGGGTCTCACTCCTTTCCGACCCACAACGGGTCTTTCTCTGCCTCGCTCTCCTGACCCATGGCGGGTCTGCGTCGCTCCCGACCCACGACGGGTCGACTCACGATAGGAGATCTTCCTCCCGTCAGGTCTCGCTCCCGACAGGTCCCCCCCCCCCGATCCCCCGACCCTCATCCCTCCGACCCTCATCCCTCCGACCCTCATCCCCCCGACCCTCATCCCCCCGACCCTCATCCCCCCGACCCTCATCACTCCGGTCCCTCCGACCCTCATCCCTCACCTATCCAACCCTCAACATTCGAGCGTGGCTGCTGAAGGACGCACATCAGCATTATCATGGTCACGTCCGTCAACCATCTGCGCTGGCGCGAGTGACCCCACTCCAGCAAAGGTCCAACTCCTCAGTCAGGGGAGAAGACCCTCCACGTCACGGTTTCTCTACATCACTCCTGACTCATTCGCCATACGGCACCTTCACGACGCAGCTCCAGTTTCTCCAGTGTTCAATCCGAATCTTCGGCAGTAGTCGGATTCTGCATTGCTTCCAGCGCCCTCGAATCGCACAATTAGCCTTCAGCTTCATCGGAACTTCGTCCTACTTTTCCACCATTTTTTGGGGGGTCTGATTAATCCAGGCATTCCCATTCATTCTAACAATAATAAATCAGTCAACACCACCTTCTTCAGCTTCCCCTCTGCTCATCTGATGTCACCATCATCTGCAATTTCAGCACCCTCTCACGCCACTCCAGGAATGTCTGCGTCTCCACCGTCCAGGCTTGCCATCCATCCATCCATCCATCCATCCATCTTCTGCTTTTCCATTTCCGGGTCACGGGGACAGCAAATCTGCTGCCCAGAACACTATGCACCGGCCCCCATGAATCCTCCCGCGGGGGTAGGTCCAGGCTTACCTCTCAGGGATAAATCTCATATACAAGCTGATTTCTGGTGAAGACTGACAGTCTCATCTTCATGTTCCCGTGCCTGATTAAAGGACTGCAAAAACTGAACCTCGCCTTCCTCCGAAACGCCTACCACTTATTTCGGACCTTCTCTACCATTGCACTCTCACTCTGCACTCCGGCAACCTCTCGCCTTTCACGGACCTCTTCTGGCATAACTCTCCATTCATTTATTTCGCATTGGCGCCACTATGTCCACGGCCAGGGCAGATGTACCTGACCGGAAAAATTCGAACCCTTGGTTGTCGGGTCTCCAGCACCTACCTCGTGTACGATCGTCACGACCTCAACGATCTCCTCCAGACCCATTCCACTTTATGTTCTTTCAAAACTCTTGGGGGTCCCGTTCCGCTGGGCCAATCGAAGATTGAGACGGAGCCCCCACCCATCGTCTCAACCCAGCCATCACCACCTATTCACCGAGACATCCACTATCATTCAATAATAAACATCTTCACTGCATTATGTTGATGGCGTGGTCCTAGCTAGTGAAATGGAGTTAATGTGATTAACTGAAATTCAGGAGCAGGACCACGCCTCAACCACCTTCTCCTCCTCACCAGCGAATCACAGTTCACCATAACCACACCTCTAATTTCCCGGAGCCATTTATAGCCACTCATCCCTTCATTCCAGTTCGTCTCGGTTATCTCGACCCCTCCCTCCCACCCCTATCTCGTTTGTCTTTCAGCCACAAGACATCTCCTAAAGGGGGGGTCCCGTTCCGCTGGGCCAATCGAAGATTGAGACGGAGCCCCCACCCACTGTCTCAACCCAGCCATCACCACCTATTCACCGAGACATCCACTATCATTCAATAATAAACATCTTCACTGCATTATGTTGATGGCGTGGTCCTAGCTAGTGAATTATTATTCCCCAAGTTGACTTAATGTTATTTTTGTTTTTATTTAGTTAACAGGAGAAGTTCAATTTGTCAACTGGACAAAGTTTGTTTGGTTGAAAACGTTTCGCCGCTCATCCAAGAGGCTTCGTCAGCTCTATTTTATTTAGTTGTTCACTGTAATATTCTTTTTTTCTTTTCCTGATAATCCATACCAATTTGTTTTTATATTTTTTATACTTATCTTCTGCCTCTCTTGTTTGTGTTTTCAAAAAATATGTATACAGATATTTTTTCTTTCTACATGCATTTTTTATTCCTTTGGTCATCCATGGTTTATCTTCCCTTTTCTGTCGGGAGGTTACTAATGGGCAATTTTTATTATATAATCTTATCACTGTATCTATAAAAGAGTTGTATGCTTGATTGACATCATTGACATAAACTGAATCCCAACTTTGTGCTTTCAGATCATCATTAAGTGCTGTTAGGGCTTTCACTGATCTGTTCCTTGACAGTTTTATAATCTTTCTCGGTTTTATTTTCTGTTTGTATTTACAAGATGTAAATATGGGTAAATGGTCACTGATGTCAGTTATTAGGACCCCACTTAGTACAATATCTTCATTTATATTTGTAAAGATGTTGTCAATAACTGTTGCACTTTGTGCTGTAATTCTAGTTGGTTTGTGTATTAATGGAAATAAGCCCAGACTGTTCATTGTGTTTAAGAAATCCGCTGCTTTTTGGTCCTCCTTGTTTCCCAGGTTAATGTTAAAATCCCCACAAATAAACTGATTCCTGTTTCTATAATTATCAAACATTTCCATTAGTCTTTCAGTAAATTGTTGAGCACAAGAGTCTGGTGGTCTGTATACACAGCTTATTAAAGTATTTTTTTCTGTTGCAGATGCAATTTCCACAGTTCCATTTCCATTATTTTCAATTGTTGTCATTTCATTTACCATTTTGCAGTTTAAATCGGAATGCATGTATAATGCCACCCCTCCACCTCTTTTGCTCTTCCTGTTTACTGAGAAAAGCTCATATCCCTCCAACTGTACTTCATTCATGATGTCATCCCTAAACCATGTTTCAGTGATTGCAATGATATCAAACTCTTTCTTAAAATTACTCATATATTCTTTTATTTCTGACAATTTACTGTAAAAACTGCGGCTGTTTAAGTGGATGATAGTGAGAGTATCAACTTCAAAGTTTTGATTATTAAATTGTTCCTCATTATAATATTCACAATCCATTGTAATTATATGTTCATTTATTTTTATATCCAATTCCTGTATGTGATTCATATTTGTTTGTTTGTTCTAAACTAACAATATTGTACATAACCAGTCATATATTTTGACACACTTCACAATTAGATGTTTTATTTTGCCTGTTTAAATTTGGCAAGATCATCCATATTCCTAACTTGAATGGCATTTGTTCCTTCTTTTACCCTTATCCAAACTCGACAGTTCCAAACCCATGTGGCTATTATATGGTTTTGCTTTTTTAGAAGCCTTGCTTCCCTTGCAATATCTGCATTTTTTTTCGTCAAGTGCTCATTCACATATACGTTTGTGCCTTTCAGTTTTTTTGCCTGTTTCAGCAGATCATTTTTATGTTTCCGGTTTGTAAATCTCACAATGATGGATGGTTTGTTTTTACTATTTCTGTTTGGAAGTGTATGACATGCTGATATTGTGTCTTGTTGGACGTTAATACCTTTTTTAAGAATCGCGAACAATTTTTTTAATCGCGATCAGAGTTTGCCAGCATTTTCCGCAATTCTACCATCCATATGCAGCTCATTTGGTTGTATTAATTAAACTCATTGTTGGTTAAACGCGCTATTTTGAGTTTGCTAGTATTTTGTTCCTTCTACGCATCCCTAGGCAGCTTGAGCGGGCTTCAATCATTTATTTACAATTTCTCAAAGTAAGCACTATTACTGGTTCATTGTTACTTTTTCCTTTCTCTGCACTTTTTTGAAATAAAAAAAATGGTGAGAAATACTTTGCATTGTGAGTTTAACTTTAGATTCGAACGGTCTTACTGCAAGATATCAATTTTAAACATGCAAAATAAATCACGATTAATCGCGATTAACTATGACATTTCTGAGATTAGTTGCGATCAAGAAAATTAATCGTTTGACAGCCCTAATTAAAAGCCATTTTAAATAAATGTGTTTTGAGCCTAGAATTAAAAAGGTTAAAATCAGTGATGTTGCGAAGCTCAAAGGGCAAATTGTTCCACAGTCTGGGACCAACCAGAGAAAGCTCGATCACTCTGGTGAGTGTGTAGCAATCTAGTCTATCCCATAGCAGCTGTTTCGCCAAAGATCTCACCACTGTATAAAACCTATGGATTATTATTGCTATACGCATTGGGTCCTAATTACTTTCATCTGTGTACTTAAGGACACTGAAGACATCATGGGTGTTCAAGTGCGTATCCTGTTGCTTGGTGACCTGCTTATCCTCTCCAAAGCTGGCTCTTAAAAGGATATTCTGACACAGGACAGCTGACAGCTGAGCAGAGGTACTTCAATGAGTGCCACAGCAGAGCCAGGATGACTGTCGAGTATGCTTTCGGCCGGCTGAAAGGCCGGTGGAGGTGCCTTAGTAAACGCTTGGATGTGAACATCTCCATCGTCCCCACGATTATAAGTGCATGCTGCACACTCCATAACAGCGCTCTCAAGTCTCACGCTTTGAGAGTGTGACACGCATTTCAACGAGTTCACACGCTCACACGCCACACATGGTATTTCTCACGCTGAAAATTTGTTAAGCAATTCAAAACTCAAGCCACTGGTCACAACGCTTTTGTGCCCAGAAAATCGGTCTGTGTGGCTCAGAAGAGTTAGTTATGCAGGCACCGCGCCGTTTTTAGCGGAAAAAAGTCACTCACCTATGAAGAACCTGCTGGAGCTGTTCCTCATGTTCAGAGAGAAGCTGAAGGAGTGGCCTTGGCAGATGTGCAGCCAACAAGAGTAAGAGAAGCACTAACTCAACTTTTTAAAGGTCCCATGGCATGAAATGTTCACTTTCTGAGCTTTTTCAATGTTAATGTGAGCTCCCCTACCCTGTTTAGGGCCCCCCCATGGCTAAAAGTTGCGAAATGTCTAAACTGAGCATTTGCGGTCCTTTTCTGCGTTTGAAAAAAACACAGCTCAAACGGGCGATTCTGAACAAGGCAACTATGTTACGTCACATCGAAAAATGCAGCTCCTCCCCCCGTCTGGATGTCTACCCACCGCCTCTGTAAATCACGCCCAGAGAGTTTGGACCGTGAATGAGCTACGCAATGCGAAATGCGTTTTTATTATTTGCCTGGAGGCACGTGCGAGTGTTTCTAGGCTTGGAAGTCCTTTATCTGAGCCTCTGGACATCTGAAACAGCAGTGGTTTAATTTTATTGTCTGTGAAAATGTGTTTTTTTCATTGAAAAGCCTCTCCTTTCTTCCTCCGCGCTTAAAACACGGAAGTGGGGTCAGCACACAGCGCACCGCTAAAACAAGGAACCAGCGGCACATTTGCCCCCCCACCCCACCCGCTCCTCTAACCTATCTCTGTCCTTCTCATTTGTATTCAAGCAACAAGGCCCAGAATGAGTTGTTCAGAGAGAGATTTTCTGACTCTGACTGTGTACATGTGTCTTTCTCATCCACTGAGTGTTGATTTTGGAGCAGGATTCATTTACAGTATTAGGGAACCATTAAGGCACTATATAAAAGCATCAAGAAGTACCATGTCATGGGACCTTTAATAGCCAAAGATGAACCATAAATCAACATATTATTTTTGTTGTTAATTGTTTAGTTGTTATCACAGTTGCTTTAATCATTTATAAAATAAAATGTCAGTCCTATTCTTTTTGTGTTGCTTTTATTTAAAACAGTAGTGTAGCAAAACAGTACAAAACAACTTCCCCATAAACAGACAACTTTTTCCAACAGTACAAAATGCTTCACAGGGTATTAGAAAATGAAATACAACTAAAAACTACCAATATACAGTAACAAATATAACTTTGCATAGCAATCACATTCAAGTAAACATTGTGCAAAAGTGCATAATTCAGTGAACACTTTAGAACAAATCTGATCTAGATTTTATCTTTATCTTTAGGCTGAAAGGGTGGAGGATGATCCTGGAGGAAAGCATCCTGATGTTTGCCGGTGTTTGGAAAAAAGGCTGAGTGAGCGACTGATGTGGATGGGCAGTGTTGAAGGGCAGTGGCTGACTTAAATCTTGGAGAAAGGACAGAGGCTGGGTGGGAGATGGAGCTGGGTGTGAGTGAAAAAATTTTCCCCGGGGGGGCTTGAATTGCGTGAGAAATGCCGTGTGAGCGTGTGAACGCATCGAATTGTCTCTGTCAATGCGTGAGACTTGAGAGTAGGGTGACCCCTGGCATGAAACAGGAAAGGAGGACACTTGTGTCCAAAAAGGAGGACAAAGGCCCTAAAGTGAGGACACCTTGTTTTTTTTTGTTTTGTTTTTTTTTCCCCTGGGTTGGGGAAAAGAAAAACAACTTATGAATAATGTATGACGTCAACATATATTTATTAACATGGAACACCCATCAAAAAGAAAAATGTGGCAAATTATGGTCAAGATGATATGAACAAAAAACAATATCATCACTAATTCACTGAAAAAACAGTCTTTGCCATGCCATCATATGCCATGGGAAAGAAGAAATGCAGAACTAGTAGTTCTGCATTTCACTTTTAAGAGGTAAGATCTCGCTACCTGGATTTGTGTAATTCGCACAATATCCCCAAAATATTATTTGCAATTATGAAAGCCGTAATGTAAATATTGTAACGTATTTTAACTGTCTACATTGAGAGGAAACGTAAGCGAAACCTGTTACGCATGGCACTAAAGAAAACAACATTTTAAGGGACAGTAATAAGGCGATGAAGATGGAAGAAGGAGCCAAGTTGCACCTCAAAGAGTGGCTGATAGCGCAGATAGAGCAGACAATACGAGGGGCTGACGGGCTGTATCAGCTGCGCGGATCGCGAATGTTTGCATACGACACAACATCGCAGAGTAGCAAGTGTAAATAATGGATGGGGATTTATGACGATTTATGCAAGGGTGGCCGATGAGGGTCCGAAAGGAGGACAAAATGTAAAAAAGGAGGACACGTGACAGACGGCCGGACAGACAGCTCTAAAACCGGACTGTCTGGACGAAATCCGGTCGAATGGTGACCCTACTTGAGAGCTCTGCTGTAAATGTTTGTCTAAAGAGCAAACTTAAACTACAAAGCAACTAATGAGAGTTATATAAATGAAGTTATTACCTGATGGTTCTCAGTTTGTTTTATCATCCCGCAGTGTGCGCTTAGCAGCTGGAACTACACTCTACACTCTGCCCAACAACAGAACAATCTATTTTCAGATTGGCTGATTTTTTTCCGGGGAGCGGGAAGGGGAGGAGGGGGAGAGAACGCGCGGTGCCTGCATAAACTGAGCCACACAGACCGATTTTCTGGGCATTTAAAAAAAAAAAAAATCAGCGTGAGAAATGCCATGTGTGGCGTGTGAGCGTGTGAACACGTTGGATTGCGTGTGTCACACTCTCAATGCGTGACACTTGAGAGCCCTGAATAAATAGCCCACCTGTATCACCGTTTGTACTGCTAGCTGGGGGAACTGGGCTCTTCTCCTCGGAGCAGGCTCCTCTTCAGTAACGCAGCTATCCAGCAATTCTATCGGGTCAATGCTGGGCTTGTCTCCCAAAATACGGTCCAGCTCTTCGTAAAATGGACAGGTAGCACGTCCACGGCCGCTTCGCGTATTTGGCTCGCAGGCTCTTTATTTTTCTTTAGCATTGAGCCAGGACCGCCTGTAGCCGCGCTCTGCCATTTCTTTTTAAATAAAAAAACGCTCGGTTTCGATAGCATGCCTCCAGCTTGGCCTGAATACAGTTATCCCCCCAAACATGAATTAAAGTAGAAACCTCACTGCCCCTCCACTGATTACTGTTATCGTTATCATCCGCCATTGTTTTTTCCTGCTTACACCTATTTTAGGGTGACCATATTGTATTTCACTGAAAAGAGGACACACTTCCAGCTCACGCGCAAAATATTTTTTTAGAGTTTTTTCCCCCCATTTTTAGAGGTTTTACGTGGGTCGGGGGCTTACTGTGCTTCTGAATTCCCCAGAAAAGAACACTTTAGCTGGATATACTGAAAAATAGCCCAAAACACTCACAAACAGTTGCTTTATAAATAATATATTTATTAATATAAGCAATCTTAAAGGGACAGTGTGTAGGATTCGTGGCGCATAGGTGGTTACTAGCTATTCCACTTCCTCTTTTGGCTATGGCAGACCTCGAGGGTCACCCGGACGCGACGTAGCGCCGAGATCTCGCGTGCCCGCGCACGAACCGCGCACCGCTGTATACATAAAGCGCGGTCCCCCGTTCACTTTTTTTTTTCTTTTCGCATGAAAACACACAATCCCGATCATGATTCATGACAATCTACACATCAAATGAAACCTTACAGTCTCCTCTTTTTGACTATGCAATTCATTTCCCTGCAAAACAATCACTCCCCGAGCACATGGGGCTTTTATACAGAAAAGCACAAAACTTAGCTTACTTAGCTTACCTTTGAAGGCTTTGCACAGGTCAAACTCTGTATTTCATCATAAACTTGGTCTCAATCTGTCCATAAGGATCCAGCGAATAAAATCCAGTAAAACAATTTAGTCCAAAATACGTGTTGTATCCATTACGATGTGTGATCCGGCAGCATGCTTCTTTACACAGGCTCCCCCCTTCCCCCCTCCCCTTCCCCTTCTCTCCTTCTGTCCTTCACTCCCAAACGCAGCGCGGCTAAGCAGCTGTTAGCAGGAGCCGAGGCGAAGGATGAGCCCAAATGTCCTTCTGTGGCTCTCGTATTCAAAATGGCTGCCTCTATATGGGGAAGATCCCCCTTTTATGTGACTATATCTAAGTCCAAAAGAATACTTTGATTTCATGATGGAAGTGAAAAGGCTAGGAAAACAATGTATTTTTGAATGGGTATCTTCAATTTCAGTAATTAACAGGTAAAAATCTTACACACTGTCCCTTTAAGGCTGACACTTACACCTCAGTTAAGAAAAATCTCACTGAAGTCATTTTCAAAAAATCTCTTGATTGTTACAGGTGGCTTTTCCTGAGACAGAAAGAATGACTTCAATGCTGGAAACATCTGCAGCAGCCTCTCAATTCCAGGGAATAATGACAGCCATCGTGTCTTGCTGTGGGAGAGGAGGACTCTGTATTGGATGTCAACAAACTCACAGTACTCCTTCAAATTCTCAGTGCGCACTGTGTAAATGTGGAAATACTGGTAGATTTTGAACATGATATTCTCTATTTCCACATTAAGTGTGTCTGCACCATGATGAACACAATAGTTCAAAATGTGTGCTGGGCAACCCACACCCACCAGAGTTTTGTTCTGCAGCAACCTCTTCAGATTTGCAAACACATTCTTCCCTCCTTCATCACGCACGATTCCTCCAAAATTTGCATTGCAATTGTCACCAGTAAATGCAATGCATTTTTCTGACAAATTGTTTTTCTTTAATGTATCAATCAAGTACTGTGCAATTGTGTCTGCTCATTGGGTGTGTCTTTCACCTCAATCAATTTTGATTGTACACCACCTTTCTTCCAATCAAAGAACTGGATTATTATTGGGAATATTTTTGTTGCCCCGTGGTTACTCCCATCTGTAGAAATGCCACAGTACTCAATTTCGTTGAGCGACTCCAGTGCGAGTGTGGCGCTATAACGTTGTTGACAATGGCTTCTGTTTTGGTGCGTGCACTTGAGAATTTTTTTGCAGTCTCTGAATCTGGGAATGCCTTTTTCATTAAATTGCTAGTGCAATCCATGGACCTGTAACTGCTGTGGTGATTGACTGTGTGAAATGCTAGAGCGCCCTCGCTTGCATTCACCATATCTTCATTTTTTCCAGGTCACACAAAGTAATGTCGTGAGTTTTGAACTCGAGCTCTCACCCTGCACAGCTATTTTGTGTTTTGTTGTGGCGATATGAGCTTTCAGATCACTGGACCCCTTATTCGCCACAGACGTAAGTCCCAGCTTTGCACACTGTGCATTCTGCCTCCCACTTGTCACGCCCCGGGCGAAAACAGGGGTATTTTTTTGCAATTCATCTGTGAAACTGCATTTGCGTTTCAGCATTTTCTGTGTCTTCGCAGTGCGCCTACCTGCCTGTCAGCCTGCGAGTGTGTGTGTGTGGAGCGTGGCGCGCTTGTTTGTGAATGAATGAATACACGTTCCGGAGTTCGACTCGAACTCCGCCTCTCAGAGCGTGTTTCCAACGGAATCAAAAACCCGGACATTTGAAGGATTTTATCAACTCCGGCCGGACAGCCCGGACAGCCTCTGAAAAGAGGACATGTCCGGGCAAAAGAGGACGTATGGTCACCCTCAAACGTCATTATTCTGCTCTGAAATAGGTCCTATTTCAGAGCAGAATAATGACGTTTGTGTCACTTGTTGACGACGTGTAGGTCGGAGGAATGGGATGAATGCGACATGGCCGTTCAGACTGAATTCGCATGTCAAAAGATCGGATATGTATCGGATTTAGGACCACATATCCAAGTGGCCTGGGTCGCATTTGAAAAAATCGGATCTGTGTCGTTCAGACTGTCATTAGAAGATCAGACACAGGTCGCATAGAGGCGAAAAAAATCTGATTTGGGTAGTTTCAGGCTGCAGTGTGAACGTAGCCTTACAGCCTTGAGTACGAGGTTGACCACTAGGGGACCCGGGATGAAATGTCGCACCTGGGCCCGTGACTACTTTGTTACGCTACTGCAGCTAATAAATATTCAAGTAGCTGAAAGCCCTTTTGTTTACCCTTCATGTTTTTGTATTATTTTTGTGTTATTTGTACCCATTTGTATCAAGAGCTTCTGAACTAAACACAATAATAGATCTATGAACCGATCACCTGTACAGAGCCAACAGGGTAATCTGGATAACAAGTAAGTCCAACTCTGTGTAGTGTTATTATACAGGCAACTTTATGGTAAATAGTCACATCTTTATACAGCTCTGGAAAAAAATAAGAGACCACTGCAAAATTATCAGTTTTTCTGATTTTACTACTTATAGGTATGTGTTGGGACAAAAGGAACATTTTTGTTTGAGTCTATAAACTACTGACAACATTTCCCCCAAATTCCAAATAAAAATAGAAACTGTTTTATTTGCAAAAAATGACATGGTTTTCAGACCTCAAACAATGCAAAGAAACAAGATCAAATTCATAAAAAAACATAATACTAATGTTTACACTTAAGAAGAGTTCAGAAATCAATATTTGCTGCAATAACCCTTATTTTTAATCACAGCTTTCATGCATCTTGGCATGCTCTCCACAAGTCTTTCACATTGTTCTTGGGTGACTTTATTCCACTCCTGGTGCAAGAATTGAAGTAGCTCACCTTTGTGTTTGTGTTGGAATTCAACAGACGCTGGAATGGAATGGCTGTAATACATGTAGAGATGCTGATTTCAGAAAAAATGCAGTGGTTTCTTATTTTTTTCCAGAGCTGTATAGCGCTTTTCCACCTTCAAGGCACCCAAAGCGCTTTACAGCAAGGAACCACTCACCCATTCACACACCAGTGTGTTAAGTGTCTTGCCCAAGGACACAACAGTAGTATTCATCTGTGGGAGCTGGAATCATACCAGTGTATCTGACCGCTCAACCAATGATGTTTTTTTTTTGTTGTTGTTTTTTTGTTGTTGTTGTTTTTTTGTTAATGTCATGAGCGGGATTCGAACCGCCAAACTTAGGATGGTGTTGTCAACCTTGCCAACCTTTGGATGAGTGGACAAACACTCTACCAAGTGAGCTACTTCTGCCCTCTTTATAGTTTTAGTTTTTGGAAAGCTGTGGAAATGGCAAAATATTGCGTTATACTTCTAGGACATTAAAATGCCCTTATTATACTGTTTTCTGATCTGATCTGATCTGTTTTCAGTTTTTGTGTGCAAGGTGTCACCACGGTAACCTATTGAGCCAACATGTAGAGCACCTCCAGTGTGATGTTAATGCAAAATATCAATATTAAGATCCGTGATAATACTAATGCTAACGACCATGCATTATTTATGTAGAAACGCATGGGTAGTTCCAGTAATAGTTAATCACTGTTCTGCGTACATGATTATGCTGCAAGCGTCACCATAGCAACAGGTAAACAAATGAACTGTTATTAGGACGGACTATCTTCCTTCGTGGAGATGTGCCGAGAATGTTCCACAGTATAGCCATAAACTAAAGAATATCCATGGAGACTTGGAAGCAAAATTAGTTTAGATTTGTGGAGAGGCAACCCCACTCAGAGTGAGAGTTAATGTTTTTAAGATATTTTGAGCAATAAATAACAGCTGTAGTGGAATAAAAACAAGTTTAATACCATACTGTGGGCAATTTAAACCAAAGCGTTGACATCTCCATGGAGACAAACCCTCTCCAGAAAGGTTACACAGTGCACCTTTAAATTATTTTCAGTTTGTGGGACTATGATATAAGCAGATTCAGTTTGTGTCACAGTGGGCAGATGGTCACATTGACAACACTCTTTAATCTACACCTACAGGAATTGCCTCTTGCTCTCTGACAGCTCAAATGAGAAAGTCACTCTTTATCCTGACATGAGGCTGTGAGATGTGAGCCTGTTACCCATGGTCTGAGTAGGTGACCCTGTCTGACCAAGTGTTTTCTTGACATTTTAATTTGACCCTCCATACCTCTTGTGGTAGAGCTCTTTAACAGCGCTGCTTTGGCTTGACCATGCACTGTAGGAAATATATAGCCTATATATGCTTTATGTGCAGCTGCCTGTCTCCATGGAAATATAATTGCTTTGTCTAGAATGTTCCAAAGTATAGATTAAACCTATCACGAGGGAGACAAGCAGGTTACAGCACTACGCTACGTTATAGTTCAGATCTGTGGAGAGCCGTGCCCATTCACAGAAGAAATTATTGTATTTTTGAGCAATAGAAACACATGTAATGAATAAATGCTGGATGGATATGTTTAATGTTATACTATGGAACATTCCAGGAAAAGCAAGCAGCAATCAGAAAATTTGGGAAGTGCACCTTTAAAGTGGCTGTAGTAGAATTTTTATTTTTATTTTTATTTTTTTCCTCCATGTATTTGAGCAAAATGCGTCTTGCCTCAGAACAGATACTGATATACAGGGCTCTCAAGTTTTGAGGGGGGGGGGGGTGCGAGTGAACAATTTTTCCCGAGGAGCGGGGGGGGCCTTGAATTGCGTGAGAAATGCTGTGTGAGCGTGTGAACGCGTCGAATTGTCTCTCTCAATGCGTGAGACTTGAGAGCCCTGCTGTAAATGTTTGTCTAAAGAGCAAACTTAAACTACAAAGCAACTAATGAGAGTTATATAAATGAAGTTATTACTTGATGGTTCTCAGTTTGTTTTATCATCACCGCAGTGTGCGCTTAGCAACTGAAACTACACTCTACAGTCTGCCCAACAACAGAACAATCTATTTTCTGATTTTTTTCCGGGGAGCGGGACGGGGAGGAGGGGGAGAGTTTTTTTTCGCTGAAAACGCACGGTGCCTGCATAAACTGAGCCACACAGACCGATTTTCTGGGCACAAAAAAAAAAATCAGCGTGAGAAATGCCATGTGTGAGCGTGTGAACACGTCGAATTGCGTGTGTCACACTCTCAATGCGTGAGACTTGAGAGCCCTGCTGATATATTATATGATATACGAACATTCGATTTACGAACATTCTGAGTTATGAACAGGGTCGAAAATAAAAACAAAAAAAAGTTTAATGTTTGAGTTTTTGTATTTAGCGCCTATTCCGACTTCCGGGTACAGTACGTAGTGCGTATTTCCGCCGCTGACACACAGGCAGGGGCTGCGCAGCATCCCCCAAGCGTCACGCCCACTCAGTAGAAGTGTTCAGAACTTCAACTGAGTGGGCGTAATACGGTGTTACTACGGTGCGGTGTTATGAACTTTGTTGTTTTTCTTGCATGCGTACAGTAATCCAATATGCAGGGTTCTCAAGTCTCACGCATTGAGAGTGTGACACACGCAATCCGACGTGTTCACACGCTTGCACGCCACACATGGCATTTCTCACGCTGATATATATATATATTTTTTTGTGCCCAGAAAATCGGTCTGTGTGGCTCAGTTTATGCAGGCACCGCGCGTTTTCGGCGAAAAAAAAACTCCCCCTCTCCTCGCCCCGCTCCCTCCTCCCCGCACCGCTCAGTGAGTGTCGAAGCACGCACTGCACTGTCAGTAGGGTGACCACCGGCATGAAACAGGAAAGGAGGACACTTGTGTCCAAAAAGGAGGACAAAGGCCCTAAAGTGAGGACACCTTGTTTTGTTTTGTTTTTCCCTTGGGGGGGGGGCTGTTGTAATGCTGGATATTACAACATGGATATAGCCATGTCCAACGTTTACTGTAAATCAGGGATGAAAGAGCTTTTAGCGGATCTCCGCTTTTTATTCAGCCGCGGGGTCATTTTTTTATATCTGCAAAGTGCGAGCCGCGCGGTGGGGGGGGGGGGGCTTTTCGGATGTCGCGCACAGGGATCCAAAGACCGTTAGTGTGTTTGCTCAGACACATTAAAAATTAGGGGGAACATTGGCCATGTCCCAATTCCAAGTATTACTAGTCGCAATAGAATCATATTTTTGTCTGTAGGGAACAAGGAGCAGGCCACCCGGCTCATTGAGCTGAGGCGGGACTTGTTCCATTTCGCAGACGCCCATGTGATCCCCGGACTGCACTCAGGGCTCAGCGAGAAATTGTTCACCCCCCCCCCGCTCTTGGGAAATTACAGTCTCACGCATGACCCCACTCAAAACTTGAGAGCCCTGAATATGGTTGGTGAAAAGCGAAAAGCTTCTAGTGAAGCTTCTGTGAAAAAGCGGCAAGCCATCTCATTTGAAAAGAAGGTGGTGATAATAAAGAAACTTGATGCTGGTGAGAAGATGGTGAATGTGGCACACGCGTACAACGTGAACCGTTCGACAATTGGTACGATATATAAACAAAAGGACCGCATTATGGAGCATGTGAAAAGTGCAGCGGGTATGCAATCCACCATCATAAGCAAGAAGAGAGGGAAACTCATGGAAGAGATGGAGAAACTTCTTGGTATTTGGCTTTCCCCAAGAGCTCAAGGAAAATAGGAGGTAAATAGGCTACACACACACACAGTGCACACACATACATTCACACACGCACGCGCGCTCTCGCTGGCTGGCTCACTCGCGCTCTCTCTCTCTCTCTCTCTCTCTCTCTCTCTCTCTCTCTCTCAGCTGACTGCGTTTGCCTCTGTGTCCCTCTCTTCTTTTTATCTCATCAGTTTTCCATATTTTTAAAAAGCATATTAGTATTATTTAGTGTTATTTATTAGTGTTATTGTGTTATTAGTGATATTAGTGTTATTTAAATGCAGTACAAATCCATATAGATAACTTATACAAGCCTTAAACATGTAATAACAACTTACGAACAAATTCAACTAACGAACGGGTGTCCGGAACGTAACTCCTTCGTAGGTTGAGGAGCGTCTGTATTCATATTATATGAATATTTCTATCAGTGTCTAACCACAAGAACTCTCTGTATGGCAACAAAAATCTGCATTTTAACATTAACATTAATTTTACCTGACCCTATGTGTATTAAATAACATTGGTCTTTAGAATGCTGTGACGTCACCTGAAACCCGCCAATAATACATTATTAAAAAATAAAAGACATAAAGGCTAGTGTATTGAACTGATGATTTTATGTCGCCGTGTAAAGAGCTGAACCATTTGGGAAAAATATCTTATTATAATTTTCACAGCAAGCATTGGAATTAGATTTTATTATTTGTTTTAATAAAATGATTCTTTTATTATTGCTATTTTGTTCTTTGTGGAAGAAATTCAATGAAGGTTACCCAAACATGCACGAAACATCCAGCAGCGAACTTAGCGATCGCGTATTGTGTCTGCCGACTTATATCACTGCGCTTACGAATTTGAAGTTATCAAAGCTTAACAGGTTATATTTTTCTAAAACATTGCAGTGATGAAATGATTGCGGCTTCTTATCAAATACTTTTATGGCTTTTTTGTAAAGCTGTTCAATTGGTTTTAACGCAGTGGGCCCAGCAAATGACCAAGTTGTGAAGCAGTATTCTATGTGAAAGTATCATACAATGGAGGTATGATTTTGCTGCCTCTGTTGTAATGAAAGGGCGTATTTATTTAAAGCCCCAGTGTGTAGGATTCGTGGTGCATAGGTGGATGGTGCTATTGCACTTTCTGTTTTAGCTACGGCAGACCTCGAGGGTCACCCGGGCACGCCGTAACGCGAACAGCTCTCGTACTCGCGCACGAGCCGCGCGCCGCTACTGTATAAATAAAACGCGGTCCCGGTTATTTTATTTATTTTCTTTTCTCATGAAAACACACATTCCCGATCATGTACCATGACACTCTACACATCAAATGAAACCTTACAGTCTCCTCTTTTTGACTATGCAATTCATTTCCCTGCACAACAACAGCACATGGGGCTTTTATACGGAGAAGCACAAAACGAGGTTAGCTTACCTTAGAATGCTTTCCACAGGTCAAACTCTGTATTTCACCATAAACTTGCTCTCAATTTGTCCGTAACAATCCAGCGAATAAAATCCAGTAAAACAATTTAGTCCAAAACACGTGTTAGATCCATTACGACGTCTGATCCGGCAGCATGCTTGTGTTGTTTACCCAAAACCACGAGCCTTGCCGAAGGCGGAGCCCAAATGTTCTTCTGTGGCTCTCGTATTCAAAATGGCTGCCTCTGCATGGGGAAGATCCCCCTTTTATGTGACTATATCTAAGTCCAAAAGAATACTTTGATTTCATGATGGAAGTGAAAAGGCTTGGAAAACAATGTATGTTTGAATGGGTGTCTTCAATTTCAGTAATGAACGGATAAAAATCTTACACACTGTCCCTTTAAAGTTTTGTAAGTTGAATTTTACCGTGTTGGTTACCTTTTTTATTTGTTTTTTGAATGTGAGATTGGAGTCTATCACGACTCCAAGATATTTGAATTGTGTTACATTTGATCCATTGGTGTTTGTCCTGAATTTGAGGTTTAAGTGCTCGGTTCTTCTTTAATTATAATGGCCAATAGACCCTTTTTCTGTTAGTAAACAAAGGCGTGGTTGCGCGCGCAGCTGGCAACAGAAGCATGGCAGAACTCCGCAACTCGTCAGTGTATGCAAAGGGACTTTCGTCAAAAGATCGCGAATGTTACCTCAACAAGTTGACTTTGGCAAATGGTGTCCGACTGCCAGATCCTAATGTGATCAGTGAGTGGCTGGATGATGTTAGCAAGTGGCCTAATATACAGAGGCCAGATATTTATACTTATTTAATAGAGAAACCCAGTGTGTACACGAGGGAGAAATTGCGAGCCTATAAGTCACTGGACGCCTACGAATATGTTGTCTGTGGTCATGTACAGGACGTGAAATACCATGACATAGATTCAGAGTTTTGTGTGCTAAAATTCAAAGTTCTTCCTAGTCAAAGGCAAGGACACAGGACATAGTTATGTAGGAAATGTCTGAGTTGAGCCGTTATGCTATGTTACTATTGTTGGCATAGAGGATACTTTAATTCCATTCGTTACTCGTTTGATACCAGTGTTTACCTTAGTTGTCCTAAAACCAGTATCCTATGCCTTCCCAGATTCGTTATGGTGATGAACAGACGACCGAAAGCTTAGAATATAAAGATGATACTTTTATTAGCCCTGACAGAGGAGTCTAATTAGAAGCGCCCGATTCCTATCTGTCCCTAGGTGGTACAGACAAAGAATAGTGCATTTCCCTACAATTCTAACATTTATAATATGTGTTTTAGAACAAAGAGGAGAGGTGTGGCTTGACTGGTCTTCCCCCTTCTGGAGGCAAGCTGAAGAGGAATGTAGATGTAGATTCCTTATCAGTCTCTTCTCATGCCCTCTCATGACCTTTTCTCTCCAGACCCCCCTATAACTCAAGGCAGAGTGGTTGCACAAACAGAAAACACAATACATCTTCGAACTCCTCCATCGTAGTCATTTTTATTTTCTACAATTCCCCCTTCTGTCGGTCACCTAAAATGGCCGACATAAAATCTCTAAACTAAATGTAAAAATATAAGTCAGAAAAAATATAAAACCTTAAAAAGTAAACCATATATATGTAAATATAAAAATCCAAACATAATATTGCTAAATAGGCATGTCCTCTCATTAGTTACAGATACAAAACTAAAATCATAAAAGAGTAACCTTTCACCCTTGGTCTCCCCCTTCTGACGCTCTACTCACTCAAAACCACATGCTCTTCAAAGTCTGTGACATTTAGGATTTCCCTCTCCCTCCGGGGAGACACCCAGGTCACCGTTTCAGACTCTTCCATGGTAGTGGTCTTGAGGGCCATGTATGCACCCCCGGGTGGAGAGATCATTCCATTTATCATTTTTCCCACCATACCCTGCAAACAAGGCAAAACACAGACACAGAGCAGGCAGCATACCAGTGCAATGGTCAGAAGGGGTGTGACTATTTTGAGAAGAACCTGCCACCAGGCGCCAGAGGTGAACCAAGTGCCAATATTGAAATTGCCCCAGTCCGGGTCGTGAGCTTCTTTAAGCATCCCTGTTAGTATTGCGACTTGGTCATGGATATCAGTCCAATTGTGAGAACTGTCAGGTATGTACGTACAACAGTGATCTATTCCCATCTTGGCGCAGAGCCCCCCGTCTGCAGCAAACAAATAATCAAGCGCCAGTTGATGCGTAGTCAGCATAGCCCTCATTGCTTTTCTTTCAGGGTCTTCTTTTAATTGCGTGGTAATCTGATCTAACACAGAGGTTATATTTTCTAGTGTCCACCATACCTCATTCATTCTATGTCCCAAATATGCCGACCCGTACCACGGAAATAAAGTCATAGTAATTCCTCGTAAGTCACTTATGAGTGGGGTGCGTGTCTGCCCAAAAACCTGCGACCGAGTGGGGGGTTCCCAGGACCGAATGTGTCGGTAACCTCGGGGATGGGGATAAGTGAAATTAACTATGTAGGCAGCTGGGGCCAAATTAGCCAAATAACACGTTCCACACCAACCTTCAGGTAAATACAGGTAGACTTTCTTACCACAAACCCACACATATCTTAAGGGAGCCGGACATCCTCTTTTCCCTGGCAGAGACCAGAGTGTGGTAGTCCGGCTAGGCAGAGTTCCCGTATAGTTCATGTATTTTAAAAAGGCTGTGACGTTCATGTGATACCAATTAGATCCCATATATTTATGAGTGTTACTGCCCCATGGATAAGCCGAATAGGTCTGATTTGGTTTGGTTGGATTTTCTAATTCAGATATAACCATTTTTATTTTCACTCTCGAATGTCCCAGGAATGTAGTCCTATTCGAACATTCCTGAAAAAAAACCCAATTCTCCTTCCTGTGACTGTCGTCCTACTGCAATTCCTTCCAGATTAGTTCTGTTAGTTTTCAAGTGGAAAGTGGACGGGTCCCGCCAATTTGATCTATTCCTAAAATATGGATCTGGACACCAAGAATCCTCGTGCCCTTGATAACTCATTAGTGCACACACCGTTCTATTTATAGAGGCGGGTCTAACCCCCCATAGTGGTGTATGATCGTGCGCATGTGGTATGAGAGAACATATATAACACCTAGTGGTAATATTCATTTGAGTTTTAGTGAAATTCATCAATCTCCACCACATATTATCCGTAGGCAACTGGCTAGTGTAGGTGCTGCGCTTTGCTCGGTGATTACAGTCGGTGGGAATCGCGTATACAATGGGGTCCACCGGAGGAACTGGCGTGGCAGGAACTTGAGTGAGTGAGAGGACTAAATACCATGCCTTGAAAAGTAAAATAATTAAAAATATAAACAAACATGCATGTATTGCCCAGATAAGCCAGGCGTTATGCACCGATGTAATTGTGCGTGTATGTATCATAGTTACTCTCCTCCCCCTTCCGTCCGGCCCGATCCCGGGACGGACGTCACGCTCTGGAGGAGTCATGGCGCAGGTGCTAGGTGACGTAGGTGATACCACTGGTTTCCGCGACCTTGGAGTTGAACAGCACGATCCGTGCGAGCATACACGTTGAACGGTCCCGTCCAACGGGGATCAGACCACTTCCTGGAATGAACTTTGAGAAGAACTCTATCGGGAGGTCAGGAAATTCAGCAGTGGCTTTGTCAGGAATCACCTCTCTGTTGGATTTAACCTGCGCAGACAAACTGGAAACAAGGCGTGAGAGTGAGGACCAGTAGGGTTTATACTGGAGAGGGCCACTGGAGACGACGGGGCCAGATGGTGATCCAGGACCCGGCATCCGTCGTCCATATAGCAGCTCAAACGGAGAGAAACCTGTAGAGCGAGAAACAGATGCACGTGCTTGTAGCAGAGCAGCAGGAAGAGCATCCAACCAAGAGAGATTGGATGAGGCACACATTTTAGCCAAAATAGACTTCAGTGTTCGGTTCATGCGTTCCACTTGGCCCTGAGATGAAGGATGATAAACACATCCATAGGAATGTTTAAGACCCATCATGGATTCTACTTGTTTTAAATGTTTCGCAGTGAAATGAGTACCCTGGTCCGTGTGAAGAATCCTAGGAAAACCATGATTTGGTATCCACGTGAATGTCAATGCTTTAATGACCATGTCCGCAGTTTCACTAGCACACGGGAAAGCTTCAGGCCAGCCAGAAAATGTGTCCACTAGAACCAATAGATAACGTTTACCGCGAACAGGGGTAATCATGTCTGTGTAGTCTATTTGGAGCACTTCACCTGGGTATGTGCCTTTAAGTTGTGGTGCGTGTGGTGCATTCAGAGCAGGGCGCACATTGAATTTAGTGCATGTGTCACAGGATGAAACATGCTGAGTAACGAGCGATTTCAGAAATGGGTGCCACCACAGGGAAGAAATAGATTTGAGCATTTTATCTTTACTCACGTGGGTGAGGCCATGGGCCTCACCTAAAACTGATGGAAAAAGTGGGGTAGGTAGACAGCAGAGACCATTAGGACCCCTGTAGAGACCATCTGAGTAGCGGTCAGCGCCGTTATCTAACCACGCCTGCCGCTCCTCAGGAGAGGCCATCTTTTGAGATTCCAAAATGAACTTGTCAGTGAGTGGGGGCAACAAGTCTACTAAAGTATTGGAGGTCACCAACATAGCAGAGGTGGCAAAAATGGGATAATCTGCAGCCACCTTAGCTGCTTGATCAGCCGCTCGATTACCTCCTGGAACCAAAGTGTTACCTTTCATGTGTCCAGGGCACTTTACAATGGCCAGTGCACTGTGTGGGAGTGATAGGGCATCTGACAGCCTCTCTATCACATCTTTGTGGGCAATTGGAGTTCCTTTGGCAGTGAGAAAATTGCCTCTGCGCCACATCGCCATGTCAGTATGACATGCGTTGACGGCGTAGGCGGAGTCAGAATAAATAGTCACTGATCGATTCAGAGAATATTCTAGTGCTGCGCAAAGAGCCAGTAACTCGCAGCGTTGAGCGGAGGGATGGTCTGTGACAGTACCTGAGGCCACCGTGACGAAGGTGAGGGGGTCGACCGTATCACACTGGACTACCGCCCATCCCCCCTTCAGTGAGCCTTCAGGCGTACGCCAACAACAACCGTCTGTAAAAAGAACCATACCCCAGCTCAGTGGCGTCTCCAGCAAGCCAGGACGAGCCTGATTGGCTGCGGCCACAACAGGGATACAGCAGTGTGGAGAGCCAGATGTGGGAACACTGTCTGCCATGTTGACTTCTCCTGAAACAATAGATACGTTAGGTTGCTGTAAAATGTTCAAAAGACGTGTTTGGCGGAGTGAGGACATGGTAAACTCCTGGGATTTGACCAGTGCGAGAACTGAATGAGATGTATTAACAGTGAGTGGGTGTCCTAGTACTATATGAGCTGTCTTTTGGATTGCCTGGGCCACAGCAGTCGCATGAACCACACATTGAGGGTGCTTTGCATCCGCAAGAGGGATGGTAGCGCTGAGATATGTCAGGACTTTCCGGCCGCGTGCTCCTTTCTGAAATAAAACAGCATTCATGGTCAGTTGTGAATTAGAAACATCCAAGTAAAAAGGTTGGTCATAGTCAGGTGTGGCCAAAGCAGCCGCGGAGGCCAGGGAGCTTTTGCAGGATGCAAAGGCGGCTTCTGCCTCCTCCGTCCATTCCAAACGAGCGGAGGAATTCCTCACTCCTTGAGCCTTCACCAATGCTCTCAGAGGGAGCGTCAAATCTGTGTAGCCGGGCACGTATGCTCGGCTGTACCCCACACAGCCCTAGGAAGGACAACATGTCCTTTACCGTTACTGGGCGTGGGGCCTTCAAAATGGATTGTCGGTGTTCCCCAGACACCTGAATGTTGCCTCCGTCAATGAGGCGTCCTAAAAACGTGACCACTGGTCTACAACACTGCAGTTTCTTTCTAGACACTTTCAAACCTGCCTCATGCAGTTTTCTTAACACTTGTTCTGTCCCTCTCAAACACGTGTCAGCAGATGGCGCTCCTAGAAGAATATCATCAACGTATTGAGAAAGCACGACCTCTGGCGGCAGCTCTAAAGAAGACAGAATAGTTTTCAAAATCTGATTGAAAATGCCTGGTGAATTTTGATGCCCTTGTGGCATTCTTGTGTACTGCATCCTGTGTCCTCGGTACGTGAACGCGAAATAGTGTCTACACTCTTTTGCCAGAGGCACGCAATAGAAAGCATTAGCCAAATCAATCACTGTGAACCATTTTAAATTTGGAGAGAGTGTAGACAGCATGCGATGTGGGTCCGGAACAGATTGCAATGGTGTGTCGGTGACGTCATTCACCTCTCTCAAATCGTGTGCCATACGGTAATTTACTCCGTCGGCCTTTTTGACAGGTAGGAGAGGAGTGTTCCAATCACTCCTACATCTTTCAATTACACCGGCCTCCCAGAGACCATTCAGTGTCTCCAGCAGTCCCTCATTCTGTTCTCGAGTGAGTGGATATTGACGTTTAAAAACGTGTGAGCCTGGTTTCATGTCAATGGAAATGGGTGGGATGTTGCAGAGTCCTACATCATGAGGATGAGCAGACCAAAGCTCCTCCGGAAGAGAGTCTAACATAGTCTCCGCATCTTCATGATCAGAATGTTCACGTCCGTGGTGGCGCTGGATTTCTTCCCGCGCCAAAGTGCTTGAGTCAGTCGCGTATATTTTAATACGCCAAATGTCAGAAGAGGATGACCAGTCAACGTCTGGTGTGTCTGTGTGTGTCCAGTCAGTCATTTGTTGTGCCTTCCGCACCATTGGTCCAAGCTGTCTGGCCTCGTGTGCGACATTTAAGCCCAGTGAAATGTGGGGAACAGAGTCGTCTCCTTTGAATAATAAGAGTAAATTTTGAGGCAGTATGCAATCTGCTGCCACCCCTATTTTAGAAAAATACAAAAATCGAGAACTCAACTGTGCTTCTGTGCCCTCAAATGTTTCAAAATTTTCTCTATACATTTCATCATGGTCCCTATCATAAAATAGGGTGCTATGAAGTGGGTCAGATAGAGCTGCAAATGCAAATTTAGATTGTAAAAATGGTGTCCAATTAGCATAAATTGATGCTATATTTATACCCCCTCCTGTGGGCTCCTGATCCAGGAGCTCACACCAATAAATGATAGCAGTCTGTGGCCTATCAGTCAGGTCAATCTGTGGGAGGAGCCATTTGCACGTAGGAGAAGGAACCTGGAGACACACGTGGGAGGCACCCGATGGAAATGTAACAGTGACCCCTTCTGGTGAACACAAAATGGAAGCGCCTGTTTTCATAAGCAGATCCCGTCCCAGGAGCGACACGGGTGTCTGCGGAGAATACACAAATGAGTGATACAGGCGTTGACCAGCAATAGAAACAGGTAATAAATCAGTAAGGGGCAGGGACAATATCTTCCCAGCCAAGCCAACCAAGGAAACAGTTTGTGTAGACAGTGGAAAATGGTCAGTGACAGAAGAACGCGAAGCTCCCGTGTCCACCAACATAGCCAGCTGTCTGTCACTCACCGTCACCAACAGCCGCGGATCAGCCCCTGAATGTAGAGCGGCGGCCATGCCTGCTGGGCACCCCTATTCACATTGTTCACCCCATCCATCCCAGCGGTGACCTTCGTCACACGACAGGGAGGGATAGTTACCCTGGGACTGAGGAGCAAATCTCCAGGGAGCCCGGCCGCGCCCACGACCTCGGGCATTAAACGGAGTGCCTCTCCCTGTGGGTGTCCAGAACCCTGTTGAGTGTGCTCAGCATGTGGGCAAGCTTTGGCCCAGTGTTCAGTAGAGCCACAGATATAGCACCCGCTGTAAGACGGGTTCAGATAGCGGCCACTCTGGGCCTGTGCCATGGAGGCGCGGCCTCTCCCTCGTCCACGAAGGGACGCGCTGGCACCTCTAAACACAGATTGAGCTTGTGGGGGTTCTCTTGGGGCAAATGCAGCCTGAAAATGTTGACCCAACGGTTTAGAAGCTTTACGTTTATCCTGTAAATCTGCCAATTGTAATTTTGCGAGAGCTGCAGCTGCTATTTCCGCTTTAGACTTTTCTGAGACTTGGGCATCGCGGTAGCGAGACAGCCTGAACACTATGTGTGGTGAAAAAGCCTGTTCTGTGCGTGTCATGTACTCAGGATCATCATTTAGCAGGTCTTTAACGGGGCCAGGTAAGGCCTCCTTCAAATTGGTTCGGAACATTGCCTGCGACTGTATCTCTCTAGTGGGGTGGGCGCCTGTGCGATCCACCCATAATTGCACACATTTCTCTAAAAACTGTGATGGATCCTGGTCTACTGTGTATGTAGGAAAAGTAGGAAAAGTAAGACACGTCTCCGGAAAGAGGCGTCTCACAACATCAAAGATGAGCCCGTAACAGTGGGCCAGTGGTGTTTCATGTGGAAAACCAAATGCGCCAGATGCGCGCTCGATCTGTTCACATGTGGCGGGGGTACACGCCTTAGTGCATATAGCACGGAAATCACCGAGACAGAGTGGGGTTCCCGCGGACAGAGACAGAATTTTTCGGAGCCATGTTCTACCTCCTTGAGCCAATGGTGGTAATTGTTCTGCCAGAATAGTGATGTCTGTAAATTGATAAGGTTTATACACCTGCACTTGTCCAGGACCCGGTTGAATTAACGGAAAATTGCCTACGCACCCTTGGAACTCCGAGTCATACATGTGTGTGGGTTTGTCTTTATTTTCCTTCAATAACTTTTTCATTCTAGCGTGAGCTGCCGCCTCCTTCTCTCTTTCCTCCTTTTGTTCCTCATCTGAATCTCTCATTTTATCAGAATCTTTCTCGTACTCCTCAAGTTTTGCCTTCAACCATTCTTTCTGTCTGTCTCTCCTATCTGATTGTCTCAGCCTGTCCAGACAATTTGACCGCTCCGCTAACTCCTCCTTCTGCTTGCTCCACACACTGGATAGAGGTGGGGTGAGCACCGGGGTATGAGACGACACGACGGGGGTCTTCCTTACTAATCCAAGGGGGGTGTGGGTGACCGCGCTCGACGCTAAGCCCTGATCAATGTCGTCCCAAGGAGCTTCGTTAGACTTTTCCTCTACGTCACTGTCGTTCTGTGACGGTGGGGACGACTTCTGTTCTTTACTATCCTCATGTGTCTTAGTGTACTCCAGGTGTCCACTAAAGTCCAGGATAGGGGCCATTATTACACTCGGTGAAGTCACATATGGTGGTGGGGACACAGGGGCTGAGGGAGTCAATGAGGGGTAGATTCCACTTGAAAGTACCTCCTCCTCCTTCTCCGCCCGGGCGCGTGAGGCCATAATCATCATATGATACATTGCCAGATATTTCTGCCTTTTCTTTAATTCTTTTCTGAATGAACGGCAAGTTAGGAAGCTGGATTGAGAGGTGTTAGACTCTAACAGTCTCACACACCTCTCTTCACATTCTCCCATAGCCTCACAAATGGATGCGCATTGCGACCACGATAATTGTTTACCCTGCATAGGGGCTAACCATTTGGTATACTGTTGAATGTTTATCACAGCTTTGTTTAGTCGACTTTTGAATTTATTATGATCTTTTTTGTCAATTATTTTCAACAAATCTTCTTCCAATTGGATCAATAGATTCTCTGAGCTCATTTTAGGAAAATCATCCTTTGCCACATTAAATTTTGGGATGATTCCCTTACATTTGTCTGTCATTTTTGATGACGTATAAGGTGAATGGGGACTCTAGGGACTTTTAACCCAGGGACTCCAACCCTTCTATTTCTCGGCCGTTATTTTTTCGACTTTTATAGACGTACCGGTCTCTTCAGAATTCTTTTTCGACTTTTATAGACGTACCGGTCTCTCTTTTTCGACTTTTATAGACGTACCGGTCTCTCTTTTTCGACTTTTATAGACGTACCGGTCTCTCTTTTTCGACTTTTATAGACGTACCGGTCTCTTGTGAGAATTCTCTTTTTCGACTTTTATAGACGTACCGGTCTCTTGTGAGAATTCTCTTTTCGACTTTTATAGACGTACCGGTCTCTTCGGGGAATTCTGACCTCCCGGAAAAATTCTCTCTTCTCTCTTCACACTGGATTTTTTGTTCCGGTCCCAGACCGATCCTATCTAATATTATGCTCTAACGCTCGTGCACACTAATAACAACAGCCGTACAATAAGAGTAACAGACAGCCCAAATTTGATTATCCAATAGGAGAATTTATATTAAAAAAGGTTTCTCCTTACCTTTTTTAGTAGTTAGAGGGCCCTCGTAGGACTGTCTCAGACTCTCATTTTCCGTGAAGTTGGACTCCTCTTTTGTCCTAAACGATATAACAACGCGAGGTCGTCAAATCACCATCCCGGACGAGCCCCCAAATTGTTGGCATAGAGGATACTTTAATTCCATTCGTTACTCGTTTGATACCAGTGTTTACCTTAGTTGTCCTAAAACCAGTATCCTATGCCTTCCCAGATTCGTTATGGTGATGAACAGACGACCGAAAGCTTAGAATATAAAGATGATACTTTTATTAGCCCTGACAGAGGAGTCTAATTAGAAGCGCCCGATTCCTATCTGTCCCTAGGTGGTACAGACAAAGAATAGTGCATTTCCCTACAATTCTAACATTTATAATATGTGTTTTAGAACAAAGAGGAGAGGTGTGGCTTGACTGGTCTTCCCCCTTCTGGAGGCAAGCTGAAGAGGAATGTAGATGTAGATTCCTTATCAGTCTCTTCTCATGCCCTCTCATGACCTTTTCTCTCCAGACCCCCCTATAACTCAAGGCAGAGTGGTTGCACAAACAGAAAACACAATACATCTTCGAACTCCTCCATCGTAGTCATTTTTATTTTCTACACTATGTTATGTTACAGTTATTTCCTTACCCATTTAGTCATTAAATCATATCCCCAATGCTGATTATTATAGATGAATCATGTCTTTGTCTAATGGTAACAACATGTATGGAAAAGGGTGTTAACATCATTAACTAAAATATGGAACAGCCTGAGTGATGAACTAAAACACTGTTCAAACTTTAAGCAGTTTAAAAAATTATACAAATCTAGTATTCTGAGTCGTTATAGTGATGCAATGTTGTAATGGTTAGTATATTAAATTAGTATAAATGGCTTATCTGTGGACATTGTAAATATAAGTTATATAGTAAAACCGGATGTGACGAAGATGGTTCAGAGGAAACCGGACATTATTAATGTTTAAGTGACTGTAAGGGGCGGGATTCAAAAAGTTAACACTTCTTCCCATAACCCTTTGAGATATGTTTACTTCTGTAAAGAAATGATATTAATATGTCTACACGTACATGTACACGTGTAATGTATTATGTACTGTATATTGACTTTGTGACATACTCAATAAAAAAATCATCATTCATTCATGACAAATAAATGAGATACTGTACAGTTTATTACAAGTCATTACATTTTAAGCACTGTACAGCGGTGTAGGAAAATATAGATTTTTGCAGCTCCTCTTTTATCTTTAAATTTTCAGCTCGTAGTGCGTCACACTCCTGTCGCAGGTTGACATAGTCTGCCTGAAGTTGACTGTGTCTCAGGTTCAGATCATCATACACTGTCTTTGGAACTGGGAGATCCTCTTCACCTTTAAGATGGAAAAGTGAATAATTAGTACGTGGTCCAACCAGTGCAGTAAGTTTAAGTTGTAAGTGCATTCCAGGTAGTTATTCGATTTAAGCAAAGAAAGAACACTCTTGGAAGGGATGGGTTTTCAAGAATTTCATCTTACAATCAATAAGTTGATTGTAAGATGAAATATATTCATACCGGGACAATGATCCAGGCTGCATTCTTGTTCTTCTTCTTGGTTTAGAAGAAACAGAACTTGCTGAAGTGTTAGCTCTGTCTGCTCACTTCATTTTCCTATGGTACCTAACAAACAAAATATCGGAAATTAAATTAGCAAACATTAAAGTGCAACACAGGACAACATTTATATGCACAAGCAGATTCATACCTAACCATTAAATAACCATAAATAAATAAATGAACAGTACAGTACAGAAGAGTCAAGTCAGAGTGCTAAGATAGCACCAAGATGCTTAGATAGTATCAGTAATAAAAGCAGCAGATGTGTAGTGCTTATGCAAGAGAAAACAAACTAAAAGGGGAAAAAAATGAGAGGGGGATAACTTTAATTACTCTTAACCTGCCCATCTTTGAATGAGGATTCTGGCTTTGTTTTGTGTACAAAAATACAGAAGGCACGAAATCAGGACTACCTGCAAATGTACATGTTTATTTACTAGCCTAGCCTGCTAGCTGCTAACCAAGCCTAACACCAGCTTATCAAAATTCAGCTACATTTCATTATTAATTTACATCATACAGACACTCACTAATGTAAACCGCGCTTTCCAGCTAAATAGACAACCTTACCTGATATAAAGTGGGCGCTGTAGACGCGAGCATTTCTGATTATTGTTTTCATTCCAGTCAACGCGTTTGATCGCCTGTAGCCACAGACGGCGCCTGTTGCTTTGAAATGGTCGTGATCCTCTTGGAATCCGGTAAAACTTTAGTCCGCCGGTAGAATATCGGTTTTGGCAACCATACACACAACAACCAGACATTTTTCCTGGAATTGGAAGCTGGAATGTGCTCGAAAAGTTCGCGTCTCTATCTAAATGAATGGAGAATAACGCCACTTCTGTTGCCAACTGCGCGCGCAGCTTTTTTTGTCACCGCCCCCATAAAAGGGTCTATATTCTGACTCATTCTCTCTGTTTTCTCAAGACTCTATTAGACGATCAGATGGCTGAAAGTCGGTATGTCAGTGTTTGAATCAGTGCTGCAAGGACATGTACAAATGTATTTATATAAAATGTGTTGTTCTTTAGTATTATGTGAATGTGCATTTACAAGAAAGGCAAATAATAGTGCTGTCACACCAACATATAGTGATTATATTTTATTAAATATTTTCTATTAAAATAAACAATGGAAACAATGAAAAAATAATCAGGTAACCATGGAAAAACATTTAGCCTTAGCTCCAGTAGCAATTTAAATATTGTTACTTGAGTTAATTGTTCCAGTTAATTAATCAGCTAAAGAGTTAGGGTTAGGGTCTTCAATAGAGAGTTTGGCCTCACTGACAGAAGAACCTAAGCACTACCAGAGCAGACTCCAGGCCCTCCTTATCATCCTGCACAGTTTGAAGTTTGGCCTGGACCTGTTGGTGTTTCTCCTGCTCCTCGGCCAGGGCAGATACTAGGCAGGACACCTCAAGCTGACGCTTTCTCTCCACGACCAGAAGTTGGTCCTTGAGCTCTCTGACAGAGCTCTGTTCCTCTGACAGAGAAGATTCGAGAGTGGATACCTTTCCCTTCTCTTGTCCCAGAGCATGTCTCAGTAAAAACACTTCTGCCGTCAGCTCTTGTTTCTCTGTTTCGAGAAAGTCTGCTCTGCTCTGAGCTGAGGCATGTGCCTGTTCGCTGTGGTTCAGGAGGAACTGAAGTTCGGCCACCAGATGCACCAGGCCCTGCTTCTCCACCTGCTCCTTTTCCAGGTTCTGACTGAATGCGGCGATCTGGTTCAATAATTCTTTCTCCTGCTCATCCTTCTGGGTGATGGTATCCAGGAGATTCTGAACATTTCCCTCAGCCTTATGGTTGACTTGGCTGAGTTGTCCTCTGAGGAAGGAGTTGGTGGTGGTCCTGAGCTGGTCCTGGACCTCCGCCCTGGCTTTCTGCATTAGGTACCTATAAACAGTGGCCTTCTCCTTCTTGCGCCGTTGTGCCTGTTTCTGGAGATTCTCCACATACACACGACTCCGTTCACTCTGCTGCTGATGGAGAGATCTTTCTTTTGCTCTCTCCTCCTGCTCCTTCCTCAGCTCTGCTTTGAGTGTTTGGATCTGCTTCAGCAGATCTTCCGGCGAGACCTGGTCCTGCTGTTGTTCCTGGTCCTCAGGGCCCTGTGCCTCTTGGAGCAGGGCTCTCCTTTGCTTTGTTCGCTCTTTGCAATTCAGCAAAGGGGCCTCAGGGCTGTGCTCCGTGATCTCAGGTTTGCTGGCCATCTGAAAACAGTTTAACACTAATTGTGTGAAAAAGGTTTTAGATAAAGTTGCTAGCTTGCTTGTGTTATATAAGACTTGCTGGCTTGAACTCTGTAACGTCTAGACACGTTGTGACTGGACTTATAAACTCTGTCTTCTGAAGTCTCTTTGATCTTTGATATTTGATCTTTGATCCTTGATCCTTGAAGAGTGATGTCACAAAGGATGTGGACAAAGGATCTTATAAACATTCTGTTGCTATGGTTACATTGCATTTGTTTACATTCAAAATGTCTTACAGTAAAATGAGACAGTATTGATTACACTGTACTTTACCGTGAAATATTCAAAAGGTAAATTCACAAATGTTGAACCCGAATATTTCTATCAGTGTCTAGCCACAAGAACTCTCTGTATGGCAACAAAAATCTGCATTTGAACTAGGGCTGGGCGATTAATCGATTAATCGAGTTTTTCGAGATATCGAAAAACTCGAGATGAATAAGATTTCGCCACTCTTATTTCGCCACTGCTTATTTTCCTCATCTGTTTGTGGAGCTGTCCGCCCCGCCTCCTTCTTACGTTTGTGTTTCACTGCGTCTCGTGTTTCCCCCTCCCCTGCCCTCCCCGTACGCACACCGCGTGTGTTTGTTGATAACTTATCCAACATGGCGGCGCCCACAGAAGCACGAGAGAATTCATACCAAAGAAAAGAACAAACGGCTCCATTATATGGCGGTATTTCGGATTTAAAACGTCCGATGAGGAGCAGAAAGAGGCATTTTGCAGAGAATGCAAGAAACTGGGGCCATCAAAATCATCGAGGGCAAACCCACCACCACTTCTAAGATGACACAACAAACAACGCTCCAAACATCTTTACCCCGGTGTCTACCATATGGAAAAACAAGTGCAAGGTGGGTCAGCATTACGGAGTCCATTGCCTTCCATATCGCAAAAGACATGACGCCCATAGCGGTTGTTGAGCGACCGGGCTTCATACGAATGCTAAAAACGCTTGACCCTAGATACAGTCTCCCTAGTCGCCACTTTTTTGTCAGTGCGGTACAGAGCAAGGCTGCATTTGGCGAGTTTTAATCTCTCTCTCTGTGTGGGTGGGTGTTGCCAGTGAGTGAAATATTTGGGTGGGTCGGGTATGTGGCGTTGATTCTAAAGCACACTTGCGTTTTAATGGTTGCAATAAATTAATATAGTATTTCTAGAAAAAAAAAATGATGCAGAATAATGTGCTAAGTTAAAGCAAATAAAACACAAATATAAAATGTACTACAGTCACAAAACACACGAGAATTCATGGATTGAGGCTCTATTAATCTATATTTAAAAACAATTAATTTAATATGTGCTTTTTCACTTGGCTACGAAATGAGGGATTTTTTTGTCTTTTATCTTAAATGTTAAAGAAGCACTTCATAAGAACTGTCTACCCTCAGGTTTTATGTTTACAATTAAAATAAGGCAATATACTACTTCCTTGGTTTGGTAATGTTAAAAATGGTGCACAAGCACTTTGTTACTAGTACCTGTCTACCTTTAGGCACTTGGCTGCCTGTTTGCACTTCAATAAAAAAAACCTTGCTAAATTTGGCGCGTTTGTCCCCCCCCGCATAGATATCGAGATATATATCGTATATCGAGATATAGCAAAAACATATCGAGATAAGTTTTTTTCTCCATATCGCCCAGCCCTAATTTTAACATTAACATTAATTTTACCTGACCCATGTGTATTAAATAACATTGGTCTATAGAATGCTGTGACGTCATCTGAAACCCACATTATTAAAAAATTATTAAAAAATAAAAGACATAAAGGCTAGTGTATTGAACTAATGATTTTATGTCGCCGTGTAAAGAGCTGAACCATTTGGGAAAAATATCTTATTATAATTTTCACAGCAAGCATTGGAATTAGATTTTATTATTTGTTTTAATAAAATGATTCTTTTATTATTGCTATTTTGTTCTTTGTGGAAGAAATTCAATGAAGGTTACCCAAACATACACGAAACATCCAGCAGCGAACTTAGCGATCGCGTATTGTGTCTGCCGACTTATATCACTGCGCTTACGAATTTGAAGTTATCAAAGCTTAACAGGTTATATTTTTCTAAAACATTGCAGTGATGAAATGATTGCAGCTTCTTATCAAATACTTTTATGGCTTTTTTGTAAAGCTGTTCAATTGGTTTTAACGCAGTGGGCCCAGCAAATGACCAAGTTGTGAAGCAGTATTCTATGTGAAAGTATCATACAATGGAGGTATGATTTTGCTGCCTCTGTTGTAATGAAAGGGCGTATTTATTTAAAGCCCCAGTGTGTAGGATTCGTGGTGCATAGGTGGATGGTGCTATTGCACTTTCTGTTTTAGCTACGGCAGACCTCGAGGGTCACCCGGGCACGCCGTAACGCGAACAGCTCTCGTACCCGCGCACGAGCCGCGCGCCGCTACTGTATAAATAAAACGCAGTCTCGGTTATTTTATTTCTTTTCTTTTCTCATGAAAACACACATTCCCGATCATGTACCATGACACTCTACACATCAAATGAAACCTTACAGTCTCCTCTTTTTGACTATGCAATTCATTTCCCTGCACAACAACAGCACATGGGGCTTTTATACGGAGAAGCACAAAACGAGGTTAGCTTACCTTAGAATGCTTTGCACAGGTCAAACTCTGTATTTCACCATAAACTTGCTCTCAATTTGTCCGTAACAATCCAGCGAATAAAATCCAGTAAAACAATTTAGTCCAAAACACGTGTTAGATCCATTACGACGTCTGATCCGGCAGCATGCTTGTGTTGTTTACCCAAAACCACGAGCCTTGCCGAAGGCGGAGCCCAAATGTTCTTCTGTGGCTCTCGTATTCAAAATGGCTGCCTCTGCATGGGGAAGATCCCCCTTTTATGTGACTATATCTAAGTCCAAAAGAATACTTTGATTTCATGATGGAAGTGAAAAGGCTTGGAAAACAATGTATTTTTGAATGGGTATCTTCAATTTCAGTAATGAACGGATAAAAATCTTACACACTGTCCCTTTAAAGTTTTGTAAGTTGAATTTTACCGTGTTGGTTACCTTTTTTATTTGTTTTTTGAATGTGAGATTGGAGTCTATCACGACTCCAAGATATTTGAATTGTGTTACATTTGATCCATTGGTGTTTGTCCTGAATTTGAGGTTTAAGTGCTCGGTTCTTCTTTAATTATAATGGCCAATATTCTGACTCATTCTCTCTGTTTTCTCAAGACTCTATTAGACGATCAGATGGCTGAAAGTCGGTATGTCAGTGTTTGAATCAGTGCTGCAAGGACATGTACAAATGTATTTATATAAAATGTGTTGTTCTTTAGTATTATGTGAATGTGCATTTACAAGAAAGGCAAATAATAGTGCTGTCACACCAACATATAGTGATTATATTTTATTAAATATTTTCTATGAAAATAAACAATGGAAACAATGAAAAAATAATCAGGTAACCATGGAAAAACATTTAGCCTTAGCTCCAGTAGCAATTTAAATATTGTTACTTGAGTTAATTGTTCCAGTTAATTAATCAGCTAAAGAGTTAGGGTTAGGGTCTTCAATAGAGAGTTTGGCCTCACTGACAGAAGAACCTAAGCACTACCAGAGCAGACTCCAGGCCCTCCTTATCATCCTGCACAGTTTGAAGTTTGGCCTGGACCTGTTGGTGTTTCTCCTGCTCCTCTGCCAGGGCAGATACTAGGCAGGACACCTCAAGCTGACGCTTTCTCTCCACGACCAGAAGTTGGTCCTTGAGCTCTCTGACAGAGCTCTGTTCCTCTGACAGAGAAGATTCGAGAGTGGATACGTTTCCCTTCTCTTGTCCCAGAGCATGTCTCAGTAAAAACACTTCTGCCGTCAGCTCTTGTTTCTCTGTTTCGAGAAAGTCTGCTCTGCTCTGAGCTGAGGCATGTGCGTGTTCGCTGTGGTTCAGGAGGAACTGAAGTTCGGCCACCAGATGCACCAGGCCCTGCTTCTCCACCTGCTCCTTTTCCAGGTCCTGACTGAATGCGGCGATCTGGTTCAATAATTCTTTCTCCTGCTCATCCTTCCGGGTGATGGTGTCCAGGAGATTCTGAACATTTCCCTCAGCCTTATGGTTGACTTGGCTGAGTTGTCCTCTGAGGAAGGAGTTGGTGGTGGTCCTGAGCTGGTCCTGGACCTCCGCCCTGGCTTTCTGCATTAGATACCTATAAACAGTGGCCTTCTCCTTCTTGCGCCGTTGTGCCTGTTTCTGGAGATTCTCCACATACACACGACTCCGTTTACTCTGCTGCTGATGGAGAGATCTTTCTTTTGCTCTCTCCTCCTGCTCCTTCCTCAGCTCTGCTTTGAGTGTTTGGATCTGCTTCAGCTGATCTTCCGGGGAGACCTGGTCCTGCTGTTGTTCCTGGTCCTCAGGGCCCTGTGCCTCTCGGAGCAGGGCTCTCCTTTGCTTTGTTCGCTCTTTGCAATTCAGCAAAGGGGCCTCAGGGCTGTGCTCCGTGATCTCAGGTTTGCTGGCCATCTGAAAACAGTTTAACACTAATTGTGTGAAAAAGGTTTTAGATAAAGTTGCTAGCTTGCTTGTGTTATATAAGACTTGCTGGCTTGAACTCTGTAACGTCTAAACACGTTGTGACCGGACTTATAAACTCTGTCTTCTGAATTCTCTTTGATCTTTGATATTTGATCTTTGATCATTGATCCTTGAAGAGTGATCAAAAGATCAAAGTCAGCTTTATTGTCAATTCTGCCATATGTGTTCAACATACAGTGAATCGAAATTTCGTTTCTCTCTGGCCAGGTAGTGCAAAAAGACAGTGTACAAGATACAATATGAAGACAAAACACAACAAAAATTTTCTAAGACAGAGATCTAAGGCCCTGTCCCCACGACAACGTTCCTGTTTTTTTTTTTACCCGGGGTGAAAAAAAGTCTCGTCCAGACACGTGTTGGATCAGAAAACCTTTGCGTCAAGATGAGCACGGAGCGCTGAGTGAAAACGATGTAGTACATATGTCACACCGATAAGTGGCGCTGTAAACCGGAAAGAGCCAGGGCCACCAGTAACGCAGGACTACAAAGAGCACATGCGCAGAAAGTCCTTTCTCTTTCATAAACAAGCAAACACGTGTACTTTAGGGGCCGTCAACACAAGCGAATATATTTTGTCCCCCTGCTCCACCAATGTAGCAGCGACTCACTCCGGTAATGTGAAAATGCTGACCGTCCCTAACATAGACAGACGCCACAGAACAAAGATTTGCGCTGCGTGAGCAGAGTTTTTGCCTATAAATCGATAGTTAGCATTACTTGCTATCGTTTTATTAGATAGACATTAACAAGTAGAACTCTCGTTAACCTTGGGCGTGTTATTTAGGCAAAATGCTTGTTTGGATCTTACTACGGGAATGTTAAACATACTCGGACATTATGTTGGCTTTTCGGCGAGAATATACAACCGGGGACCATCACCAACGGGCAGCTATATATTTTTGTGTGTGATACTGCATGTGCCTGTTTGTAAAAGGTAAATTTTCATTTAATAAAAAAGACAAGAAATGGTTGCTCTTTCTCTTTATTTACAGCACACAACACACTCAAATTGGTATGTGCTCCTCATTGTCCACTATCTGCCTTTCCAGCGATGGGATCTTTCCAGTTTAACACGTAAAATACGTGTTTAGCTTTACATTGGCAAACACCCGTGCGTCGTGCGTACTGCCAGGCCACTTCACAGTAACGTCCATAAACCGGTACCTGTAGTCACACACCGCTTGTATGTTGAGGGGATGTGTCCCATCGATCGATCCCAAACATTGTGGCATGTCATGCACACGGAGGAAGCCCGAAACAAGCTCCTCTGCCTCCGGTTCCGTGAAAGGCGTAATTGTGCATGGTCCTCTGCTGTTGTCGCAATGCATTGCATATGAACAGAGTTTGATGCAGCATTGCCAATAAACTTCCAAAAGTCTGCAAAAGATACTGAAGTCAATTGTCCGCCATGGCTGTTGTTATCTGGTTGTTACCTGCGGAAGGCGCCGGGTTCCACCCTCTGGTCACCGGTCACGTGATGATTACGGCAGCGCGACGTCATCATTTTCTCACCTGCCGCGCTTTTTTGCCGCCCACATTCCAACGCAACGGGGGGCGTTCTCCGACTTCTCCACTCTGGAAGCCGTTTTTGAAAAACTCCGTTCTCGCCCCCAAAAACGCCGGCGCCGTCTGGACGGCAAGCCCAAACGCACCCAAACTTCTCCGTTTCCTCCAAAAAACGTTGTCGTGGGGACAGGGCCTAAAGTTAAAACTAAAGTCTATGATCTAAAATCTTAAAGCAGTGCAACATAATAAATAAATAAATACCTATATACAGATTTCCAAAGTGTGCAGTGTGCATCAAAAATGTGCAATGGAAGATACAGCAGTGAAATGGTCATGTGCAGTAGAATGTGCATTGGAGTTAAGATAAAAATAAATGTGCAACAGTAGTAATTCTAGTGCAATAACAGGAGTAAACAACAGTAGTAAAAATTCCAGTAGTAAATGTGCAATAACAGTAGTAAACAACAGTGCAACAGGAGTAAAATTCAGTAGTAAATGTAAATGTGCAACAGTGCAACAGTCGTCCTTAGCAGCAGTTTGTGATGTCACAAAGGATGTGGACAAAGGATCTTATAAACATTCTGTTGCTATGGTTACATTGCATTTGTTTACATTCAAAATTTCTTACAATAAAATGAGACAGTATTGATTACATTGTACTTTACCGTGAAATATTCAAAAGGTAAATTCACAAAAGTTGAACCCGAATATTTCTATCAGTGTCTAACCACAAGAACTCTCTGTATGGCAACAAAAATCTGCATTTTAACATTAACATTAATTTTACCTGACTCCATGTGTATTAAATAACATTGGTCTATAGAATGCTGTGACGTCATCTGAAACCCGCCAATAATACATTATTAAAAAATAAAAGACATAAAGGCTAGTGTATTGAACTGATGATTTTATGTCGCCGTGTAAAGAGCTGAACCATTTGGAAAAAAATATCTAATTATAATTTACGCGGCAAGCATTGGAATTTGATTTTATTATTTGTTTTAATAAAATGATTATTTTATTATTGTTATTTTGTTCTTTGTGGAAGAAATTCAATGAAGATGACCCAAACATGTACGAATCACTCCAAATACAACTGTGAGAGCTGAGCTTTAGTCCTGCTTTAGTTTTGGTTTAGTCCTGGTTCAGTCCTGGTTTAGTCCTATTTTAGTCCTGGTTCAGTCCTGGTTTAGTCCTGGTTTAGTCCTGGTTTAGTCCTGGTTTAGTCCTGTTTTAGTCCTGGTTTAGTCCTGGTTTAGTCCTGGTTCAGTCCTGGTTCAGTCCTGGTTTAGTCCTGGTTTAGTCCTGGTTTAGTCCTGTTTTAGTCCTGGTTCAGTCCTGGTTTAGTCCTGGTTTAGTCCTGGTTTAGTCCTGGTTTAGTCCTGGTTCAGTCCTGGTTCAGTCCTGGTTTAGTCCTGGTTTAGTCCTGTTTTAGTCCTGGTTCAGTCCTGGTTTAGTCCTGGTTTAGTCCTGTTTTTTTAGTCCGGGACAAAACTCATCGGCGCTTCTCGCAACGGGATTGGCTGGCGTGCGAGCGTGGGAAAATATGTTGATTTATACACGCCCCGTTTCTTTCCAAAAAACAACCCAATTTGAAATGAAAAATGTATGTTTTTAACGTCACTAATGCTGTTATCTGAAACATAGAGTGGCTTCTTCATGATCTCAACTAGCACATTCTGCAAAAAAACGACAATCACAAATTTTGGAAAAAAAAAAAAAAAAACCTTCTAATGCAAATATCTCCGTCTCACCAATCCCGACAAGTGGACCTTTTTAGCGTGGTGGGACACATATACAAAAACATGATACAAAACTGAACACTACAACTTCACAAACCTGATGTGATGTGCAGGAGTTTCATTAGTGGGATGCACACAGATTGTGTTGTGATAGTGCTCTGAAGGGGGAGTGAGTTAGTGCAGAGAGCAAAGGGAGTGAACTCAGGGTGTCAACAACAAAAGTGAAACTTAAAAAACACGTTAATATGTTGTTTTTGGTGAATATTATCAAAGTCGACAGACGCCATATTCATAAACAATATTTTTTCTTCCTTGTTATCCTGAGATAACGAGATGATTAATTTGTGATCTTGAGTAAACAACACAATTATTCCGTGATCTCGAGAAAACAACTGAAACGTCTACCGCCACGTTGTGACAGGCTGACTTCGGGGCTATTTCTCATTCTGAATAGACGTGTTTTTGGTCATTAGAATGTCTGGAATAATAATCAATCAGCTGATGAGGCAATATTTTGATCAGATGTTGACACAGGGGGAGATTGCATTACATCTTTTAATTTAGGATAATTTCAAGATTAGTCCGCGGCACCTCCGCAGAAGACTTCTTCTTTACCGACGGAGATACAGTGTTTTCTCAAGATCACGGAATAACTCTTTGTTTTCTCGAGATCTCGAAATAACAGTTTTGTTTTCTTGAGATCATGAATTATGTCGTTTTCTCAAGATCTCGAGTTAATTTTCTCGTTATTAAGGTGGAAAATAATCATTATGAACATGGCCTCTGACGGCTTCCGTAGGCCAGTGAGTACAGCACAAGTAACTAGTAAAAATTACTCTGAGTAGTATTTTTGATGTGTACTTTTTACTTTTACTCACTTGTAAGCAGTACTTGTACCTGTGATTGAGTACATTTTAGCCACGTGACTGTACTTTGACTGAAAATACTTGAGTAAAAGTAAAAGCATTACATGAGGAAATTTACTGAAGATTAAAAGTACTGAAGTACCTGTTGAAAAATGTACTTAGAGTAAAAAGTATGAGTTTGAGATCAATTAAAGCATCAAATGTAGCCGATTGTTTTGTTTGATTTGTAATTTTTTGGACATGAACATGGTAAAAACTAAAAATAAAGCCCTTTCAGCAGACCCCAGACTATAAAAAAGTACTTTTACTTTTCCATCCAGTTGAAAAATGTAGCGTATGAAAGTATCCACTCTAAAATATATTCAAGTAAAGTACAGATATTTAAAAACTTGAACTTTACTTGCACTTTTTCACCTCCCAGCACAGATAGTTCTCTACCTTCTCTGCCATGAGTCGGACTGTAAAAATGCTCATATTACGCTGTTTTCTGGTAAGATTCTGTTGAAGCCAGAGCTGCCCTGGGACAGACTGACAGAAGAGAGGCTGCCAGTCTGCACCATTACATTTTGTGTAATATCGAAATCTGAAAACTGTCAAATGGAAACCTCAAATTATAGGTGATTTAAAAACAAATAATCTTCAGAATGAAAAATGTCATGGTTAAATTTGTGGTGTGAAAGATGTCTGACCAAAGAACCAATAAACTTTAACAAATTTGTATATTTGTAATTTTGTAATATTTTGAATAAATAAAGATGTATTATTCAGACTGTGCATATGACAGATTTGAAAGTTTTTCTACTCATGACTCGGTTGGAAGGGTGTAGTACCTTAGTACTAAACAAGATGTATTCAAGTTTTTTGTAACTACTTGAATAACTAAAAATGGTCCTTCTTTCAAATTTGACTGTAAGCTTTAAGCTACAGTAGAATGTTCTTTCTACATCGAAAACATACCTGGAGTTGTGTGTGTTTGTTTGTTTTTTCATTTTTTTCTTTTGTACCAGAATGGCCACATGACGCTGCCAAATCCTGCGTGTATCACCGATAAAGAAATTTAAATTGCAGAGCGAAGTGCAAACGTAACAGTGGGTGTGTACTGGTGGAGGTGAAAACACGGGTGGATCGGAGTAATGGCGTCTTGAATACCGAAGAATGATGTACTTTACAAATTGCAGCCTTTAAGATTTGCTTTGGATCGCGATTCATCGACACATGTGAAATCCACTTGTGAGGTTTACTCAAAGTTGTATTTCATTTGATCCATTGGTGTTTGTCCTGAATTTGAGGTTTAAGTGCTCGGTTCTTCTTTAATTATAATGGCCAATATTCTGACTCATTCTCTCTGTTTTCTCAAGACTCTATTAGACGATCAGATGGTTGAAAGTCGGTATGTCAGTGTTTGAATCAGTGCTGCAAGGACATGTACAAATGTATTTATATAAAATGTGTTGTTCTTTAGTATTATGTGAATGTGCATTTACAAGAAAGGCAAATAATAGTGCTGTCACACCAACATATAGTGATTATATTTTATTTAATATATTCTATAAAAATAAACAATGGAAACAATGAAAAAATAAACAGGTAACCATGGAAAACATTTAGCCTTATCTCCAGTAGCAATTTAAATATTGTTACTTGAGTTAATTGTTCCAGTTAATTAATCAGCTAAAGAGTTAGGGTTAGGGTCTTCAATAGAGAGTTTGGCCTCACTGAGAGAAGAACCTAAGAACTACCAGAGCAGACTCCAGGCCCTCCTTATCATCCTGCACAGTTTGAAGTTTGGCCTGGACCTGTTGGTGTTTCTCCTGCTCCTCTGCCAGGGCAGATACTAGGCAGGACACCTCAAGCTGACGCTTTCTCTCCACGACCAGAAGTTGGTCCTTGAGCTCTCTGACAGAGCTCTGTTCCTCTGACAGAGAAGATACGAGAGTGGATACCTTTCCCTTCTCTTGTCCCAGAGCATGTCTCAGTAAAAACACTTCTGCCGTCAGCTCTTGTTTCTCTGTTTCAAGAAAGTCTGCTCTGCCCTGAGTTGAGGCATGTGCGTGTTCGCTGTGGTTCAGGAGGAACTGAAGTTCGGCCACCAGATGCACCAGGCCCTGCTTCTCCACCTGCTCCTTTTCCAGGTCCTGACTGAATGCAGCGATCTGGTTCAATAATTCTTTCTCCTGCTCATCCTTCCGGGTGATGGTATCCAGGAGATTCTGAACATTTCCCTCAGCCTTATGGTTGACTTGGCTGAGTTGTCCTCTGAGGAAGGAGTTGGTGGTGGTCCTGAGCTGGTCCTGGACCTCCGCCCTGGCTTTCTGCATTAGAGTTCTATAAACAGTGGCCTTCTCCTTCTTGCGCCGTTGTGCCTGTTTCTGGAGATTCTCCACATACACACGACTCCGTTTACTCTGCTGCTGATGGAGAGATCTTTCTTTTGCTCTCTCCTCCTGCTCCTTCCTCAGCTCTGCTTTGAGTGTTTGGATCTGCTTCAGCTGATCTTCCGGGGAGACCTGGTCCTGCTGTTGTTCCTGGTCCTCAGGGCCCTGTGCCTCTTGGAGCAGGGCTCTCCTTTGCTTTGTTCGCTCTTTGCAATTCAGCAAAGGGGCCTCAGGGCTGTGCTCCGTGATCTCAGGTTTGCTGGCCATCTGAAAACAGTTTAACACTAATTGTGTGAAAAAGGTTTTAGATAAAGTTGCTAGCTTGCTTGTGTTATATAAGACTTGCTGGCTTGAACTCTGTAACGTCTAAACACGTTGTGACCGGACTTATAAACTCTGTCTTCTGAATTCTCTTTGATCTTTGATATTTGATCTTTGATCATTGATCCTTGAAGAGTGATCAAAAGATCAAAGTCAGCTTTATTGTCAATTCTGCCATATGTGTTCAACATACAGTGAATCGAAATTTCGTTTCTCTCTGGCCAGGTAGTGCAAAAAAAAAGACAGTGTACAAGATACAATATGAAGACAAAACACAACAAAAATTTTCTAAGACAGAGATCTAAAGTTAAAACTAAAGTCTAAGATCTAAAATCTTAAAGCAGTGCAACATAATAAATAAATAAATAAATACCTATATACAGATTTCCAAAGTGTGCAGTGTGCATCAAAAATGTGCAATGGAAGATACAGCAGTGAAATGGTCATGTGCAGTAGAATGTGCATTGGAGTTAAGATAAAAATAAATGTGCAACAGTAGTAATTCTAGTGCAATAACAGGAGTAAACAACAGTAATAAAAAT
This sequence comes from Paratrypauchen microcephalus, assembly GCA_036785185.1. Classification (NCBI taxonomy): domain Eukaryota; kingdom Metazoa; phylum Chordata; class Actinopteri; order Gobiiformes; family Gobiidae; genus Paratrypauchen; species Paratrypauchen microcephalus. The sequence continues at coordinate 10,340,480 of JAVJIX010000013.1, read as the reverse complement.
TCCAGTAGTAAATGTGCAATAACAGTAGTAAACAACAGTGCAACAGGAGTAAAATTCAGTAGTAAATGTAAATGTGCAACAGTGCAACAGTCGTCCTTAGCAGCAGTTTGTGATGTCACAAAGGATGTGGACAAAGGATCTTATAAACATTCTGTTGCTATGGTTACATTGCATTTGTTTACATTCAAAATTTCTTACAATAAAATGAGACAGTATTGATTACATTGTACTTTACCGTGAAATATTCAAAAGGTAAATTCACAAATGTTGAACCCGAATATTTCTATCAGTGTCTAGCCACAAGAACTCTCTGTATGGCAACAAAAATCTGCATTTTAACATTAACATTAATTTTACCTGACTCCATGTGTATTAAATAACATTGGTCTATAGAATGCTGTGACGTCATCTGAAACCCGCCAATAATACATTATTAAAAAATAAAAGACATAAAGGCTAGTGTATTGAACTGATGATTTTATGTCGCCGTGTAAAGAGCTGAACCATTTGGAAAAAAATATCTAATTATAATTTACGCGGCAAGCATTGGAATTAGATTTTATTATTTGTTTTAATAAAATGATTCTTTTATTATTGTTATTTTGTTCTTTGTGAAAGAAATTCAATGAAGATGACCCAAACATGTACGAATCACTCCAAATACAACTGTGAGAGCTGAGCTTTAGTCCTGCTTTAGTTTTGGTTTAGTCCTGGTTCAGTCCTGGTTTAGTCCTATTTTAGTCCTGGTTCAGTCCTGGTTTAGTCCTGGTTTAGTCCTGGTTTAGTCCTGGTTTAGTCCTGTTTTAGTCCTGGTTTAGTCCTGTTTTAGTCCTGGTTTAGTCCTGGTTCAGTCCTGGTTCAGTCCTGGTTTAGTCCTGGTTTAGTCCTGGTTTAGTCCTGTTTTAGTCCTGGTTCAGTCCTGGTTTAGTCCTGGTTTAGTCCTGTTTTTTTAGTCCGGGACAAAACTCATCGGCGCTTCTCGCAACGGGATTGGCTGGCGTGCGAGCGTGGGAAAATATGTTGATTTATACACGCCCCGTTTCTTTCCAAAAAACAACCCAATTTGAAATGAAAAATGTATGTTTTTAACGTCACTAATGCTGTTATCTGAAACATAGAGTGGCTTCTTCATGATCTCAACTAGCACATTCTGCAAAAAAACGAAAATCACAAATTTTGAAAAAAAAAACTTCTAATGCAAATATCTCTGTCTCACCAATCCCGACAAGTGGACCTTTTTAGCGTGGTGGGACACATATACAAAAACATGATACAAAACTGAACACTACAACTTCACAAACCTGATGTGATGTGCAGGAGTTTCATTAGTGGGATGCACACAGATTGTGTTGTGATAGTGCTCTGAAGGGGAGTGAGTTAGTGCAGAGAGCAAAGGGAGTGAACTCAGGGTGTCAAAAACAAAAGTGAAACTTAAAAAACACGTTAATATGTTGTTTCTGGTGAATATTATCAAAGTCGACAGACGCCATATTCATAAACAATATTTTTTCTTCCTTGTTATCCTGAGATAACGAGATGATTAATTTGTGATCTTGAGTAAACAACAATTATTCCGTGATCTCGAGAAAACAACTGAAACGTCTACCGCCACGTTGTGACAGGCTGACTTCGGGGCTATTTCTCATTCTGAATAGACGTGTTTTTGGTCATTAGAATGTCTGGAATAATAATCGATCAGCTGATGAGGCAATATTTTGATCAGGGGTTGACACAGGGGGAGATTGCATTACGTCTTTTAATTTAGGATAATTTCAAGATTAGTCCGCACCGCTGCACCTCCGCAGAAGACTGGCCCGGCTTCGTCTTTACCGACGGAGATACAGTGTTTTCTCCAGATCACGGAATAACTCTTTGTTTTCTCGAGATCTCGAAATAACAGTTTTGTTTTCTTGAGATCATGAATTATGTCGTTTTCTCAAGATCTCGAGTTAATTTTCTCGTTATTAAGGTGGAAAATAATCATTATGAACATGGCCTCTGACGGCTTCCGTAGGCCAGTGAGTACAGCACAAGTAACTAGTAAAAATTACTCTGAGTAGTATTTTTGATGTGTACTTTTTACTTTTACTCACTTGTAAGCAGTACTTGTACCTGTGATTGAGTACATTTTAGCCACGTGACTGTACTTTGACTGAAAATACTCAAGTAAAAGTAAAAGCATTACATGAGGAAATTTACTGAAGATTAAAAGTACTGAAGTACCTGTTGAAAAATGTAGTTAGAGTAAAAAGTATGATTTTGAGATCAATTAAAGCATCAAATGTAGCCGATTGTTTTGTTTGATTTGTAATTTTTTGGACATGAACATGGTAAAAACTAAAAATAAAGCCCTTTCAGCAGACCCCAGACTATAAAAAAGTACTTTTACTTTTCCGTCCAGTTGAAAAATGTAGTGTATGAAAGTATCCACTCTAAAATATATTCAAGTAAAGTACAGATATTTAAAAACTTGAACTTTACTTGCACTTTTTCACCTCCCAGCACAGATAGTTCTCTACCTTCTCTGCCATGAGTCGGACTGTAAAAATGCTCATATTACGCTGTTTTCTGGTAAGATTCTGTTGAAGCCAATAAACTTTAACAAATTTGTATATTTGTAATTTTGTAATATTTTGAATAAATAAAGATGTATTATTCAGACTGTGCATATGACAGATTTGAAAGTTTTTCTACTCATGACTCGGTTGGAAGGGGGTAGTACCTTAGTACTAAACAAGATGTATTCAAGTTTTTTTAATTACTTGAATAACTAAAAATGGTCCTTCTTTCAAATTTGACTGTAAGCTTTAAGCTACAGTAGAATGTTCTTTCTACATTGAAAACATACCTGGAGTTGTGTTGTTTTTTTTCTTCATTTTTTTCATTTGTACCAGAATGGCCACATGACGCTGCCAAATCCTGCGTGTATCACCGATAAAGAAATTTAAATTGCAGAGCGAAGTGCATACGTAACAGTGGGTGTGTACTGGTGGAGGTGAAAACACGGGTGGATTGGAGTAATGGCGTCTTGAATACCGAAGAATGATGTACTTTACAAACTGCAGCCTTTAAGATTTGCTTTGGATCGCGATTCATCGACACATGTGAAATCCACTTGTGAGGTTTACTCAAAGTTGTATTTCATTTGATCCATTGGTGTTTGTCCTGAATTTGAGGTTTAAGTGCTCGGTTCTTCTTTAATTATAATGGCCAATATTCTGACTCATTCTCTCTGTTTTCTCAAGACTCTATTAGACGATCAGATGGCTGAAAGTCGGTATGTCAGTGTTTGAATCAATGCTGCAAGGACATATACAAATGTATTTATATAAAATTTGTTGTTCTTTAGTATTATGTGAATGTGCATTTACAAGAAAGGCAAATAATAGTGCTGTCACACCAACATATAGTGATTATATTTTATTTAATATATTCTATAAAAATAAACAATGGAAACAATGAAAAAATAAACAGGTAACCATGGAAAACATTTAGCCTTAGCTCCAGTAGCAATTTAAATATTGTTACTTGAGTTAATTGTTCCAGTTAATTAATCAGCTAAAGAGTTAGGGTTAGGGTCTTCAATAGAGAGTTTGGCCTCACTGACAGAAGAACCTAAGCACTACCAGAGCAGACTCCAGGCCCTCCTTCTCATCCTGCACAGTTTGAAGTTTGGCCTGGACCTGTTGGTGTTTCTCCTGCTCCTCTGCCAGGGCAGATACTAGGCAGGACACCTCAAGCTGACGCTTTCTCTCCATGACCAGAAGTTGGTCCTTGAGCTCTCTGACAGAGCTCTGTTCCTCTGACAGAGAAGATACGAGAGTGGATACCTTTCCCTTCTCTTGTCCCAGAGCATGTCTCAGTAAAAACACTTCTGCCGTCAGCTCTTGTTTCTCTGTTTCGAGAAAGTCTGCTCTTCTCTGAGTTGAGGCATGTGCGTGTTCGCTGTGGTTCAGGAGGAACTGAAGTTCGGCCACCAGATGCACCAGGCCCTGCTTCTCCGCCTGCTCCTTTTCCAGGTCCTGACTGAATGCGGCGATCTGGTTCAATAATTCTTTCTCCTGCTCATCCTTCCGGGTGATGGTGTCCAGGAGATTCTGAACATTTCCCTCAGCCTTATGGTTGACTTGGCTGAGTTGTCCTCTGAGGAAGGAGTTGGTGGTGGTCCTGAGCTGGTCCTGGACCTCCGCCCTGGCTTTCTGCATTAGATACCTATAAACAGTGGCCTTCTCCTTCTTGAGCCGTTGTGCCTGTTTCTGGAGATTCTCCACATACACACGACTCCGTTCACTCTGCTGCTGATGGAGAGATCTTTCTTTTGCTCTCTCCTCCTGCTCCCTCCTCAGCTCTGCTTTGAGTGTTTGGATCTGCTTCAGCTGATCTTCCGGGGAGACCTGGTCCTGCTGTTGTTCCTGGTCCTCAGGGCCCTGTGCCTCTTGGAGCAGGGCTCTCCTTTGCTTTGTTCGCTCTTTGCAATTCAGCAAAGGGGCCTCAGGGCTGTGCTCCGTGATCTCAGGTTTGCTGGCCATCTGAAAACAGTTTAACACTAATTGTGTGAAAAAGGTTTTAGATAAAGTTGCTAGCTTGCTTGTGTTGTATAAGACTTGCTGGCTTGAACTCTGTAACGTCTAGACACGTTGTGACCGGACTTATAAACTCTGTCTTCTGAAGTCTCTTTGATCTTTGATATTTGATCTTTGATCATTGATCCTTGAAGAGTGATGTCACAAAGGATGTGGACAAAGGATCTTATAAACATTCTGTTGCTATGGTTACATTGCATTTGTTTACATTCAAAATTTCTTACAGTAAAATGAGACAGTATTGATTACACTGTACTTTACCGTGAAATATTCAAAAGGTAAATTCACAAATGTTGAACCCGAATATTTCTATCAGTGTCTAGCCACAAGAACTCTCTGTATGGCAACAAAAATCTGCATTTTAACATTAACATTAATTTTACCTGACTCCATGTGTATTAAATAACATTGGTCTATAGAATGCTGTGACGTCATCTGAAACCCGCCAATAATACATTATTAAAAAATAAAAGACATAAAGGCTAGTGTATTGAACTGATGATTTTATGTCGCCGTGTAAAGAGCTGAACCATTTGGAAAAAAATATCTAATTATAATTTACGCGGCAAGCATTGATATTTGATTTTATTATTTGTTTTAATAAAATGATTCTTTTATTATTGTTATTTTGTTCTTTGTGAAAGAAATTCAATGAAGATGACCCAAACATGTACAAATCACTCCAAATACAACTGTGAGAGCTGAGCTTTAGTCCTGCTTTAGTTTTTGGTTTAGTCCTGGTTTAGTCCTGGTTTAGTCCTGGTTTAGTCCTATTTTAGTCCTGGTTCAGTCCTGGTTTAGTCCTGGTTTAGTCCTGTTTTAGTCCTGGTTCAGTCCTGGTTTAGTCCTGGTTTAGTCCTGGTTTAGTCCTGGTTTAGTCCTGTTTTTTTAGTCCGGGACAAAACTCATCGGCGCTTCACGCAACGGGATTGGCTGGCGTGCGAGCGTGGGAAAATATGTTGATTTATACACGCCTTGTTTCTTTCCAAAAAACAACCCAATTTGAAATTCAAAATGTATGTTTTTAACGTCACTAATGCTGTTATCTGAAACATAGAGTGGCTTCTTCATGATCTCAACTAGCACATTCTGCAAAAAAACGAAAATCACAAATTTTGAAAAAAAAAAAAAAAAAAACTCCTAATGCAAATATCTCCGTCTCACCAATCCCGACAAGTGGACCTTTTTAGCGTGGTGGGACACATATACAAAAACATGATACAAAACTGAACACTACAACTTCACAAACCTGATGTGATGTGCAGGAGTTTCATTAGTGGGATGCACACAGATTGTGTTGTGATAGTGCTCTGAAGGGGGAGTGAGTTAGTGCAAAGAGCAAAGGGAGTGAACTCAGGGTGTCAAAAACAAAAGTGAAACTATAAAAACACGTTAATATGTTGTTTTTGGTGAATATTATCAAAGTCGACAGACGCCATATTCATAAACAATATTTTTTCTTCCTTGTTATCCTGAGATAACGAGATGATTAATTTGTGATCTTGAGTAAACAACAATTATTCCGTGATCTCGAGAAAACAACTGAAACGTCTACCGCCACGTTGTGACAGGCTGACTTCGGGGCTATTTCTCATTCTGAATAGACGTGTTTTTGGTCATTAGAATGTCTGGAATAATAATCGATCAGCTGATGAGGCAATATTTTGATCAGATGTTGACACAGGGGAAGATTGCATTACATCTTTTAATTTAGGATAATTTCAAGATTAGTCCGCGGCACCTCCGCAGAAGACTTCTTCTTTACCGACGGAGATACAGTGTTTTCTCAAGATCACGGAATAACTCTTTGTTTTCTCGAGATCTCGAAATAACAGTTTTGTTTTCTTGAGATCATGAATTATGTCGTTTTCTCAAGATCTCGAGTTAATTTTCTCGTTATTAAGGTGGAAAATAATCATTATGAACATGGCCTCTGACGGCTTCCGTAGGCCAGTGAGTACAGCACAAGTAACTAGTAAAAATTACTCTGAGTAGTATTTTTGATGTGTACTTTTTACTTTTACTCACTTGTAAGCAGTACTTGTACCTGTGATTGAGTACATTTTAGCCACGTGACTGTACTTTGACTGAAAATACTCAAGTAAAAGTAAAAGCATTACATGAGGAAATTTACTGAAGATTAAAAGTACTGAAGTACCTGTTGAAAAATGTACTTAGAGTAAAGAGTATGATTTTGAGATCAATTAAAGCATCAAATGTAGCCGATTGTTTTGTTTGATTTGTAATTTTTTTGGACATGAACATGGTAAAAACTAAAAATAAAGCCCTTTCAGCAGACCCCAGACTATAAAAAAGTACTTTTACTTTTCCGTCCAGTTGAAAAATGTAGCGTATGAAAGTATCCACTCTAAAATATATTCAAGTAAAGTACAGATATTTAAAAACTTGAACTTTACTTGCACTTTTTCACCTCCCAGCACAGATAGTTCTCTACCTTCTCTGCCATGAGTCGGACTGTAAAAATGCTCATATTACGCTGTTTTCTGGTAAGATTCTGTTGAAGCCAGTAAACTTTAACAAATTTGTATATTTGTAATTTTGTAATATTTTGAATAAATAAAGATGTATTATTCAGACTGTGCATATGACAGATTTGAAAGTTTTTCTACTCATGACTCGGTTGGAAGGATGGAGTACCGAGATTTTCCGGTGACGTCACCACAGTAAATGGCTGCTTGAGAAAACAGCTCCTCCGAGAATTAATTAAATTCGCCCCGAATACAGACAAATAACGTTGCTCTGTTACTAAACACGGTCAAAATGTCGGGGCCGAAAACAACAAGGGGAACCACTGGGAAAAAAGGCACTGGGCAGACCACGAGTGCAACAGGTGGAGATGACGCTACATTCCACGACGACACTAGCTCAAACGCAGCTAGTCTAACAATAGTCCTGGAAGAGATTCGTGAATTTCGCAAAGAGATGAAAGAACAACTTAACGATATCAAAGTTGAATTGACGAAAGTTGACCAAAGGGTTGAAGAAGTGGAAAACCGAGTTGGTGAAGCAGAAGACCGCGCACAGAATATGGAACAGGTGCTGGGAAAACTAATTAAAGAAGTTTCCCGTCTCGAAAACAAGGTGCTGGACCAAGAAGACAGATCTAGACGGAAAAATGTAAGAATATATAATGTGCCGGAAGACGCAGAGGGATCATCAATGTTACAATTTGTGGAAAGACTACTGCGGGATAAATTGGAAATACTTATAACACAAGACGACATCGAGAGAGCACATAGAGCACCGGTACCTAAACCTCCACAAGATAAGAAAGATAAGCCACGGTCAATAGTCATAAGACTACTCCGATATAAGACCAAGGAAGAAATTCTAACCAAAGCATGGAGGAAGAAAAAGGTGCTCTTAGACAAGAACACGCAAATATTCTTTGACAACGATTATCCCCAAGTCATCTTTCAGAGAGGGAAGGAATACGCCGAGTCAAAAAGAGTGTTGAAACAGAACGGCATTCGTTTCCAGACACCCGCCCCTGCCAAACTGCGAGTACACTACGCAAATGGGACACGGCTCTACCAATCAGCAGAGGAGGCAACAACAGATATGAAGAAGAGAGGACTTCCTATCGAAATTTTTAAGTCTGCACCAAAGGAAGATCTGGCCGCGCTGTTGGCCCTCACAGCCTGGGAGAGAGTCGCTCCAAGCAGGAGAGGGGCGGATGCGGAGCGAGAGTGAGAAGACTCGGGTAAACGGAGATACCCCTCAGCACCGGTGGTCTACCTATGTGGTTGAGCTAAGTACTAAAATGACATTACATATCCTAAATCTTATTTCTAGTGCTCAATTTTCGGTTTACTGGACAAGTATTATTACGCTTTTCCCCATGACAAACTCAAATACACATTATGGAGGAAACGGACCTTAAGTTAGCCTTTTCATATTGATGGACAAAGACTTTTCTTTAAATTTTAGAGGAGGCCCTCAACCTGTAAAAAGAGGCTCGCCTTCCAAGCTAGACGTCTTTACTAGCATAGCAAAGGGTCGTTTAAGTACCCCAGCCTTGGAATCACTGTTTTCTACTTTTTTTGTTTGTTATGTAAATTTTATTTTAATTGTTCTCACGGGGAGTAATTTACTTGACTATTGGTACAATATAAGTATATATGGACGAGATGTATGGCTAGCGATAAAATTAAAATAATTTCTTATAATGTTAACGGGCTGTTAAATCCAATTAAGCGCTCCAAAATTCTTTCTAAAATGAAAAGAGAGAGGGCACATGTGGTATACTTACAGGAAACACACCTAAATGATAAGGAACATGGAAAACTAAAGAGAATGGGTTTTAATGACTTATTTTTTTCATCATATAAATCAGGACATAGAAGAGGAGTAGCAATACTCATTTCTAAACAGGTTAATTTTGAAAAAATGTCTGAAATAAAAGATAATGAGGGTAGGTATGTCCTAGTTAAGGGAAAAATAGAGGGAAACATAGTAACCCTTCTGAATATATATGCACCTCCAGGAAGTGACATCTCTTTCTTCCAAAAAATAACTGAACTCATGATCACACAGAGGGCCTACTGATTTGTGGGGGAGACTTTAACATACATTTACAACCAAAACTTGACTGCTCTAGTGGGAAAATGGAAGAAACAAAAACTGTTAAAAAAGTTAACACACTTTTTAAAGAGGTGGGGCTTACTGACATTTGGAGAGAAATGTTCCCGGAGAAAAGGAATTATACCTACTACTCTGCCCCTCACTCTCTGTACACAAGGATAGATTATTTTATAATATTTGGAAAAGATAAGGATAAAATTCACACTTGTGAAATTGGGACAATAGATTTGAGTGACCATGCACCCCTATATTTAACAGTTGACCTTGATCTGAGACCCAGAAATACTACATGGAAACTAAATTCTGACCTACTGAACGACCCTATATTTAAACAAGACATTAGAAGAGAAATAAAAATTTTCTTAGAATTAAATGACAACAAAGAAGTATCACCCCCAATATTGTGGGATGCCATGAAAGCTGTCTTAAGAGGGAAAATCATAGCAATAGCCTCACATAAGAAAAAAAAAGGGGGGAAGCACTCAAAAGACTCCAACAAAAACTAAAGGATTTAGAATTAAAACATAAAATGGATTCAGATAGGAATACACTGCAGGAAATGGATAAAGTTAGAAATGAAATCAGAAACATAACCACACAAGACGTCAAAAGAAACCTTATGTATCTAAAACAGAGATATTATGAAAGTGGCTCAAAATCAATGAAACTACTAGCATGGAAGCTTAAGAAAAAAATAGCTGAAAATACAGTTCATAAAATACATGACCCAATAACAAAAGAGCCTAAAAACAATCTAAGTGAAATTCATGCAGCTTTCGAGACATTTTACAAAGGCTTATATGCCAGAGCCCCAGGGGGAACCATAGCTCAGATTGATACCTTTCTGGACCCATTGCAATTACCCACTCTGACTGAAGAACAGAACCATGTGCTGACAGCTGAAATAACAGAAAGTGAACTATTAGCCACGATCAGTAAACTGAAAATGGGCAAATCTCCAGGTTCTGATGGCTACACAGCAGAATGGTACAAAGAGTTTAAAAACGAATTGGTTCCTATTCTACTTCCCACACTAAATTGGACCCTGGAAAAAGCACAAATACCTCCTAGTTGGAAGGAGGCAATTATAACAGCCATTCCAAAAGAAGGCAAGGATAAAACAGAATGTGCATCATTTAGACCTATATCTGTCTTAAACATAGATTATAAGATGTTTACTTCCATAATGGCCAAACGTTGTGAGGAACTTATGATTAACTTGATCCATAATGACCAGACAGGCTTCATACATCAGCGCCAAACACAGGATAACATAAGACGGACACTACATATTATTAACCACATAATGAAAACCAAAACAGAAGCAATAGTAGTGAGTATTGATGCGGAGAAAGCATTTGACTCTGTCAATTGGGTTTTCCTTTATAGAGTCTTACATAAATTCGGTTTCCACGACAAAATTATTAAAACTATACAAACTTTATATTATAACTCCACAGCAAGGGTCAAGGTCAATGGTCAGTTATCAAATAATTTTATATTGGAACGTGGAACAAGACAGGGATGTGCATGGTCACCACTATTGTTTGCACTCTTTCTAGAACCACTTGCCCAATATATCAGACAAAATACAGAAATAAAGGGAATACATCTCACAGAAAGAGAACATAAACTAGCCTGCTATGCTGACGACGTGATAACATTCCTCAGCAACCCAACACACTCTCTGCCCCAGCTAATGCTGGCACTTGAGAAATATGGGGAATTGTCAGGATATAAGGTTAATGTAAGTAAAACCCAAGTATTAACATATTATTATGACCCACCAAACGAAATAAAGACAAACTACTCATGGTCATGGCAAACAAAATCTTTTAAATACCTGGGCATCACTATCCCAAAGGATCTTTCAAAACTCTCAGAATACAATTACCTACCTTTAGATAAAAAGATTAAAGAAGATATCGCAAGGTGGAATCTCACTCCTCTACTTAGTCTTAACTCAAGGATACAATCTATTAAAATGAACATATTACCAAGATTGCTATACCTATTCCAGACTCTACCTGTAGAAATACCCCAAAGCCAATTTAATGAATGGGATAAAATGTTGTCCAGGTATTTATGGCAAGGGAAGAAACCAAGGGTACGTCTCAAAACACTACAATTAACGAAAGAAAAGGGAGGTTGGGGTCTACCTTCCCTCAAAGAATATTATCTTGCTGCTCAGATGAGAATTATATTATGTTGGTGCAATCCATCATACCAGGCACAATGGAAAGACATTGAAGAAAGACTGTTTCCCATTCCTGTACAAGCAGTTATAGCGGACTCAAAATTGCAACAATATACAAACAACACAGATAATCCATGGGTTAAATTTATCTTGAAAGTGTGGAAAAATATTCTTAAAAAATATAAACTGGAAGGAGATCTTCTTCCCCTCAAATGGTGCTCGTATGATTCTGACTTCACACCAAACACAACGGACACCAGATTTAAAATGTGGAGAGTTAATGGAATAACAGCTCTATGTAATATTATGAAGGGAAATACACTGTTTAGTTTTGAGTTGCTTCAGAAAAAATACCTATTGCATAAACAAGACTTTTTCAGATATTTACAACTGCGGCATTATGTTAATACAAAGATTAAAAATGTAACAGAATCTAACCACAATTTCTTAGAACTGTTTAGAAGAGCATATAACTCGGAATTCAATAAAGGTATTATATCAGCTATATATAACTGCTTACTAGAATTCAATACCCACTCCACAATATATATTAAAGCAAAATGGGAAAGGGAATCAGAGATTAAAATATCTAATGAAGAATGGACAAAATTATGGCAATATCAATGGAAATGCACCAGTTCAATGAACTGGCGTGAATTTAATTGGAAAAACTTCATTAGATATTTTATCACACCAGTACAACAATCTAAACCCAGTGACTCTACCCCTGTCTGTTGGAGACAATGTGGTCATCAACGCGCAAACCATTACCACATTTTCTGGGACTGCCCCAATATTAAAGATTTCTGGTCGAAAATTCACAATGCCTTAAAGGACATTTTCCAAGAGGACTTACCATTGGACTTTAAGACCCTGTACCTGGGATATGCCCCTCAAGACTGGCTGAAAATGGACAAAGATCTCATGAACATTCTGTTGGTGGCCAGCAAAAAGACTATTACGAAGAAATGGATACAACCAGAGCGCCCAACAATGAATACGTGGAGAGATATAGTGTTTGACATTTATAAGATGGAACAACTTACAGCCCATATCAATCATAAAATGGAGATCTTCACTAACCAGTGGACAAAATGGCGCAGTTATATCACAGCCAAATGGCCAAATTGTTCTATGTATTTGTACTAAATGTATAATATATGTGTATCTGAAAATTACTCCCCTGTCAGTATTGTATATATTTTCTTGTTGATAATATTAATTTATCTTTTTTATTAATTTATTTAATTTATTTTTTATTTTATTTTTTTTCTCTCTTTTTTCTTTTTCTTTCTATTTTGAAAAAAGAATAAAATATAAATTAAAAAAAAAAAAAAAAAGGAAGGGTGGAGTACCTTAGTACTAAACAAGATGTATTCAAGTTTTTTTTAACTACTTGAATAACTAAAAATGGTCCTTCTTTCAAATTTGACTGTAAGCTTTAAGCTACAGTAGAATGTTCTTTCTACATTGAAAACATACCTGGAGTTGTGTTGTTTTTTTTCTTCATTTTTTTCATTTGTACCAGAATGGCCACATGACGCTGCCAAATCCTAAGTGCATACGTAACAGTGGGTGTGTACTGGTGGAGGTGAAAACACGGGTGGATCGGAGTAATGGCGTCTTGAATACCGAAGAATGATGTACTTTACAAACTGCAGCCTTTAAGATTTGCTTTGGATCGCGATTCATCGACACATGTGAAATCCACTTGTGAGGTTTACTCAAAGTTGTATTTCATTTGATCCATTGGTGTTTGTCCTGAATTTGAGGTTTAAGTGCTCGGTTCTTCTTTAATTATAATGGCCAATATTCTGACTCATTCTCTCTGTTTTCTCAAGACTCTATTAGACGATCAGATGGTTGAAAGTCGGTATGTCAGTGTTTGAATCAGTGCTGCAAGGACATGTACAAATGTATTTATATAAAATTTGTTGTTCTTTAGTATTATGTGAATGTGCATTTACAAGAAAGGCAAATAATAGTGCTGTCACACCAACATATAGTGATCATATTTTATTTAATATATTCTATAAAAATAAACAATGGAAACAATGAAAAAATAAACAGGTAACCATGGAAAACATTTAGCCTTAGCTCCAGTAGCAATTTAAATATTGTTACTTGAGCTAATTGTTCCAGTTAATTAATCAGCTAAAGAGTTAGGGTTAGGGTCTTCAATAGAAAGTTTGGCATCACTGACAGAAGAACCTAAGAGCTACCAGAGCAGACTCCAGGCCCTCCTTATCATCCTGCACAGTTTGAAGTTTGGCCTGGACCTGTTGGTGTTTCTCCTGCTCCTCTGCCAGGGCAGATACTAGGCAGGACACCTCAAGCTGACGCTTTCTCTCCATGACCAGAAGTTGGTCCTTGAGCTCTCTGACAGAGCTCTGTTCCTCTGACAGAGAGGATTCGAGAGTGGATACCTTTCCCTTCTCTTGTCCCAGAGCATGTCTCAGTAAAAACACTTCTGCCGTCAGCTCTTGTTTCTCTGTTTCGAGAAAGTCTGCTCTGCCCTGAGTTGAGGCATGTGCCTGTTCGCTGTGGTTCAGGAAGAACTGAAGTTCGGCCACCAGATGCACCAGGCCCTGCTTCTCCACCTGCTCCTTTTCCAGGTCCTGACTGAATGCGGCGATCTGGTTCAATAATTCTTTCTCCTGCTCATCCTTCCGGGTGATGGTGTCCAGGAGATTCTGAACATTTCCCTCAGCCTTATGGTTGACTTGGCTGAGTTGTCCTCTGAGGAAGGAGTTGGTGGTGGTCCTGAGCTGGTCCTGGACCTCCGCCCTGGCTTTCTGCATTAGAGTTCTATAAGCAGTGGCCTTCTCCTTCTTGCGCCGTTGTGCCTGTTTCTGGAGATTCTCCACATACACACGACTCCGTTCACTCTGCTGCTGATGGAGAGATCTTTCTTTTGCTCTCTCCTCCTGCTCCTTCCTCAGCTCTGCTTTGAGTGTTTAGATCTGCTTCAGCAGATCTTCCGGGGAGACCTGGTCCTGCTGTTGTTCCTGGTCCTCAGGGCCCTGTGCCTCTTGGAGCAGGGCTCTCCTTTGCTTTGTTCGCTCTTTGCAATTCAGCAAAAGGGCCTCAGGGCTGTGCTCCGTGATCTCAGGTTTGCTGGCCATCTGAAAACAGTTTAACACTAATTGTGTGAAAAAGGTTTTAGATAAAGTTGCTAGCTTGCTTGTGTTGTATAAGACTTGCTGGCTTGAACTCTGTAACGTCTAGACACGTTGTGACCGGACTTATAAACTCTGTCTTCTGAAGTCTCTTTGATCTTTGATATTTGATCTTTGATCATTGATCCTTGAAGAGTGATGTCACAAAGGATGTGGACAAAGGATCTTATAAACATTATGTTGCTATGGTTACATTGCATTTGTTTACATTCAAAATTTCTTACAGTAAAATGAGACAGTATTGATTACACTGTACTTTACCGTGAAATATTCAAAAGGTAAATTCACAAATGTTGAACCCGAATATTTCTATCAGTGTCTAGCCACAAGAACTCTCTGTATGGCAACAAAAATCTGCATTTTAACATTAACATTAATTTTACCTGACTCCATGTGTATTAAATAACATTGGTCTATAGAATGCTGTGACGTCATCTGAAACCCGCCAATAATACATTATTAAAAAATAAAAGACATAAAGGCTAGTGTATTGAACTGATCATTTTATGTCGCCGTGTAAAGAGCTGAACCTCATCGGTGCTTCTCGCAACGGGATTGGCTGGCGTGCGAGCGTGGGAAAATATGTTGATTTATACACGCCCCGTTTCTTTCCAAAAAACAACCCAATTTGAAATAAAAAATGTATGTTTTTAACGTCACTAATGCTGTTATCTGAAACATAGAGTGGCTTCTTCATGATCTCAACTAGCACATTCTGCAAAAAAACGAAAATCACAAATTTTGAAAAAAAAAAAAAAAAACCTCCTAATGCAAATATCTCCGTCTCACCAATCCCGACAAGTGGACCTTTTTAGCGTGGTGGGACACATATACAAAAACATGATACAAAACTGAACACTACAACTTCACAAACCTGATGTGATGTGCAGGAGTTTCATTAGTGGGATGCACACAGATTGTGTTGTGATAGTGCTCTGAAGGGGGAGTGAGTTAGTGCAGAGAGCAAAGGGAGTGAACTCAGGGTGTCAAAAACAAAAGTGAAACTTAAAAAACACGTTAATATGTTGTTTTTGGTGAATATTATCAAAGTCGACAGACGCCATATTCATAAACAATATTTTTTCTTCCTTGTTATCCTGAGATAACGAGATAATTAATTCGTGATCTCGAGAAAACAACTGAAACGTCTACCGCCACGTTGTGACAGGCTGACTTCGGGGCTATTTCTCATTCTGAATAGACGTGTTTTTGGTCATTAGAATGTCTGGAATAATAATCGATCAGCTGATGAGGCAATATTTTGATCAGGGGTTGACACAGGGGGAGATTGCATTACGTCTTTTAATTTAGGATAATTTCAAGATTAGTCCGCGGCACCTCCGCAGAAGGCTTCTTCTTTACCGACGGAGATACAGTGTTTTCTCAAGATCACGGAATAACTCTTTGTTTTCTCGAGATCTCGAAATAACAGTTTTGTTTTCTTGAGATCATGAATTATGTCGTTTTCTCAAGATCTCGAGTTAATTTTCTCGTTATTAAGGTGGAAAATAATCATTATGAACATGGCCTCTGACGGCTTCCGTAGGCCAGTGAGTACAGCACAAGTAACTAGTAAAAATTACTCTGAGTAGTATTTTTGATGTGTACTTTTCACTTTTACTCACTTGTAAGCAGTACTTGTACCTGTGATTGAGTACATTTTAGCCACGTGACTGTACTTTGACTGAAAATACTCAAGTAAAAGTAAAAGCATTACATGAGGAAATTTACTGAAGATTAAAAGTACTGAAGTACCTGTTGAAAAATGTAGTTAGAGTAAAAAGTATGATTTTGAGATCAATTAAAGCATCAAATGTAGCCGATTGTTTTGTTTGATTTGTAATTTTTTGGACATGGACATGGTAAAAACTAAAAATAAAGCCCTTTCAGCAGACCCCAGACTATAAAAAAGTACTTTTACTTTTCCATCCAGTTGAAAAATGTAGCGTATGAAAGTATCCACTCTAAAATATATTCAAGTAAAGTACAGATATTTAAAAACTTGAACTTTACTTGCACTTTTTCACCTCCCAGCACAGATAGTTCTCTACCTTCTCTGCCATGAGTCGGACTGTAAAAATGCTCATATTACGCTGTTTTCTGGTAAGATTCTGTTGAAGCCATAGCTGCCCTGGGACAGACTGACAGAAGAGAGGCTGCCAGTCTGCACCATTACATTTTGTGTAATATCGAAATCTGAAAACTGTCAAATGGAAACCTCAAATTATAGGTGATTTAAAAACAAATAATCTTCAGAATGAAAAATGTCATGGTTAAATTTGTGGTGTGAAAGATGTCTGACCAAAGAACCAATAAACTTTAACAAATTTGTATATTTGTAATTTTGTAATATTTTGAATAAATAAAGATTTATTTTTCAGACTGTGGACTCATATTTTAAGTGCATATGACAGATTTTAAAGTTTTTCTACTCATGACTCGGTTGGAAGGGGGTAGTACCTTAGTACTAAACAGTGTTGGGAGTAACTCGTTACAAAAGTAATTAATTACTGTAATGCATTACTTTTTGGTGTAACACAGTAATGTAACGCATTACAGGGAAGAAAAACGGTAATATATTACTCGTTACAATGCCAGTAATGCACATTAAAATGCATTTTTAACCTGCTTTGTTTTTGTGGGTTTTGCGTTTTCTTCATACAAAGTTCGCGGATCACCGCGAGATCAGCTACTGAATCTGATAAGTCCGCGCAGAACATTACATTTCATACAAAGTTCAGCGAGATCAGCTAGTGATATAAAAGTCAGCGCAGACCATTCCATTTTCCTTATACTTCGTCTCGCAGACTGACAAAGTCTGACAGAACCAGAAGAATCGGATAGTGCTAGCTCCTTTTCAAGATGGGCATACGCCCACTACTTTCACAGGACTCCAAGAACATTTCAGTTAAATGCACAGTGTGTGTGAATCCCAAACCTCTTTCCACGTCGAAATGCAGTACAAGCAATTTGACGAAGCACTTGCAGAGGTGCCATAGCACCATGAAATTAGTCAGGAAAGGAGGGCATGGGACAGGGAACGATATAACCCCAACAAAGCAGCCGAAACTGTTGACCCGACCAGAGAGATTTGCACTGTAGATTGCCAAATCCTTATTTCCAGTCATTTTGGCGAGAGTAACTAAAGTAATGCAAAAGTAGTGTAATGCCTTACTTTGTATTTAGAGTAATATTGTAATGTAAGGCATTACTTTAAAATGACAGTAACAAGTAATAAGTAGTGCATTACAGTTTTTGAGTAACTTGCCCAACACTGGTACTAAACAAGATGTATTCAAGTTTTTTGTAACTACTTGAATAACTAAAAATGGTCCTTCTTTCAAATTTGACTGTAAGCTTTAAGCTACAGTAGAATGTTTTTTCTACATCGAAAACATACCTGGAGTTGTGTTTGTTTGTTTTTTCCATTTTTTTCATTTGTACCAGAATGGCCACATGACGCTGCCAAATCCTGCGTGTATCACCGATAAAGAAATTTAAATTGCAGAGCGAAGTGCAAACGTAACAGTGGGTGTGTACTGGTGGAGGTGAAAACACGGGTGGATCGGAGTAATGGCGTCTTGAATACAGAAGAATGATGTACTTTACAAACTGCAGACTTTAAGATTTGCTTTGGATTGCGATTCATCGACACATGTGAAATCCACTTGTGAGGTTTACTCAAAGTTGTATTTCATTTGATCCATTGGTGTTTGTCCTGAATTTGAGGTTTAAGTGCTCGGTTCTTCTTTAATTATAATGGCCAATATTCTGACTCATTCTCTCTGTTTTCTCAAGACTCTATTAGACGATCAGATGGTTGAAAGTCGGTATGTCAGTGTTTGAATCAGTGCTGCAAGGACATGTACAAATGTATTTATATAAAATGTGTTGTTCTTTAGTATTATGTGAATGTGCATTTACAAGAAAGGCAAATAATAGTGCTGTCACACCAACATATAGTGATTATATTTTATTTAATATATTCTATAAAAATAAACAATGGAAACAATGAAAAAATAAACAGGTAACCATGGAAAACATTTAGCCTTATCTCCAGTAGCAATTTAAATATTGTTACTTGAGTTAATTGTTCCAGTTAATTAATCAGCTAAAGAGTTAGGGTTAGGGTCTTCAATAGAGAGTTTGGCCTCACTGAGAGAAGAACCTAAGAACTACCAGAGCAGACTCCAGGCCCTCCTTATCATCCTGCACAGTTTGAAGTTTGGCCTGGACCTGTTGGTGTTTCTCCTGCTCCTCTGCCAGGGCAGATACTAGGCAGGACACCTCAAGCTGACCAGAAGTTGGTCCTTGAGCTCTCTGACAGAGCTCTGTTCCTCTGACAGAGAAGATACGAGAGTGGATACCTTTCCCTTCTCTTGTCCCAGAGCATGTCTCAGTAAAAACACTTCTGCCGTCAGCTCTTGTTTCTCTGTTTCAAGAAAGTCTGCTCTGCTCTGAGTTGAGGCATGTGCCTGTTCGCTCTGGTTCAGGAGGAACTGAAGTTCGGCCACCAGATGCACCAGGCCCTGCTTCTCCACCTGCTCCTTTTCCAGGTCCTGACTGAATGCAGCGATCTGGTTCAATAATTCTTTCTCCTGCTCATCCTTCCGGGTGATGGTATCCAGGAGATTCTGAACATTTCCCTCAGCCTTATGGTTGACTTGGCTGAGTTGTCCTCTGAGGAAGGAGTTGGTGGTGGTCCTGAGCTGGTCCTGGACCTCCGCCCTGGCTTTCTGCATTAGAGTTCTATAAGCAGTGGCCTTCTCCTTCTTGAGCCGTTGTGCCTGTTTCTGGAGATTCTCCACATACACACGACTCCGTTTACTCTGCTGCTGATGGAGAGATCTTTCTTTTGCTCTCTCCTCCTGCTCCTTCCTCAGATCTGCTTTGAGTGTTTGGATCTGCTTCAGCTGATCTTCCGGGGAGACCTGGTCCTGCTGTTGTTCCTGGTCCTCAGGGCCCTGTGCCTCTTGGAGCAGGGCTCTCCTTTGCTTTGTTCGCTCTTTGCAATTCAGCAAAGGGGCCTCAGGGCTGTGCTCCGTGATCTCAGGTTTGCTGGCCATCTGAAAACAGTTTAACACTAATTGTGTGAAAAAGGTTTTAGATAAAGTTGCTAGCTTGCTTGTGTTATATAAGACTTGCTGGCTTGAACTCTGTAACGTCTAAACACGTTGTGACCGGACTTATAAACTCTGTCTTCTGAATTCTCTTTGATCTTTGATATTTGATCTTTGATCATTGATCCTTGAAGAGTGATCAAAAGATCAAAGTCAGCTTTATTGTCAATTCTGCCATATGTGTTCAACATACAGTGAATCGAAATTTTGTTTCTCTCTGGCCAGGTAGTGCAAAAAAAAGACAGTGTACAAGATACAATATGAAGACAAAACACAACAAAAATTTTCTAAGACAGAGATCTAAAGTTAAAACTAAAGTCTAAGATCTAAAATCTTAAAGCAGTGCAACATAATAAATAAATAAATAAATACCTATATACAGATTTCCAAAGTGTGCAGTGTGCATCAAAAATGTGCAATGGAAGATACAGCAGTGAAATGGTCATGTGCAGTAGAATGTGCATTGGAGTTAAGATAAAAATAAATGTGCAACAGTAGTAATTCTAGTGCAATAACAGGAGTAAACAACAGTAATAAAAATTCCAGTAGTAAATGTGCAATAACAGTAGTAAACAACAGTGCAACAGGAGTAAAATTCAGTAGTAAATGTAAATGTGCAACAGTGCAACAGTCGTCCTTAGCAGCAGTTTGTGATGTCACAAAGGATGTGGACAAAGGATCTTATAAACATTCTGTTGCTATGGTTACATTGCATTTGTTTACATTCAAAATTTCTTACAATAAAATGAGACAGTATTGATTACATTGTACTTTACCGTGAAATATTCAAAAGGTAAATTCACAAATGTTGAACCCGAATATTTCTATCAGTGTCTAGCCACAAGAACTCTCTGTATGGCAACAAAAATCTGCATTTTAACATTAACATTAATTTTACCTGACTCCATGTGTATTAAATAACATTGGTCTATAGAATGCTGTGACGTCATCTGAAACCCGCCAATAATACATTATTAAAAAATAAAAGACATAAAGGCTAGTGTATTGAACTGATGATTTTATGTCGCCGTGTAAAGAGCTGAACCATTTGGAAAAAAATATCTAATTATAATTTACGCGGCAAGCATTGGAATTAGATTTTATTATTTGTTTTAATAAAATGATTCTTTTATTATTGTTATTTTGTTCTTTGTGAAAGAAATTCAATGAAGATGACCCAAACATGTACGAATCACTCC
The DNA here is from genome assembly GCA_036785185.1 of Paratrypauchen microcephalus. Taxonomy (NCBI): domain Eukaryota; kingdom Metazoa; phylum Chordata; class Actinopteri; order Gobiiformes; family Gobiidae; genus Paratrypauchen; species Paratrypauchen microcephalus. The sequence goes on along the minus strand of JAVJIX010000013.1, from coordinate 10,319,597 downwards.
AAATACAACTGTGAGAGCTGAGCTTTAGTCCTGCTTTAGTTTTGGTTTAGTCCTGGTTCAGTCCTGGTTTAGTCCTATTTTAGTCCTGGTTCAGTCCTGGTTTAGTCCTGGTTTAGTCCTGGTTTAGTCCTGGTTTAGTCCTGTTTTAGTCCTGGTTTAGTCCTGTTTTAGTCCTGGTTTAGTCCTGGTTCAGTCCTGGTTCAGTCCTGGTTTAGTCCTGGTTTAGTCCTGGTTTAGTCCTGAGTTAGTCCTGGTTCAGTCCTGGTTTAGTCCTGGTTTGGTCCTGTTTTTTAGTCCGGGACAAAACTCATCGGCGCTTCTCGCAACGGGATTGGCTGGCGTGCGAGCGTGGGAAAATATGTTGATTTATACACGCCCCGTTTCTTTCCAAAAAACAACCCAATTTGAAATGAAAAATGTATGTTTTTAACGTCACTAATGCTGTTATCTGAAACATAGAGTGGCTTCTTCATGATCTCAACTAGCACATTCTGCAAAAAAACGAAAATCACAAATTTTGAAAAAAAAAACTTCTAATGCAAATATCTCTGTCTCACCAATCCCGACAAGTGGACCTTTTTAGCGTGGTGGGACACATATACAAAAACATGATACAAAACTGAACACTACAACTTCACAAACCTGATGTGATGTGCAGGAGTTTCATTAGTGGGATGCACACAGATTGTGTTGTGATAGTGCTCTGAAGGGGGAGTGAGTTAGTGCAGAGAGCAAAGGGAGTGAACTCAGGGTGTCAAAAACAAAAGTGAAACTTAAAAAACACGTTAATATGTTGTTTCTGATGAATATTATCAAAGTCGACAGACGCCATATTCATAAACAATATTTTTTCTTCCTTGTTATCCTGAGATAACGAGATGATTAATTTGTGATCTTGAGTAAACAACAATTATTCCGTGATCTCGAGAAAACAACTGAAACGTCTACCGCCACGTTGTGACAGGCTGACTTCGGGGCTATTTCTCATTCTGAATAGACGTGTTTTTGGTCATTAGAATGTCTGGAATAATAATCGATCAGCTGATGAGGCAATATTTTGATCAGGGGTTGACACAGGGGGAGATTGCATTACGTCTTTTAATTTAGGATAATTTCAAGATTAGTCCGCACCGCTGCACCTCCGCAGAAGACTGGCCCGGCTTCGTCTTTACCGACGGAGATACAGTGTTTTCTCCAGATCACGGAATAACTCTTTGTTTTCTCGAGATCTCGAAATAACAGTTTTGTTTTCTTGAGATCATGAATTATGTCGTTTTCTCAAGATCTCGAGTTAATTTTCTCGTTATTAAGGTGGAAAATAATCATTATGAACATGGCCTCTGACGGCTTCCGTAGGCCAGTGAGTACAGCACAAGTAACTAGTAAAAATTACTCTGAGTAGTATTTTTGATGTGTACTTTTTACTTTTACTCACTTGTAAGCAGTACTTGTACCTGTGATTGAGTACATTTTAGCCACGTGACTGTACTTTGACTGAAAATACTCAAGTAAAAGTAAAAGCATTACATGAGGAAATTTACTGAAGATTAAAAGTACTGAAGTACCTGTTGAAAAATGTAGTTAGAGTAAAAAGTATGATTTTGAGATCAATTAAAGCATCAAATGTAGCCGATTGTTTTGTTTGATTTGTAATTTTTTGGACATGAACATGGTAAAAACTAAAAATAAAGCCCTTTCAGCAGACCCCAGACTATAAAAAAGTACTTTTACTTTTCCGTCCAGTTGAAAAATGTAGTGTATGAAAGTATCCACTCTAAAATATATTCAAGTAAAGTACAGATATTTAAAAACTTGAACTTTACTTGCACTTTTTCACCTCCCAGCACAGATAGTTCTCTACCTTCTCTGCCATGAGTCGGACTGTAAAAATGCTCATATTACGCTGTTTTCTGGTAAGATTCTGTTGAAGCCAATAAACTTTAACAAATTTGTATATTTGTAATTTTGAATAAATAAAGATGTATTATTCAGACTGTGCATATGACAGATTTGAAAGTTTTTCTACTCATGACTCGGTTGGAAGGGGGTAGTACCTTAGTACTAAACAAGATGTATTCAAGTTTTTTTAATTACTTGAATAACTAAAAATGGTCCTTCTTTCAAATTTGACTGTAAGCTTTAAGCTACAGTAGAATGTTCTTTCTACATTGAAAACATACCTGGAGTTGTGTTGTTTTTTTTCTTCATTTTTTTCATTTGTACCAGAATGGCCACATGACGCTGCCAAATCCTGCGTGTATCACCGATAAAGAAATTTAAATTGCAGAGCGAAGTGCATACGTAACAGTGGGTGTGTACTGGTGGAGGTGAAAACACGGGTGGATTGGAGTAATGGCGTCTTGAATACCGAAGAATGATGTACTTTACAAACTGCAGCCTTTAAGATTTGCTTTGGATCGCGATTCATCGACACATGTGAAATCCACTTGTGAGGTTTACTCAAAGTTGTATTTCATTTGATCCATTGGTGTTTGTCCTGAATTTGAGGTTTAAGTGCTCGGTTCTTCTTTAATTATAATGGCCAATATTCTGACTCATTCTCTCTGTTTTCTCAAGACTCTATTAGACGATCAGATGGCTGAAAGTCGGTATGTCAGTGTTTGAATCAATGCTGCAAGGACATATACAAATGTATTTATATAAAATTTGTTGTTCTTTAGTATTATGTGAATGTGCATTTACAAGAAAGGCAAATAATAGTGCTGTCACACCAACATATAGTGATTATATTTTATTTAATATATTCTATAAAAATAAACAATGGAAACAATGAAAAAATAAACAGGTAACCATGGAAAACATTTAGCCTTAGCTCCAGTAGCAATTTAAATATTGTTACTTGAGTTAATTGTTCCAGTTAATTAATCAGCTAAAGAGTTAGGGTTAGGGTCTTCAATAGAGAGTTTGGCCTCACTGACAGAAGAACCTAAGCACTACCAGAGCAGACTCCAGGCCCTCCTTCTCATCCTGCACAGTTTGAAGTTTGGCCTGGACCTGTTGGTGTTTCTCCTGCTCCTCTGCCAGGGCAGATACTAGGCAGGACACCTCAAGCTGACGCTTTCTCTCCATGACCAGAAGTTGGTCCTTGAGCTCTCTGACAGAGCTCTGTTCCTCTGACAGAGAAGATACGAGAGTGGATACCTTTCCCTTCTCTTGTCCCAGAGCATGTCTCAGTAAAAACACTTCTGCCGTCAGCTCTTGTTTCTCTGTTTCGAGAAAGTCTGCTCTTCTCTGAGTTGAGGCATGTGCGTGTTCGCTGTGGTTCAGGAGGAACTGAAGTTCGGCCACCAGATGCACCAGGCCCTGCTTCTCCGCCTGCTCCTTTTCCAGGTCCTGACTGAATGCGGCGATCTGGTTCAATAATTCTTTCTCCTGCTCATCCTTCCGGGTGATGGTGTCCAGGAGATTCTGAACATTTCCCTCAGCCTTATGGTTGACTTGGCTGAGTTGTCCTCTGAGGAAGGAGTTGGTGGTGGTCCTGAGCTGGTCCTGGACCTCCGCCCTGGCTTTCTGCATTAGATACCTATAAACAGTGGCCTTCTCCTTCTTGAGCCGTTGTGCCTGTTTCTGGAGATTCTCCACATACACACGACTCCGTTCACTCTGCTGCTGATGGAGAGATCTTTCTTTTGCTCTCTCCTCCTGCTCCCTCCTCAGCTCTGCTTTGAGTGTTTGGATCTGCTTCAGCTGATCTTCCGGGGAGACCTGGTCCTGCTGTTGTTCCTGGTCCTCAGGGCCCTGTGCCTCTTGGAGCAGGGCTCTCCTTTGCTTTGTTCGCTCTTTGCAATTCAGCAAAGGGGCCTCAGGGCTGTGCTCCGTGATCTCAGGTTTGCTGGCCATCTGAAAACAGTTTAACACTAATTGTGTGAAAAAGGTTTTAGATAAAGTTGCTAGCTTGCTTGTGTTGTATAAGACTTGCTGGCTTGAACTCTGTAACGTCTAGACACGTTGTGACCGGACTTATAAACTCTGTCTTCTGAAGTCTCTTTGATCTTTGATATTTGATCTTTGATCATTGATCCTTGAAGAGTGATGTCACAAAGGATGTGGACAAAGGATCTTATAAACATTCTGTTGCTATGGTTACATTGCATTTGTTTACATTCAAAATTTCTTACAGTAAAATGAGACAGTATTGATTACACTGTACTTTACCGTGAAATATTCAAAAGGTAAATTCACAAATGTTGAACCCGAATATTTCTATCAGTGTCTAGCCACAAGAACTCTCTGTATGGCAACAAAAATCTGCATTTTAACATTAACATTAATTTTACCTGACTCCATGTGTATTAAATAACATTGGTCTATAGAATGCTGTGACGTCATCTGAAACCCGCCAATAATACATTATTAAAAAATAAAAGACATAAAGGCTAGTGTATTGAACTGATGATTTTATGTCGCCGTGTAAAGAGCTGAACCATTTGGAAAAAATATCTAATTATAATTTACGCGGCAAGCATTGATATTTGATTTTATTATTTGTTTTAATAAAATGATTCTTTTATTATTGTTATTTTGTTCTTTGTGAAAGAAATTCAATGAAGATGACCCAAACATGTACAAATCACTCCAAATACAACTGTGAGAGCTGAGCTTTAGTCCTGCTTTAGTTTTTGGTTTAGTCCTGGTTTAGTCCTGGTTTAGTCCTGGTTTAGTCCTATTTTAGTCCTGGTTCAGTCCTGGTTTAGTCCTGGTTTAGTCCTGTTTTAGTCCTGGTTCAGTCCTGGTTTAGTCCTGGTTTAGTCCTGGTTTAGTCCTGGTTTAGTCCTGTTTTTTTAGTCCGGGACAAAACTCATCGGCGCTTCACGCAACGGGATTGGCTGGCGTGCGAGCGTGGGAAAATATGTTGATTTATACACGCCTTGTTTCTTTCCAAAAAACAACCCAATTTGAAATTCAAAATGTATGTTTTTAACGTCACTAATGCTGTTATCTGAAACATAGAGTGGCTTCTTCATGATCTCAACTAGCACATTCTGCAAAAAAACGAAAATCACAAATTTTGAAAAAAAAAACAAAAAAAACAAACTCCTAATGCAAATATCTCCGTCTCACCAATCCCGACAAGTGGACCTTTTTAGCGTGGTGGGACACATATACAAAAACATGATACAAAACTGAACACTACAACTTCACAAACCTGATGTGATGTGCAGGAGTTTCATTAGTGGGATGCACACAGATTGTGTTGTGATAGTGCTCTGAAGGGGGAGTGAGTTAGTGCAAAGAGCAAAGGGAGTGAACTCAGGGTGTCAAAAACAAAAGTGAAACTATAAAAACACGTTAATATGTTGTTTTTGGTGAATATTATCAAAGTCGACAGACGCCATATTCATAAACAATATTTTTTCTTCCTTGTTATCCTGAGATAACGAGATGATTAATTTGTGATCTTGAGTAAACAACAATTATTCCGTGATCTCGAGAAAACAACTGAAACGTCTACCGCCACGTTGTGACAGGCTGACTTCGGGGCTATTTCTCATTCTGAATAGACGTGTTTTTGGTCATTAGAATGTCTGGAATAATAATCGATCAGCTGATGAGGCAATATTTTGATCAGATGTTGACACAGGGGAAGATTGCATTACATCTTTTAATTTAGGATAATTTCAAGATTAGTCCGCGGCACCTCCGCAGAAGACTTCTTCTTTACCGACGGAGATACAGTGTTTTCTCAAGATCACGGAATAACTCTTTGTTTTCTCGAGATCTCGAAATAACAGTTTTGTTTTCTTGAGATCATGAATTATGTCGTTTTCTCAAGATCTCGAGTTAATTTTCTCGTTATTAAGGTGGAAAATAATCATTATGAACATGGCCTCTGACGGCTTCCGTAGGCCAGTGAGTACAGCACAAGTAACTAGTAAAAATTACTCTGAGTAGTATTTTTGATGTGTACTTTTTACTTTTACTCACTTGTAAGCAGTACTTGTACCTGTGATTGAGTACATTTTAGCCACGTGACTGTACTTTGACTGAAAATACTCAAGTAAAAGTAAAAGCATTACATGAGGAAATTTACTGAAGATTAAAAGTACTGAAGTACCTGTTGAAAAATGTACTTAGAGTAAAGAGTATGATTTTGAGATCAATTAAAGCATCAAATGTAGCCGATTGTTTTGTTTGATTTGTAATTTTTTTGGACATGAACATGGTAAAAACTAAAAATAAAGCCCTTTCAGCAGACCCCAGACTATAAAAAAGTACTTTTACTTTTCCGTCCAGTTGAAAAATGTAGCGTATGAAAGTATCCACTCTAAAATATATTCAAGTAAAGTACAGATATTTAAAAACTTGAACTTTACTTGCACTTTTTCACCTCCCAGCACAGATAGTTCTCTACCTTCTCTGCCATGAGTCGGACTGTAAAAATGCTCATATTACGCTGTTTTCTGGTAAGATTCTGTTGAAGCCAGTAAACTTTAACAAATTTGTATATTTGTAATTTTGTAATATTTTGAATAAATAAAGATGTATTATTCAGACTGTGCATATGACAGATTTGAAAGTTTTTCTACTCATGACTCGGTTGGAAGGATGGAGTACCGAGATTTTCCGGTGACGTCACCACAGTAAATGGCTGCTTGAGAAAACAGCTCCTCCGAGAATTAATTAAATTCGCCCCGAATACAGACAAATAACGTTGCTCTGTTACTAAACACGGTCAAAATGTCGGGGCCGAAAACAACAAGGGGAACCACTGGGAAAAAAGGCACTGGGCAGACCACGAGTGCAACAGGTGGAGATGACGCTACATTCCACGACGACACTAGCTCAAACGCAGCTAGTCTAACAATAGTCCTGGAAGAGATTCGTGAATTTCGCAAAGAGATGAAAGAACAACTTAACGATATCAAAGTTGAATTGACGAAAGTTGACCAAAGGGTTGAAGAAGTGGAAAACCGAGTTGGTGAAGCAGAAGACCGCGCACAGAATATGGAACAGGTGCTGGGAAAACTAATTAAAGAAGTTTCCCGTCTCGAAAACAAGGTGCTGGACCAAGAAGACAGATCTAGACGGAAAAATGTAAGAATATATAATGTGCCGGAAGACGCAGAGGGATCATCAATGTTACAATTTGTGGAAAGACTACTGCGGGATAAATTGGAAATACTTATAACACAAGACGACATCGAGAGAGCACATAGAGCACCGGTACCTAAACCTCCACAAGATAAGAAAGATAAGCCACGGTCAATAGTCATAAGACTACTCCGATATAAGACCAAGGAAGAAATTCTAACCAAAGCATGGAGGAAGAAAAAGGTGCTCTTAGACAAGAACACGCAAATATTCTTTGACAACGATTATCCCCAAGTCATCTTTCAGAGAGGGAAGGAATACGCCGAGTCAAAAAGAGTGTTGAAACAGAACGGCATTCGTTTCCAGACACCCGCCCCTGCCAAACTGCGAGTACACTACGCAAATGGGACACGGCTCTACCAATCAGCAGAGGAGGCAACAACAGATATGAAGAAGAGAGGACTTCCTATCGAAATTTTTAAGTCTGCACCAAAGGAAGATCTGGCCGCGCTGTTGGCCCTCACAGCCTGGGAGAGAGTCGCTCCAAGCAGGAGAGGGGCGGATGCGGAGCGAGAGTGAGAAGACTCGGGTAAACGGAGATACCCCTCAGCACCGGTGGTCTACCTATGTGGTTGAGCTAAGTACTAAAATGACATTACATATCCTAAATCTTATTTCTAGTGCTCAATTTTCGGTTTACTGGACAAGTATTATTACGCTTTTCCCCATGACAAACTCAAATACACATTATGGAGGAAACGGACCTTAAGTTAGCCTTTTCATATTGATGGACAAAGACTTTTCTTTAAATTTTAGAGGAGGCCCTCAACCTGTAAAAAGAGGCTCGCCTTCCAAGCTAGACGTCTTTACTAGCATAGCAAAGGGTCGTTTAAGTACCCCAGCCTTGGAATCACTGTTTTCTACTTTTTTTGTTTGTTATGTAAATTTTATTTTAATTGTTCTCACGGGGAGTAATTTACTTGACTATTGGTACAATATAAGTATATATGGACGAGATGTATGGCTAGCGATAAAATTAAAATAATTTCTTATAATGTTAACGGGCTGTTAAATCCAATTAAGCGCTCCAAAATTCTTTCTAAAATGAAAAGAGAGAGGGCACATGTGGTATACTTACAGGAAACACACCTAAATGATAAGGAACATGGAAAACTAAAGAGAATGGGTTTTAATGACTTATTTTTTTCATCATATAAATCAGGACATAGAAGAGGAGTAGCAATACTCATTTCTAAACAGGTTAATTTTGAAAAAATGTCTGAAATAAAAGATAATGAGGGTAGGTATGTCCTAGTTAAGGGAAAAATAGAGGGAAACATAGTAACCCTTCTGAATATATATGCACCTCCAGGAAGTGACATCTCTTTCTTCCAAAAAATAACTGAACTCATGATCACACAGAGGGCCTACTGATTTGTGGGGGAGACTTTAACATACATTTACAACCAAAACTTGACTGCTCTAGTGGGAAAATGGAAGAAACAAAAACTGTTAAAAAAGTTAACACACTTTTTAAAGAGGTGGGGCTTACTGACATTTGGAGAGAAATGTTCCCGGAGAAAAGGAATTATACCTACTACTCTGCCCCTCACTCTCTGTACACAAGGATAGATTATTTTATAATATTTGGAAAAGATAAGGATAAAATTCACACTTGTGAAATTGGGACAATAGATTTGAGTGACCATGCACCCCTATATTTAACAGTTGACCTTGATCTGAGACCCAGAAATACTACATGGAAACTAAATTCTGACCTACTGAACGACCCTATATTTAAACAAGACATTAGAAGAGAAATAAAAATTTTCTTAGAATTAAATGACAACAAAGAAGTATCACCCCCAATATTGTGGGATGCCATGAAAGCTGTCTTAAGAGGGAAAATCATAGCAATAGCCTCACATAAGAAAAAAAAAAGGGGGGAAGCACTCAAAAGACTCCAACAAAAACTAAAGGATTTAGAATTAAAACATAAAATGGATTCAGATAGGAATACACTGCAGGAAATGGATAAAGTTAGAAATGAAATCAGAAACATAACCACACAAGACGTCAAAAGAAACCTTATGTATCTAAAACAGAGATATTATGAAAGTGGCTCAAAATCAATGAAACTACTAGCATGGAAGCTTAAGAAAAAAATAGCTGAAAATACAGTTCATAAAATACATGACCCAATAACAAAAGAGCCTAAAAACAATCTAAGTGAAATTCATGCAGCTTTCGAGACATTTTACAAAGGCTTATATGCCAGAGCCCCAGGGGGAACCATAGCTCAGATTGATACCTTTCTGGACCCATTGCAATTACCCACTCTGACTGAAGAACAGAACCATGTGCTGACAGCTGAAATAACAGAAAGTGAACTATTAGCCACGATCAGTAAACTGAAAATGGGCAAATCTCCAGGTTCTGATGGCTACACAGCAGAATGGTACAAAGAGTTTAAAAACGAATTGGTTCCTATTCTACTTCCCACACTAAATTGGACCCTGGAAAAAGCACAAATACCTCCTAGTTGGAAGGAGGCAATTATAACAGCCATTCCAAAAGAAGGCAAGGATAAAACAGAATGCGCATCATTTAGACCTATATCTGTCTTAAACATAGATTATAAGATGTTTACTTCCATAATGGCCAAACGTTGTGAGGAACTTATGATTAACTTGATCCATAATGACCAGACAGGCTTCATACATCAGCGCCAAACACAGGATAACATAAGACGGACACTACATATTATTAACCACATAATGAAAACCAAAACAGAAGCAATAGTAGTGAGTATTGACGCGGAGAAAGCATTTGACTCTGTCAATTGGGTTTTCCTTTATAGAGTCTTACATAAATTCGGTTTCCATGACAAAATTATTAAAACTATACAAACTTTATATTATAACTCCACAGCAAGGGTCAAGGTCAATGGTCAGTTATCAAATAATTTTATATTGGAACGTGGAACAAGACAGGGATGTGCATGGTCACCACTATTGTTTGCACTCTTTCTAGAACCACTTGCCCAATATATCAGACAAAATACAGAAATAAAGGGAATACATCTCACAGAAAGAGAACATAAACTAGCCTGCTATGCTGACGACGTGATAACATTCCTCAGCAACCCAACACACTCTCTGCCCCAGCTAATGCTGGCACTTGAGAAATATGGGGAATTGTCAGGATATAAGGTTAATGTAAGTAAAACCCAAGTATTAACATATTATTATGACCCACCAAACGAAATAAAGACAAACTACTCATGGTCATGGCAAACAAAATCTTTTAAATACCTGGGCATCACTATCCCAAAGGATCTTTCAAAACTCTCAGAATACAATTACCTACCTTTAGATAAAAAGATTAAAGAAGATATCGCAAGGTGGAATCTCACTCCTCTACTTAGTCTTAACTCAAGGATACAATCTATTAAAATGAACATATTACCAAGATTGCTATACCTATTCCAGACTCTACCTGTAGAAATACCCCAAAGCCAATTTAATGAATGGGATAAAATGTTGTCCAGGTATTTATGGCAAGGGAAGAAACCAAGGGTACGTCTCAAAACACTACAATTAAAGAAAGAAAAGGGAGGTTGGGGTCTACCTTCCCTCAAAGAATATTATCTTGCTGCTCAGATGAGAATTATATTATGTTGGTGCAATCCATCATACCAGGCACAATGGAAAGACATTGAAGAAAGACTGTTTCCCATTCCTGTACAAGCAGTTATAGCGGACTCAAAATTGCAACAATATACAAACAACACAGATAATCCATGGGTTAAATTTATCTTGAAAGTGTGGAAAAATATTCTTAAAAAATATAAACTGGAAGGAGATCTTCTTCCCCTCAAATGGTGCTCGTATGATTCTGACTTCACACCAAACACAACGGACACCAGATTTAAAATGTGGAGAGTTAATGGAATAACAGCTCTATGTAATATTATGAAGGGAAATACACTGTTTAGTTTTGAGTTGCTTCAGAAAAAATACCTATTGCATAAACAAGACTTTTTCAGATATTTACAACTGCGGCATTATGTTAATACAAAGATTAAAAATGTAACAGAATCTAACCACAATTTCTTAGAACTGTTTAGAAGAGCATATAACTCGGAATTCAATAAAGGTATTATATCAGCTATATATAACTGCTTACTAGAATTTAATACCCACTCCACAATATATATTAAAGCAAAATGGGAAAGGGAATCAGAGATTAAAATATCTAATGAAGAATGGACAAAATTATGGCAATATCAATGGAAATGCACCAGTTCAATGAACTGGCGTGAATTTAATTGGAAAAACTTCATTAGATATTTTATCACACCAGTACAACAATCTAAACCCAGTGACTCTACCCCTGTCTGTTGGAGACAATGTGGTCATCAACGCGCAAACCATTACCACATTTTCTGGGACTGCCCCAATATTAAAGATTTCTGGTCGAAAATTCACAATGCCTTAAAGGACATTTTCCAAGAGGACTTACCATTGGACTTTAAGACCCTGTACCTGGGATATGCCCCTCAAGACTGGCTGAAAATGGACAAAGATCTCATGAACATTCTGTTGGTGGCCAGCAAAAAGACTATTACGAAGAAATGGATACAACCAGAGCGCCCAACAATGAATACGTGGAGAGATATAGTGTTTGACATTTATAAGATGGAACAACTTACAGCCCATATCAATCATAAAATGGAGATCTTCACTAACCAGTGGACAAAATGGCGCAGTTATATCACAGCCAAATGGCCAAATTGTTCTATGTATTTGTACTAAATGTATAATATATGTGTATCTGAAAATTACTCCCCTGTCAGTATTGTATATATTTTCTTGTTGATAATATTAATTTATCTTTTTTATTAATTTATTTAATTTATTTTTTATTTTATTTTTTTTCTCTCTTTTTTCTTTTTCTTTCTATTTTGAAAAAAGAATAAAATATAAATTAAAAAAAAAAAAAAAAAGGAAGGGTGGAGTACCTTAGTACTAAACAAGATGTATTCAAGTTTTTTGTAACTACTTGAATAACTAAAAATGGTCCTTCTTTCAAATTTGACTGTAAGCTTTAAGCTACAGTAGAATGTTCTTTCTACATTGAAAACATACCTGGAGTTGTGTTGTTTTTTTTCTTCATTTTTTTCATTTGTACCAGAATGGCCACATGACGCTGCCAAATCCTGCGTGTATCACCGATAAAGAAATTTAAATTGCAGAGCGAAGTGCATACGTAACAGTGGGTGTGTACTGGTGGAGGTGAAAACACGGGTGGATCGGAGTAATGGCGTCTTGAATACCGAAGAATGATGTACTTTACAAACTGCAGCCTTTAAGATTTGCTTTGGATCGCGATTCATCGACACATGTGAAATCCACTTGTGAGGTTTACTCAAAGTTGTATTTCATTTGATCCATTGGTGTTTGTCCTGAATTTGAGGTTTAAGTGCTCGGTTCTTCTTTAATTATAATGGCCAATATTCTGACTCATTCTCTCTGTTTTCTCAAGACTCTATTAGACGATCAGATGGCTGAAAGTCGGTATGTCAGTGTTTGAATCAGTGCTGCAAGGACATGTACAAATGTATTTATATAAAATTTGTTGTTCTTTAGTATTATGTGAATGTGCATTTACAAGAAAGGCAAATAATAGTGCTGTCACACCAACATATAGTGATCATATTTTATTTAATATATTCTATAAAAATAAACAATGGAAACAATGAAAAAATAAACAGGTAACCATGGAAAACATTTAGCCTTAGCTCCAGTAGCAATTTAAATATTGTTACTTGAGCTAATTGTTCCAGTTAATTAATCAGCTAAAGAGTTAGGGTTAGGGTCTTCAATAGAGAGTTTGGCCTCACTGAGAGAAGAACCTAAGAGCTACCAGAGCAGACTCCAGGCCCTCCTTATCATCCTGCACAGTTTGAAGTTTGGCCTGGACCTGTTGGTGTTTCTCCTGCTCCTCTGCCAGGGCAGATACTAGGCAGGACACCTCAAGCTGACGCTTTCTCTCCATGACCAGAAGTTGGTCCTTGAGCTCTCTGACAGAGCTCTGTTCCTCTGACAGAGAAGATACGAGAGTGGATACCTTTCCCTTCTCTTGTCCCAGAGCATGTCTCAGTAAAAACACTTCTGCCGTCAGCTCTTGTTTCTCTGTTTCGAGAAAGTCTGCTCTGCCCTGAGTTGAGGCATGTGCGTGTTCGCTGTGGTTCAGGAGGAACTGAAGTTCGGCCACCAGATGCACCAGGCCCTGCTTCTCCACCTGCTCCTTTTCCAGGTCCTGACTGAATGCGGCGATCTGGTTCAATAATTCTTTCTCCTGCTCATCCTTCCGGGTGATGGTATCCAGGAGATTCTGAACATTTCCCTCAGCCTTATGGTTGACTTGGCTGAGTTGTCCTCTGAGGAAGGAGTTGGTGGTGGTCCTGAGCTGGTCCTGGACCTCCGCCCTGGCTTTCTGCATTAGATACCTATAAACAGTGGCCTTCTCCTTCTTGCGCCGTTGTGCCTGTTTCTGGAGATTCTCCACATACACACGACTCCGTTCACTCTGCTGCTGATGGAGAGATCTTTCTTTTGCTCTCTCCTCCTGCTCCTTCCTCAGCTCTGCTTTCAGTGTTTGGATCTGCTTCAGCTGATCTTCCGGGGAGACCTGGTCCTGCTGTTGTTCCTGGTCCTCAGGGCCCTGTGCCTCTTGGAGCAGGGCTCTCCTTTGCTTTGTTCGCTCTTTGCAATTCAGCAAAGGGGCCTCAGGGCTGTGCTCCGTGATCTCAGGTTTGCTGGCCATCTGAAAACAGTTTAACACTAATTGTGTGAAAAAGGTTTTAGATAAAGTTGCTAGCTTGCTTGTGTTATATAAGACTTGCTGGCTTGAACTCTGTAACGTCTAGACACGTTGTGACCGGACTTATAAACTCTGTCTTCTGAAGTCTCTTTGATCTTTGATATTTGATCTTTGATCATTGATCCTTGAAGAGTGATGTCACAAAGGATGTGGACAAAGGATCTTATAAAACATTCTGTTGCTATGGTTACATTGCATTTGTTTACATTCAAAATTTCTTACAGTAAAATGAGACAGTATTGATTACACTGTACTTTACCGTGAAATATTCAAAAGGTAAATTCACAAATGTTGAACCCGAATATTTCTATCAGTGTCTAGCCACAAGAACTCTCTGTATGGCAACAAAAATCTGCATTTTAACATTAACATTAATTTTACCTGACTCCATGTGTATTAAATAACATTGGTCTATAGAATGCTGTGACGTCATCTGAAACCCGCCAATAATACATTATTAAAAAATAAAAGACATAAAGGCTAGTGTATTGAACTGATGATTTTATGTCGCCGTGTAAAGAGCTGAACCATTTGGAAAAAATATCTAATTATAATTTACGCGGCAAGCATTGATATTTGATTTTATTATTTGTTTTAATAAAATGATTCTTTTATTATTGTTATTTTGTTCTTTGTGAAAGAAATTCAATGAAGATGACCCAAACATGTACGAATCACTCCAAATACAACTGTGAGAGCTGAGCTTTAGTCCTGCTTTAGTTTTGGTTTAGTCCTGGTTTAGTCCTGGTTTAGTCCTGGTTTAGTCCTATTTTAGTCCTGGTTCAGTCCTGGTTTAGTCCTGGTTCAGTCCTGGTTCAGTCCTGGTTTAGTCCTGGTTTAGTCCTGGTTCAGTCCTGGTTCAGTCCTGGTTTAGTCCTGGTTTAGTCCTGGTTTAGTCTTGGTTCAGTCCTGTTTTAGTCCTGGTTTAGTCCTGGTTTAGTCCTGGTTTAGTCCTGGTTTAGTCCTGTTTTTTTAGTCCGGGACAAAACTCATCGGCGCTTCTCGCAACGGGATTGGCTGGCGTGCGAGCGTGGGAAAATATGTTGATTTATACACGCCCCGTTTCTTTCCAAAAAACAACCCAATTTGAAATTAAAAATGTATGTTTTTAACGTCACTAATGCTGTTATCTGAAACATAGAGTGGCTTCTTCATGATCTCAACTAGCACATTCTGCAAAAAAACGAAAATCACAAATTTTGAAAAAAAAAAAAAAACCTCCTAATGCAAATATCTCCGTCTCACCAATCCCGACAAGTGGACCTTTTTAGCGTGGTGGGACACATATACAAAAACATGATACAAAACTGAACACTACAACTTCACAAACCTGATGTGATGTGCAGGTGTTTCATTAGTGGGATGCACACAGATTGTGTTGTGATAGTGCTCTGAAGGGGGAGTGAGTTAGTGCAAAGAGCAAAGGGAGTGAACTCAGGGTGTCAAAAACAAAAGTGAAACTTAAAAAACATGTTAATATGTTGTTTTTGGTGAATATTATCAAAGTCGACAGACGCCATATTCATAAACAATATTTTTTCTTCCTTGTTATCCTGAGATAACGAGATAATTAATTTGTGATCTTGAGTAAACAACAATTATTCCGTGATCTCGAGAAAACAACTGAAACGTCTACCGCCACGTTGTGACAGGCTGACTTCGGGGCTATTTTTCATTCTGAATAGACGTGTTTTTGGTCATTAGAATGTCTGGAATAATAATCGATCAGCTGATGAGGCAATATTTTGATCAGATGTTGACACAGGGGGAGATTGCATGACATCTTCTAATTTAGGATAATTTCAAGATTAGTCGGCGGCACCTCCGCAGAAGACTTCTTCTTTACCGACGGAGATACAGTGTTTTCTCAAGATCACGGAATAACTCTTTGTTTTCTCGAGATCTCAAAATAACAGTTTTGTTTTCTTGAGATCATGAATTATGTCGTTTTCTCAAGATCTCGAGTTAATTTTCTCGTTATTAAGGTGGAAAATAATCATTATGAACATGGCCTCTGACGGCTTCCGTAGGCCAGTGAGTACAGCACAAGTAACTAGTAAAAATTACTCTGAGTAGTATGTTTGATGTGTACTTTTTACTTTTACTCACTTGTAAGCAGTACTTGTACCTGTGATTGAGTACATTTTAGCCACGTGACTGTACTTTGACTGAAAATACTCAAGTAAAAGTAAAAGCATTACATGAGGAAATTTACTGAAGATTAAAAGTACTGAAGTACCTGTTGAAAAATGTACTTAGAGTAAAAAGTATGATTTTGAGATCAATTAAAGCATCAAATGTAGCCGATTGTTTTGTTTGATTTGTAATTTTTTTGGACATGAACATGGTAAAAACTAAAAATAAAGCCCTTTCAGCAGACCCCAGACTATAAAAAAGTACTTTTACTTTTCCGTCCAGTTGAAAAATGTAGTGTATGAAAGTATCCACTCTAAAATATATTCAAGTAAAGTACAGATATTTAAAAACTTGAACTTTACTTGCACTTTTTCACCTCCCAGCACAGATAGTTCTCTACCTTCTCTGCCATGAGTCGGACTGTAAAAATGCTCATATTACGCTGTTTTCTGGTAAGATTCTGTTGAAGCCAATAAACTTTAACAAATTTGTATATTTGTAATTTTGTAATATTTTGAATAAATAAAGATGTATTTTTCAGACTGTGCATATGACAGATTTGAAAGTTTTTCTACTCATGACTCGGTTGGAAGGGGGTAGTACCTTAGTACTAAACAAGATGTATTCAAGTTTTTTTTAACTACTTGAATAACTAAAAATGGTCCTTCTTTCAAATTTGACTGTAAGCTTTAAGCTACAGTAGAATGTTCTTTCTACATCGAAAACATACCTGGAGTTGTGTTTGTTTGTTTTTTCCATTTTTTTCATTTGTACTAGAATGGCCACATGACGCTGCCAAATCCTGCGTGTATCACCGATAAAGAAATTTAAATTGCAGAGCGAAGTGCATACGTAACAGTGGGTGTGTACTGGTGGAGGTGAAAACACGGGTGGATCGGAGTAATGGCGTCTTGAATACTGAAGAATGATGTACTTTACAAACTGCAGCCTTTAAGATTTGCTTTGGATCGCGATTCATCGACACATGTGAAATCCACTTGTGAGGTTTACTCAAAGTTGTATTTCATTTGATCCATTGGTGTTTGTCCTGAATTTGAGGTTTAAGTGCTCGGTTCTTCTTTAATTATAATGGCCAATATTCTGACTCATTCTCTCTGTTTTCTCAAGACTCTATTAGACGATCAGATGGCTGAAAGTCGGTATGTCAGTGTTTGAATCAGTGCTGCAAGGACATGTACAAATGTATTTATATAAAATGTGTTGTTCTTTAGTATTATGTGAATGTGCATTTACAAGAAAGGCAAATAATAGTGCTGTCACACCAACATATAGTGATTATATTTTATTTAATATATTCTATAAAAATAAACAATGGAAACAATGAAAAAATAAACAGGTAACCATGGAAAACATTTAGCCTTAGCTCCTGTAGCAATTTAAATATTGTTACTTGAGCTAATTGTTCCAGTTAATTAATCAGCTAAAGAGTTAGGGTTAGGGTCTTCAATAGAGAGTTTGGCCTCACTGACAGAAGAACCTAAGCACTACCAGAGCAGACTCCAGGTCCTCCTTATCATCCTGCACAGTTTGAAGTTTGGCCTGGACCTGTTGGTGTTTCTCCTGCTCCTCTGCCAGGGCAGATACTAGGCAGGACACCTCAAGCTGACGCTTTCTCTCCATGACCAGAAGTTGGTCCTTGAGCTCTCTGACAGAGCTCTGTTCCTCTGACAGAGAGGATTCGAGAGTGGATACCTTTCCCTTCTCTTGTCCCAGAGCATGTCTCAGTAAAAACACTTCTGCCGTCAGCTCTTGTTTCTCTGTTTCGAGAAAGTCTGCTCTGCTCTGAGCTGAGGCATGTGCGTGTTCGCTCTGGTTCAGGAGGAACTGAAGTTCGGCCACCAGATGCACCAGGCCCTGCTTCTCCGCCTGCTCCTTTTCCAGGTCCTGACTGAATGCAGCGATCTGGTTCAATAATTCTTTCTCCTGCTCATCCTTCCGGGTGATGGTATCCAGGAGATTCTGAACATTTCCCTCAGCCTTATGGTTGACTTGGCTGAGTTGTCCTCTGAGGAAGGAGTTGTTGGTGGTCCTGAGCTGGTCCTGGACCTCCGCCCTGGCTTTCTGCATTAGAGTTCTATAAACAGTGGCCTTTTCCTTCTTGCGCCGTTGTGCCTGTTTCTGGAGATTCTCCACATACACACGACTCCGTTCACTCTGCTGCTGATGGAGAGCTCTTTCTTTTGCTCTCTCCTCCTGCTCCTTCCTCAGCTCTGCTTTCAGTGTTTGGATCTGCTTCAGCTGATCTTCCGGGGAGACCTGGTCCTGCTGTTGTTCCTGGTCCTCAGGGCCCTGTGCCTCTTGGAGCAGGGCTCGCCTTTGCTTTGTTCGCTCTTTGCAATTCAGCAAAGGGGCCTCAGGGCTGTGCTCCGTGATCTCAGGTTTGCTGGCCATCTGAAAACAGTTTAACACTAATTGTGTGAAAAAGGTTTTAGATAAAGTTCCTAGCTTGCTTGTGTTGTATAAGACTTGCTGGCTTGAACTCTGTAACGTCTAAACACGTTGTGACCGGACTTATAAACTCTGTCTTCTGAATTCTCTTTGATCTTTGATATTTGATCTTTGATCATTGATCCTTGAAGAGTGATCAAAAGATCAAAGTCAGCTTTATTGTCAATTCTGCCATATGTGTTCAACATACAGTGAATCGAAATTTCGTTTCTCTCTGGCCAGGTAGTGCAAAAAGACAGTGTACAAGATACAATATGAAGACAAAACACAACAAAAACTATCTAAGACAGAGATCTAAAGTTAAACTAAAGTCTAAGATCTAAAATCTTAAAGCAGTGCAACATAATAAATAAATAAATACCTATATACAGATTTCCAAAGTGTGCAGTGTGCATCAAAAATGTGCAATGGAAGATACAGCAGTGAAATGGTCATGTGCAGTAGAATGTGCATTGGAGTTAAGATAAAAATAAATGTGCAACAGTAGTAATTCTAGTGCAATAACAGGAGTAAACAACAGTAGTAAAAATTCCAGTAGTAAATGTGCAATAACAGTAGTAAACAACAGTGCAACAGGAGTAAAATTCAGTAGTAAATGTAAATGTGCAACAGTGCAACAGTAGTCCTTAGCAGCAGTTTGTGATGTCACAAAGGATGTGGACAAAGGATCTTATAAACATTCTGTTGCTATGGTTACATTGCATTTGTTTACATTCAAAATTTCTTACAATAAAATGAGACAGTATTGATTACATTGTACTTTACCGTGAAATATTCAAAAGGTAAATTCACAAAAGTTGAACCCGAATATTTCTATCAGTGTCTAGCCACAAGAACTCTCTGTATGGCAACAAAAATCTGCATTTTAACATTAACATTAATTTTACCTGACTCCATGTGTATTAAATAACATTGGTCTATAGAATGCTGTGACGTCATCTGAAACCCGCCAATAATACATTATTAAAAAATAAAAGACATAAAGGCTAGTGTATTGAACTGATGATTTTATGTCGCCGTGTAAAGAGCTGAACCATTTGGAAAAAAATATCAAATTATAATTTACGCGGCAAGCATTGGAATTTGATTTTATTATTTGTTTTAATAAAATGATTCTTTTATTATTGCTATTTTGTTTTTTGTGGAAGAAATTCAATGAAGATGACCCAAACATGTACGAATCACTCCAAATACAACTGTGAGAGCTGAGCTTTAGTCCTGCTTTAGTTTTGGTTTAGTCCTGGTTCAGTCCTGGTTTAGTCCTATTTTAGTCCTGGTTCAGTCCTGGTTTAGTCCTGGTTTAGTCCTGGTTTAGTCCTGGTTTAGTCCTGTTTTAGTCCTGGTTTAGTCCTGGTTCAGTCCTGGTTCAGTCCTGGTTCAGTCCTGGTTTAGTCCTGGTTTAGTCCTGGTTTAGTCCTGGTTTAATCCTGGTTCAGTCCTGGTTCAGTCCTGGTTTAGTCCTGGTTTAGTCCTGGTTTAGTCCTGTTTTAGTCCTGGTTCAGTCCTGGTTTAGTCCTGGTTTAGTCCTGTTTTTTTAGTCCGGGACAAAACTCATTGGCGCTTCTCGCAACGGGATTGGCTGGCGTGCGAGCGTGGGAAAATATGTTGATTTATACACGCCCCGTTTCTTTCCAAAAAACAACCCAATTTGAAATTAAAAATGTATGTTTTTAACGTCACTAAGGTCGTTTTCACACCTGCCGTGTTTGGTTCGCTTAAAACGAACCAGAGTTCGTTTGCTCCTTTGATTCGGACCTTTTGGGCTGGTGTGAATAAAAACCAAAAGTCTCGATCCGGAGCAAACAAGAGGACCGAGACCACCTAAAAAGGTCGGTCTCGGTCCGGTTCCATACGAACTCTGGTGCGGTTCGTTTGAGGTGAGAATGCAGACCGGACTCGATCCGACATCCGACTTTTTGTACTTAACAAGCTCCCGTCGTATGTCGAGCATTATGGGAAACCGAGGCTGACGAAAGTAAATAAAACGAAACTTACGAGGTTTACTTACGTTTTGCGTGAAGAGCAAGAGTCAGAACTTGTTGCGCACATGAGTGCTGTCCTCCGTAGTCGACTTGCCCTGTGTCTTCGTCATTTGGAAATTGATTGTAAAATAGTGTAAACCTCACGATGCTGCTCAAACATTTGTGCGAACTGTATAAACTGAGCAAACAATATCGCTAAGGCTAGATTGAAAACAGCACGTAACACCATTATTCTCCTCCTTCCGGGTTTGGACACCGACACGGCTCATTCTGTCCAATGGCTGAGCGACCTCAGCACATGTGCTTTTGTTTATAGATGTTAGTTCGCTTGGGGAAAAACTGCAGTGTGAAAGCGAACCACACCAAAATAAAAAAAATAAAAAAACATTTGGTCCGGACCAAAGCAAGTGAACTATCGGACTTTCCTGGTGTGAAAACGACCTAATGCTGTTATCTGAAACATAGAGTGGCTTCTTCATGATCTCAACTAGCACATTCTGCAAAAAAACGAAAATCACAAATTTTGAAAAAAAAAACTTCTAATGCAAATATCTCCGTCTCACCAATCCCGACAAGTGGACCTTTTTAGCGTGGTGGGACACATATACAAAAACATGATACAAAACTGAACACTACAACTTCACAAACCTGATGTGATGTGCAGGAGTTTCATTAGTGGGATGCACACAGATTGTGTTGTGATAGTGCTCTGAAGGGGGAGTGAGTTAGTGCAAAGAGCAAAGGGCGTGAACTCAGGGTGTCAAAAACAAAAGTGAAACTTAAAAAACATGTTAATATGTTGTTTTTGGTGAATATTATCAACGTCGACAGACGCCATATTCATAAACAATATTTTTTCTTCCTTGTTATCCTGAGATAACGAGATAATTAATTTGTGATCTTGAATAAACAACACAATTATTCCGTGATCTCGAGAAAACAACTGAAACGTCTACCGCCACGTTGTGACAGGCTGACTTCGGGGCTATTTCTCATTCTGAATAGACGTGTTTTTGGTCATTAGAATGTCTGGAATAATAATCGATCAGCTGATGAGGCAATATTTTGATCAGATGTTGACACAGGGGGAGATTGCATGACATCTTTTAATTTAGGATAATTTCAAGATTAGTCCGCGGCACCTCCGCAGAAGACTTCTTCTTTACCGACGGAGATACAGTGTTTTCTCAAGATCTCGAGTTAATTTTCTCGTTATTAAGGTGGAAAATAATCATTATGAACATGGCCTCTGACGGCTTCCGTAGGCCAGTGAGTACAGCACAAGTAACTAGTAAAAATTACTCTGAGTAGTATTTTTGATGTGTACTTTTTACTTTTACTCACTTGTAAGCAGTACTTGTACCTGTGATTGAGTACATTTTAGCCACGTGACTGTACTTTGACTGAAAATACTCAAGTAAAAGTAAAAGCATTACATGAGGAAATTTACTGAAGATTAAAAGTACTGAAGTACCTGTTGAAAAATGTACTTAGAGTAAAAAGTATGATTTTGAGATCAATTAAAGCATCAAATGTAGCCGATTGTTTTGTTTGATTTGAAATTTTTTTGGACATGAACATGGTAAAAACTAAAAATAAAGCCCTTTCAGCAGACCCCAGACTATAAAAAAGTACTTTTACTTTTCCGTCCAGTTGAAAAATGTAGTGTATGAAAGTATCCACTCTAAAATATATTCAAGTAAAGTACAGATATTTAAAAACTTGAACTTTACTTGCACTTTTTCACCTCCCAGCACAGATAGTTCTCTACCTTCTCTGCCATGAGTCGGACTGTAAAAATGCTCATATTACGCTGTTTTCTGGTAAGATTCTGTTGAAGCCAATAAACTTTAACAAATTTGTATATTTGTAATTTTGTAATATTTTGAATAAATAAAGATGTATTATTCAGACTGTGCATATGACAGATTTTAAAGTTTTTCTACTCATGACTCGGTTGGAAGGGTGTAGTACCTTAGTACTAAACAAGATGTATTCAAGTTTTTTTAACTACTTGAATAACTAAAAATGGTCCTTCTTTCAAATTTGACTGTAAGCTTTAAGCTACAGTAGAATGTTCTTTCTACATTGAAAACATACCTGGAGTTGTGTTGGTTTTTTTCTTCATTTTTTTCATTTGTGCCAGAATGGCCACATGACGCTGCCAAATCCTGCGTGTATCACCGATAAAGAAATTTAAATTGCAGAGCGAAGTGCAAACGTAACAGTGGGTGTGTACTGGTGGAGGTGAAAACACGGGTGGATCGGAGTAATGGCGTCTTGAATACCGAAGAATGATGTACTTTACAAACTGCAGCCTTTAAGATTTGCTTTGGATTGCGATTCATCGACACATGTGAAATCCACTTGTGAGGTTTACTCAAAGTTGTATTTCATTTGATCCATTGGTGTTTGTCCTGAATTTGAGGTTTAAGTGCTCGGTTCTTCTTTAATTATAATGGCCAATATTCTGACTCATTCTCTCTGTTTTCTCAAGACTCTATTAGACGATCAGATGGTTGAAAGTCGGTATGTCAGTGTTTGAATCAGTGCTGCAAGGACATATACAAATGTATTTATATAAAATGTGTTGTTCTTTAGTATTATGTGAATGTGCATTTACAAGAAAGGCAAATAATAGTGCTGTCACACCAACATATAGTGATCATATTTTATTTAATATATTCTATAAAAATAAACAATGGAAACAATGAAAAAATAAACAGGTAACCATGGAAAACATTTAGCCTTAGCTCCAGTAGCAATTTAAATATTGTTACTTGAGCTAATTGTTCCAGTTAATTAATCAGCTAAAGAGTTAGGGTTAGGGTCTTCAATAGAGAGTTTGGCCTCACTGACAGAAGAACCTAAGCGCTGCCAGAGCAGACTCCAGGCCCTCCTTCTCATCCTGCACAGTTTGAAGTTTGGCCTGGACCTGTTGGTGTTTCTCCTGCTCCTCTGCCAGGGCAGATACTAGGCAGGACACCTCAAGCTGACGCTTTCTCTCCATGACCAGAAGTTGGTCCTTGAGCTCTCTGACAGAGCTCTGTTCCTCTGACAGAGAGGATTCGAGAGTGGATACCTTTCCCTTCTCTTGTCCCAGAGCATGTCTCAGTAAAAACACTTCTGCCGTCAGCTCTTGTTTCTCTGTTTCGAGAAAGTCTGCTCTGCTCTGAGCTGAGGCATGTGCGTGTTCGCTCTGGTTCAGGAGGAACTGAAGTTCGGCCACCAGATGCACCAGGCCCTGCTTCTCCAACTGCTCCTTTTCCAGGTCCTGACTGAATGCAGCGATCTGGTTCAATAATTCTTTCTCCTGCTCATCCTTCCGGGTGATGGTATCCAGGAGATTCTGAACATTTCCCTCAGCCTTATGGTTGACTTGGCTGAGTTGTCCTCTGAGGAAGGAGTTGGTGGTGGTCCTGAGCTGGTCCTGGACCTCCGCCCTGGCTTTCTGCATTAGATACCTATAAACAGTGGCCTTCTCCTTCTTGCGCCGTTGTGCCTGTTTCTGGAGATTCTCCACATACACACGACTCCGTTCACTCTGCTGCTGATGGAGAGATCTTTCTTTTGCTCTCTCCTCCTGCTCCTTCCTCAGCTCTGCTTTGAGTGTTTGGATCTGCTTCAGCTGATCTTCCGGGGAGACCTGGTCCTGCTGTTGTTCCTGGTCCTCAGGGCCCTGTGCCTCTTGGAGCAGGGCTCTCCTTTGCTTTGTTCGCTCTTTGCAATTCAGCAAAGGGGCCTCAGGGCTGTGCTCCGTGATCTCAGGTTTGCTGGCCATCTGAAAACAGTTTAACACTAATTGTGTGAAAAAGGTTTTAGATAAA
Organism: Paratrypauchen microcephalus; assembly: GCA_036785185.1. Classification (NCBI taxonomy): domain Eukaryota; kingdom Metazoa; phylum Chordata; class Actinopteri; order Gobiiformes; family Gobiidae; genus Paratrypauchen; species Paratrypauchen microcephalus. Next base: position 10,295,242 of record JAVJIX010000013.1, on the reverse strand, counting down.
GTTGCTAGCTTGCTTGTGTTATATAAGACTTGCTGGCTTGAACTCTGTAACGTCTAGACACGTTGTGACCGGACTTATAAACTCTGTCTTCTGAAGTCTCTTTGATCTTTGATATTTGATCTTTGATCATTGATCCTTGAAGAGTGATGTCACAAAGGATGTGGACAAAGGATCTTATAAACATTCTGTTGCTATGGTTACATTGCATTTGTTTACATTCAAAATTTCTTACAGTAAAATGAGACAGTATTGATTACACTGTTCTTTACCGTGAAATATTCAAAAGGTAAATTCACAAATGTTGAACCCGAATATTTCTATCAGTGTCTAGCCACAAGAACTCTCTGTATGGCAACAAAAATCTGCATTTTAACATTAACATTAATTTTACCTGACTCCATGTGTATTAAATAACATTGGTCTATAGAATGCTGTGACGTCATCTGAAACCCGCCAATAATACATTATTAAAAAATAAAAGACATAAAGGCTAGTGTATTGAACTGATGATTTTATGTCGCCGTGTAAAGAGCTGAACCATTTGGAAAAAATATCTAATTATAATTTACGCGGCAAGCATTGGAATTTGATTTTATTATTTGTTTTAATTAAATGATTCTTTTATTATTGTTATTTTGTTCTTTGTGAAAGAAATTCAATGAAGATGACCCAAACATGTACGAATCACTCCAAATACAACTGTGAGAGCTGAGCTTTAGTCCTGCTTTAGTTTTGGTTTAGTCCTGGTTTAGTCCTGGTTTAGTCCTATTTTAGTCCTGGTTCAGTCCTGGTTTAGTCCTGGTTTAGTCCTGTTTTAGTCCTGGTTCAGTCCTGGTTTAGTCCTGGTTTAGTCCTGGTTTAGTCCTGTTTTTTTAGTCCGGGACAAAACTCATCGGCGCTTCTCGCAACGGGATTGGCTGGCGTGCGAGCGTGGGAAAATATGTTGATTTATACACGCCCCGTTTCTTTCCAAAAAACAACCCAATTTGAAATTCAAAATGTATGTTTTTAACGTCACTAATGCTGTTATCTGAAACATAGAGTGGCTTGCCTTCATGATCTCAACTAGCACATTCTGCAAAAAAACGAAAATCACAAATTTTGAAAAAAAAAACAAAAAACCTCCTAATGCAAATATCTCCGTCTCACCAATCCCGACAAGTGGACCTTTTTAGCGTGGTGGGACACATATACAAAAACATGATACAAAACTGAACACTATCAATCAATCAATCAATCAAACATTTATAAGGCGCTTTTCATACAAAACTGCAGCACAAAGCGCCCCACAGTGGTCAAGGATCAGAAGATTGACCTTTATTGATCTCGCACAGGAGAAGTTGTTTCTATATTTGACCCGGGGACCATCCCCATGATCTTGTTTTGTTATTTATGCTTTGGTCAGGCCCTAAGCTGGATTCCACCCACGGCGCATGTCTAGGCCGGTGGGGGAAACCGGAGCGCCCGGAGGAACCCCACCCAAACACGGGGAGAACATGCAGCCTCCACACAGAAAGGCCCGGGCAACCCGAACCCTCCCGCTGTGAAGCACGAGCGCCAGCCACCCAGCCACCGCGCCGCCAGGGGGAAAAAAGAAAAATAAAAAAAAAATACAGGAACAGCAGCAACAGCAGCAACAACAGCAACAACAGCAGCAACAGCATCAACAACAGCAGCAGCAGCAACAACAGCAGCAGCAGCAGCAGCAACAACAACGGCAACAACGACAGAACAACAGCAACAACAACAACAGCAAGAACAACAGCAACCACAACAACAGCAACAACAACAGCAGCAACAACAACAGCAGCAGCAACAGGAACAGCAGCAACAACAACGACAACAGGAACATCAGCAACAACAACAGCAGCAGCAGCAACAACAACAGCAACAATGACAGAAACAACAGCAACAACAACAGCAACAACAACAGCAGCAGCAACAACAACAACAGCAGCAACAACAACAACAACAGCAGCAACAATAACAGCAGCAACAACAACAGCAACAACAAGAACAACAGCAGCAACAGGATCAGCAGCAGCAGCAGCAGCAGCAACAGGAGCAGCAGCAACAACGGCAATAGCAACAACAGCAACAGGAACAACAGCAGCAACAACAACAGTAACAACAGCAGCAACAACAGCAGCAACAATAACAGCAGCAACAACGACAGAAACAACAGCAACAACAGCAGCAGCAGCAGCAACAACAACAGCAGCAACAACAGCAACACCAACATCAACAGCAACAACAGCAACAACAACAGCAACAATGGCAGCAGCAACAACGACAGCAACAGCAACGACAGCAACAACAACAGTAACAACAACAACAGCAACAACAGCATTAACAACAGCAACAACAGGAACAGCAACAACAACAAAAGCAACAACAACAACAACAGGAACAGCAACAACAACAACAGAACCACAGCGACAACAAAACAATAACAGCAATAACAGGAACAACAAGAACAACAACAACAGCAACAACAAAAGCAATGAAAGCAACAGCTACAACAAAAGCAACAACAACAGCAACAACAACAGCAACAACAAAACAACAACAGGAACAGCAACAACAGGAACAGCAACAACAGGAACAGCAACAACAGCAGCAGCAACAACAGGAACAGCAACAACAAACAAAAGAACAAATAAAAGACAAGCAAACAGACGACCGAAGTCAGTCAAAGGCCAAGCTAAATAGGTGAGTCTTGAGCCCACTCTTAAAAACATGAACGTTCTCTGCAGCCCTGAGGTCCTCCGGCAGGCAGTTCCATAGACGACTGCAAACCAACTTCACAAACCTGATGTGATGTGCAGGAGTTTCATTAGTGGGATGCACACAGATTGTGTTGTGATAGTGCTCTGAAGGGGGAGTGAGTTAGTGCAAAGAGCAAAGGGAGTGGCCTCAGGGTGTCAAAAACAAAAGTGAAACTTAAAAAACACGTTAATATGTTGTTTTTGGTGAATATTATCAAAGTCAACAGACGCCATATTCATAAACAATATTTTTTCTTCCTTGTTATCCTGAGATAACGAGATGATTAATTTGTGATCTTGAGTAAACAACAATTATTCCGTGATCTCGAGAAAACAACTGAAACGTCTACCGCCACGTTGTGACAGGCTGACTTCGGGGCTATTTCTCATTCTGAATAGATGTGTTTTTGGTCATTAGAATGTCTGGAATAATAATCGATCAGCTGATGAGGCAATATTTTGATCAGATGTTGACACAGGGGGAGATTGCATTACATCTTTTAATTTAGGATAATTTCAAGATTAGTCCGCGGCACCTCCGCAGAAGACTGGCCCGGCTTCTTCTTTACCAACGGAGATACAGTGTTTTCTCAAGATCACGGAATAACTCTTTGTTTTCTCGAGATCTCGAAATAACAGTTTTGTTTTCTTGAGATCATGAATTATGTCGTTTTCTCAAGATCTCGAGTTAATTTTCTCGTTATTAATGTGGAAAATAATCATTATGAACATGGCCTCTGACGGCTTCCGTAGGCCAGTGAGTACAGCACAAGTAACTAGTAAAAATTACTCTGAGTAGTATTTTTGATGTGTACTTTTTACTTTTACTCACTTGTAAGCAGTACTTGTACCTGTGATTGAGTACATTTTAGCCACGTGACTGTACTTTGACTGAAAATACTCAAGTAAAAGTAAAAGCATTACATGAGGAAATTTACTGAAGATTAAAAGTACTGAAGTACCTGTTGAAAAATGTACTTAGAGTAAAAAGTATGATTTTGAGATCAATTAAAGCATCAAATGTAGCCGATTGTTTTGTTTGATTTGAAATTTTTTTGGACATGAACATGGTAAAAACTAAAAATAAAGCCCTTTCAGCAGACCCCAGACTATAAAAAAGTACTTTTACTTTTCCGTCCAGTTGAAAAATGTAGTGTATGAAAGTATCCACTCTAAAATATATTCAAGTAAAGTACAGATATTTAAAAACTTGAACTTTACTTGCACTTTTTCACCTCCCAGCACAGATAGTTCTCTACCTTCTCTGCCATGAGTCGGACTGTAAAAATGCTCATATTATGCTGTTTTCTGGTAAGATTCTGTTGAAGCCAATAAACTTTAACAAATTTGTATATTTGTAATTTTGTAATATTTTGAATAAATAAAGATGTATTATTCAGACTGTGCATATGACAGATTTGAAAGTTTTTCTACTCATGACTCGGTTGGAAGGGGGTAGTACCTTAGTACTAAACAAGATGTATTCAAGTTTTTTTAACTACTTGAATAACTAAAAATGGTCCTTCTTTCAAATGTGACTGTAAGCTTTAAGCTACAGTAGAATGTTCTTTCTACATCGAAAACATACCTGGAGTTGTGTTGTTTTTTTTCTTCATTTTTTTCATTTGTACCAGAATGGCCACATGACGCTGCCAAATCCTGCGTGTATCACCGATAAAGAAATTTAAATTGCAGAGCGAAGTGCAAACGTAACAGTGGGTGTGTACTGGTGGAGGTGAAAACACGGGTGGATCGGAGTAATGGCGTCTTGAATACTGAAGAATGATGTACTTTACAAACTGCAGCCTTTAAGATTTGCTTTGGATTGCGATTCATCGACACATGTGAAATCCACTTGTGAGGTTTACTCAAAGTTGTATTTCATTTGATCCATTGGTGTTTGTGCTGAATTTGAGGTTTAAGTGCTCGGTTCTTCTTTAATTATAATGGCCAATATTCTGACTCATTCTCTCTGTTTTCTCAAGACTCTATTAGACGATCAGATGGCTGAAAGTCGGTATGTCAGTGTTTGAATCAGTGCTGCAAGGACATGTACAAATGTATTTATATAAAATGTGTTGTTCTTTAGTATTATGTGAATGTGCATTTACAAGAAAGGCAAATAATAGTGCTGTCACACCAACATATAGTGATCATATTTTATTTAATATATTCTATAAAAATAAACAATGGAAACAATGAAAAAATAAACAGGTAACCATGGAAAACATTTAGCCTTAGCTCCAGTAGCAATTTAAATATTGTTACTTGAGCTATTTGTTCCAGTTAATTAATCAGCTAAAGAGTTAGGGTTAGGGTCTTCAATAGAGAGTTTGGCCTCACTGACAGAAGAACCTAAGAGCTACCAGAGCAGACTCCAGGCCCTCCTTATCATCCTGCACAGTTTGAAGTTTGGCCTGGACCTGTTGGTGTTTCTCCTGCTCCTCTGCCAGGGCAGATACTAGGCAGGACACCTCAAGCTGACGCTTTCTCTCCATGACCAGAAGTTGGTCCTTGAGCTCTCTGACAGAGCTCTGTTCCTCTGACAGAGAGGATTCGAGAGTGGATACCTTTCCCTTCTCTTGTCCCAGAGCATGTCTCAGTAAAAACACTTCTGCCGTCAGCTCTTGTTTCTCTGTTTCGAGAAAGTCTGCTCTGCCCTGAGTTGAGGCATGTGCGTGTTCGCTGTGGTTCAGGAGGAACTGAAGTTCGGCCACCAGATGCACCAGGCCCTGCTTCTCCGCCTGCTCCTTTTCCAGGTCCTGACTGAATGCGGCGATCTGGTTCAATAATTCTTTCTCCTGCTCATCCTTCTGGGTGATGGTATCCAGGAGATTCTGAACATTTCCCTCAGCCTTATGGTTGACTTGGCTGAGTTGTCCTCTGAGGAAGGAGTTGGTGGTGGTCCTGAGCTGGTCCTGGACCTCCGCCCTGGCTTTCTGCATTAGAGTTCTATAAGCAGTGGCCTTCTCCTTCTTGAGCCGTTGTGCCTGTTTCTGGAGATTCTCCACATACACACGACTCCGTTCACTCTGCTGCTGATGGAGAGATCTTTCTTTTGCTCTCTCCTCCTGCTCCTTCCTCAGCTCTGCTTTCAGTGTTTGGATCTGCTTCAGCTGATCTTCCGGGGAGACCTGGTCCTGCTGTTGTTCCTGGTCCTCAGGGCCCTGTGCCTCTTGGAGCAGGGCTCTCCTTTGCTTTGTTCGCTCTTTGCAATTCAGCAAAGGGGCCTCAGGGCTGTGCTCCGTGATCTCAGGTTTGCTGGCCATCTGAAAACAGTTTAACACTAATTGTGTGAAAAAGGTTTTAGATAAAGTTGCTAGCTTGCTTGTGTTGTATAAGACTTGCTGGCTTGAACTCTGTAACGTCTAGACACGTTGTGACCGGACTTATAAACTCTGTCTTCTGAAGTCTCTTTGATCTTTGATATTTGATCTTTGATCATTGATCCTTGAAGAGTGATGTCACAAAGGATGTGGACAAAGGATCTTATAAACATTCTGTTGCTATGGTTACATTGCATTTGTTTACATTCAAAATTTCTTACAGTAAAATGAGACAGTATTGATTACACTGTACTTTACCGTGAAATATTCAAAAGGTAAATTCACAAATGTTGAACCCGAATATTTCTATCAGTGTCTAGCCACAAGAACTCTCTGTATGGCAACAAAAATCTGCATTTTAACATTAACATTAATTTTACCTGACTCCATGTGTATTAAATAACATTGGTCTATAGAATGCTGTGACGTCATCTGAAACCCGCCAATAATACATTATTAAAAAATAAAAGACATAAAGGCTAGTGTATTGAACTGATGATTTTATGTCGCCGTGTAAAGAGCTGAACCATTTGGAAAAAATATCTAATTATAATTTACGCGGCAAGCATTGGAATTTGATTTTATTATTTGTTTTAATAAAATGATTCTTTTATTATTGTTATTTTGTTCTTTGTGAAAGAAATTCAATGAAGATGACCCAAACATGTACGAATCACTCCAAATACAACTGTGAGAGCTGAGCTTTAGTCCTGCTTTAGTTTTGGTTTAGTCCTGGTTTAGTCCTGGTTTAGTCCTGGTTTAGTCCTATTTTAGTCCTGGTTCAGTCCTGGTTTAGTCCTGGTTTAGTCCTGTTTTAGTCCTGGTTCAGTCCTGGTTTAGTCCTGGTTTAGTCCTGGTTTAGTCCTGGTTTAGTCCTGTTTTTTTAGTCCGGGACAAAACTCATCGGCGCTTCTCGCAACGGGATTGGCTGGCGTGCGAGCGTGGGAAAATATGTTGATTCATACACGCCCCGTTTCTTTCCAAAAAACAACCCAATTTGAAATTCAAAATGTATGTTTTTAACGTCACTAATGCTGTTATCTGAAACATAGAGTGGCTTCTTCATGATCTCAACTAGCACATTCTGCAAAAAAACGAAAATCACAAATTTTGAAAAAAAAAAAAAAAAACCTCCTAATGCAAATATCTCCGTCTCACCAATCCCGACAAGTGGACCTTTTTAGCGTGGTGGGACACATATACAAAAACATGATACAAAACTGAACACTACAACTTCACAATCCTGATGTGATGTGCAGGAGTTTCATTAGTGGGATGCACACAGATTGTGTTGTGATAGTGCTCTGAAGGGGGAGTGAGTTAGTGTAGAGAGCAAAGGGAGTGAACTCAGGGTGTCAACAACAAAAGTGAAACTTAAAAAACACGTTAATATGTTGTTTTTGGTGAATATTATCAAAGTCGACAGACGCCATATTCACAAACAATATTTTTTATTCCTTGTTATCCTGAGATAACGAGATAATTAATTTGTGATCTTGAGAAAACAACACAATTATTCCGTGATCTCGAGAAAACAACTGAAACGTCTACCGCCACGTTGTGACAGGCTGACTTCGGGGCTATTTCTCATTCTGAATAGACGTGTTTTTGGTCATTAGAATGTCTGGAATAATAATCGATCAGCTGATGAGGCAATATTTTGATCAGATGTTGACACAGGGGGAGATTGCATTACATCTTTTAATTTAGGATAATTTCAAGATTAGTCCGCGCCGCGGCACCTCCGCAGAAGACTGGCCCGGCTTCTTCTTTACCGACGGAGATACAGTGTTTTCTCAAGATCACGGAATAACTCTTTGTTTTCTCGAGATCTCGAAATAACAGTTTTGTTTTCTTGAGATCATGAATTATGTCGTTTTCTCAAGATCTCGAGTTAATTTTCTCGTTATTAAGGTGGAAAATAATCATTATGAACATGGCCTCTGTCGGCTTCCATAGGCCAGTGAGTACAGCACAAGTAACTAGTAAAAATTACTCTGAGTAGTATTTTTGATGTGTACTTTTTACTTTTACTCACTTGTAAGCAGTACTTGTACCTGTGATTGAGTACATTTTAGCCACGTGACTGTACTTTGACTGAAAATACTCAAGTAAAAGTAAAAGCATTACATGAGGAAATTTACTGAAGATTAAAAGTACTGAAGTACCTGTTGAAAAATGTACTTAGAGTAAAAAGTATGAGTTTGAGATCAATTAAAGCATCAAATGTAGCCGATTGTTTTGTTTGATTTGTAATTTTTTGGACATGGACATGGTAAAAACTAAAAATAAAGCCCTTTCAGCAGACCCCAGACTATAAAAAAGTACTTTTACTTTTCCGTCCAGTTGAAAAATGTAGTGTATGAAAGTATCCACTCTAAAATATATTCAAGTAAAGTACAGATATTTAAAAACTTGAACTTTACTTGCACTTTTTCACCTCCCAGCACAGATAGTTCTCTACCTTCTCTGCCATGAGTCGGACTGTAAAAATTCTCATATTACGCTGTTTTCTGGTAAGATTCTGTTGAAGCCAGAGCTGCCCTGGGACAGACTGACAGAAGAGAGGCTGCCAATCTGCACCATTACATTTTGTGTAATATCGAAATCTGAAAACTGTCAAATGGAAACCTCAAATTATAGGTGATTTAAAAACAAATAATCTTCAGAATGAAAAATGTCATGGTTAAATTTGTGGTGTGAAAGATGTCTGACCAAAGAACCAATAAACTTTAACAAATTTGTATATTTGTCATTTTGTAATATTTTGAATAAATAAAGATTTATTTTTCAGACTGTGGACTCGTATTTTAAGTGCATAGGACAGATTTTAAAGTTTTTCTACTCATGACTCGGTTGGAAGGGGGTAGTACCTTAGTACTAAAAAGTGTTGGGAGTAACTCGTTACAAAAGTAATTAATTACTGTAATGCATTACTTTTTGGTGTAACGCAGTAATGTAACGCATTACAGGGAAGAAAAGCGGTAATATATTACTTGTTACAATGCCAGTAATGCACATTAAAATGCATTTTTAACCTGCTTTGTTTTTGTGGGTTTTGCGTTTTCTTCATACAAAGTTCGCGGATCACCGCGAGATCAGCTACTGAATCTGATAAGTACGCGCAGAACATTACATTATATACAAAGTTCCGCGAGATCAGCTAGTGATATAAAAGTCCGCGCAGACCATTCCATTTTCCTTTTACTTCGTCTCGCAGACTGACAAAGTCTGACAGAACCAGAAGAATCGGATAGTGCTAGCTCCTTTTCAAGATGGGCATACGCCCACTACTTTCACAGGACTCCAAGAACATTTTAGTTAAATGCACAGTGTGTGGGAATCCCAAACCTCTTTCCACGTCGAAATGCAGTACAAGCAATTTGACGAAGCACTTGCAGAGGTGCCATAGCACCATGAAATTAGTCAGGAAAGGAGGGCATGGGACAGGGAACGATACAACCCCAACAAAGCAGCCGAAACTGTTGACCCGACCAGAGAGATTTGCACTGTAGATTGCCAAATCCTTATTTCCAGTCATTTTGGCAAGAGTAACTAAAGTAATGCAAAAGTAGTGTAATGCCTTACTTTTTATTTAGAGTAATATTGTAATGTAAGGCATTACTTTAAAATGACAGTAACAAGTAATAAGTAGTGCATTACAGTTTTTGAGTAACTTGCCCAACACTGGTACTAAACAAGATGTATTCAAGTTTTTTGTAACTACTTGAATAACTAAAAATTGTCCTTCTTTCAAATTTGACTGTAAGCTTTAAGCTACAGTAGAATGTTTTTTCTACATCGAAAACATACCTGGAGTTGTGTTTGTTTGTTTTTTCCATTTTTTTCATTTGTACCAGAATGGCCACATGACGCTGCCAAATCCTGCGTGTATCACCGATATAGAAATTTAAATTGCAGAGCGAAGTGCAAACGTAACAGTGGGTGTGTACTGGTGGAGGTGAAAACACGGGTGGATCGGAGTAATGGCGTCTTGAATACAGAAGAATGATGTACTTTACAAACTGCAGCCTTTAAGATTTGCTTTGGATTGCGATTCATCGACACATGTGAAATCCACTTGTGAGGTTTACTCAAAGTTTTATTTCATTTGATCCATTGGTGTTTGTCCTGAATTTGAGGTTTAAGTGCTCGGTTCTTCTTTAATTATAATGGCCAATATTCTGACTCATTCTCTCTGTTTTCTCAAGACTCTATTAGACGATCAGATGGCTGAAAGTCGGTATGTCAGTGTTTGAATCAGTGCTGCAAGGACATATACAAATGTATTTATATAAAATGTGTTGTTCTTTAGTATTATGTGAATGTGCATTTACAAGAAAGGCAAATAATAGTGCTGTCACACCAACATACCGTATAGTGATCATATTTTATTTAATATATTCTATAAAAATATATGGAAACAATGAAAAAATAAACAGGTAACCATGGAAAACATTTAGCCTTAGCTCCAGTAGCAATTTAAATATTGTTACTTGAGCTAATTGTTCCAGTTAATTAATCAGCTAAAGAGTTAGGGTTAGGGTCTCTGGAGCGGAGGACTTCAAGTTTGGCCTCATTGACAGAGGAACCTAAGTGCTGCCAGAGCAGACTCCAGGCCCTCCTTATCATCCTGCACAATTTGAAGTTTGGCCTGGACATGTTGGTGTTTCTCCTGCTCCTCTGCCAGGGCAGATTTGAGAGTGGATACCTCTCTCTTCTCTTGTCCCAGAGCATGTCTCAGTAAAAACACTTCTGCCGTCAGCTCTTGTTTCTTTGTTTCGAGAAAGTCTGCTCTGCTCTGAGCTGAGGCATGTGCCTGTTCGCTCTGGTTCAGGAAGAAATGAAGTTTGGCCACCAGATGCACCAGGCCCTGCTTCTCCGCCTGTTCCTTCCTCAGCTCTGCTTTGAGTGTTTGGATCTGCTTCAGCAGATCTTCCGGGGAGACCTGGTCCTGCTGTTGTTCATGGTCCTCAGGGCCCTGTGCCTCTCGGAGCAGGGCTCTCCTTTGCTTTCTTCGCTCTTTGCGATTCAGCAAAGGGGCCTCAGGGCTGTGCTCCGTGATCTCAGGTTTGCTGGCCATCTGAAAACAGTTTAACACTAATTGTATGAAAAAGGTTTTAGATAAAGTTGCTAGCTTGCTTGTGTTATATAAGACTTGCTGGCTTGAACTCTGTAACGTCTAAACACGTTGTGACTGGACTTATAAACTCTGTCTTCTGAAGTCTCCTTGATCTTTGATCATTGATCTTTGAAGAGTGATGTCACAAAGGATGTGGACAAAGGATCTTTTAAACAAATTCTGTTGCTATGGTTACACTGCATTTGTTTACATTCAAAATTTCTTACAGTAACATGAGACAGTATTGATTGAAAAATCTGCATTTTAACATTAACATTAATTTTACCTGACTCCATGTGTATTAAATAACATTGGTCTATAGAATGCTGTGACGTCATCTGAAACCTGCCAATAATACATTATTAAAAAATAAAAGACATAAAGGCTAGTGTATTGAACTGATGATTTTATGTCGCCGTGTAAAGAGCTGAACCATTTGGAAAAAATATCTTATAATTTTCGCAGCAAGCATTGGAATTAGATTTTATTATTTGTTTTAATAAAATGATTCTTTTATTTTTGCTATTTTGTTCTTTGTGGAAGAAATTCAATGAAGATGACCCAAACATGCACAAATCACTCCAAATACAACTATGAGAGCTTAAACGAGACGGGGAAACGACTAAAAATTTGACTTTGCAGAGTAGGTCTGCTTTAAAGGAGAATTAGAATTTTTGACAATCTGAGCCTTATTTCGGTAATAAAACAAGTTGTTTTACTCACCCATAGCACTTTGGTGTCATTTGGAGCATTTCCGGAGATGTTTTAGATTTGCGATATCCGTAACGTGAGTTCTCAGGGCATATGTTTGCGGTCTCCAAATAACACAAACTTTAGCACTTTTCAAATCACAGAAGCTCAATGTCTTAGTCTAGACTTTCGTTTGAGTCAAAAGTGGCCTCTAATCCGATATTTATCAATAATTTCGAGTAGATGAGGACGCCAGTGCGCATGCGCTCAGTCACAGCTGATTTCGCAGATAAGAAGACGCAACTTTTCTGTTGCGAATGACACATGGCAGAAGATTTGGACTTTGAGGCTGAAGAGGACTTATGGAGGACTGAGGACTGAAGAGGAGTATACGGATGAGGAGACAGAATGGATATGGAAAGAATGAAGCAGGGACAGTTTTAGGAGCAGCGCAGAGAACAGCCATTGGCTTTGCATTACTTCTCAGAATCGTGCGCTGAATCCGCTGGCCTTCTTTCTTTTCCTTTGCTGGTAAAAAAATCGTCCTGACTAAGGATGTCGATCAAGACGTTGGTCGAACAAAATGCATTAATTGTAATTAATCGCTAATCGCGGACACGCGGACATGCGCACCCGCGCACCCGCGTGGTCACGAAACAAGGCAACCACGCACCGCGCTCACTCAACAACACTGCCCGGTGTACGCGCGGGCCTCACACGTACACCGGGGCTGCTGAGCACGAGATCGAACTGCGGCGCCCGGAATGCGTAGTCTCAGCCCGAGCCACAAACCAGCCGCACGAAACCAGCAGCGGCACGTGGTGGTTTAATCCTGGTTTAGTCCAGGTCTAGACCTGGTCCAGTCCTGGTTTAGTCCAGGCCCAGTCCAGGCCCAGTCCAGGTTTAGACCTGGTCTAGACCTGGTTTAGTCCACGTTTAGTCCCGGTCTAGTCTCTTAGCCAATCAGGACGCAGAACACAATGTTACACTATTAAAAACAAAAAAACAAAAAAATCCGCGAACCGCGATAGAGCGAGGGATTACTGTATTTTGTTATTCAGCATCAATACATTTGTCTGCTTTTTACTAACGTTAATTCTCCTTTAAACATGAACCTCCTGAAAGAAGAAGAGTCAAAAATGTCATGTTATCGAATCAAATATCAAATATCAAAGAGGGCAGGACCTATGGAAGTCTATGGGAGAGTCACTAAAACAAAGGTACAAAAACAAAATCCGTACATGTTTAAGGGATAGTGCGTTGTTGTTTTTTTTTATGTGAGTCTGTATGGGTTCCCTTCTAAAAGTGTCGTGCATTAACACTGGTTTACCGACAGTCTCGTCTCAGCCTGGTTCTGCTCGGGTTCTGGAGCTCACGTAAGTAGGTCTGGTATGTTCGCGGGGACACAGTTAATAAAGCTTGTTTTTCTTCGCAAAACAACATTTGTCCAAAAAGTGATATATATATTTCCGTCACAAACAGTTGTCCGAAAAAATCCAGCAGCCTATTTTCGCATTCGCATATTTTCTCTAGATTCGTATCAATGCGCCCACGTTAGCCCTATTAGCCTGTTCACTTGTTAGCGGATGTTTATGGCGGATGCGGTACGGCGACATCCGGATGTTTAGGCTAGGCTAGGCTATGCACGCAGTGGTACAACTCCGAGAGAAAAGAGCACCATGCGAATTAGGCTGCTGGATTTTTTCGGACAACTGTTTGTGACAGAAATATACATCATAGATTCAAGATTAAGATTAAGCCTTTATTTGGTCTCACACACAATGACACATGGGAGAAATTTGACTTCTGCATTTGACCCATCCTTTTCAGGTGTAGTGAGCAGCCATCTTTTTCGGCGCCCGGGGGGCAGTACGGTGAAGGGTCTTGCCCAAGGACCCACATTGGTTAGCTCATTGCTGGGGGGGGGTTTGAACCCACAACCCCCAGAGGGAAAGTCAGTGACTTACCAGTTGAGCTAACCAGCCGGTCATATACATATACAGCACCAAATTCCTGGGGGTGCACATCAGTGAGGACCTCTCCTTGACAGCGAACACTGCCTCACTGGCAAAGAAAGCTCTGAACTGCCTCTACTTTCTCCGCAAACTACGGAGAGCTGGAGCCCCCCACCCATCATGATCACCGAGGTGCCACTGAGAGCGTTCTGACCAGCTGCATCACTGTGTGGTATGGGAGCTGCACTGAACAGAACAGGAAAGCCCTGCAGCGCATAGTGAATGCAGCTGGGAGGATTGCTGGTGTCTCTCTCCCCTCCCTCCTGGACATTTTTAACACCCGGCTCACCCGCAGAGCGTCCAGCATTGTGGGTGACCCGAGCCACCCCTCACACAGCCCCTTCAGCCTCCTGCCCTCGGGGAGAAGGTACTGGAGTCTCCGGGCCCACTCCACCAGACTGTCAAACAGCTTCATCCACTAGGCTGTCAGGACATTTTATCCAAGAGAGAATGTTTGTAGACAGTTTAAAATGTGTTAATTTGGTGAGTAATATGGAATGATTGACTGTATCGAATGCCTTACGGAGATCTAGAAATATTGCACCTACAACTCCACCATTGTCCAGATTATGTTTTATTGTTTCTGTGAGAAGGCAGCATGCAGTTTCTGTTGAGTGGTTAGCCCGAAATCCAAACTGCATGGGGTGTAATAATCCTTCATCCTCCAGATGTTGCGTGAGTTGCTCAGTGACTACTTTTTCAATTGCTTTTGATAAAACCGGGAGAATGCTGATTGGTCTGTAGTTGTTGATGTCCTGTTTATTTCCTGCTTTATGGATTGGAATGATAGCGGATGTTTTCAGTGTGCTCGGGAAGGAGTTTTCAGCAATGGATTGATTTATGAGTTTTGTTATCGGTGCAGTTAGTATGTCTTTATAGGTTTTTAGAAATAGGGTGTCCATACCATATACACTCAACAAAAATATAAACGCAACACTTTTGTTTTTGCTCCCATTTTTCCTGAGATGGACCCAAAGATCCAAAATTCACTCCAGATACACAACACTACCATTTCTCTCAAACATTGTTCACAAATCTGTCCAAATGTGTGACAGCGAGCGCCTCTGCCCCGCCGAGACAATACACCCCACCTCACAGGTGCGCCACATCAAGATGCCGATCCGACATCATGACCAGTGCACAGGTGTGCCCCAGACTGCCCACATTAAAAAGCCACCCTGAAATGTGCATTTTTTTTGCTTTATTGGGGGTCTGGGGAACCAGTCAGTATCTGGTGTGACCACCATTTGCCTCATGCAGTGCCACACATCTTCTTTGCATAGAGTTTATCAGATTTTCAATTGTGGCCTGTGGAATGTTGGTCCACTCCTCTTCAAAGGCTGTTATGGACGAAGAACACAGGTGCATTTTATTGATGGCATTTTGAATGCACAGAGATACCGTGATGAGATCCTGAGGCCCATTGTTGTGCCATACATCCATGAACATCACCTCATGTTTCAGCAAGATAATGCACGGCCCCATGTTGCAAGGATCTGTACACAATTCTTGGAAGCTGAAAATGTCCCAGTTCTTGCATGGCCAGCATACTCACCGGACATGTCACCCATTGAGCATGTTTGGGATGTGCTTGACCGGCGTATACGACAGCGTGTACCAGCTCCCACTAATATCCAGCAACTTCGCACAGCCATTGAAGAGGAGTGGACCAACATTCCACAGGCCACAATTGACAATCTGATAAACTCTATGTGAAGAAGATGTGTTGCACTGCATGAGGCAAATGGTGGTCACACCAGATACTGACTGGTTCTGAGTCCCCAGACCCCCAATAAAGCAAAAAAAAAAAAATGCACATTTCGGGGTGGCCTTTTATTGTGGGCAGTCTAAGGCACACCTGTGCACTAATCATGATGTCAGATCGGCATCTTGATGTGGCGCACCTGTGAGGTGGGGTGGATTGTCTCGGCGGGGCAGAGGTGCTCGCTGTCACACATTTGGACAGATTTGTGAACAATGTTTGAGAGAAATGGTAGTGTTGTGTATCTGGAGTGAATTTAGGATCTTTGGGTCCATCTCAGGAAAAATGGGAGCAAAAACAAAAGTGTTGCATTTATATTTTTGTTGAGTATATATCCTTTGTTCGTGAGCTGGATAGTGAGGAGAGGATTTTGTTCACTTTTGTTTCATTTGTTAATTCCAGTTGGAGTCCATTTTCATCATGTATTATAGTTTCACTGCAATGTGTCGGAGTGAAGTTATTATTTAGAATTTGTACTGACTGAATGAAATTTTGATTAAAGAGGTTGCTAATTTCTGAGCTATTGGTAATAATGGTGCTGTTTACATTTAATGTTATTTTTTCAGTTCTTGTCTGCCCTCTACCTGTAAGTTTGTCGATACTTTTCCATAACTGTCCGATGTTTCCTTTTGCAGCTTTTATTATTTCTAGATGAAAGTCTGCTTTAGCCTTTCGAAGAAGTGCTGTAACTTTATTTCGTAGGCTTTTAAATATCATACGGTCTGTATTTAGTCTGGTTTTATTTGCTCGTTTTAAAGCGGAGTCCCTGTTTTTCATTAAGTTCCAAATTGTTTCATTAATCCAAGGTATTTTAATTTTTGTGCCTAGTTTTCGAGTCTGTATTTTTGTGTATTTGGTGATAATTTCTTTAATTTTTGTCATTAGTTCATCGCAAGTCTGATTGGCGTTAACCCAATGTATTATGTTGTTCCATGGCACATTTTTAAGTTCGTTTTCTAGTGACTGTCTGTCTTTTTTAGGAATATAAGGCACGCACCTAGTACTTTGTTTATTTTTATACCTACATTTTGAGAGCTTTCGAGTGATCAGTGTCATGTTGTGGTCCGATAAGCCTGTTAGTAAATTGTATGTTTTTGTTATACGATCAGGTTTGTTAGTGAAAATCAAATCTAGCAGGGTTTGAGAGGACTGTGTTATTCTAGTAGGGGTGTTTATCATTTGTGTCATGTGAAGACTCTTTGCAATGTCCTTGAGTTTCTTTCTGCGAACCTTATTCAACCAGTCCAGGTTAAAGTCACCCATTACTATTGTTTCTTTATGACTGTGCTGCTTAAGAATATCTGAAAGTGAACTTAGAAAAATGTCTTTGGCTGTGGGGGGGCGATATTTTAGTTTTTAGATTTAGATTTTTGTCTTAGATAGTTTTTGTTTTGTCTTTATATTTTATTTTATATTTTATATTTTTATTTTATATTGTATTTTGTACACTGTCTTTTTTGCACTACCTGGCCAGAGAGAAATGACATTTCGATTCACTGTATGTTGAACACATATAGAAGAGAGTTTATAAGTCCGGTCACGTGTCTAGACGTTACAGAGTCAAGTCAGCAAGTCTTATACAACACAAGCAATCTATTAACTTTATCTAAAACCTTTTTCACACAATTAGTGTTTTCAGATGGCCAGCAAACCTGAAATCTCGGAGCACAGCCCTGAGGCCCCTTTGCTGAATCGCAAAGAGTGAAAAAGCAAAGGAGAGCCCTGCTCCAAGAGGCACAGGGCCCTGAGGACCAGGAACAACAGCAGGACCAGGTCTCCCCGGAAGATCAGCTGAAGCAGATCCAAACACTGAAAGCAGAGCTGAGGAAGGAGCAGGAGGAGAGAGCAAAAGAAAGATCTCTCCATCAGCAGCAGAGTGAACAGAGTCGTGTGTATGTGGAGAATCTCCAGAAACAGGCACAACGGCTCAAGAAGGAGAAGGCCACTGTTTATAGAACTCTAATGCAGAAAGCCAGGGCGGAGGTCCAGGACCAGCTCAGGACCACCACCATCTCCAACCACCACCTCTCCAATGAGGCCAAACTCTCTATTGAAGACCCTAACCCTAACTCTTTAGCTGATTAATTAACTGGAACAATTAGCTCAAGTAACAATATTTAAATTGCTACTGGAGCTAAGGCTAAATGTTTTCCATGGTTACCTGTTGTTGTTTTTTTCATTGTTTCCATTGTTTATTTTTATAGAAAATACTAAATAAAATATGATCACTATATGTTGGTGTGACAGCACTATTATTTGCCTTTCTTGTAAATGCACATTCACATAATACTAAAGAACAACACATTTTATATAAATACATTTGTATATGTCCTTGCAGCACTGATTCAAACACTGACATACCGACTTTCAGCCATCTGATCGTCTAATAGAGTCTTGAGAAAACAGAGAGAATGAGTCAGAATATTGGCCATTATAATTAAAGAAGAACCGAGCACTTAAACCTCAAATTCAGGACAAACACCAATGGATCAAATGAAATACAACTTTGAGTAAACCTCACAAGTGGATTTCACATGTGTCGATGAATCGCGATCTAAAGTAAATCTTAAAGTCTGCAGTTTGTAAAGTACATCGTTCTGTATTCAAGACGCCATTACTCCGATCCACCTGTGTTTTCACCTCCACCAGTACACACCCACTGTTACGTTTGCACTTTGCTCTGAAATTTGAATTTCTATATCGGTGATACACGCAGGATTTGGCAGCATCATGTGGCCATTCTGGTACAAATGAAAAAAAAATTGAAAAATGTGAATGAAAAACAACACAACTCCAGGTATGTTTTCAATGTAGAAAGAACATTCTACTGTAGCTTAAAGCTTACAGTCAAATTTGAAAGAAGGACCATTTTTAGTTATTCAAGTAGTTACTAAAAACTTGAATACATCTTGTTTAGTACTAAGGTACTACACCCTTCCAACCGAGTCATGAGTAGAAAAACTTTAAAATCTGTCATAGGCACAGTCTGAAAAATACATCTTTATTTATTCAAAATATTACAAAATGACAAAATTACAAATTTGTTAAAGTTTATTGGTTCTTTGGTCAGACATTTTTCACACCACAAATTTAACCATGACATTTTTCATTCTGAAGATTATTTGTTTTTAAATCACCTATAATTTGAGCTTTCCATTTGACAGTTTTCAGATTTCGATATTACACAAAATGTAATGGTGCAGACTGGCAGCCTCTCTTCTGTCAGTCTGTCCCAGGGCAGCTCTGGCTTCAACAGAATCTTACCAGAAAACAGCATAATATGAGCATTTTTACAGTCCGACTCATGGCAGAGAAGGTAGAGAACTATCTGTGCTGGGAGGTGAAAAAGTGCAAGTAAAGTTCAAGTTTTTAAATATCTGTACTTTACTTGAATATATTTTAGAGTGGATACTTTCATACACTACATTTTTCAACTGGACGGAAAAGTAAAAGTACTTTTTTATAGTCTGGGGTCTGCTGAAAGGGCTTTATTTTTAGTTTTTACCATGTCCATGTCCAAAAAATTACAAATCAAACAAAACAATCGGCTACATTTGATGCTTTAATTGATCTCAAAATCATACTTTTTACTGTAAGTACATTTTTCAACAGGTACTTCAGTACTTTTAATCTTCAATAAATTTCCTCATGTAATGCTTTTACTTTTACTCAAGTATTTTCAGTCAAAGTACAGTCACGTGGCTAAAATGTACTCAATCACAGGTACAAGTACTGCTTACAAGTGAGTAAAAGTAAAAAGTACACATCAAAAATACTACTCAGAGTAATTTTTACTAGTTACTTGTGCTGTACTCACTGGCCTACGGAAGCCGTCAGAGGCCATGTTCATAATGATTATTTTCCACCTTAATAACGAGAAAATTAATTCGAGATCTTGAGAAAATGACATAATTCATGATCTCAAGAAAACAAAACTGTTATTTCGAGATCTCGAGAAAACAAAGAGTTATTCCGTGATCTTGAGAAAACACTGTATCTCCGTCGGTAAAGAAGAAGCCGGGCCAGTCTTCTGCGGAGGTGCCGCGGACTAATCTTGAAATTATCCTAAATTAAAAGATGTCATGCAATCTCCCCCTGTGTCAACCCCTGATCAAAATATTGCCTCATCAGCTGATCGATTATTATTCCAAACATTCTAATGACCAAAAACACGTCTATAGACCCTTTTATGGGGGCGGTGACAAAAAAAGCTGCGTGCGCATTTGGCAACGGAAGCGCCATTACTCCCCATTCATTTAGATAGAGACAAGAACTTTTCCAGCACATTCCAGCTTCCAATTTCAGCAAAATGTCTGGTTGTTGTGTGTATGGTTGCCAAAATCGATATTCTACCAGCGGACTAAAGTTTTACCGGATTCCAAGAGGATCACGACCATTTCAAAGCAACAGGCCCTGTTGCTGCAGTCTGTGGCTGCAGGCGATCAAACGCGTTGACTGGAATGAAAACATATTCAGAAATGCTCGCGTCTGCAGCGCCCACTTTATATCAGGTAAGGTTGTCTATTTAGCTGGAAAGCCCGGTTTACATTAGTGATTGTCTGTATGATGTAAATTAATAATGAAATGTAGCTGAATTTTGATAAGCTGGTGTTAGGCTTGGTTAGCAGCTAGCAGGCTAGGCTAGTAAATAAACATGTACATTTGCAGGTAGTCCTGATTTCGTGCCTTCTGTATTTTCGTACAGAAAACAAAGCCAGAATCCTCATTCAAAGATGGGCAGGTTAAGAGTAATTAAAGGTCCCATGGCATGAAATTTTCACTTTCTGAGGTTTTTGAACGTTAATGTGAGCTCCCCTACCCTGTTTACCCCCCCCCCCCCATGGCTAAAAGTTGCGAAATGTCTAAACTGAGCATTTGCGGTCCTTTTCTGCGTTACACAAAACCAGTGTTGAAACGGGCGAGTTCGGACAAGGCACCTTTTTGACGTCAGATCGGCAAATGCAGCTCCAGCCCCTCCCTCTGTCTCCGCTCAGCGTCCCTGTATATCCCGCCCATAGAGTTAAGAGTGTGAATGCGCTACAATGCGAAATGCGTTTTTTTATTTGCCTGGAGGCACGTCCGAGTGTTTCTAGGCTCGCAAGTCCCTTACCCGACCCTCTGGACCTCTGAAATACCAGTGGTTTAATTTTATTTTCTGTGTAAATGCTTTTTATGCTTTTTTTCATTGCAAAGTCTCCCATCTGTCTTTCTGTGTTAAACACGGAAGCGAGCAGACAGCGGTGCAGAGCTGCGCTTCCAGCGGGGGGAAACCCGCCCCCCCCCCCCGCTCCTTAGCCAATCTCTCTGTCCTTCTCATTTGCACTGAAGCAGAAACACCCAGAATAAAGCATTTTAGACACATGTCTAGCCTCATGAAGACTGTCAGAGTCATATCTCATGCAGTGAGTGTTGATTTTGAAGAAGGATTCATTTACAGTATTAGGGAACCATTAAGGAGCCATATAAAAGCATCAAGAAGTACCATGTCATGGGACCTTTAAAGTTATCCCCCTCTCATTTTTTCCCCTTTTATTTTGTTTTCTCTTGCATAAGCACTACATCTGCTGCTTTTATTACTGATACTATCTAAGCATCTTAGTGATATCTTAGCACTCTGACTTGACTCTTCTGTACTGTACTGTTCATTTATTTATTTATGGTTATTTAATGGTTAGGTATGAATCTGCTTGTGCATATAAATGTTGTCCTGTGTTGCACTTTAATGTTTGCTAATTTAATTTCCTATATTTTGTTTGTTAGGTACCATAGGAAAATGAAGTGAGCAGACAGAGCTAACACTTCAGCAAGTTCTGTTTCTTCTAAACCAAGAAGAAGAACAAGAATGCAGCCTGGATCATTGTCCCGGTATGAATATATTTCATCTTACAATCAACTTATTGATTGTAAGATGAAATTCTTGAATGTTCTTTCTTTGCTTAAATCATATAACTACCTGGAATGCACTTACAACTTAAACTTACTGCACTGGTTGCACCACGTACTAATTATTCACTTTTCCATCTTAAAGGTGAAGAGGATCTCCCAATTCCAAAGACAGTGTATGATGATCTGAACCTGAGACAGAGTCAACTTCAGGCAGACTATGTCAACCTGCGACAGGAGTGTGACGCACTACGAGCTGAAAATTTAAAGATAAAAGAGGAGCTGCAAAAATCTATATTTTCCTACACCGCTGTACAGTGCTTAAAATGTAATGACTTGTAATAAACTGTACAGTATCTCATTTATTTGTCATGAATGAATGATGAATTTTTATTGAGTATGTCACAAAATCAATATACAGTACATAATACATTACACGTATACATGTACGTGTAGACATATTAATATAATTTCTTTACAGAAGTAAACATATCTCAAAGGGTTATGGGAAGAAGTGTTAACTTTTTGAATCCCGCCCCTTACAGTCACTTAAACATTAATAATGTCCGGTTTCCTCTGAACCATCTTCGTCACATTTATCCGGTTTTACTATATAACTTATATTTACAATGTCCACAGATAAGCCATTTATAATAATTTAATATACTAACCATTACAACATTGCATCACTATAACGACTCAGAATACTAGATTTGTATAATTTTTTAAACTGCTTAAAGTTTGAACAGTGTTTTAGTTCATCACTCAGGCTGTTCCATATTTTAGTTAATGATGTTAACACCCTTTTCCATACATGTTGTTACCATTAGACAATGACATGATTTATCTATAATAATCAGCATTGGGGATATGATTTAATGACAATGGGTAAGGCAAACAGTAACATAACATAGTAACATAGCATAACGGCTCAACTCAGACATTTCCTACATAACTATGTCATGTGTCCTTGCCTTTGACTAGGAAGAACTTTGAATTTTAGCACACAAAACTCTGAATCTATATTATGGTATTTCACGTCCTGTACATGACCACAGACAACATATTCGTAGGCGTCCAGTGACTTACAGGCTCGCAATTTCTCCCTCGTGTACACACTGGGTTTTTCTATTAAATAAGTATAAATATCTGGCCACTGTATATTAGGCCACTTGCTAACATCATCCACCCACTCACTGATCGCATTAGGATCTGGCAGTCGGACACCATTTGCCAAATCAGCTTGTTGAGGTAACATTCGCGATCTTTTGACGAAAGTCCCTTTGCATACACTGAGGAGTAGCGGAGTTCTGCCATGCTTCTGTTGCCAGCTGCGCGCGCAACCGCGCCTTTGTTTACTAACAGAAAAAGGGTCTATTCAGAATGAGAAATAGCCCCGAAGTCAGCCTGTCACAACGTGGCGGTAGACGTTTCAGTTGTTTTCTCGAGATCACGGAATAATTGTGTTGTTTTCTCAAGATCACAAATTAATTATCTCGTTATCTCAGGATAACAAGGAAGAAAAAATATTGTTTATGAATATGGCGTCTGTCGACTTTGATAATATTCACCAAAAACAACATATTAACATGTTTTTTAAGTTTCACTTTTGTTTTTGACACCCTGAGTTCACTCCCTTTGCTCTCTGCACTAACTCACTCCCCCTTCAGAGCACTATCACAACACAATCTGTGTGCATCCCACTAATGAAACTCCTGCACATCACATCAGGTTTGTGAAGTTGTAGTGTTCAGTTTTGTATCATGTTTTTGTATATGTGTCCCACCACGCTAAAAAGGTCCACTTGTCGGGATTGGTGAGACGTAGATATTTGCATTAGAAGTTTTTTGTTTGTTTTTTTCAAAATATGTGATTTTCGTTTTTTTGCAGAATGTGCTAGTTGAGATCATGAAGAAGCCACTCTATGTTTCAGATAACAGCATTAGTGACGTTAAAAACATACATTTTTTATTTCAAAATGGCTTGTTTTTTGGAAAGAAACGGGGCGTGTATAAATCAACATATTTTCCCACGCTCGCACGCCAGCCAATCCCATTGCGAGAAGCGCCGATGAGTTTTGTCCCGGACTAAAAAAAACAGGACTAAACCAAAACTAAAGCAGGACTAAACCTCAGCTCTCACAGTTGTATTTGGAGTGATTCGTACATGTTTGGGTCATCTTCATTGAATTTCTTCCACAAAAAACAAAATAGCAATAATAAAAGAATCATTTTATTAAAACAAATAATAAAATCAAATTCCAATGCTTGCCGCGTAAATTATAATTAGATATTTTTTCCAAATGGTTCAGCTCTTTACACGGCGACATAAAATCATCAGTTCAATACACTAGCCTTTATGTCTTTTATTTTTTAATAATGTATTATTGGCGGGTTTCAGATGACGTCACAGCATTCTATAGACCAATGTTATTTAATACACATGGAGTCAGGTAAAATTAATGTTAATGTTAAAATGCAGATTTTTGTTGCCATACAGAGAGTTCCTGATAGAAATATTCGGGTTCAACATTTGTGAATTTACCTTTTGAATATTTCACGGTAAAGTACAGTGTAATCAATACTGTCTCATTTTACTGTAAGAAATTATGAATGTAAACAAATGCAATGTAACCATAGCAACAGAATGTTTATCCTTTGTCCACATCCTTTGTGACATCACTCTTCAAGGATCAATGATCAAAGATCAAATATCAAAGATCAAATATCAAAGATCAAATATCAAAGATCAAAGAGACTTCAGAAGACAGAGTTTATAAGTCCGGTCACAACGTGTCTAGACGTTACAGAGTTCAAGCCAGCAAGTCTTATATAACACAAGCAAGCTAGCAACTTTATCTAAAACCTTTTTCACACAATTAGTGTTAAACTGTTTTCAGATGGCCAGCAAACCTGAGATCACGGACGACAGCCCTGAGGCCCTTTTGCTGAATTGCAAAGAGCGAACAAAGCAAAGGAGAGCCCTGCTCCAAGAGGCACAGGGCCCTGAGGACCAGGAACAACAGCAGGACCAGGTCTCCCCGGAAGATCAGCTGAAGCAGATCCAAACACTGAAAGCAGAGCTGAGGAAGGAGCAGGAGGAGAGAGCAAAAGAAAGATCTCTTCATCAGCAGCAGAGTGAACGGAGTCGTGTGTACGTGGAGAATCTCCAGAAACAGGCACAACGGCTCAAGAAGGAGAAGGCCACTGCTTATAGAACTCTAATGCAGAAAGCCAGGGCGGAGGTCCAGGACCAGCTCAGGACCACCACCAACTCCTTCCTCAGAGGACAACTCAGCCAAGTCAACCATAAGGCTGAGGGAAATGTTCAGAATCTCCTGGATACCATCACCCGGAAGGATGAGCAGGAGAAAGAATTATTGAACCAGATCGCTGCATTCAGTCAGAACCTGGAAAAGGAGCAGGTGGAGAAGCAGGGCCTGGTGCATCTGGTGGCCGAACTTCAGTTCCTCCTGAACCACAGCGAACACGCACATGCCTCAACTCAGAGCAGAGCAGACTTTCTCGAAACAGAGAAACAACAGCTGACGGCAGAAGTGTTTTTACTGAGACATGCTCTGGGACAAGAGAAGGGAAAGGTATCCACTCTCGAATCTTCTCTGTCAGAGGAACAGAGCTCTGTCAGAGAGCTCAAGGACCAACTTCTGGTCATGGAGAGAAAGCGTCAGCTTGAGGTGTCCTGCCTAGTATCTGCCCTGGCAGAGGAGCAGGAGAAACACCAACAGGTCCAGGCCAAACTTCAAACTGTGCAGGATGAGAAGGAGGCCTGGAGTCTGCTCTGGCAGCTCTTAGGTTCTTCTGTCAGTGAGGCCAAACTCTCTATTGAAGACCCTAACCCTAACTCTTTAGCTGATTAATTAACTGGAACAATTAGCTCAAGTAACAATATTTAAATTGCTACTGGAGCTAAGGCTAAATGTTTTCCATGGTTACCTGTTTATTTTTTCATTGTTTCCATTGTTTATTTTTATAGAATATATTAAATAAAATATAATCACTATATGTTGGTGTGACAGCACTATTATTTGCCTTTCTTGTAAATGCACATTCACATAATACTAAAGAACAACACATTTTATATAAATACATTTGTACATGTCCTTGCAGCACTGATTCAAACACTGACATACCGACTTTCAGCCATCTGATCGTCTAATAGAGTCTTGAGAAAACAGAGAGAATGAGTCAGAATATTGGCCATTATAATTAAAGAAGAACCGAGCACTTAAACCTCAAATTCAGGACAAACACCAATGGATCAAATGAAATACAACTTTGAGTAAACCTCACAAGTGGATTTCACATGTGTCGATGAATCGCAATCCAAAGCAAATCTTAAAGGCTGCAGTTTGTAAAGTACATCATTCTTCGGTATTCCAGACGCCATTACTCCGATCCACCCGTGTTTTCACCTCCACCAGTACACACCCACTGTTACGTATGCACTTCGCTCTGCAATTTAAATTTCTTTATCGGTGATACACGCAGGATTTGGCAGCGTCATGTGGCCATTCCAAAAAAAAAAAACACACACACACAACTCCAGGTATGTTTTCGATGTAGAAAGAACATTCTACTGTAGCTTAAAGCTTACAGTCAAATTTGAAAGAAGGACCATTTTTAGTTATTCAAGTAGTTACAAAAAACTTGAATACACCTTGTTTAGTACTAAGGTACTACCCCCTTCCAACCGAGTCATGAGTAGAAAAACTTTCAAATCTGTCATATGCACAGTCTGAAAAATACATCTTTATTTATTCAAAATATTACAAAGTGACAAATATACAAATTTGTTAAAGTTTATTGGTTCTTTGGTCAGACATCTTTCACACCACAAATTTAACCATGACATTTTTCATTCTGAAGATTGTTTTTAAATCACCTATAATTTGAGGTTTCCATTTGACAGTTTTCAGATTTCGATATTACACAAAATGTAATGGTGCAGATTGGCAGCCTCTTTTCTGTCAGTCTGTCCCAAGGCAGCTCTGGCTTCAACAGAATCTTACCAGAAAACAGCGTAATATGAGCATTTTTACAGTCCGACTCATGGCAGAGAAGGTAGAGAACTATCTGTGCTGGGAGGTGAAAAAGTGCAAGTAAAGTTCAAGTTTTTAAATATCTGTACTTTACTTGAATATATTTTAGAGTGGATACTTTCATACGCTACATTTTTCAACTGGATGGAAAAGTAAAAGTACTTTTTTATAGTCTGGGGTCTGCTGAAAGGGCTTTATTTTTAGTTTTTACCATGTTCATGTCCAAAAAATTACAAATCAAACAAAACAATCGGCTACATTTGATGCTTTAATTGATCTCAAAATCATACTTTTTACTCTAAGTACATTTTTCAGCAGGTACTTCAGTACTTTTAATCTTCAGTAAATTTCCTCATGTAATGCTTTTACTTTTACTTGAGTATTTTCAGTCAAAGTACAGTCACGTGGCTAAAATGTACTCAATCACAGGTACAAGTACTGCTTACAAGTGAGTAAAAGTAAAATGTATCAATCAATCAATCAATCAAATATTTATAAGGCACTTTTCATACAAAATTGTAGCACAAAGCGCCCTACAGTGGTCAAGGATTAGAAGATTGACCTTTATTGATCTCGCACAGGAGAAGTTGTTTCTATATTTGACCCGGGGACCATCCCCATGATTTTGTTTTGTTATTTATGCTTTGGTCAGGCCCTAAGCTGGAGGATTTTACCTATGGCGCATGTTTAGGTTGGTGGGGGAAACCGGAGTACCCGGAGGAAACCCACCCAAACACGGGGAAAACATGCAGTCTCCACACAGAAAGGCCCGGGCAACCCGAACCTTCTTGCTGTGAAGCATGAGTGCTAGCCACTCAGCCACCGTGCCGCCAGGGGAAAAAAAAAAAAAAAAACAGGAACAGCAGCAACAACAGCAACAACAACAGCAACAACAGCAGCAACAGCATCAACAACAACAGCAGCAACAACAACAACGGCAACAACAACAGAAACAACAGCAACAACAACAGCAACAACAACAACAGCAACAACAGCAGTAACAACAACAACAGCAGCAGCAACAGGAACAGCAGCAACAACAACGACAACAGGAACATCAGCAACAACAACAGCAGCAGCAACAACAGCAGCAACAACGACAGAAACAACAGCAACAACAACAGCAACAACAACAGCAACAACAACAGCAGCAACAACAACATCAACAACAGCAGCAACAACAACATCAACAACAGCAGCAGCAACAACAACAACAGCAGCAACAGCAACAACAAGAACAACAGCAACAACAGCAACAGGAACAGCAGCAGCAACAGGAACAACAGCAGCAACAACAACAGTAACAACAGCAGCAACAACAGCAGCAACAACAACAGCAGTAACAACGACAGAAACAACAGCAACAACAGCAGCAGCAGCAACAACATCAAACAGCAACAACATCAACAGCAACAACAGCAACAACAACAGCAACAACAGCAACAACGGCAACAACAGCGGCAACAACAGCGGCAACAACAGCAACAACGACAGCAACAACGACAGCAGCAACAACGACAGCAACAGCAACGGCAACAACAACGGCAACAACAGCAACAGCAACAACAGGAACAGCAACAACAACAAAAGCAACAACAACAGGAACAGCAACAACAACAACAGAACCACAGCAACAACAAAACAACAACAGCAATAACAGGAACAACAAGAACAACAACAGCAACAACAAAAGCAACGAAAGCAACAGCAACAACAACAACAACAGCAACAACAACAGCAACAACAAAACAACAACAGGAGCAACAGGAACAGCAACAGCAACACCAACATCAAACAGCAACAACATCAACATCAACAACAGCAACAACAGCAACAACGGCAACAACAGCGGCAACAACAGCAACAACGACAGCAACAACGACAGCAACAACAACGGCAACAACAACAACGGCAACAACAGCAACAACAACAGCAACAACAAAAGCAACAACAACAACAACAGAACCACAGCGACAACAAAACAACAACAGCAATAACAGGAACAACAAGAACAACAACAACAGCAACAACAAAAGCAACGAAAGCAACAGCAACAACAAAAGCAACAACAACAGCAACAACAAAACAACAACAGGAAGAACAGGAACAGCAACAACAGGAACAGCAACAACAGCAGCAGCAACAACAGGAACAGTAACAACAAACAAAAGAACAAATAAAAGACAAGCAAACAGACGACCGAAGTCAGTCAAAGGCCAAGCTAAACAGGTGAGTCTTGAGCCCACTCTTAAAAACATGAACATTCTCTGCAGCCCTGAGGTCCTCCGGCAGGCAGTTCCATAGACGAGGGCCGTAGTACTGAAAAGACGCCTCTCCGTGAGTGTGTGTCCTGACTTTGGGAATGACCAGGAGCCTGCTGCCGGAGGAGCGCAGGGCCCGTGAAGGTTCGTAAGGGGAAAGCAGTTCTGAAAGATAGGAAGGCCCAAGACCATTAAGACATTTAAAAACCAGTAAAAGAACTTTAAAATCTATCCTGTAACTCACAGGGAGCCAATGCAGAGATTTTAAGACCGGTGTAATGTGATCCCGCCCTCTGGACCTAGTCAGGACACGTGCTGCTGAATTTTGCAATAATTGCAAACCTGAACTACTCTTTTTGGGAAGACCAGAGAGCAGGGCATTACAGTAGTCTATACGGCTGGTGACAAAAGCATGCATCAGTGTCTCCTTATTGGCCTGAGAGAGAATAGGGCGAACTCTGGCTATGTTTTTTAGGTGATAGAAGCCCATTTTTGTGATGTTCTTGATGTGTGGGATAAAAGTCAGCTCAGAGTCAAAAATGACGCCCAGGTTTTTCACTTGAGGAGATGGGTAAAAGGACTGTGCTTGTAGTTTTGATAAAAGTTTCTCTCTCTGGGCCTCAGGACCGATGACTAAAACCTCCGTTTTGTCCTGGTTAAGCTGGAGAAAGTTTCTTGCCATCCAGGATTTGATATCTAGGATACAGTTAAAAAGAGCATCCAATGGTCTGGTGTCATCAGGAGACACGGAAATGTAAAGCTGCGTATCATCTGCATAGCTGTGGAAATTGATTCCATGTCTCCTGATGACGCCGCCAAGGGGAAGCATGTACAGGTTGAAAAGCACAGGGCCTAAAATGGAACCCTGGGGGACAAAGCATGTGATTTTATGGATCTTGGAGGAGCATGTGTCCATACTTACCATAAATGTTCTGTCTGTGAGATAGGACGTGAACCATTTGTGAACAGCATCAGAGAGGCCGAGGTGTTTTAGGCGAGTTAAAAGAATCATGTGGTCTACTGTGTCAAAGGCAGCGCTCAGATCCAGCAGAACCAACACAGTCACCTTTTGAGAGTCACAGTTTATTCTTAAGTCATTTAAAATCTTTGCCAAGGCAGTCTCGGTGCTGTGGTTCACCCTAAAACCAGACTGAAATTTTTCCAAAATGTTGTGATCATCTAGAAACTCATTTAATTGGATAGAGACAAGTTTCTCTAGAATCTTGCTTAAAAATGGCAAGTTAGACACTGGTCGGTAGTTGTTAAAATCATTAAAATCTAAATTGCTCTTCTTCAGCAGGGGCCTCACCACCGCCGCTTTGAAGGCAGCGGGAAAGACCCCTGTCTGAAGAGAGCAATTCATCATGACCAAAAGTTCATCCCTAAAAGATCCATAAAAAGACTTAAAAAATGGAGTGGGGATTAGGTCTACGAGACATGTGGTGGGCCTCACTGAGGAGAAGACCTTGTACACATCAAAAATACTACTCAGAGTAATTTTTACTAGTTACTTGTGCTGTACTCACTGGCCTACGGAAGCCGTCAGAGGCCATGTTCATAATGATTATTTTCCACCTTAATAATGAGAAAATTAAGTCGAGATCTTGAGAAAACGACATAATTCATGATCTCAAGAAAACAAAACTGTTATTTCGAGATCTCGAGAAAACAAAGAGTTATTCCGTGATCTGGAGAAAACACTGTATCTCCGTCGGTAAAGACGAAGCCGGGCCAGTCTTCTGCGGAGGTGCCGCGGTGCGGACTAATCTTGAAATTATCCTAAATTAAAAGACGTAATGCAATCTCCCCCTGTGTCAACCCCTGATCAAAATATTGCCTCATCAGCTGATCGATTATTATTCCAGACATTCTAATGACCAAAAACACGTCTATTCAGAATGAGAAATAGCCCCGAAGTCAGCCTGTCACAACGTGGCGGTAGACGTTTCAGTTGTTTTCTCGAGATCACGGAATAATTGTGTTGTTTTCTCAAGATCACAAATTAATTATCTCGTTATCTCAGGATAACAAGGAAGAAAAAATATTGTTTATGAATATGGCGTCTGTCGACTTTGATAATATTCACCAAAAACAACATATTAACATGTTTTTTTAAGTTTCACTTTTGTTTTTGACACCCTGAGTTCTCTCCCTTTGCTCTCTGCACTAACTCACTCCCCCTTCAGAGCACTATCACAACACAATCTGTGTGCATCCCACTAATGAAACTCCTGCACATCACATCAGGTTTTTGCAGTTGTAGTGTTCAGTTTTGTATCATGTTTTTCTATATGTGTCCCACCACGCTAAAAAGGTCCACTTGTCGGGATTGGTGAGACGGAGATATTTGCATTAGAAGTTTTTTGTTTTTTTTTCAAAATTTGTGAATTTTGTTTTTTTGCAGAATGTGCTAGTTGAGATCATGAAGAAGCCACTCTATGTTTCAGATAACAGCATTAGTGACGTTAAAAACATACATTTTTAATTTCAAAATGGCTTGTTTTTTGGAAAGAAACGGGGCGTGTATAAATCAACATATTTTCCCACGCTCGCACGCCAGCCAATCCCGTTGCGAGAAGCACCTATGTGTTTTGTCCCGGAATAAAAAACGAGGACTAAACCAGGACTAAACCAAAACTAAAGCAGGACTAAAGCTCAGCTCTCACAGTTGTATTTGGAGTGATTCGTACATGTTTGGGTCATCTTCATTGAATTTCTTCCACAAAGAACAAAATAACAATAATAAAAGAATCATTTTATTAAAACAAATAATAAAATCAAATTCTAATGCTTGCCGCGTAAATTATAATTAGATATTTTTTCCAAATGGTTCAGCTCTTTACACGGCGACATAAAATCATCAGTTCAATACACTAGCCTTTATGTCTTTTATTTTTTAATAATGTATTATTGGCGGGTTTCAGATGACATCACAGCATTCTATAGACCAATGTTATTTAATACACATGGAGTCAGGTAAAATTAATGTTAATGTTAAAATGCAGATTTTTGTTGCCATACAGAGAGTTCTTGTGGCTAGACACTGATAGAAATATTCGGGTTCAACATTTGTGAATTTACCTTTTGAATATTTCACGGTAAAGTACAGTGTAATCAATACTGTCTCATTTTACTGTAAGAAATTATGAATGTAAACAAATGCAATGTAACCATAGCAACAGAATGTTTATCCTTTGTCCACATCCTTTGTGACATCACTCTTCAAGGATCAATGATCAAAGATCAAATATCAAAGATCAAATATCAAAGATCAAATATCAAAGATCAAAGAGACTTCAGAAGACAGAGTTTATAAGTCCGGTCACAACGTGTCTAGACGTTACAGAGTTCAAGCCAGCAAGTCTTATATAACACAAGCAAGCTAGCAACTTTATCTAAAACCTTTTTCACACAATTAGTGTTAAACTGTTTTCAGATGGCCAGCAAACCTGAGATCACAGAGCACAGCCCTGAGGCCCCTTTGCTGAATTGCAAAGAGCGAACAAAGCAAAGGAGAGCCCTGCTCCAAGAGGCACGGGGCCCTGAGGACCAGGAACAACAGCAGGACCAGGTCTCCCCGGAAGATCAGCTGAATCAGATCCAAACACTCAAAGCAGAGCTGAGGAAGGAGCAGGAGGAGAGAGCAAAAGAAAGATCTCTCCATCAGCAGCAGAGTGAACAGAGTCGTGTGTATGTGGAGAATCTCCAGAAACAGGCACAACGGCTCAAGAAGGAGAAGGCCACTGCTTATAGAACTCTAATGCAGAAAGCCAGGGTGGAGGTCCAGGACCAGCTCAGGACCACCACCAACTCCTTCCTCAGAGGACAACTCAGCCAAGTCAACCATAAGGCTGAGGGAAATGTTCAGAATCTCCTGGATACCATCACCCGGAAGGATGAGCAGGAGAAAGAATTATTGAACCAGATCGCCGCATTCAGTCATTACCTGGAAAAGGAGCAGGCGGAGAAGCAGGGCCTGGTGCATCTGGTGGCCGAACTTCAGTTCCTCCTGAACCACAGCGAACACGCACATGCCTCAGCTCAGAGCAGAGCAGACTTTCTCGAAACAGAGAAACAAGAGCTGACGGCAGAAGTGTTTTTACTGAGACATGCTCTGGGACAAGAGATAAGAGAGGTATCCACTCTCGAATCTTCTCTGTCAGAGGAACAGAGCTCTGTCAGAGAGCTCAAGGACCAACTTCTGGTCGTGGAGAGAAAGCGTCAGCTTGAGGTGTCCTGCCTAGTATCTGCCCTGGCAGAGGAGCAGGAGAAACACCAACAGGTCCAGGCCAAACTTCAAACTGTGCAGGATGAGAAGGAGGGCCTGGAGTCTGCTCTGGTAGTGCTTAGGTTCTTCTGTCAGTGAGGCCAAACTCTCTATTGAAGACCCTAACCCTAACTCTTTAGCTGATTAATTAACTGGAACAATTAGCTCAAGTAACAATATTTAAATTGCTACTGGAGCTAAGGCTAAATGTTTTCCATGGTTACCTGTTTATTTTTTCATTGTTTCCATTGTTTATTTTTATAGAATATATTAAATAAAATATAATCACTATATGTTGGTGTGACAGCACTATTATTTGCCTTTCTTGTAAATGCACATTCACATAATACTAAAGAACAACACATTTTATATAAATACATTTGTACATGTCCTTGCAGCACTGATTCAAACACTGACATACCGACTTTCAGCCATCTGATCGTCTAATAGAGTCTTGAGAAAACAGAGAGAATGAGTCAGAAAATTGGCCATTATAATTAAAGAAGAACCGAGCACTTAAACCTCAAATTCAGGACAAACACCAATGGATCAAATGAAATACAACTTTGAGTAAACCTCACAAGTGGATTTCACATGTGTCGATGAATCGCAATCCAAAGCAAATCTTAAAGGCTGCAGTTTGTAAAGTACATCATTCTTCGGTATTCAAGACGCCATTACTCCGATCCACCCGTGTTTTCACCTCCACCAGTACACACCCACTGTTACGTATGCACTTCGCTCTGCAATTTAAATTTCTTTATCGGTGATACACGCAGGATTTGGCAGCGTCATGTGGCCATTCTAGTACAAATGAAAAAAATGAAAAAAAAAAAAAAAACACACACAACTCCAGGTATGTTTTCGATGTAGAAAGAACATTCTACTGTAGCTTAAAGCTTACAGTCAAATTTGAAAGAAGGACCATTTTTAGTTATTCAAGTAGTTACAAAAAACTTGAATACATCTTGTTTAGTACTAAGGTACTACCCCCTTCCAACCGAGTCATGAGTAGAAAAACTTTAAAATCTGTCATATGCACAGTCTGAAAAATACATCTTTATTTATTCAAAATATTAAAAAATGACAAATATACAAATTTGTTAAAGTTTATTGGTTCTTTGATCAGACATCTTTCACACCACAAATTTAACCATGACATTTTTCATTCTGAAGATTGTTTTTAAATCACCTATAATTTGAGGTTTCCATTTGACAGTTTTCAGATTTCGATATTACACAAAATGTAATGGTGCAGATTGGCAGCCTCTTTTCTGTCAGTCTGTCCCAGGGCAGCTCTGGCTTCAACAGAATCTTACCAGAAAACAGCGTAATATGAGCATTTTTACAGTCCGACTCATGGCAGAGAAGGTAGAGAACTATCTGTGCTGGGAGGTGAAAAAGTGCAAGTAAAGTTCAAGTTTTTAAATATCTGTACTTTACTTGAATATATTTTAGAGTGGATACTTTCATACGCTACATTTTTCAACTGGATGGAAAAGTAAAAGTACTTTTTTATAGTCTGGGGTCTGCTGAAAGGGCTTTATTTTTAGTTTTTACCATGTTCATGTCCAAAAAATTACAAATCAAACAAAACAATCGGCTACATTTGATGCTTTAATTGATCTCAAAATCATACTTTTTACTCTAAGTACATTTTTCAACAGGTACTTCAGTACTTTTAATCTTCAGTAAATTTCCTCATGTAATGCTTTTACTTTTACTTGAGTATTTTCAGTCAAAGTACAGTCACGTGGCTAAAATGTACTCAATCACAGGTACAAGTACTGCTTACAAGTGAGTAAAAGTAAAAAGTATCAATCAATCAATCAATCAAATATTTATAAGGCACTTTTCATACAAAATTGTAGCACAAAGCGCCCTACAGTGGTCAAGGATTAGAAGATTGACCTTTATTGATCTCGCACAGGAGAAGTTGTTTCTATATTTGACCCGGGGACCATCCCCATGATTTTGTTTTGTTATTTATGCTTTGGTCAGGCCCTAAGCTGGAGGATTTTACCTATGGCGCATGTTTAGGTTGGTGGGGGAAACCGGAGTACCCGGAGGAAACCCACCCAAACACGGGGAGAACATGCAGTCTCCACACAGAAAGGCCCGGGCAACCCGAACCTTCTTGCTGTGAAGCATGAGTGCTAGCCACTCAGCCACCGTGCCGCCAGGGGAAAAAAAAAAAAAAAAACAGGAACAGGAACAGCAGCAACAACAGCAACAACAACAGCAACAACAGCAGCAACAGCATCAACAACAACAGCAGCAACAACAACAACGGCAACAACGACAGAAACAACAGCAACAACAACAGCAACAACAACAACAGCAACAACAGCAGTAACAACAACAACAGCAGCAGCAACAGGAACAGCAGCAACAACAACGACAACAGGAACATCAGCAACAACAACAGCAGCAGCAACAACAGCAGCAACAACGACAGAAACAACAGCAACAACAACAGCAACAACAACAGCAACAACAACAGCAGCAACAACAACATCAACAACAGCAGCAACAACAACATCAACAACAGCAGCAGCAACAACAACAACAGCAGCAACAGCAACAACAAGAACAACAGCAACAACAGCAACAGGAACAGCAGCAGCAACAGGAACAACAGCAGCAACAACAACAGTAACAACAGCAGCAACAACAGCAGCAACAACAACAGCAGTAACAACGACAGAAACAACAGCAACAACAGCAGCAGCAGCAACAACATCAAACAGCAACAACAGCAACAACAACAGCAACAACAGCAACAACGGCAACAACAGCGGCAACAACAGCGGCAACAACAGCAACAACGACAGCAACAACGACAGCAGCAACAACGACAGCAACAGCAACGGCAACAACAACGGCAACAACAGCAACAGCAACAACAGGAACAGCAACAACAACAAAAGCAACAACAACAGGAACAGCAACAACAACAACAGAACCACAGCAACAACAAAACAACAACAGCAATAACAGGAACAACAAGAACAACAACAGCAACAACAAAAGCAACGAAAGCAACAGCAACAACAACAACAACAGCAACAACAACAGCAACAACAAAACAACAACAGGAGCAACAGGAACAGCAACAGCAACACCAACATCAAACAGCAACAACATCAACATCAACAACAGCAACAACAGCAACAACGGCAACAACAGCGGCAACAACAGCAACAACGACAGCAACAACGACAGCAACAACAACGGCAACAACAACAACGGCAACAACAGCAACAACAACAGCAACAACAGGAACAGCAACAACAACAAAAGCAACAACAACAACAACAGAACCACAGCGACAACAAAACAACAACAGCAATAACAGGAACAACAAGAACAACAACAACAGCAACAACAAAAGCAACGAAAGCAACAGCAACAACAAAAGCAACAACAACAGCAACAACAAAACAACAACAGGAAGAACAGGAACAGCAACAACAGGAACAGCAACAACAGCAGCAGCAACAACAGGAACAGTAACAACAAACAAAAGAACAAATAAAAGACAAGCAAACAGACGACCGAAGTCAGTCAAAGGCCAAGCTAAACAGGTGAGTCTTGAGCCCACTCTTAAAAACATGAACGTTCTCTGCAGCCCTGAGGTCCTCCGGCAGGCAGTTCCATAGACGAGGGCCGTAGTACTGAAAAGACGCCTCTCCGTGAGTGTGTGTCCTGACTTTGGGAATGACCAGGAGCCTGCTGCCGGAGGAGCGCAGGGCCCGTGAAGGTTCGTAAGGGGAAAGCAGTTCTGAAAGATAGGAAGGCCCAAGACCATTAAGACATTTAAAAACCGTAAAAGAACTTTAAAATCTATCCTGTAACTCACAGGGAGCCAATGCAGAGATTTTAAGACCGGTGTAATGTGATCCCGCCCTCTGGACCTAGTCAGGACACGTGCTGCTGAATTTTGCAATAATTGCAAACCTGAACTACTCTTTTTGGGAAGACCAGAGAGCAGGGCATTACAGTAGTCTATACGGCTGGTGACAAAAGCATGCATCAGTGTCTCCTTATTGGCCTGAGAGAGAATAGG
Source organism: Paratrypauchen microcephalus (assembly GCA_036785185.1). Lineage (NCBI taxonomy): Eukaryota > Metazoa > Chordata > Actinopteri > Gobiiformes > Gobiidae > Paratrypauchen > Paratrypauchen microcephalus. The sequence continues at coordinate 10,258,020 of JAVJIX010000013.1, read as the reverse complement.
GCGAACTCTGGCTATGTTTTTTAGGTGATAGAAGCCCATTTTTGTGATGTTCTTGATGTGTGGGATAAAAGTCAGCTCAGAGTCAAAAATGACGCCCAGGTTTTTCACTTGAGGAGATGGGTAAAAGGACTGTGCTTGTAGTTTTGATAAAAGTTTCTCTCTCTGGGCCTCAGGACCGATGACTAAAACCTCCGTTTTGTCCTGGTTAAGCTGGAGAAAGTTTCTTGCCATCCAGGATTTGATATCTAGGATACAGTTAAAAAGAGCATCCAATGGTCTGGTGTCATCAGGAGACACGGAAATGTAAAGCTGCGTATCATCTGCATAGCTGTGGAAATTGATTCCATGTCTCCTGATGACGCCGCCAAGGGGAAGCATGTACAGGTTGAAAAGCACAGGGCCTAAAATGGAACCCTGGGGGACAAAGCATGTGATTTTATGGATCTTGGAGGAGCATGTGTCCATACTTACCATAAATGTTCTGTCTGTGAGATAGGACGTGAACCATTTGTGAACAGCATCAGAGAGGCCGAGGTGTTTTAGGCGAGTTAAAAGAATCATGTGGTCTACTGTGTCAAAGGCAGCGCTCAGATCCAGCAGAACCAACACAGTCACCTTTTGAGAGTCACAGTTTATTCTTAAGTCATTTAAAATCTTTGCCAAGGCAGTCTCGGTGCTGTGGTTCACCCTAAAACCAGACTGAAATTTTTCCAAAATGTTGTGATCATCTAGAAACTCATTTAATTGGATAGAGACAAGTTTCTCTAGAATCTTGCTTAAAAATGGCAAGTTAGACACTGGTCGGTAGTTGTTAAAATCATTAAAATCTAAATTGCTCTTCTTCAGCAGGGGCCTCACCACCGCCGCTTTGAAGGCAGCGGGAAAGACCCCTGTCTGAAGAGAGCAATTCATCATGACCAAAAGTTCATCCCTAAAAGATCCATAAAAAGACTTAAAAAATGGAGTGGGGATTAGGTCTACGAGACATGTGGTGGGCCTCACTGAGGAGAAGACCTTGTACACATCAAAAATACTACTCAGAGTAATTTTTACTAGTTACTTGTGCTGTACTCACTGGCCTACGGAAGCCGTCAGAGGCCATGTTCATAATGATTATTTTCCACCTTAATAATGAGAAAATTAAGTCGAGATCTTGAGAAAACGACATAATTCATGATCTCAAGAAAACAAAACTGTTATTTCGAGATCTCGAGAAAACAAAGAGTTATTCCGTGATCTGGAGAAAACACTGTATCTCCGTCGGTAAAGACGAAGCCGGGCCAGTCTTCTGCGGAGGTGCCGCGGTGCGGACTAATCTTGAAATTATCCTAAATTAAAAGACGTAATGCAATCTCCCCCTGTGTCAACCCCTGATCAAAATATTGCCTCATCAGCTGATCGATTATTATTCCAGACATTCTAATGACCAAAAACACGTCTATTCAGAATGAGAAATAGCCCCGAAGTCAGCCTGTCACAACGTGGCGGTAGACGTTTCAGTTGTTTTCTCGAGATCACGGAATAATTGTGTTGTTTTCTCAAGATCACAAATTAATTATCTCGTTATCTCAGGATAACAAGGAAGAAAAAATATTGTTTATGAATATGGCGTCTGTCGACTTTGATAATATTCACCAAAAACAACATATTAACATGTTTTTTTAAGTTTCACTTTTGTTTTTGACACCCTGAGTTCTCTCCCTTTGCTCTCTGCACTAACTCACTCCCCCTTCAGAGCACTATCACAACACAATCTGTGTGCATCCCACTAATGAAACTCCTGCACATCACATCAGGTTTTTGCAGTTGTAGTGTTCAGTTTTGTATCATGTTTTTGTATATGTGTCCCACCACGCTAAAAAGGTCCACTTGTCGGGATTGGTGAGACGGAGATATTTGCATTAGAAGTTTTTTTTTGTTTTTTTTTATTTGTGAATTTTGTTTTTTTGCAGAATGTGCTAGTTGAGATCATGAAGAAGCCACTCTATGTTTCAGATAACAGCATTAGTGACGTTAAAAACATACATTTTTAATTTCAAATTGGGTTGTTTTTTTGGAAAGAAACGGGGCGTGTATAAATCAACATATTTTCCCACGCTCGCACGCCAGCCAATCCCGTTGCGAGAAGCGCCGATGAGTTTTGTCCCGGACTAAAAAAACAGGACTAAACCAGGACTAAACCAGGACTAAACCAGGACTAAACCAGGACTGAACCAGGACTAAAACAGGACTAAACCAGGACTAAACCAGGACTAAACCAGGACTAAACCAGGACTAAAACAGGACTAAACCAGGACTAAACCAGGACTGAACCAGGACTAAACCAAAACTAAAGCAGGACAAATAATAAAATCAAATTCCAATGCTTGCCGCATAAATTATAATTAGATATTTTTTCCAAATGGTTCAGCTCTTTACACGGCGACATAAAATCATCAGTTCAATACAGTAGCCTTTATGTCTTTTATTTTTTAATAATGTATTATTGGCGGGTTTCAGATGACGTCACAGCATTCTATAGACCAATGTTATTTAATACACATGGAGTCAGGTAAAATTAATGTTAATGTTAAAATGCAGATTTTTGTTGCCATACAGAGAGTTCTTGTGGCTAGACACTGATAGAAATATTCGGGTTCAACATTTGTGAATTTACCTTTTGAATATTTCACGGTAAAGTACAGTGTAATCAATACTGTCTCATTTTACTGTAAGAAATTTTGAATGTAAACAAATGCAATGTAACCATAGCAACAGTATGTTTATAAGATCCTTTGTCCACATCCTTTGTGACATCACTCTTCAAGGATCAATGATCAAAGATCAAATATCAAAGATCAAAGAGACTTCAGAAGACAGAGTTTATAAGTCCGGTCACAACGTGTCTAGACGTTACAGAGTTCAAGCCAGCAAGTCTTATATAACACAAGCAAGCTAGCAACTTTATCTAAAACCTTTTTCACACAATTAGTGTTAAACTGTTTTCAGATGGCCAGCAAACCTGAGATCACGGAGCACAGCCCTGAGGCCCTTTTGCTGAATTGCAAAGAGCGAACAAAGCAAAGGAGAGCCCTGCTCCAAGAGGCACAGGGCCCTGAGGACCAGGAACAACAGCAGGACCAGGTCTCCCCGGAAGATCAGCTGAAGCAGATCCAAACACTCAAAGCAGAGCTGAGGAAGGAGCAGGAGGAGAGAGCAAAAGAAAGATCTCTCCATCAGCAGCAGAGTAAACGGAGTCGTGTGTATGTGGAGAATCTCCAGAAACAGGCACAACGGCTCAAGAAGGAGAAGGCCACTGTTTATAGGTATCTAATGCAGAAAGCCAGGGCGGAGGTCCAGGACCAGCTCAGGACCACCACCAACTCCTTCCTCAGAGGACAACTCAGCCAAGTCAACCATAAGGCTGAGGGAAATGTTCAGAATCTCCTGGACACCATCACCCGGAAGAATGAGCAGGAGAAAGAATTATTGAACCAGATCGCTGCATTCAGTCAGGACCTGGAAAAGGAGCAGGTGGAGAAGCAGGGCCTGGTGCATCTGGTGGCCGAACTTCAGTTCCTCCTGAACCAGAGCGAACACGCACATGCCTCAACTCAGAGCAGAGCAGACTTTCTCGAAACAGAGAAACAAGAGCTGACGGCAGAAGTGTTTTTACTGAGACATGCTCTGGGACAAGAGATAAGAGAGGTATCCACTCTCGAATCTTCTCTGTCAGAGGAACAGAGCTCTGTCAGAGAGCTCAAGGACCAACTTCTGGTCGTGGAGAGAAAGCGTCAGCTTGAGGTGTCCTGCCTAGTATCTGCCCTGGCAGAGGAGCAGGAGAAACACCAACAGGTCCAGGCCAAACTTCAAACTGTGCAGGATGATAAGGAGGGCCTGGAGTCTGCTCTGGTAGCTCTTAGGTTCTTCTCTCAGTGAGGCCAAACTCTCTATTGAAGACCCTAACCCTAACTCTTTAGCTGATTAATTAACTGGAACAATTAGCTCAAGTAACAATATTTAAATTGCTACTGGAGCTAAGGCTAAATGTTTTCCATGGTTACCTGTTTATTTTTTCATTGTTTCCATTGTTTATTTTTATAGAATATATTAAATAAAATATAATCACTATATGTTGGTGTGACAGCACTATTATTTGCCTTTCTTGTAAATGCACATTCACATAATACTAAAGAACAACACATTTTATATAAATACGTTTGTACATGTCCTTGCAGCACTGATTCAAACACTGACATACCGACTTTCAGCCATCTGATCGTCTAATAGAGTCTTGAGAAAACAGAGAGAATGAGTCAGAAAATTGGCCATTATAATTAAAGAAGAACCGAGCACTTAAACCTCAAATTCAGGACAAACACCAATGGATCAAATGAAATGACCATTCTGTTCTGACCCTGAGAGCGAGCAGACGTCTCTCTTTTTCCTCTCTTATCTATTGCTCCTGTTGTCTGCGTGCCTCTCTTGTTTTCGTAATTTTCTCGCTTTTTGGAGCAGATTTTCCAAATTCCAAAAATATGAATGTGATCAGCTGGACCCTCAGCGCTATTGATACTCTTTTTTCATGGAGGAGTGTCGCTCCGGGAGAAGCGGTGTGTCCAGATGGTACTTTTGCTGCTGGATATGCGAGGGACTCGTATCGTGCGTGGCAAGTCGTATGTTTGGCACCAATGTACCTGGAGGATGTGGAGGATATTTACATATTCGGATTTCTGATAGCTGGACATCTGTTAATTGGCCTGGGATTGTCCATGATCTATCGCATAAATTGTAAGCTGGCAGCTTGTAAAGAGTCCCCTAAGCTGTCTGCAGACATTTCGAGCCATTGTGAAGGCGTTGGAGATCTTGTGAAAGGATTACATCAGAAAGTGGGACAGGTTGAGGTCCTTTTGGAAGGATTTCAACCAAAGGAAACATCTCGACGTTTGGATATCATCACGGGGATGGTGACAGAACTGTGTAAAGCCAAAGCAGCGCAGTCTGTGCGCCAAGAGGAACTAATGAGATCTCTCATGAATCTTCATGGCGATATGAAGATGAGGGTCTGGCACAACTCGAGCCCAGTCTAAATTATTTACCTGGGTCTCTAAAAATGTATTTCATCAATGCTAAATTAACCCCCCTGGATTATTCTCTCCTGTGAAAATCTGTCTCAAATAGTTATCTGTGTTTTGACTTCGCCTCCCTGCATAAACACTTCCAAGGCCACGAACTGTGGTTTGTTATCTGGACTCTACATAAACATGGCACATACTCTTACACTGTCACTGAAAATAGAAATAATAGCAGAAATTCCCTGTCTTTAGAAAGGTCTGTCCTCTGCTCTCGGTTCAATCAATTTCATCGATTTCCAATCTGACCCCCCCCCCCCCACATCCTTCCTTATGTTACCAACAAAAAAGATCACCTTATGTTATATCTCCAACTGTTTTTCTGTCATTACATGTTGTTAAATTGTCACTGATTGTACTTGTATTGCATCTTTTCTGCTCTGCATCTCCCAGTCGGCGGCGCACGCATGTGCAGCGGCCCCTCCCCTGGCCATTCTATCACTGTCCTGCCTGGTTAGTGGGGAAACGAAATTTCGAATTCATTCTATGTACATGTACATGATTGTTTTTCGACAATAAAGCAAACTATGACTATGACTAAATACAACTTTGAGTAAACCTCACAAGTGGATTTCACATGTGTCGATGAATCGCAATCCAAAGCAAATCTTAAAGTCTGCAGTTTGTAAAGTACATCATTCTTCGGTATTCAAGACGCCATTACTCCGATCCACCCGTGTTTTCACCTCCACCAGTACACACCCACTGTTACGTATGCACTTCGCTCTGCAATTTAAATTTCTTTATCGGTGATACACGCAGGATTTGGCAGCGTCATGTGGCCATTCTGGTACAAATGAAAAAAATGAAAAAAAAAAAAACAAACAAACACAACTCCAGGTATGTTTTCGATGTAGAAAGAACATTCTACTGTAGCTTAAAGCTAACAGTCAAATTTGAAAGAAGGACAATTTTTAGTTATTCAAGTACTTACTAAAAACTTGACTACATCTTGTTTAGTACATATTTTAGTCATGTGCATGTGTACACATGTTTAGTCATATGCACTTAAAATACGAGTCCACAGTCTGAAAAATAAATCTTTATTTATTCAAAATATTACAAAATGACAAATATACTAATTTGTTAAAGTTTATTGGTTCTTTGGTCAGACATCTTTCACACCACAAATGTAACCATGACATTTTTCATTCTGAAGATTGTTTTTAAATCACCTATAATTTGAGGTTTCCATATGACAGTTTTCAGATTTCGATATTACACAAAATGTAATGGTGCAGATTGGCAGCCTCTCTTCTGTCAGTCTGTCCCAGGGCAGCTCTGGCTTCAACAGAATCTTACCAGAAAACAGCGTAATATGAGCATTTTTACAGACCGACTCATGGCAGAGAAGGTAGAGAACTATCTGTGCTGGGAGGTGAAAAAGTGCAAGTAAAGTTCAAGTTTTTAAATATCTGTACTTTACTTGAATATATTTTAGAGTGGATACTTTCATACGCTACATTTTTCAACTGGATGGAAAAGTAAAAGTACTTTTTTAGAGCCTGGGGTCTGCTGAAAGGGCTTTATTTTTAGTTTTTACCATGTTCATGTCCAAAAAATTACAAATCAAACAAAACAATCGGCTACATTTGATGCTTTAATTGATCTCAAAATCATACTTTTTACTGTAAGTACATTTTTCAACAGGTACTTCAGTACTTTTAATCTTTTAAAAATTTCCTCATGTAATGCTTTTACTTTTACTTGAGTATTTTCAGTCAAAGTACAGTCACGTGGCTAAAATGTACTCAATCACAGGTACAAGTACTGCTTACAAGTGAGTAAAAGTAAAAAGTACACATCAAAAATACTACTCAGAGTAATTTTTACTAGTTACTTGTGCTGTACTCACTGGCCTACGGAAGCCGTCAGAGGCCATGTTCATAATGATTATTTTCCACCTTAATAACGAGAAAATTAACTTGAGATCTTGAGAAAATGACATAATTCATGATCTCAAGAAAACAAAACAGTTATTTCGAGATCTCGAGAAAACAAAGAGTTATTCCGTGATCTTGAGAAAACACTGTATCTCCGTCGGTAAAGAAGAAGCCGGGCCAGTCTTCTGCGGAGGTGCCGCGGACTAATCTTGAAATTATCCTAAATTAAAAGATGTCATGCAATCTCCCCCTGTGTCAACCCCTGATCAAAATATTGCCTCATCAGCTGATCGATTATTATTCCAAACATTCTAATGACCAAAAACACGTCTATAGACCCTTTTATGGGAGCGGTGACAAAAAAAGCTGCGTGCGCATTTGGCAACGGAAGCGCCATTACTCCCCATTCATTTAGCCCTCCGGTCGTGTTCGCCTCCAGCCCCCTACTTTAGTGTTCCCGGTCAAAATTGACCGGTCTGTTTTAACTGCTCTTAAATTAGCACAATTTTTTTTTTTTTCAACACCAATTTTTTTATTAAACATTTTTTAGTTGAGAACAATGTTTCAAAGTAGTGTCTAACAACAATTTATGGAAGTAAACATTAAATAACATCAGTTAAAATACAATCAGGCACTGAAAATTAACTACAAAATGAACATATAATACAAAAAATAAATGGAAAACCAAACACCAAACTCAACAGGGTGTGTGTGTGTGTGTGTGTGTGTGTGTGTGTGTGTGTGTGTGTGTGTGTGTGTGTGTGTGTGTGTGTGTGTGTGTGTGTGTGTGTGTGTTCATGCACATGAGTGGCATGTGACACTCAGGTCAGAGTGGGCCTTGCAAACATTAGCATGACATTTGCAGCATGTCAGGCTCGTTTTGATGTCTCTAGGGGCACAGAGGCCACAACGCTTCCTTTTCTGCCCATGTCCTTGTTGGGGGAGGGCAGCAGCTGGGGCTGGAGCTTGCATGCTCCTAACCAGACTGGTGGAGGCTGGTGTGCGGGGAATGTGCTGGCGTCGCTGTATAAGAAGTCACCAAAGCGAGGAAAAGTCTCCTCTTGAAACTTTTCCCCTGATTTCAGGTTGGGTCGATTGCTGTCCACACCACATACGTGTTGAAAGCTGACACATCCAGGATGTTGTGGAACAGTGCCACAGGCCAGCGAGCCGTCATCCGCTTACAGGTGTATGTACCAGTAAGCTGCAATAAAGGAACAATAAATAATAAGAGATTAGGAACAATATTCAATCTGTCGTACACTATGATTCACCTAGATAAAAATAAAATAAAATGCATGATGAGACTTTACATTACCTTACCAAGGCAGTCAACACCTCCCTTGTTCTTGTTGTAGTCCTGGATCATCAGGGGCTTCCTGTCCTCTGTGGTGCTGACAGCGGCGTCTTTGTGTACTGTGCTCATCAGGATGACATTTCTGTTCTTCTTGGGAACGTATGACACAAGAGTGTGAGTGTCAGTGAATGCAAATTGTGATGAGAGTGCCTGTCTTCCTCTGGTCGATACCAGCGCAGGGGGAAGTTCGGGCTTGTTCTTCCTCACTGTCCCTACCATGGTGAGCATTCTTTTCAGTAGCTCCTGACCAAGAGCATGTGATGTGATGTGAAGAAGTTGTCACATGTGATATTATGTCCTTGGAGACCGGTTGTCATGTCCAGCACAACACGCATACCCTGGTTTGTATGTGTGTGTGTATGTGTGTGTGTGTGTGAGAGAGTGTGTGAGTGTGTGTGTGTGTGTGAGAGAGAGAGCTGGGGCAGTGTGTATGGGGATGTTTTCTGTATGTTCTGTATGAATTTACTCTGGATACCCATTCATTTCCTATGGCGGTCACTTTTGACCGGGAACACCACAGGTGTAACAAGGTTGATTAAAACACTCAAAATTTAACGAAATAGGTGATCATCACTTTTATATGTTCAAGTCCACAGTGTGGAGGATATCATAAGGTCTTGAGGTAATCAGATGAAAAACATAATATTTATGAATATTATAAGTTGTAAAACGGTCAGATTTGACCCGAACACGACAGGAGGGTTAGATAGAGACACGAACTTTTCCAGCACATTCCAGCTTCCAATTTCAGCAAAATGTCTGGTTGCTGTGTGTATGGTTGCCAAAATCGATATTCTACCAGCGGACTAAAGTTTTACCGGATTCCAAGAGGATCACGACCATTTCAAAGCAACAGGCCCTGTTGCTGCAGTCTGTGGCTGCAGGCGATCAAACGCGTTGACTGGAATGAAAACATATTCAGAAATGCTCGCGTCTGCAGCGCCCACTTTATATCAGGTAAGGTTGTCTATTTAGCTGGAAAGCGCGGTTTACATTAGTGATTGTCTGTATGATGTAAATTAATAATGAAATGTAGCTGAATTTTGATAAGCTGGTGTTAGGCTTGGTTAGCAGCTAGCAGGCTAGGCTAGTAAATAAACATGTACATTTGCAGGTAGTCCTGATTTCGTGCCTTCTGTATTTTCGTACAGAAAACAAAGCCAGAATCCTCATTCAAAGATGGGCAGGTTAAGAGTAATTAAAGGTCCCATGGCATGAAATTTTCACTTTCTGAGGTTTTTGAACGTTAATGTGAGCTCCCCTACCCTGTTTAGCCCCCCCATCCATGGCTAAAAGTTGCAAAATGTCTAAACTGAGCATTTGTGGTCCTTTTCTGCGTTACACAAAACCAGTGTTGAAACGGGCGAGTTTGGACAAGGCACCTTTTTGACGTTAGATCGGCAAATGCAGCTCCAGCCCCTCCCTCTGTCTCCGCTCAGCGTCCCTGTATATCCCGCCCATAGAGTTAAGAGTGTGAATGCGCTACAATGCGAAATGCGTTTTTTTATTTGCCTGGAGGCACGTCCGAGTGTTTCTAGGCTCGCAAGTCCCTTACCCGACCCTCTGGACCTCTGAAATACCAGTGGTTTAATTTTATTTTCTGTGTAAATATGCTTTTTTTCATTGCAAAGTCTCCCATCTGTCTTCCTGTGTTAAACACGGAAGCGAGCAGACAGCGGTGCAGAGCTGCGCTTCCAGCGGGGGAACCCCCCCCCCCCCCACTCCTTAGCCAATCTCTCTGTCCTTCTCATTTGCACTGAAGCAGAAACACCCAGAATAAAGCATTTTAGACACATGTCTAGCCTCATGAAGACTGTCAGAGTCATATCTCATGCAGTGAGTGTTGATTTTGAAGAAGGATTCATTTACAGTATTAGGGAACCATTAAGGAGCCATATAAAAGCATCAAGAAGTACCATGTCATGGGACCTTTAAAGTTATCCCCCTCTCATTTTTTCCCCTTTTATTTTGTTTTCTCTTGCATAAGCACTACACATCTGCTGCTTTTATTACTGATACTATCTAAGCATCTTAGTGATATCTTAGCACTCTGACTTGACTCTTCTGTACTGTACTGTTCATTTATTTATTTATGGTTATTTAATGGTTAGGTATGAATCTGCTTGTGCATATAAATGTTGTCCTGTGTTGCACTTTAATGTTTGCTAATTTAATTTCCTATATTTTGTTTGTTAGGTACCATAGGAAAATGAAGTGAGCAGACAGAGCTAACACTTCAGCAAGTTCTGTTTCTTCTAAACCAAGAAGAAGAACAAGAATGCAGCCTGGATCATTGTCCCGGTATGAATATATTTCATCTTACAATCAACTTATTGATTGTAAGATGAAATTCTTGAATGTTCTTTCTTTGCTTAAATCATATAACTACCTGGAATGCACTTACAACTTAAACTTACTGCACTGGTTGCACCACGTACTAATTATTCACTTTTCCATTTTAAAGGTGAAGAGGATCTCCCAGTTCCAAAGACAGTGTATGATGATCTGAACCTGAGACAGAGTCAACTTCAGGCAGACTATGTCAACCTGCGACAGGAGTGTGACGCACTACGAGCTGAAAATTTAAAGATAAAAGAGGAGCTGCAAAAATCTATATTTTCCTACACCGCTGTACAGTGCTTAAAATGTAATGACTTGTAATAAACTGTACAGTATCTCATTTATTTGTCATGAATGAATGATGAATTTTTATTGAGTATGTCACAAAATCAATATACAGTACATAATACATTACACGTGTACATGTACGTGTAGACATATTAATATCATTTCTTTACAGAAGTAAACATATCTCAAAGGGTTATGGGAAGAAGTGTTAACTTTTTGAATCCCACTCCTTACAGTCACTTAAACATTAATAATGTCCGGTTTCCTCTGAACCATCTTCGTCACATTTATCCGGTTTTACTATATAACTTATATTTACAATGTCCACAGATAAGCCATTTATAATCATTTAATATACTAACCATTACAACATTGCATCACTATAACCACTCAGAATACTAGATTTGTATAATTTTTTAAACTGCTTAAAGTTTGAACAGTGTTTTAGTTCATCACTCAGGCTGTTCCATATTTTAGTTAATGATGTTAACACCCTTTTCCATACATGTTGTTACCATTAGACAATGACATGATTTATCTATAATAATCAGCATTGGGGATATGATTTAATGACAATGGGTAAGGCAAACAGTAACATAACATAGTAACATAGCATAACGGCTCAACTCAGACATTTCCTACATAACTATGTCATGTGTCCTTGCCTTTGACTAGGAAGAACTTTGAATTTTAGCACACAAAACTCTGAATCTATATTATGGTATTTCACGTCCTGTACATGACCACAGACAACATATTCGTAGGCGTCCAGTGACTTACAGGCTCGCAATTTCTCCCTCGTGTACACACTGGGTTTTTCTATTAAATAAGTATAAATATCTGGCCACTGTATATTAGGCCACTTGCTAACATCATCCACCCACTCACTGATCGCATTAGGATCTGGCAGTCGGACACCATTTGCCAAATCAGCTTGTTGAGGTAACATTCGCGATCTTTTGACGAAAGTCCCTTTGCATACACTGAGGAGTAGCGGAGTTCTGCCATGCTTCTGTTGCCAGCTGCGCGCGCAACCGCGCCTTTGTTTACTAACAGAAAAAGGGTCTATTCAGAATGAGAAATAGCCCCGAAGTCAGCCTGTCACAACGTGGCGGTAGACGTTTCAGTTGTTTTCTCGAGATCACGGAATAATTGTGTTGTTTTCTCAAGATCACAAATTAATTATCTCGTTATCTCAGGATAACAAGGAAGAAAAAATATTGTTTATGAATATGGCGTCTGTCGACTTTGATAATATTCACCAAAAACAACATATTAACATATTTTTTAAGTTTCACTTTTGTTTTTGACACCCTGAGTTCACTCCCTTTGCTCTCTGCACTAACTCACTCCCCCTTCAGAGCACTATCACAACACAATCTGTGTGCATCCCACTAATGAAACTCCTGCACATCACATCAGGTTTGTGAAGTTGTAGTGTTCAGTTTTGTATCATGTTTTTGTATATGTGTCCCACCACGCTAAAAAGGTCCACTTGTCGGGATTGGTGAGACGTAGATATTTGCATTAGAAGTTTTTTGTTTGTTTTTTTCAAAATATGTGATTTTCGTTTTTTTGCAGAATGTGCTAGTTGAGATCATGAAGAAGCCACTCTATGTTTCAGATAACAGCATTAGTGACGTTAAAAACATACATTTTTTATTTCAAAATGGCTTGAAAGAAACGGGGCGTGTATAAATCAACATATTTTCCCACGCTCGCACGCCAGCCAATCCCATTGCGAGAAGCGCCGATGAGTTTTGTCCCGGACTAAAAAAAACAGGACTAAACCAAAACTAAAGCAGGACTAAAGCTCAGCTCTCACAGTTGTATTTGGAGTGATTCGTACATGTTTGGGTCATCTTCATTGAATTTCTTCCACAAAAAACAAAATAGCAATAATAAAAGAATCATTTTATTAAAACAAATAATAAAATCAAATTCCAATGCTTGCCGCGTAAATTATAATTAGATATTTTTTCCAAATGGTTCAGCTCTTTACACGGCGACATAAAATCATCAGTTCAATACACTAGCCTTTATGTCTTTTATTTTTTTAATAATGTATTATTGGCGGGTTTCAGATGACGTCACAGCATTCTATAGACCAATGTTATTTAATACACATGGAGTCAGGTAAAATTAATGTTAATGTTAAAATGCAGATTTTTGTTGCCATACAGAGAGTTCTTGTGGCTAGACACTGATAGAAATATTCGGGTTCAACATTTGTGAATTTACCTTTTGAATATTTCACGGTAAAGTACAGTGTAATCAATACTGTCTCATTTTACTGTAAGAAATTATGAATGTAAACAAATGCAATGTAACCATAGCAACAGAATGTTTATCCTTTGTCCACATCCTTTGTGACATCACTCTTCAAGGATCAATGATCAAAGATCAAATATCAAAGATCAAATATCAAAGATCAAATATCAAAGATCAAAGAGACTTCAGAAGACAGAGTTTATAAGTCCGGTCACAACGTGTCTAGACGTTACAGAGTTCAAGCCAGCAAGTCTTATATAACACAAGCAAGCTAGCAACTTTATCTAAAACCTTTTTCACACAATTAGTGTTAAACTGTTTTCAGATGGCCAGCAAACCTGAGATCACGGAGCACAGCCCTGAGGCCCTTTTGCTGAATTGCAAAGAGCGAACAAAGCAAAGGAGAGCCCTGCTCCAAGAGGCACAGGGCCCTGAGGACCAGGAACAACAGCAGGACCAGGTCTCCCCGGAAGATCAGCTGAAGCAGATCCAAACACTCAAAGCAGAGCTGAGGAAGGAGCAGGAGGAGAGAGCAAAAGAAAGATCTCTTCATCAGCAGCAGAGTGAACGGAGTCGTGTGTACGTGGAGAATCTCCAGAAACAGGCACAACGGCTCAAGAAGGAGAAGGCCACTGCTTATAGAACTCTAATGCAGAAAGCCAGGGCGGAGGTCCAGGACCAGCTCAGGACCACCACCAACTCCTTCCTCAGAGGACAACTCAGCCAAGTCAACCATAAGGCTGAGGGAAATGTTCAGAATCTCCTGGATACCATCACCCGGAAGGATGAGCAGGAGAAAGAATTATTGAACCAGATCGCTGCATTCAGTCAGAACCTGGAAAAGGAGCAGGTGGAGAAGCAGGGCCTGGTGCATCTGGTGGCCGAACTTCAGTTCCTCCTGAACCACAGCGAACACGCACATGCCTCAACTCAGAGCAGAGCAGACTTTCTCGAAACAGAGAAACAACAGCTGACGGCAGAAGTGTTTTTACTGAGACATGCTCTGGGACAAGAGAAGGGAAAGGTATCCACTCTCGAATCTTCTCTGTCAGAGGAACAGAGCTCTGTCAGAGAGCTCAAGGACCAACTTCTGGTCATGGAGAGAAAGCGTCAGCTTGAGGTGTCCTGCCTAGTATCTGCCCTGGCAGAGGAGCAGGAGAAACACCAACAGGTCCAGGCCAAACTTCAAACTGTGCAGGATGAGAAGGAGGCCTGGAGTCTGCTCTGGCAGCTCTTAGGTTCTTCTGTCAGTGAGGCCAAACTCTCTATTGAAGACCCAAACCCTAACTCTTTAGCTGATTAATTAACTGGAACAATTAGCTCAAGTAACAATATTTAAATTGCTACTGGAGCTAAGGCTAAATGTTTTCCATGGTTACCTGTTTATTTTTTCATTGTTTCCATTTATTTTTATAGAATATATTAAATAAAATATAATCACTATATGTTGGTGTGACAGCACTATTATTTGCCTTTCTTGTAAATGCACATTCACATAATACTAAAGAACAACACATTTTATATAAATACATTTGTATATGTCCTTGCAGCACTGATTCAAACACTGACATACCGACTTTCAGCCATCTGATCGTCTAATAGAGTCTTGAGAAAACAGAGAGAATGAGTCAGAATATTGGCCATTATAATTAAAGAAGAACCGAGCACTTAAACCTCAAATTCAGGACAAACACCAATGGATCAAATGAAATACAACTTTGAGTAAACCTCACAAGTGGATTTCACATGTGTCGATGAATCGCAATCCAAAGCAAATCTTAAAGGCTGCAGTTTGTAAAGTACATCATTCTTCTGTATTCAAGACGCCATTACTCCGATCCACCCGTGTTTTCACCTCCACCAGTACACACCCACTGTTACGTATGCACTTCGCTCTGCAATTTAAATTTCTTTATCGGTGATACACGCAGGATTTGGCAGCGTCATGTGGCCATTCCAAAAAAAAAAAAACACACACACACAACTCCAGGTATGTTTTCGATGTAGAAAGAACATTCTACTGTAGCTTAAAGCTTACAGTCAAATTTGAAAGAAGGACCATTTTTAGTTATTCAAGTAGTTACAAAAAACTTGAATACATCTTGTTTAGTACTAAGGTACTACACCCTTCCAACCGAGTCATGAGTAGAAAAACTTTCAAATCTGTCATATGCACAGTCTGAAAAATACATCTTTATTTATTCAAAATATTACAAAGTGACAAATATACAAATTTGTTAAAGTTTATTGGTTCTTTGGTCAGACATCTTTCACACCACAAATTTAACCATGACATTTTTCATTCTGAAGATTATTTGTTTTTAAATCACCTATAATTTGAGGTTTCCATTTGACAGTTTTCAGATTTCGATATTACACAAAATGTAATGGTGCAGATTGGCAGCCTCTTTTCTGTCAGTCTGTCCCAGGGCAGCTCTGGCTTCAACAGAATCTTACCATAAAACAGCGTAATATGAGCATTTTTACAGTCCGACTCATGGCAGAGAAGGTAGAGAACTATCTGTGCTGGGAGGTGAAAAAGTGCAAGTAAAGTTCAAGTTTTTAAATATCTGTACTTTACTTGAATATATTTTAGAGTGGATACTTTCATACGCTACATTTTTCAACTGGATGGAAAAGTAAAAGTACTTTTTTATAGTCTGGGGTCTGCTGAAAGGGCTTTATTTTTAGTTTTTACCATGTTCATGTCCAAAAAATTACAAATCAAACAAAACAGTCGGCTACATTTGATGCTTTAATTGATCTCAAAATCATACTTTTTACTCTAAATACATTTTTCAACAGGTACTTCAGTACTTTTAATCTTCAGTAAATTTCCTCATGTAATGCTTTTACTTTTACTTGAGTATTTTCAGTCAAAGTACAGTCACGTGGCTAAAATGTACTCAATCACAGGTACAAGTACTGCTTACAAGTGAGTAAAAGTAAAAAGTATCAATTAATCAATCAATCAAATATTTATAAGGCGCTTTTCATACAAAATTGTAGCACAAAGCGCCCTACAGTGGTCAAGGATTAGAAGATTGACCTTTATTGATCTCGCACAGGAGAAGTTGTTTCTATATTTGACCCGGGGACCATCCCCATGATTTTGTTTTGTTATTTATGCTTTGGTCAGGCCCTAAGCTGGAGGATTTTACCTATGGCGCATGTTTAGGTTGGTGGGGGAAACCGGAGTACCCGGAGGAAACCCACCCAAACACGGGGAGAACATGCAGTCTCCACACAGAAAGGCCCGGGCAACCCGAACCTTCTTGCTGTGAAGCATGAGTGCTAGCCACTCAGCCACCGTGCCGCCAGGACAACAGCAGCAACAGCAGCAACAACAACAACAGCAGCAGCAACAGGAACAGCAGCAACAACAACGACAACAGGAACATCAGCAACAACAACAGCAGCAGCAACAACAGCAGCAACAACGACAGAAACAACAGCAACAACAACAGAAACAACAACAGCAGCAACAACAACATCAACAACAGCAGCAACAACAACATCAACAACAGCAGCAGCAACAACAACAACAACAGCAACAACAACAGCAACAACAAGAACAACAGCAACAACAGCAACAGGAACAGCAGCAGCAACAGCAACAGGAACAGCAGCAGCAACAGCAACAGGAACAGCAGCAACAGGAACAACAGCAGCAACAACAACAGTAACAACAGCAGCAACAACAGCAGCAACAACAACAGCAGTAACAACGACAGAAACAACAGCAACAACAGCAGCAGCAGCAACAACAACAGCAACACCAACATCAAACAGCAACAACATCAACATCAACAACAGCAACAACAGCAACAACAGCAACAACGGCAACAACAGCGGCAACAACAGCAACAACGACAGCAACAACGACAGCAACAACAACGGCAACAACAACAACGGCAACAACAGCAACAACAACAGCAACAACAGGAACAGCAACAACAACAAAAGCAACAACAGCAACAACAACAGGAACAGCAACAACAACAACAGAACCACAGCGACAACAAAACAACAACAGCAATAACAGGAACAACAAGAACAACAACAACAGCAACAACAAAAGCAACGAAAGCAACAGCAACAACAAAAGCAACAACAACAGCAACAACAAAACAACAACAGGAAGAACAGGAACAGCAACAACAGGAACAGCAACAACAGCAGCAGCAACAACAGGAACAGTAACAACAAACAAAAGAACAAATAAAAGACAAGCAAACAGACGACCGAAGTCAGTCAAAGGCCAAGCTAAACAGGTGAGTCTTGAGCCCACTCTTAAAAACATGAACATTCTCTGCAGCCCTGAGGTCCTCCGGCAGGCAGTTCCATAGACGAGGGCCGTAGTACTGAAAAGACGCCTCTCCGTGAGTGTGTGTCCTGACTTTGGGAATGACCAGGAGCCTGCTGCCGGAGGAGCGCAGGGCCTGTGAAGGTTCGTAAGGGGAAAGCAGTTCTGAAAGATAGGAAGGCCCAAGACCATTAAGACATTTAAAAACCAGTAAAAGAACTTTAAAATCTATCCTGTAACTCACAGGGAGCCAATGCAGAGATTTTAAGACCGGTGTAATGTGATCTCGCCCTCTGGACCTAGTCAGGACACGTGCTGCTGAATTTTGCAATAATTGCAAACCTGAAATACTCTTTTTGGGAAGACCAGAGAGCAGGGCATTACAGTAGTCTATACGGCTGGTGACAAAAGCATGCATCAGTGTCTCCGTATTGGCCTGAGAGAGAATAGGCTCTGGCTATGTTTTTTAGGTGATAGAAGCCCATTTTTGTGATGTTCTTGATGTGTGGGATAAAAGTCAGCTCAGAGTCAAAAATGACGCCCAGGTTTTTCACTTGAGGAGATGGGTAAAAGGACTGTGCTTGTAGTTTTGATAAAAGTTTCTCTCTCTGGGCCTCAGGACCGATGACTAAAACCTCCGTTTTGTCCTGGTTAAGCTGGAGAAAGTTTCTTGCCATCCAGGATTTGATATCTAGAATACAGTTAAAAAGAGCATCCATTGGTCTGGTGTCATCAGGAGACACGGAAATGTAAAGCTGCGTATCATCTGCATAGCTGTGGAAATTGATTCCATGTCTCCTGATGACGCCGCCAAGGGGAAGCATGTACAGGTTGAAAAGCACAGGGCCTAAAATGGAACCCTGGGGGACACCGCATGTGATTTTATGGATCTTGGAGGAGCATGTGTCCATACTTACACTGTCTGTGAGATAGGACGTGAACCATTTGTGAACAGCATCAGAGAGGCCGAGGTGTTTTAGGCGAGTTAAAAGAATCATGTGGTCTACTGTGTCAAAGGCAGCGCTCAGATCCAGCAGAATCAACACAGTCACCTTTTGAGAGTCACAGTTTATTCTAAAGTCATTTAAAATCTTTGCCAAGGCAGTCTCGGTGCTGTGGTTCACCCTAAAACCAGACTGAAATTTTTCCAAAATGTTGTGATCATCTAGAAACTCATTTAATTGGATAGAGACAAGTTTCTCTAGAATCTTGCTTAAAAATGGCAAGTTAGACACTGGTCGGTAGTTGTTAAAATCATTAAAATCTAAATTGCTCTTCTTCAGCAGGGGCCTCACCACCGCCGCTTTGAAGGCAGCGGGAAAGACCCCTGTCTGAAGAGAGCAATTCATCATGACCAAAAGTTCATCCCTAAAAGATCCATAAAAAGACTTAAAAAATGGAGTGGGGATTAGGTCTACGAGACATGTGGTGGGCCTCACTGAGGAGAAGACCTTGTACACATCAAAAATACTACTCAGAGTAATTTTTACTAGTTACTTGTGCTGTACTCACTGGCCTACGGAAGCCGTCAGAGGCCATGTTCATAATGATTATTTTCCACCTTAATAATGAGAAAATTAAGTCGAGATCTTGAGAAAACGACATAATTCATGATCTCAAGAAAACAAAACTGTTATTTCGAGATCTCGAGAAAACAAAGAGTTATTCCGTGATCTGGAGAAAACACTGTATCTCCGTCGGTAAAGACGAAGCCGGGCCAGTCTTCTGCGGAGGTGCAGCGGTGCGGACTAATCTTGAAATTATCCTAAATAAAAAGACGTAATGCAATCTCCCCCTGTGTCAACCCCTGATCAAAATATTGCCTCATCAGCTGATCGATTATTATTCCAGACATTCTAATGACCAAAAACATGTCTATTCAGAATGAGAAATAGCCCCGAAGTCAGCCTGTCACAACGTGGCGGTAGACGTTTCAGTTGTTTTCTCGAGATCACGGAATAATTGTGTTGTTTTCTCAAGATCACAAATTAATTATCTCGTTATCTCAGGATAACAAGGAAGAAAAAATATTGTTTATGAATATGGCGTCTGTCAACTTTGATAATATTCACCAAAAACAACATATTAACATGTTTTTTTAAGTTTCACTTTTGTTTTTGACACCCTGAGTTCTCTCCCTTTGCTCTCTGCACTAACTCACTCCCCCTTCAGAGCACTATCACAACACAATCTGTGTGCATCCCACTAATGAAACTCCTGCACATCACATCAGGTTTTTGCAGTTGTAGTGTTCAGTTTTGTATCATGCTTTTGTATATGTGTCCCACCACGCTAAAAAGGTCCACTTGTCGGGATTGGTGAGACGGAGATATTTGCATTAGAAGTTTTTTGTTTTTTTTTCAAAATTTGTGAATTTCGTTTTTTTGCAGAATGTGCTAGTTGAGATCATGAAGAAGCCACTCTATGTTTCAGATAACAGCATTAGTGACGTTAAAAACATACATTTTTAATTTCAAAATGGCTTGTTTTTTGGAAAGAAACGGGGCGTGTATAAATCAACATATTTTCCCACGCTCGCACGCCAGCCAATCCCGTTGCGAGAAGCACCTATGTGTTTTGTCCCGGAATAAAAAACGAGGACTAAACCAGGACTAAACCAGGACTAAACCAGGACTAAACCAAAACTAAAGCAGGACTAAAGCTCAGCTCTCACAGTTGTATTTGGAGTGATTCGTACATGTTTGGGTCATCTTCATTGAATTTCTTCCACAAAGAACAAAATAACAATAATAAAAGAATCATTTTATTAAAACAAATAATAAAATCAAATTCCAATGCTTGCCGCGTAAATTATAATTAGATATTTTTTCCAAATGGTTCAGCTCTTTACACGGCGACATAAAATCATCAGTTCAATACACTAGCCTTTATGTCTTTTATTTTTTAATAATGTATTATTGACGGGTTTCAGATGACATCACAGCATTCTATAGACCAATGTTATTTAATACACATGGAGTCAGGTAAAATTAATGTTAATGTTAAAATGCAGATTTTTGTTGCCATACAGAGAGTTCTTGTGGCTAGACACTGATATGAAATATTCGGGTTCAACATTTGTGAATTTACCTTTTGAATATTTCACGGTAAAGTACAGTGTAATCAATACTGTCTCATTTTACTGTAAGAAATTTTGAATGTAAACAAATGCAATGTAACCATAGCAACAGTATGTTTATAAGATCCTTTGTCCACATCCTTTGTGACATCACTCTTCAAGGATCAATGATCAAAGATCAAATATCAAAGATCAAAGAGACTTCAGAAGACAGAGTTTATAAGTCCAGTCACAACGTGTCTAGACGTTACAGAGTTCAAGCCAGCAAGTCTTATATAACACAAGCAAGCTAGCAACTTTATCTAAAACCTTTTTCACACAATTAGTGTTAAACTGTTTTCAGATGGCCAGCAAACCTGAGATCACGGAGCACAGCCCTGAGGCCCCTTTGCTGAATTGCAAAGAGCGAACAAAGCAAAGGAGAGCCCTGCTCCAAGAGGCACAGGGCCCTGAGGACCAGGAACAACAGCAGGACCAGGTCTCCCCGGAAGATCAGCTGAAGCAGATCCAAACACTCAAAGCAGAGCTGAGGAAGGAGCAGGAGGAGAGAGCAAAAGAAAGAGCTCTCCATCAGCAGCAGAGTGAACGGAGTCGTGTGTATGTGGAGAATCTCCAGAAACAGGCACAACGGCTCAAGAAGGAGAAGGCCACTGTTTATAGAACTCTAATGCAGAAAGCCAGGGCGGAGGTCCAGGACCAGCTCAGGACCACCACCAACTCCTTCCTCAGAGGACAACTCAGCCAAGTCAACCATAAGGCTGAGGGAAATGTTCAGAATCTCCTGGACACCATCACCCGGAAGAATGAGCAGGAGAAAGAATTATTGAACCAGATCGCTGCATTCAGTCAGAACCTGGAAAAGGAGCAGGCGGAGAAGCAGGGCCTGGTGCATCTGGTGGCCGAACTTCAGTTCCTCCTGAACCACAGCGAACACGCACATGCCTCAGCTCAGAGCAGAGCAGACTTTCTCGAAACAGAGAAACAAGAGCTGACGGCAGAAGTGTTTTTACTGAGACATGCTCTGGGACAAGAGATAAGAGAGGTATCCACTCTCGAATCTTCTCTGTCAGAGGAACAGAGCTCTGTCAGAGAGCTCAAGGACCAACTTCTGGTCGTGGAGAGAAAGCGTCAGCTTGAGGTGTCCTGCCTAGTATCTGCCCTGGCAGAGGAGCAGGAGAAACACCAACAGGTCCAGGCCAAACTTCAAACTGTGCAGGATGATAAGGAGGGCCTGGAGTCTGCTCTGGTAGCTCTTAGGTTCTTCTCTCAGTGAGGCCAAACTCTCTATTGAAGACCCTAACCCTAACTCTTTAGCTGATTAATTAACTGGAACAATTAGCTCAAGTAACAATATTTAAATTGCTACTGGAGCTAAGGCTAAATGTTTTCCATGGTTACCTGTTTATTTTTTCATTGTTTCCATTGTTTATTTTTATAGAATATATTAAATAAAATATAATCACTATATGTTGGTGTGACAGCACTATTATTTGCCTTTCTTGTAAATGCACATTCACATAATACTAAAGAACAACACATTTTATATAAATACATTTGTACATGTCCTTGCAGCACTGATTCAAACACTGACATACCGACTTTCAGCCATCTGATCGTCTAATAGAGTCTTGAGAAAACAGAGAGAATGAGTCAGAAAATTGGCCATTATAATTAAAGAAGAACCGAGCACTTAAACCTCAAATTCAGGACAAACACCAATGGATCAAATGAAATGACCATTCTGTTCTGACCCTGAGAGCGAGCAGACGTCTCTCTTTTTCCTCTCTTATCTATTGCTCCTGTTGTCTGCGTGCCTCTCTTGTTTTCGTCATTTTCTCGCTTTTTGGAGCAGATTTTCCAAATTCCAAAAATATGAATGTGATCAGCTGGACCCTCAGCACTATTGATACTCTTTTTTCATGGAGGAGTGTCGCTCCGGGAGAAGCGGCGTGTCCAGATGGTACTTTTGCTGCTGGATATGCGAGGGACTCGTATCGTGCGTGGCAAGTCGTATGTTTGGCACCAATGTACCTGGAGGATGTGGAGGATATTTACATATTCGGATTTCTGATAGCTGGACATCTGTTAATTGGCCTGGGATTGTCCATGATCTATTGCATAAATTGTAAGCTGGCAGCTTGTAAAGAGTCCCCAAAGCTGTCTGCAGAAATTTCGAGCCATTGTGAAGGCGTTGGAGATCTTGTGAAAGGATTACATCAGAAAGTGGGACAGGTTGAGGTCCTTTTGGAAGGATTTCAACCGAAGGAAACATCTCGATGTTTGGATATCATCACGGGGATGGTGATAGAACTGTGTAAAGCCAAAGCAGCGCAGTCTGTGTGCCAAGAGGAACTAATGAGATCTCTCATGAATCTTCATGGCGATATGAAGATGGGGTCTGGCACCCGAGCTCAGTCTAAATTATTTACCTGGGTCTCTAAAAATGTATTTCATCAATGCTAAATTAACCCCCCTGGATTATTCTCTCCTGTGAAAATCTGTCTCAAATAGTTATCTGTGTTTTGACTTCGCCTCCCTGCATAAACACTTCCAAGGCCACGAACTGTGGTTTGTTATCTGGACTCTACATAAACATGGCACATACTCTTACACTGTCACTGAAAATAGAAATAATAGCAGAAATTCCCTGTCTTTAGAAAGGTCTGTCCTCTGCTCTCGGTTCAATCAATTTCATCGATTTCCAATCTGACCTTCCCCCCCACATCCTTCCTTATGTTACCAACAAAAAAGATCACCTTATGTTATATCTCCAACTGTTTTTCTGTCATTACATGTTGTTAAATTGTCACTGATTGTACTTGTATTGCATCTTTTCTGCTCTGCATCTCCCAGTCGGCGGCGCACGCATGTGCAGCGGCCCCTCCCCTGGCCATTCTATCACTGTCCTGCCTGGTTAGTGGGGAAACGAAATTTCGAATTCATTCTATGTACATGTACATGATTGTTT
Organism: Paratrypauchen microcephalus; assembly: GCA_036785185.1. Classification (NCBI taxonomy): domain Eukaryota; kingdom Metazoa; phylum Chordata; class Actinopteri; order Gobiiformes; family Gobiidae; genus Paratrypauchen; species Paratrypauchen microcephalus. The sequence goes on along the minus strand of JAVJIX010000013.1, from coordinate 10,234,417 downwards.
TTCGACAATAAAGCAAACTATGACTATGACTAAATACAACTTTGAGTAAACCTCACAAGTGGATTTCACATGTGTCGATGAATCGCAATCCAAAGCAAATCTTAAAGGCTGCAGATTGTAAAGTACATCATTCTTCGGTATTCAAGACGCCATTACTCCGATCCACCCGTGTTTTCACCTCCACCAGTACACACCCACTGTTACGTTTGCACTTCGCTCTGCAATTTAAATTTCTTTATCGGTGATACACGCAGGATTTGGCAGCGTCATGTGGCCATTCTGGTACAAATGAAAAAAATGAAAAAAAAAAACAAACAAACACAACTCCAGGTATGTTTTCGATGTAGAAAGAACATTCTACTGTAGCTTAAAGCTAACAGTCAAATTTGAAAGAAGGACAATTTTTAGTTATTCAAGTAGTTACTAAAAACTTGACTACATCTTGTTTAGTACTAAGGTACTACACCCTTCCAACCGAGTCATGAGTAGAAAAACTTTAAAAATCTGTCATATGCACTTAAAATACGAGTCCACAGTCTGAAAAATAAATCTTTATTTATTCAAAATATTACAAAATGACAAATATACAAATTTGTTAAAGTTTATTGGTTCTTTGGTCAGACATCTTTCACACCACAAATGTAACCATGACATTTTTCATTCTGAAGATTATTTGTTTTTAAATCACCTATAATTTGAGGTTTCCATATGACAGTTTTCAGATTTCGATATTACACAAAATGTAATGGTGCAGATTGGCAGCCTCTCTTCTGTCAGTCTGTCCCAGGGCAGCTCTGGCTTCAACAGAATCTTACCAGAAAACAGAGTAATATGAGCATTTTTACAGACCGACTCATGGCAGAGAAGGTAGAACTATCTGTGCTGGGAGGTGAAAAAGTGCAAGTAAAGTTCAAGTTTTTAAATATCTGTACTTTACTTGAATATATTTTAGAGTGGATACTTTCATACACTACATTTTTCAACTGGACGGAAAAGTAAAAGTACTTTTTTATAGTCTGGGGTCTGCTGAAAGGGCTTTATTTTTAGTTTTTACCATGTTCATGTCCAAAAAATTACAAATCAAACAAAACAATCGGCTACATTTGATGCTTTAATTGATCTCAAACTCATACTTTTTACTCTAAGTACATTTTTCAACAGGTACTTCAGTACTTTTAATCTTCAGTAAATTTCCTCATGTAATGCTTTTACTTTTACTTGAGTATTTTCAGTCAAAGTACAGTCACGTGGCTAAAATGTACTCAATCACAGGTACAAGTACTGCTTACAAGTGAGTAAAAGTAAAAAGTACACATCAAAAATACTACTCAGAGTAATTTTTACTAGTTACTTGTGCTGTACTCACTGGCCTACGGAAGCCGTCAGAGGCCATGTTCATAATGATTATTTTCCACCTTAATAACGAGAAAATTAACTCGAGATCTTGAGAAAACGACATAATTCATGATCTCAAGAAAACAAAACTGTTATTTCGAGATCTCGAGAAAACAAAGAGTTATTCCGTGATCTTGAGAAAACACTGTATCTCCGTCGGTAAAGAAGAAGCCGGGCCAGTCTTCTGCGGAGGTGCCGCGGACTAATCTTGAAATTATCCTAAATTAGAAGATGTCATGCAATCTCCCCCTGTGTCAACCCCTGATCAAAATATTGCCTCATCAGCTGATCGATTATTATTCCAGACATTCTAATGACCAAAAACACGTCTATAGACCCTTTTATGGGGGCGGTGACAAAAAAAGCTGCGTGCGCATTTGGCAACGGAAGCGCCATTACTCCCCATTCATTTAGATAGAGACACGAACTTTTCCAGCACATTCCAGCTTCCAATTTCAGCAAAATGTCTGGTTGTTGTGTGTATGGTTGCCAAAATCGATATTCTACTAGCGGACTAAAGTTTTACCGGATTCCAAGAGGATCACGACCATTTCAAAGCAACAGGCCCTGTTGCTGCAGTCTGTGGCTGCAGGCGATCAAACGCGTTGACTGGAATGAAAACATATTCAGAAATGCTCGCGTCTGCAGCGCCCACTTTATATCAGGTAAGGTTGTCTATTTAGCTGGAAAGCGCGGTTTACATTAGTGATTGTCTGTATGATGTAAATTAATAATGAAATGTAGCTGAATTTTGATAAGCTGGTGTTAGGCTTGGTTAGCAGCTAGCAGGCTAGGCTAGTAAATAAACATGTACATTTGCAGGTAGTCCTGATTTCGTGCCTTCTGTATTTTCGTACAGAAAACAAAGCCAGAATCCTCATTCAAAGATGGGCAGGTTAAGAGTAATTAAAGGTCCCATGGCATGAAACTTTCTGAGGTTTTTGAACGTTAATGTGAGCTCCCCTACCCTGTTTAGGCCCCCCCATGGCTAAAAGTTGCGAAATGTCTAAACTGAGCATTTGCGGTCCTTTTCTGCGTTACACAAAACCAGTGTTGAAACGGGCGAGTTCGGACAAGGCACCTTTTTGACGTCAGATCGGCAAATGCAGCTCCAGCCCCTCCCTCTGTCTCCGCTCAGCGTCCCTGTATTTCCCGCCCATAGAGTTTGGAGTGTGAATGCGCTACAATGCGAAATGCGTTTTTTCATTTGCCTGGAGGCACGTCCGAGTGTTTCTAGGCTCGCAAGTCCCTTACCCGACCCTCTGGACCTCTGAAATACCAGTGGTTTAATTTTATTTTCTGTGTAAATATGCTTTTTTTCATTGCAAAGTCTCCCATCTGTCTTCCTGTATTAAACACGGAAGCGAGCAGACAGCGGTGCAGAGCTGCGCTTCCAGCGGGGGAAACCCCCCCCCCGCTCATTAGCCAATCTCTCTGTCCTTCTCATTTGCACTGAAGCAGAAACACCCAGAATAAAGCATTTTAGACACATGTCTAGCCTCATGAAGACTGTCAGAGTCATATCTCATGCAGTGAGTGTTGATTTTGAAGAAGGATTCTTTTACAGTATTAGGGAACCATTAAGGAGCCATATAAAAGCATCAAGAAGTACCATGTCATGGGACCTTTAAAGTTATCCCCCTCTCATTTTTTCCCCCTTTTATTTTGTTTTCTCTTGCATAAGCACTACACATCTGCTGCTTTTATTACTGCCACTATCTAAGCATCTTGGTGCTATCTTAGCACTCTGACTTGACTCTTCTGTACTGTACTGTTCATTTATTTATTTATGGTTATTTAATGGTTAGGTATGAATCTGCTTGTGCATATAAATGTTGTCCTGTGTTGCACTTTAATGTTTGCTAATTTAATTTCCTATATTTTGTTTGTTAGGTACCATAGGAAAATGAAGTGAGCAGACAGAGCTAACACTTCAGCAAGTTCTGTTTCTTCTAAACCAAGAAGAAGAAAAAGAATGCAGCCTGGATCATTGTCCCGGTATGAATATATTTCATCTTACAATCAACTTATTGATTGTAAGATGAAATTCTTGAAAACCCATCCCTTCCAAGAATGTTCTTTCTTTGCTTAAATCATATAACTACCTGGAATGCACTTACAACTTAAACTTACTGCACTGGTTGCACCACGTACTAATTATTCACTTTTCCATCTTAAAGGTGAAGAGGATCTCCCAATTCCAAAGACAGTGTATGATGATCTGAACCTGAGACAGAGTCAACTTCAGGCAGACTATGTCAACCTGCGACAGGAGTGTGACGCACTACGAGCTGAAAATTTAAAGATAAAAGAGGAGCTGCAAAAATCTATATTTTCCTACACCGCTGTACAGTACTTAACATGTAATGACTTGTAATAAACTGTACAGTATCTCATTTATTTGTCATGAATGAATGATTAATTTTTATTGAGTATGTCACAAAGTCAATATACAGTACATAATACATTACACGTATACATGTACGTGTAGACATATTAATATCATTTCTTTACAGAAGTAAACATATCTCAAAGGGTTATGGGAAGAAGTGTTAACTTTTTGAATCCCACTCCTTACAGTCACTTAAACATTAATAATGTCCGGTTTCCTCTGAACCATCTTCGTCACATTTATCCGGTTTTACTATATAACTTATATTTACAATGTCCACAGATAAGCCATTTATACTAATTTAATATACTAACCATTACAACATTGCATCACTATAACCACTCAGAATACTAGATTTGTATAATTTTTTAAACTGCTTAAAGTTTGAACAGTGTTTTAGTTCATCACTCAGGCTGTTCCATATTTTAGTTAATGATGTTAACACCCTTTTCCATACATGTTGTTACCATTAGACAATGACATGATTTATCTATAATAATCAGCATTGGGGATATGATTTAATGACAATGGGTAAGGCAAACAGTAACATAACATAGTAACATAGCATAACGGCTCAACTCAGACATTTCCTACATAACTATGTCCTGTGTCCTTGCCTTTGACTAGGAAGAACTTTGAATTTTAGCACACAAAACTCTGAATCTATGTCATGGTATTTCACGTCCTGTACATGACCACAGACAACATATTCGTAGGCGTCCAGTGACTTATAGGCTCGCAATTTCTCCCTCGTGTACACACTGGGTTTCTCTATTAAATAAGTATAAATATCTGGCCACTGTATATTAGGCCACTTGCTAACATCATCCACCCAGTCACTGATCACATTAGGATCTGGCAGTCGGACACCATTTGCCAAATCAGCTTGTTGAGGTAACATTTGCGATCTTTTGACGAAAGTCCCTTTGCATACACTGAGGAGTAGCGGAGTTCTGCCATGCTTCTGTTGCCAGCTGCGCGCGCAACCGCGCCTTTGTTTACTAACAGAAAAAGGGTCTATTCAGAATGAGAAATAGCCCCGAAGTCAGCCTGTCACAACGTGGCGGTAGACGTTTCAGTTGTTTTCTCGAGATCACGGCATAATTGTGTTGTTTTCTCAAGATCACAAATTAATTATCTCGTTATCTCAGGATAACAAGGAAGAAAAAATATTGTTTATGAATATGGCGTCTGTCGACTTTGATAATATTCACCAAAAACAACATATTAACGTGTTTTTTAAGTTTCACTTTTGTTTTTGACACCCTGAGTTCACTCCCTTTGCTCTCTGCACTAACTCACTCCCCCTTCAGAGCACTATCACAACACAATCTGTGTGCATCCCACTAATGAAACTCCTGCACATCACATCAGGTTTGTGAAGTTGTAGTGTTCAGTTTTGTATCATGTTTTTTTATATGTGTCCCACCACGCTAAAAAGGTCCACTTGTCGGGATTGGTGAGACGTAGATATTTGCATTAGAAGTTTTTTTTTTTTTTTTTTCAAAATTTGTGAATTTTGTTTTTTTGCAGAATGTGCTAGTTGAGATCATGAAGAAGCCACTCTATGTTTCAGATAACAGCATTAGTGACGTTAAAAACATACATTTTTTATTTCAAAATGGCTTGTTTTTTGGAAAGAAACGGGGCGTGTATAAATCAACATATTTTCCCACGCTCGCACGCCAGCCAATCCCATTGCGAGAAGCGCCGATGAGTTTTGTCCCGGACTAAAAAAAACAGGACTAAACCAAAACTAAAGCAGGACTAAACCTCAGCTCTCACAGTTGTATTTGGAGTGATTCGTACATGTTTGGGTCATCTTCATTGAATTTCTTCCACAAAAAACAAAATAGCAATAATAAAAGAATCATTTTATTAAAACAAATAATAAAATCAAATTCCAATGCTTGCCGCGTAAATTATAATTAGATATTTTTTTCCAAATGGTTCAGCTCTTTACACGGCGACATAAAATCATCAGTTCAATACACTAGCCTTTATGTCTTTTATTTTTTAATAATGTATTATTGGCGGGTTTCAGATGACGTCACAGCATTCTATAGACCAATGTTATTTAATACACATGGAGTCAGGTAAAATTAATGTTAATGTTAAAATGCAGATTTTTGTTGCCATACAGAGAGTTCCTGATAGAAATATTCGGGTTCAACATTTGTGAATTTACCTTTTGAATATTTCACGGTAAAGTACAGTGTAATCAATACTGTCTCATTTTACTGTAAGAAATTATGAATGTAAACAAATGCAATGTAACCATAGCAACAGAATGTTTATCCTTTGTCCACATCCTTTGTGACATCACTCTTCAAGGATCAATGATCAAAGATCAAATATCAAAGATCAAATATCAAAGATCAAATATCAAAGATCAAAGAGACTTCAGAAGACAGACTTTATAAGTCCGGTCACAACGTGTCTAGACGTTACAGAGTTCAAGCCAGCAAGTCTTATATAACACAAGCAAGCTAGCAACTTTATCTAAAACCTTTTTCACACAATTAGTGTTAAACTGTTTTCAGATGGCCAGCAAACCTGAGATCACGGAGCACAGCCCTGAGGCCCTTTTGCTGAATTGCAAAGAGCGAACAAAGCAAAGGAGAGCCCTGCTCCAAGAGGCACAGGGCCCTGAGGACCAGGAACAACAGCAGGACCAGGTCTCCCCGGAAGATCAGCTGAAGCAGATCCAAACACTCAAAGCAGAGCTGAGGAAGGAGCAGGAGGAGAGAGCAAAAGAAAGATCTCTTCATCAGCAGCAGAGTGAACGGAGTCGTGTGTACGTGGAGAATCTCCAGAAACAGGCACAACGGCTCAAGAAGGAGAAGGCCACTGCTTATAGAACTCTAATGCAGAAAGCCAGGGCGGAGGTCCAGGACCAGCTCAGGACCACCACCAACTCCTTCCTCAGAGGACAACTCAGCCAAGTCAACCATAAGGCTGAGGGAAATGTTCAGAATCTCCTGGACACCATCACCCGGAAGGATGAGCAGGAGAAAGAATTATTGAACCAGATCGCTGCATTCAGTCAGAACCTGGAAAAGGAGCAGGTGGAGAAGCAGGGCCTGGTGCATCTGGTGGCCGAACTTCAGTTCCTCCTGAACCACAGCGAACACGCACATGCCTCAACTCAGAGCAGAGCAGACTTTCTCGAAACAGAGAAACAACAGCTGACGGCAGAAGTGTTTTTACTGAGACATGCTCTGGGACAAGAGAAGGGAAAGGTATCCACTCTCGAATCTTCTCTGTCAGAGGAACAGAGCTCTGTCAGAGAGCTCAAGGACCAACTTCTGGTCGTGGAGAGAAAGCGTCAGCTTGAGGTGTCCTGCCTAGTATCTGCCCTGGCAGAGGAGCAGGAGAAACACCAACAGGTCCAGGCCAAACTTCAAACTGTGCAGGATGATAAGGAGGGCCTGGAGTCTGCTCTGGTAGCTCTTAGGTTCTTCTGTCAGTGAGGCCAAACTCTCTATTGAAGACCCTAACCCCAACTCTTTAGCTGATTAATTAACTGGAACAATTAGCTCAAGTAACAATATTTAAATTGCTACTGGAGCTAAGGCTAAATGTTTTCCATGGTTACCTGTTTATTTTTTCATTGTTTCCATTGTTTATTTTTATAGAATATATTAAATAAAATATGATCACTATATGTTGGTGTGACAGCACTATTATTTGCCTTTCTTGTAAATGCACATTCACATAATACTAAAGAACAACACATTTTATATAAATACATTTGTATATGTCCTTGCAGCACTGATTCAAACACTGACATACCGACTTTCAGCCATCTGATCGTCTAATAGAGTCTTGAGAAAACAGAGAGAATGAGTCAGAATATTGGCCATTATAATTAAAGAAGAACCGAGCACTTAAACCTCAAATTCAGGACAAACACCAATGGATCAAATGAAATACAACTTTGAGTAAACCTCAAAAGTGGATTTCACATGTGTCGATGAATCGCGATCCAAAGCAAATCTTAAAGGCTGCAGTTTGTAAAGTACATCATTCTTCGGTATTCAAGACGCCATTACTCCGATCCACCCGTGTTTTCACCTCCACCAGTACACACCCACTGTTACGTATGCACTTCGCTCTGCAATTTAAATTTCTATATCGGTGATACACGCAGGATTTGGCAGCGTCATGTGGCCATTCTGGTAAATGAAAAAAATGAAAAAAAACAAACAAACACAACTCCAGGTATGTTTTCGATGTAGAAAGAACATTCTACTGTAGTTTAAAGCTTACAGTCAAATTTGAAAGAAGGACCATTTTTAGTTATTCAAGTATTTACAAAAAACTTGAATACATCTTGTTTAGTACTAAGGTACTACACCCTTCCAACCGAGTCATGAGTAGAAAAACTTTCAAATCTGTCATATGCACAGTCTGAAAAATACATCTTTATTTATTCAAAATATTACAAAATTACAAATATACAAATTTGTTAAAGTTTATTGGTTCTTTGGTCAGACATCTTTCACACCACAAATTTAACCATGACATTTTTCATTCTGAAGATTATTTGTTTTTAAATCACCTATAATTTGAGGTTTCCATTTGACAGTTTTCAGATTTCGATATTACACAAAATGTAATGGTGCAGATTGGCAGCCTCTTTTATGTCAGTCTGTCCCAGGGCAGCTCTGGCTTCAACAGAATCTTACCAGAAAACAGCGTAATATGAGCATTTTTACAGTCCGACTCATGGCAGAGAAGGTAGAGAACTATCTGTGCTGGGAGGTGAAAAAGTGCAAGTAAAGTTCAAGTTTTTAAATATCTGTACTTTACTTGAATATATTTTAGAGTGGATACTTTCATACGCTACATTTTTCAACTGGATGGAAAAGTAAAAGTACTTTTTTATAGTCTGGGGTCTGCTGAAAGGGCTTTATTTTTAGTTTTTACCATGTCCATGTCCAAAAAATTACAAATCAAACAAAACAATCGGCTACATTTGATGCTTTAATTGATCTCAAACTCATACTTTTTACTCTAAGTACATTTTTCAACAGGTACTTCAGTACTTTTAATCTTCAGTAAATTTCCTCATGTAATGCTTTTACTTTTACTTGAGTATTTTCAGTCAAAGTACAGTCACGTGGCTAAAATGTACTCAATCACAGGTACATGTACTGCTTACAAGTGAGTAAAAGTAAAAAGTACACATCAAAAATACTACTCAGAGTAATTTTTACTAGTTACTTGTGCTGTACTCACTGGCCTACGGAAGCCGTCAGAGGCCATGTTCATAATGATTATTTTCCACCTTAATAACGAGAAAATTAACTCGAGATCTTGAGAAAACGACATAATTCATGATCTCAAGAAAACAAAACTGTTATTTCGAGATCTCGAGAAAACAAAGAGTTATTCCGTGATCTTGAGAAAACACTGTATCTCCGTCGGTAAAGAAGAAGCCGGGCCAGTCTTCTGCGGAGGTGCCGCGGACTAATCTTGAAATTATCCTAAATTAGAAGATGTCATGCAATCTCCCCCTGTGTCAACCCCTGATCAAAATATTGCCTCATCAGCTGATCGATTATTATTCCAGACATTCTAATGACCAAAAACACGTCTATAGACCCTTTTATGGGAGCGGTGACAAAAAAAGCTGCGTGCGCATTTGGCAACGGAAGCGCCATTACTCCCCATTCATTTAGATAGAGACACGAACTTTTCCAGCACATTCCAGCTTCCAATTTCAGCAAAATGTCTGGTTGTTGTGTGTATGGTTGCCAAAATCGATATTCTACCAGCGGACTAAAGTTTTACCGGATTCCAAGAGGATCACGACCATTTCAAAGCAACAGGCCCTGTTGCTGCAGTCTGTGGCTGCAGGCGATCAAACGCGTTGACTGGAATGAAAACATATTCAGAAATGCTCGCGTCTGCAGCGCCCACTTTATATCAGGTAAGGTTGTCTATTTAGCTGGAAAGCGCGGTTTACATTAGTGAGTGTCTGTATGATGTAAATTAATAATGAAATGTAGCTGAATTTTGATAAGCTGGTGTTAGGCTTGGTTAGCAGCTAGCAGGCTAGGCTAGTAAATAAACATGTACATTTGCAGGTAGTCCTGATTTCGTGCCTTCTGTATTTTCGTACAGAAAACAAAGCCAGAATCCTCATTCAAAGATGGGCAGGTTAAGAGTAATTAAAGGTCCCATGGCATGAAATTTTCACTTTCTGAGGTTTTTGAACGTTAATGTGAGCTCCCCTACCCTGTTTAGGCCCCCCCATGGCTAAAAGTTGCGAAATGTCTAAACTGAGCATTTGCGGTCCTTTTCTGCGTTACACAAAACCAGTGTTGAAACGGGCGAGTTCGGACAAGGCACCTTTTTGACGTCAGATCGACAAATGCAGCTCCAGCCCCTCCCTCTGTCTCCGCTCAGCGTCCCTGTATATCCCGCCCATAGAGTTTGGAGTGTGAATGCGCTACAATGCGAAATGCGTTTTTTTATTTGCCTGGAGGCACGTCCGAGTGTTTCTAGGCTCGCAAGTCCCTTACCCGACCCTCTGGACCTCTGAAATACCAGTGGTTTAATTTTATTTTCTGTGTAAATATGCTTTTTTTCATTGCAAAGTCTCCCATCTGTCTTCCTGTGTTAAACACGGAAGCGAGCAGACAGCGGTGCAGAGCTGCGCTTCCAGCGGGGGAAACCCCCCCCCGCTCCTTAGCCAATCTCTCTGTCCTTCTCATTTGCACTGAAGCAGAAACACCCAGAATAAAGCATTTTAGACACATGTCTAGCCTCATGAAGACTGTCAGAGTCATATCTCATGCAGTGAGTGTTGATTTTGAAGAAGGATTCATTTACAGTATTAGGGAACCATTAAGGAGCCATATAAAAGCATCAAGAAGTACCATGTCATGGGACCTTTAAAGTTATCCCCCTCTCATTTTTTCCCCTTTTATTTTGTTTTCTCTTGCATAAGCACTACATCTGCTGCTTTTATTACTGACACTATCTAAGCATCTTAGTGATATCTTAGCACTCTGACTTGACTCTTCTGTACTGTACTGTTCATTTATTTATTTATGGTTATTTAATGGTTAGGTATGAATCTGCTTGTGCATATAAATGTTGTCCTGTGTTGCACTTTAATGTTTGTGACGAATGAGCTCAGAAGCAGAGCAACCAAGAAACAATATTTCTACCTTTTACCTGAGGATGAGGCTCCCTTAAGGATAACTAAAATTAACCCCCCTAAAACCCTTTACACTCTCGAGGTTGGTGGTTACCCTTTTCTAGGAGTTTAGGCTAGGTGAAGTGGAAAAGACTTACCAGGCAGAAGCGACGATCGTTAAAAAGATGTCCTCTTGAAATTAAACTTTTTCAAAAAGTGGGCTCTCAGAACTGTTTGCTTTTATATGCTTTGTACTTTATTCGTAATCAGTCACTGTCAAGGAACTTTTACAATTGATTATCTGCGTGGGTAATACGCTGCTTATAAAAGACCCATACATATGGCACCGAATGACTGGCTGACCTGCAACTACGTATCTAACAAGCTCTATCCTGACTTACAGCCCTTAACATGGAATACTTTACGTACCCAGCCAGGCACAAGTCAGTTGCACACGCTAAGTCCGCTGACAGTCTTACTGATGGGCTACCGCCCCGGAAAGACTCACAAATCGGTTCATCCGTGCTGATAGAGCCCCGCTGCCGCAACTCAGTCATTCAATGGTATGCAAGGTCACCTACCTTGATACAGCGTAAAACACACGGATCTACTATGAGTCAGTGTGAGTGGGAGTACAAGCTTCAGCAAAATCTGAGACAAGACCCGAGAAGCGACCAGAAACCACGGCTTATATTCTCTTCAAAGGGGGTTTCCAAAAGGACTTCCCCCATTACCTCACTTTAGGCTATTGTGATTGGCCAAGGAACTGCCCACTGCCCCTCCTGAAAAACCGGTCTCGGCCGGTTCTGGGGGATTCCCAGGTGGCTGGTTTGAACTTTCATAACCTTACTGCTTGTACTATGCCCCAAAGTAACCCCGCCAGTCTGTCTCCAGCTGCCTGAGGTTACTCCCGAGCAAAACTCAAGGTCAGCTTCGGGCATGTCCAGACATGCCCCGGCATGTTCTAACTTGTCCAGTCTTACAGGCCTCACTTGAAGCCTGCCCTAGTAGTTTCATGATCCTCATGTCTTGTCTCATAACAATTTCATGTTTATATAAACTTAAAAGTGAAACTTAAACACAAAAAGTAAATGAACAAAATGAATACATGCCTTTATGGCTCATGCTCACAACTTCATAGCATAACAAGATCAAATAATCTTTCATAGTTTCATACAATAAAATGAAAACTCTCTCTCTCTAAATCTGTTACCTTTCCGACACAACCACTTGTCCAAAGTTACTTGCTAGTCTGCCTTCTCCTTATCTCTGTTGGGTCAGTACTCCCTTTTTCACAGCTCCTCATTATAATACACACACGCTCTTCATGTGAGTGAAATGAAATCATATTTAGAATACATGAGTAACTTTAATAAAAATGATACGTGATATATAATAAGTATGATTAATAAGTTGATAAATGTTAACATGCAAGATTATAATATGATCATAATGAAATGATAACATAATAAATGATAACATGTTAAAACATCAAATCATAAAGGAAACATTACTCAACATCACAAGCTCAAAACATTAAAGGGTGAACCATGTTTTTATAACTTTTTATATTTTGTACCCTTATTGAGTATATAAGCGCTTTTACGGCTTAACATCAGAAAATGTACCTTTATTATACTTTTAATATTTCCAACACTTATATATATATGTTAAACAAAAGTCCTTTTAACTGTACCAGTATGAAGGCACGTTTACGCACCCTGTCGCCCTCTGGTGGTAAGGGCTAACTGTAACAGTGTAGAGGCACGTTTACGCACCCTCTCTCGCCCTCTGGTGGTAGGGGCGAGAATCTTCAACATCCTCCTCCGTAAATGGGCCGAATACACGTTTAGTTCAGTGTCCAAGTCCAATGTCCGTATGATCTTCAATTCAGAGCACAATAGTCTCACCAGTGTTTTGTCCATCGTCCTTAACGTTCCGGATTGCTCACAGGATACAGTTGCATCATTGTCCCAGTAATCATGGGAGGGCCATTAGCCCTCGAATAGTAGTCGAAGCGGGAGGCCTCTTCACGAGTCCACAAGAGAATCTCACGGACCAGATAATTATGGGTACCAAATCTCACGTAAGGAGGGCCATAGGTCAATGTCCTCAGCATCTCCTCCACAGGTACACGCGGACTCCAAATTACCACCGCATTGAGAGCAAAGGTCTCCGGCTGCCGCATTGTGTTGGCTCGATCTCTGAACAACACCGGACGAAGCCAATCACCCCAGTAGATCTCACCGTTATAGCGGACAAAGGCTCGGTCCACTACCCAGGGCCTGGCATACTCCTGACGAGACAGCATACGACGAACTCCGGATGACATCTCTATCTCAATGGGTGGCTCCCTGCCACGTGCACCCCGCCTTCTCATGTACCCATCTCCTCTAAGGGAAGGTAGATACCGCTCCGACATAGCCTCAAGGCGTATGACTCCAGTGTCCCGATTCCAGTTAGGATCATTTGGATTGAATCGGATAACCATCTTTTCCAATGGGCGGCTCCTACTCTCAAATATCTTTCTCCTGTTCTCCATTGACCACCCCATCAATTCTACCACTGCATAATATTCTCCAATATATCCTGCTGAGTTAACTATCACACTAAGTATTGCGTCACTCTTACTCCGGGCTTCCTGCTTAACTTCCTTGTTCCTGCCTTTTCTCCTCCTCTTCCTTTCCTGTGTCTTGGACACCATTCTATCCAACTTCTCCTCTCTCTCCTTTCTATACCCCACTAGTTGCTCGCTCAAACTCCGCGAGTCTTCCCCGGAATTATCCAATAAAAAAGTATTACTCATGGGTCCAAACCGCGTATTTACAACACCAGGTTCTCCACAAACATGGCTCCCCACTAGGACACTTGACATCGTTCCTAGAACAAGAACCAACAATTCCAGAATTACTGCCACTTAAAAGTTCCATCATATCCACCTAATCTCTTCACCCAGGTAATACCCCATGCGGTACCACACACCCATCTTTCTCCTGAAAATTGTCCAGTTATCATTATCACAGAATATTTATCCTTTGAACATTTAATAACTGTTATGGGCTCCTCCGACTGCATGTAATCCACTTTACCCTCACTCTGAGTGACCGTTTTCCACTTAAACTTCTCCATAGTCCCTCGTTCTAATTTCCTCAGATGGACCATGTTTGGGCTCTCTCTCTTTCCCAACTTCCAACAGGCCAAATGTTTCCAGTAACTTTTTACACCCAACTGTCTAGGAAGGACAATATGACCTCGAAAAGTACGAAGCACCGTACCAGGACTCAAATCTCTGTACCGAATTACACCTTGAATTGCATTCCCTTCCAGCATAGGGTTAAAATGAACCTCATCAATCACTGCCTGATTCCCTACTTTTTCTACTACATATTTTTCCGGATCCAAAGTGCTCTCTGGCAATTCAAATTCCATTACACGCGAAGTCCCAGCAAGAGCTTCTCTCCACAAGCTTTCCTCACTTGTACTCTCCACTTTAAGTGGATCAATTTCCATTTTTTCGTCCTCATAATTCTCAAACTCCATTGGTTCCTCCTCATCACTAACGTTTATTGGAGAAATCTGACTTACTCCCGCACTTACTCCGCTCGCACCTTGTATCGCGAAATCAATCAATCTATCATTCATTTCTGTTCCCGAGCTTTCTCCACTCATATCTTTCAGTACTGAAACAATCAAATCATCATTTAGGTCAAACAGTCCCTCCTGATTAGATTCCTTTAAATCTAGGCCAACCAAGCCCTCACTGATATCAAATTCTGGACCCTCTTGAATGTCTTCATAAATGTCAAAATCAATCTCTTCCAAATCCAGCCATAAAACATCCTCCATTGTACTTTCTAATTTTGACCACTCGTACTTGGCCTCACATCCGTCTGATATGGGCGCACCCTCATTATTCTCGCTGCATTCCATCCTGCCTGTCTATGCGGGCGACCCGGCCTAAGTGATCTAGCTATCCTACTTGCGTGCGCCGCACAGTGCGTTATGTTCTCGTTTGCGAAGTATTCGTAGTGCTCGTGTGTATACACACTAGCGTTTGGTGCCTGGACAATTGGGTTTATCTCAATTCTCCCCCACCAGCCAGGTGCGTGGATAATCCGAACAGCTCGCACGTTCGCAGGTACAACCAGATCCGGGCAGTTAAGCAAACAGGTCAGGCAAACACGACCGGATCCCAATCCGCACAGTCCAGACGGAATTGTGGATTGTTCCACTTCGAACTCCAAAGCAGGTCTACGGAACACGGGTTCACCCGCCTCACGCAACCGCCGATATGGGTCAGGGGTCAATGCCGCGTTGAAATTCTGTCCTGTCTGGATTTCGTCCTAAGGCAAAGTACATAGGAACAACGGCAGCAAGGTAAATACTTAATTTAGTCACCTCTGCCCAGGCTAGGTCTACCTCCCATTCCAAAAGTAAACCCTATCAACAATTCCATTTTCTGTTCACATTAACATTCCCTTAACTCGAGAGACAATTATTGATTATAGCCTCCTGATTCTAACTACACATAAAACATTAAGTTAGCTTTAATAATAAACACAAAACTCCAACACCTATCCTACTATCACTATTACATTAACCCATTAAAATAAAACAAGTTCTATTACCTCAAGGGGAGCTTGTTCAAATAGGCTGAGTGCTGAAGAATGATGAGACAACTGGTTGGTCAGATCTGCCATTATCCGCCACCGAGTTCAGTTCTTGAATTAAACTCTCGTCTATAGATCCTTTAAATAACCAACGGCACTTGTCTCATCCTTCTCTTATGTGCCCCTCTCACACCGGGCAGAAGACACTCCCATTCACTCCCTTCAAAACCATCTTCCGCTCCAAGGCCACACAGCTGCTCTCCTAATCACCACTCTTCCTTATCTACTCTAACTCCCTACTCCTCAATTCCTGGTCTCTCACCGACATTATGTCCTAATAACCATAACCTGTATCTTTCCCATAGGAGCCGCGACAAACACCCTGTCACCAGCTCCATACTATCATCTCGACCAGCCAGATATAAATGCTGGCCCAGCGTTGCTCCGAACACTACTAAACCAACAATTCTTCCCCAGTTCACCTGTCCATCACTAAATACTTCATTCACCAAATGAACAACAGTTGACTCGACACCGTCTCCGTGTGTATTTATCATATCTCTCACCATTCCACAAATTGTGTGCCTATATAGCATAAAATCTTCCAAAGGCCCCAATAATTCATTGAATAGGTTTTCATCCACCCTATTCAGTCCATCCTGATTGAAGAAAATCTGATACAGCATCCACTTAGCAATTTCTTTTAGATCCGGTCTTCCATCTTCTCCGTTTGATGAGTGGGTCTCGCTGGCCTCCATCTCGACTCCTGCTACACACAGCCGTGCATATTGCATTGCAGGTCACTTTTAATAACACAAAACACAACACTCCTCCTGCTACAACACCTAATGCTATAAGGAGAGGCGTCTTTATAGTGTCCCACATCCATTTGAGAATTGGTTTGATCACTCCTTCATAAATCTTACTCGGAATACTTTTAATTCCTTCCCATGCTGGTTTGAGCACTGCATTTTCAATCACTCCTCCTTCCAGTGCTATATGAGCTATTGCCAACACGGCCTTAAACTTATCCCAAGCCGACGTTTCCGGCAGCGGACCATCATATGCATGATGGCACCTTCCTTGAAACTTAATTTCCCATTCCGGAAATAATGTCTTATTTGGGTATGATAAATGATATTCCAAAAGGTCTTTAGGTTCATATTTTCCTGTCTCCTCAAGAGCACGTCCACCTCCCAAATAGTTGCCCTCAGTCCTTACTAAGGGAGGCTGGTCTCTTGGGGGACAAGCAACTTGAGTCAAGGTACGCCATCGTATATATTTAATATATATCGGGTCTACTGAATTAAATTGCCCCCTATACGATTGCCTCCAACTATAGTCCTGTGTCCTAAGATGTTGGAGTGGCATAACCACCTCTCCGTTTCTCATTTGAAAATCTACTTGATACACATGGTGAGGATTCCAACCAGTCGGTCCATATGGCCAGATTGTCGGCACTGTCCCTAACCAAGTATAGTTCACAGGGAGCGTATCAATAAGCACTGTCTCATTCTGTCTGGTTACTATTCTACTCAAAATTGTGTTTTGGGTGTAGTGAAGACTCTTGTCGAATTCATATCCTTCCCATGTCTGAAAATCGTCTGACCGATCGTATCCCCATTTACCACCCCATTGAGCTTTAATCTCCAGACCTAGTCCTGACCTGTATCTGGCTCCCATCGTGCTAACCAGGCTCGGCCATTTGACTTTGTCTTCCAACCACAGGGTGTACTTTATACGGCCTTCCTCCTTTAACGGCCGCACTAATATGTATGGCAATACAAATCGGGTGCTATCTGCCCACTTTTTTCCTGGTAATCCTCCCGTAATAGCGAATAATTGGGCAGTCCAGAAAATTCTCATCATGCCATCAGTCGTGTCCCAAACCAAATCCTTAGAACACTGTAGTAGGACATTTTCCCATCTATCATCTCCACCTACTCCCAAAGAGCGACAAGGAAAATATCCTCTACCCCCCTTGGGGGGTGGGCAATATTGTACTATGCCCATCATCTCCTGCACAAACCATTTATCAAGGTCTTTGGGCTCACGGACTTTTACAAATTTTCCTCCTATTTTCCTTGTCTTTAGTTCCGTATACCTTACAGCCTGTTTTGTATTCGCATCTCTTCTCTTCTGCTCTATATAACCCTTAAGAATACAACCTTTTGTCTCCTTCCACCATTGAGAAAAACTTCCTCCTTCCATCCAGTTCTTTACCTCCGGATTGGCAAATACCGGGACTTGAAGGGTTAATCCCTGGCCTACACTGTGTGCGCTTCGATTTCCCTCCGTGTACTGGTGACGACCATAAGACCAAACAGGTGCAAACCTCACCATCCGGCCTTGTATCTGGCTTAGTTTCATAACTTTCTTCATTATGCTCTCATTTCTCCATCTACCTTCCTCATCCTGTCCGTTAAAAACCGCTATTGTCCAATTAAAATATAGTAAGTCGCCCTCTTCTTCATGAGGATAGTATCCACATGATGTGCATAAAGGGTGTCCGCACTCCATTCTCCTCCGTTTTCCTTTTGCCCTATCCTTTTCCACGGGTCTGTTCTCCAAGGAACGCTTAGCCCTATTTGACCTCTTGAGCCCAGGCCTCATTCCTTTTACTTCCGCATGTGCTCGAGCGTGCTCAAATATGTTAACCATCACTAAGGTATTCCACCTCACGACTCGATCTACTTCTCCATCAAAGTTCCAGTCCGATGCATCCTCACTACTGACCTGGTATTGGATCATGGTCTCCTCACACTCTAATTGGTTACAGCTACAATTTGACCCCGCATAGTGCCATGATTCCTTTCCTTCCAACACCGTCAGATTCACCCTGGCTTTCCAATCTAAACACCACAATCCCTTCCTTTTTGGTTTTACACATCTAAGTAGTATCGTCAGAGCATCCGTCTCGGATTCCCATCTGACAACACCACACGTATCATTCCCGCCAAATGTTTGCAGGGACCTCCCATCCGTTAGGTTCTTCATATTTTGCCACACTTCCTGTGCCTGTTCCCAGGTGCAATTCCCCATCTCACACAAGTTCAGATTTAAGACCGTCTTGGTCCTGTTACAGAACTGTCCTGATCTAATCCTTCTTGACCTGTAAGTAACTATACTAGCATTCCTTAATTCTGTATTTGTAGACAGTTCCAGACTCATTTGTGTCAAACCCAAGACGACAGTCACTACAGCCAGGCCTAATATCAGGGGCACAACTAACAGCCCCAGTATGCAATATTTACGCTTAGTTTTCTCACATTTATTTCTAGCCAATTTCTTTATAACCCTTTCTACATATATATCCTCATCCGAGCTGCACTCCTCAATCATTCGGTCATCATCCATTTTCCTCTTGTCTGGGGCCGCCCCTGCTTACCTGCAACGACAGGCCCAGCAACCTCATTAGTTCTTTTCCAGACTACCACCCTGGTGCATCACCACTCTTACATCACCGTGCACCGTGCAGTTCGCTCTATATATTACCCGAGGGGTTGCTATCCAGAATGAGGTATGTGTGACCTTAATTTTGCTTCTCTCACACAAGGTGATGCCCTTTGCTTCAGTAAAACACTTTAACCTAAACCACAATGACCCTGCCTGCACAAAGCACTCCTTCACATCACATACTGCAACTTCCTCAATTTTAGGACTCCTCGCGATCTGTCCAATCCTCTCCCATAGTTTAGAACACCTCCTATCTTTATTCAACTCGTATTGGTCCCTCCTGGTCATTATGGACTGCATAGTACAGTCTTGGGCGGTGCCTCTCTGGTAGTTGCCTACCACCAGGCTTGCCCACCTCTCACTTTCAATAGTGCAATTCCTGCACGTGCTGTACTCCAAATCCTCGACCACTTCTTGATCATTAAATGCAGAGACCACTAACCCTATACATATCATAACTAGAAACACCAATCCTGCCATAACAGCTCCCGCGGCCGCTATGTTCCCAACTACATCCGTCCTCCTTGTTGCCCTGACCACAGGCCTTGCTTCCACTATCGGCGGCCTTCTTACGGCACCCACTTCCTCGTATACGTTTTCCACGACCATGTCTTCAGCCACAGGTCACCTGAAAACGGGATTGCTTTCTTAAAAATAATTGGGGCTTGGGGGCGCGTAAGACTCTCCATAACTTGGATCCCTCATAGGCTGATTCTTTCTCTTATTCCACCACCTCATGATCCACTTGGCCCTTTCTTTCCTCCCCTTAGGAGTTTTACAATAGGCCCTATTTGTCATTACCGACTGCGTCCTACTCTCTAGGCGGCAGATGGCTGACATGCCGCTACATGCTCGATGAGCATCTTTCACTCTCACCTCTCTCATCTGTATCCTCATCTTAACCCAGCTTCCTGAGTCAGATTTCACTACTCTTGCTGCCCCCCATTTCTTAAGCTCTAAAGGGTACTTCCCATTATTTCTTGTGCCTGATGTTATCCAATCGATGGCATCCCCACCGACATTAAATTTGCCCCAGGGTTTTATGGTCCAGTCTACTTCAGATTTGTTATGCCATGCCTCAGCCATTTCGGCCCCTAAATCAGTAAACTCTTCTCCCTCATCTGAAGTGTGACCACTGAACTTTTTCCCCAAAGGCTTTATCTGTATCACTTTCCCCCGCTTTATTAAGGGAATCCTGTACTGGTTCTCCAGGTTTCTCCTCATAGTCTCATCATCCCAGACTAACCCCGACCGATAGGCCAAAAGGGTCACTGGTATCAGACTTGTCACGTCTACACATCCCTGGTATCCCCAGTCTTTCGTTTTACAGTCACATGCCTCGATATGCTGATCATTTCTGGTAATCAGCCACCTCTGGCCCTCATTGGTCCAGCATTCTTCACAGAAGGAGACTTTATACTGTCCCACTAACTCCAAACCCTTTCCTAGATAAGGGGCATCTTCGACCATCCTGGCCGGTCTATCCTTTCTTTTCCCTATCCATTTTGGCCTAAAGCACTCAGCGCTACATAGCACACAGTTACCAGGCCCATAAGTATCAAATTTTATGATCGTTCCAGGCTCCGCACCAGGCGAAGCCTTCCCCACTTTCACCCCCTTTATATTTGCCCAAACGACAATAATTCCGGGGTTCAACCAACCTCGATTCTGCATTACACCAGACAACAGCAATGCAGCGCCCTCCCGCTCCCCTTTTCCCCCATTATCATCATATCCCTCTCCCTCCCCCTTCCCACTCCCTCCCCTTTTTCTAATTCATTCACCCCTATGGCTTCTGCCATTTTAATATTAGTTGCGACGGATTCACCTTCTTTCCGCTTTTTAAAGTTATTAGGTTACCTTTGATTGAAGCTACCTCGTCGCTTCCTTCTAAGTCGGTCTTAACGTATTTACCAGCGCTTAATATGCCCCGCTTGACCCACACTTGGTCTCCTACCTGCAACACACATGGTTTCGGGTCAGACTTCCTCTCACTCCTTTTCAGTTTTGGCATAGATAACCACTGGTTAATTTTTAAGAGCCTCACTGGCTCATCCCACGGTTCGTCTGATTCCGCAATCAATTCCTTTGCCCTTCCTACCGCCCTTTCAGCGCAACCATTTGTTTTACTGCTATAAGGCGTAGAATAGACGTGTTGAACTCCTAACGCTTCCAATGCACTCTCAAACTGTCTGGAGGTGAACATAGTGGCATTGTCTGTTCTTACAGACTCTATTTCATCTAGTGGTGTGATAAATTCACAAAAGAACTTTACCGCTGCGTGCGCGTGCTCATGTTTTATTGGGTACAGCCTCGTGTATCCGCCCGCATTATCCACAATTATCAGAAATTTATCGTGTCCTTTCTTGGTCTTACTGTTAAGATGACCTACATCCATGGACACATGACGTCCTGGGACATCGCACTTTATTTTTAAATTTTCAGCCTGAACTTTCCTCATTCCTCCTTTGAGCACACACCTCTCACATGCCCTTCTCATTTCTTTAAACTCTTTCTTCCACTCCTGAATCTGTACTTCATGTCTCTTGAGCCATTGATCTACTCTCCTCTCGCCTGCATGTCCTAACGCTTTGTGTGCCATTTCAATGAATCCTTTCCTTTCCTTCTCTGGTACTATCATCTTCCCGTTTTGATACCAAGAACTGGGGACATATGCGGCCCTTGTTTCTAACAAAGCTCCTGCGTGTCTAAATTGAGCTAATTTATCTACTTCCTGATTTCCTCTTCCCCTTTCGTCAATAACCGGGCAATGGCTATGTATGTGCTCAACCCAAATTCTCTTCTTCTGAGCTAGTTGGGATATCACTATCCATTTTTCTATGTGTTCCAAATCTTTTCCTCTCTGCGTTTGGTAATTCGTTTGTTCCCATATTTTTAAATTTTGGTCAAATCCATCCACCACATACTTGCTATCTGAAATTATTTTAATGTCCCGAAATTTTTTCTTGTCCGCCCATGCCAGAGCCTTCATAAAAGCCTCGATTTCAGCAGCCTGTGCTGACCCTTTGACCTGTCCTCTTTGCTGGAACAACTTCCTTCCGAACGGGTCATAAGCTATCCATGCCCACACGGCGTTATCTTGGTCCTGGCTTTTCTTACTCCCGTCTGTATAGATTATTACTTTAGGCATAAATTTCAATGGCTTCTCCTCTTTTGATGCTTTGCTGGGTGTATCACCCTTTAATCTAAACTGCCATTTTGGGTCTATCAACAGCATCTGCCATTTTCCCCATCTAGACTGGTAAGCTTTTGCTCCCTCTACTGTGTCTTTTGATAGCTCTTTTAATAGCGGCCAGTTTGTCCTAATATCTACAGATTCTGGGTCTCCATACTTTTTAAGGCCCTTATACGCTGCATAGAGCAACGTTAATTCTCTCTCTAGGCCTGTGTACCTCAATTCAGTGGGAGAATATATTTTACTAATTAGCAGACTGGGCTGTTTGGATCCTGCATTATATATCCACAGAGTTCCTCCTCTGTCCGTTATTTCGGTCTCTATTCTGATTGAAGTTTGTGGCTCTCTAGGTTCCAATTCTACAGCATTAGCTTTGCTATATTCAATCAACTTGTTCCATTCTGCCAGTTCTGCCTGAGTCAATTCCCGATTATGTACAGTCACTTTCTCCTCTTTCCTCTGCCTCAGGCCTCTCTTTAGATCATGTATCCCTAATGCTTTCTCCGCAAAATGAGGTATATGTCCACTGACGTATACCAGTTTTCCCATTGCAGATTCTAGGTCTAGCAGAGTTTTGGGAGTTGGGATATTACTGAAATAGTCAGGTGCAACTGCTCTTCCTATTTTGTTTATTGTGAATCCCAGATATTTCACCTCATCCACTCCTATCTGGCATTTTTTAAGGCCTATCTTCATACCTGCTTCTTTCAGGCGCCTTAGCACCTCATCTAACACACGGAAGTGCTCATCTTGGGTTTCTGTTGTCCAGTAAATGTCATCCACATAAACTGTCACATCTAACCCTTCCATGAGTTCTTCCATTTGCTCTTGAAACACAACGGGCGAGTTTACATAGCCTTGGGGCAACGACAACCACCTATAACCTTTGCCTTTGTACTGAAAACATGTCTTGTATGTGCTATAATGCTCTAATCTACATGACCAAAATCCATTTGATAAATCTACCACACTCTTATATTTCTTTGCTGGTAAAAACTCTAATGATTTTCTGGGATTTAGATTTTGTCTCACATCTTTCTGTGTAATCCTGTTCAATTCTTTAAGGTTGTGCACTGGTCTAAAGGTCCCGTCCTTTTTCGGCACTGCCTGTATTGGCATGATACAAGGAGGATTTGGCTCTTCTGCTATTACTTTCAGCTTTAGTAGCTCCTCTATTGTTTTACCTAGTTCCTCCTCTGCGTCGGGATTTAAGGGGTACTGGGGAAACCTTCCGGGCATTCCTCCTAGAATTACATGTTGGAAGCCTTTTAAGCACCCCACGTCATTTTTGAACTCTGCAAATATTCCCCTGTCTAAACTCTCTTTCAACCTCTGCTTATCTAGTTTAGATTCGCCTATAACCTGCTGCTTTTGGGCCTCCACGTCATATTCCTTCAACCAATTTACATTAACAGGCTCTGCTAATTTCAAGTCTTTCAATCCTAACAGGTTCACTTTGCCTTGAATTCCTACTAGCTCTCCCCACTGTACTCTATTGACACGCTTCACGCTCCCGTCAGCTAACTGTACTTCAATAGTCTCTTCTAGATCTTCTGTGGGATCTTTCAGCACGCTCACATCTGCTCCAGTGTCTATTACGAATTCAACTGACTCGGAGCCATTTTTTACTTTCGCTCTAAGTCTACCGTCCCGCTCATAAGCTACGCGTTCAAGTTGGGACAGTATTTTGCTTCCCATTCTGCGATCCTTTTGGTCACCTCGTCTCTTTGTTGTTGATTCATTTCGTTCCAATCTCTCTGGCGCACTCTGGGTACTGGCGGCGCATCCTCCGGTATCACTCGTCCTTTCCATGTCCGTTGGAGGGGTGGCCTGCTCTGATTCCTCGGTCTGAATTCCGGAGCGTTTCTGTTCAATTGGGACTCTCTGCGCTCGTTTGAATTCCGTCTGAGTTCCCATCTGCCTTGCTGTTCTCTCTTTGGGTCCTGTCTGGCCCGATTCCAATTGTTTCCTTGTCTTGTTTGCTCCCAGTTGTTGGGTCCTCCAGTTCTCTGCCCTTCTCTCCACTGTTGAGATTGAGCAGGTCTCTGGTTCGATTGGTTCCTGTCTCCTGCTTGTTTCTGGTACATCGTATTTGATCCTGAGGGATGCTCCCGATTGTTCTGAACGTGGGGGCCATGAAGGCCCCCTTTCCCGTTTTTTGTCTTCCTTTGATCTTTCCGGAGAGCAGTCAGATCATCAAACTGTCTTACTCTCGTTACTTGTTCCGCGCTACTCATGTCTTGCCATTGTACTGCCAGTTGGCTTCCTCTGTCTAGTTTCGTCAGAAACCTAACTATTTGACGCGCATTTATTCCTCTTGCCTCCAAATCTGCGAGGGCGAATTGTAAAGTGACACGTCCTTCATTTACCAGCCCTGCTTTTTCTTCAATTTGTTCCTCCATTTCATCCTCTCCTGGCTTTTCGGGAATCATTATTAATGCTTCTTTGAGGGTATGGCCTTTGGGTATATGAAGTACATGTTTTGTATTTACTGCCCAGGACACTAGTTTGTTTCTCATAGCATAGTCTGGTATTCCGCTGTTCTTGCACCTTTTTAGATATTCTACTGTTGTTTCTCCTTTTTCTTTACTTGGAAAAAGGGACACCATAGTGTTTATATCCACTTTTGGATTCACCAAATCTGTTTCTCCCTCTTCTTCAAATTCTTCTGCTACTTCTCTCCCTGGTCTAGGGGTGGAAAATAACGTTTTTGCTGGCGGATTTGTTTTCCGCCTTGTCCGGCCTCTAGGTGGGTCTGAGTGGTGCGCGGGGGTCTGTGAATCGTAAACGGGTCTCCGCGGGCTCTCTGAGCGCCACGGTCTCGCAGGGGGTGACCTAGGCCTTTGTGGGGTGGTTGAGCGCCCCCTTCCTAGTCCGTAACTTTCTGTTTCCTCCTCTGGGTATGAAACTTGTTCCTGGGGGGCTTCTTGTTGCCTGCCCCTCCTCTGACCCTCCATATACCTTTCAACTGACCTATCCCTTCGAATGGCTGCCTCCCTAAGATAATCATAACTTTCAGCTGTATATGCCTCTTTCCAGGGTCGTGATACTCCTTCCATACCATAGATTTCCCCAGATGTGGGGGCTTTTCGGGTGGCTTGTCTTTCCAGTGGGTTGGCACTATACCAATTCATGTCCTCCTCATCGTCATTTTCTGCCCATTCTCCTTCTTCAGGCTCATTTGAACCCAAGTAGGGGGCCCAGTTTCTCACTTGGCCCTCAAGAATTGTGGTGCATGGCCAAGCCTTGAGATTTACTGGCTTGAGAGTTATTGATTTAGCTCGACTGTTTTTTGCCCTGACATAATTTACCCGGGGCTCATTTCTTACAGGCTCTACTGGCTCTTCTATTGGGTATGTGGGTCTTGGTGTTCCTGGTCTCAGAGGTACTCTCGGAAGCTCTCTGTGTGACCTATCACTGTCCCTAGGTCCCGGTAGGTCATATTGAGGAGCTCTCTCCCCGTAGGGCCTCCTTGGTGAGTCCTCCCCTTCACTATCATTTCCACTACTGCCACCGTCTGCCCCTGCTACCGCTACGACGCGGCTGGGCTGAACAGGCCTAAAATCGACCTTTACAGGCTTTTTAGGATTACTTTTGGGTCTGGCCTGTCCTATTTTTTCCTGTATTGCAGCGGACACTGACTCAGCAGCGCCCTCTGCCACTAGGACCCATATCGTCACTTCAGGCAGGTCCGTATATGCTAAGGAGTGTATTAACCATTCTCTGAGCCGATTTCGTGTCACCCGCCCCATTTTAGGGGGCGCGTCTTTTAACACTATGTGTGTGCCTCCAGATTCCTGAATCCCTATGATGGCTTTTTGCCATAATGCTTCCCATAACTCCTGGCTTAGTTCTCCTTTTACTTCGATGGCGTGAGCCCTCTGATACTTAGTTTTATTTCCTTCAACCTCCATTGTATATGTTTGATTCTGATATCCTCTTATTCTCTGCTTTTCGGCATCTGCTAGCATTTTCTTCCAGTGTGTTCTCCCAACTAAACGCCTAACCCAGCCATGATCTTTTTCCTCACTTAGAAGACCTACCGTCCAAAATAATAAATCTGCATTATGCATTATTTTATTGTGACTCGGAGCACCCTCAGCGATTATTATTGTTCCCTTTCCTCTTTTAAGAGTCCTGTGTTCTAAAATGTCTTGATCTAGTTCTGATTCACTGCTTTCCCCAGAGCTTACATTGAGGGGGGATATGCGTGTGGTAACTCCTACTGGCCCTTTAATATTAGGGCTAAAGGCTATAGTGTTTCCTGACTCCCTGTCTATTACCTCCGAGTGTTTTGGTCTGATTTCTGAGCCCTTTATAAACTGTCCTGGCTCACCCCCAGTGATCCCTGTATTCTGACCAAAATCTAGGTCCTGAGATAAGTTTATTAGTTGTCCTTCTGCTGCACTACTCATATCTGGCCTATACGAGCTCCTCCTGTTTGCGCTTGACCGGGTCCCAGTTAGCTCATGGGTGACGCGGCTCTCATGTGCTCTCCTCCGGTAAGGAGTCAAACTCATGCCTTCTGATCTTAACATTTCGGGGTCTTTTGATACCCAAACTCCCCTGTTCGTATATGGCGGATTTTCAGTTTGTAACATATGTCTTTCGTCATACAGCTCCCTAAGTTGCGCCCACGGCTGTAAATCACTCATGTTAACGTCAAGCAGGGCGCTTTTCAACCCCTGGGCTAACGCCGCATCTGGAGACAGCACTATAGGTGTTAATCCTCTTCTAAGAGCCTCGTAACAGCCTATGGCAGCGGCTTGCACCGCTACCGTGACGTCATAGTTAAAGAAACCCGAGCCGTGCACGGTTAAGACCACTCCTTCTATACAAGATAAGTTTCGGTTTCTCCTTTCCTCCTGAACATGGTCTAGGAGAGACAGGGGACCAAAGTACGATTTTACTAACTTTATCATTTGGTCCTGGTCTGGCGGTATCTCATTTCGAGCTGACCAGCAATGGAAAAGTATTTCCTTGAATTGATCGTATTCTGTGGTTAAAGTGGATAAACAAGAACACGTTGTGTCACTGCCCTCCGGTAGAGGAAGATATTCCTCTAATTTAAACCGGTGTCCGTTCACTTCCCTGGGCCACACGTTTTGTATGGCCTTTGCTATTCCTCCGTTGTGTTTCAGCTCTGTGTTAGCTGAATTAATTACTGCTAGAGACCCAATTTCCGCGATGTCTGCCCCTGTCCAGTCCACCCGCTCTAAGGTGGATTCTATTATGACTACTCCGTTTAATTTTGACATATTTACTGGCCTTGATTCTCCTAGTTTCGAGCCTATAGTGGTGTACTGCCCGCTCGGTATAGTCCCAGCCGCGTAAGGCGGTGGTCGGTTCACTTCCTCAAACTCTTCGTCTTCACTAAGTCCTCTCTCACTTTGGTATCCTTCAGCTTCCTGATTTACGGAATAATTCTCCTCGTCGTCTACTGAAGGCGTATTATGTATTCTTACTGCCATTTTGTTCACCTCCTGACTTCTTTTATAACACGACAACTTCTCGTCACCTGTTTTGGAAATAACGCGAATCACAGCGGGTAAGTACTCCGCTGACTGGACTAGAGTTCTTTTACCTGTTTTAAATCTATTCTATCAATATACTAACAACGTAAATCCTAAATGTTTACGTATAGTCAGTTTATCACGACGCAAATGCCTATTTTTTTTTTGTCATAAATCGTATAATTGTCTTGTGACAGCGCGAATCCTACTGTACAGACGCTTATAACTTATTTTATTGTAGCACAAATCTTACTATACGAACGCTTAGATCTTATAGTTATATTATTATAACGCGAATCTTACTATACGAACGCTTATGATACTCTATCTTTATCCTAATTGTATAGATTTTAGTTGTTTTGACACAGCGCGAGTCTTAATTTACAAACGCTTAGAATATGCTATGTCCTAATAGATCGTGATTATTTTGACACAACACGAGTCGTATCGTACGAACGCTTATATTATTTGTTAGTTTACCACGGCGCGACAATACTACAAACACCGAGAATATTAGTTAGTTTACTACGGCGTGAGGATTTACTCTACTGACGCCTAGTTTTATCTACAAATGATTTAACACAGCGTGAGGACTTACTCGACTGACGCTTAGTTTATTTTTTGCTATTATCCTATAGATAATACAGCGTAAGGACTTGCTCAACTGACGCTTAGTTTATTTATTATTATCCTATAGATAATAAAGCGTAAGGACTTGCTCAACTGACGCTTAGTTTATTTTTTGGTATCTTCCTATAGATAATACAGCGCAAGGACTTACTCAACTGACGCTTAGTTTATTTATTATTATCCTATAGATAATACAGCGTAAGGACTTGCTCAACTGACGCTTAGTTTATTTATTTTTATCCTATAGATAATAAAGCGCAAGGACTTACTCAACTGACGCTTAGTTTATTTATTATTATCCTATAGATAATACAGCGTAAGGACTTGCTCAACTGACGCTTAGTTTATTTATTTTTATCCTATAGATAATAAAGCGCAAGGACTTACTCAACTGACGCTTAGTTTATTTATTTATTTATTATTATTATTATTATTATTATTATTATATATATTTTAGATAATACAGCGCAAGGATTTACTCAACTGACGCTTAGTTTATTTATTTATTATTTATTTATTTATTTAATTATTTAATTATTTAATTATTGTTATTATTATTATTATTATTATTATTATTATATATATTTTTAGATAATACAGCGCAAGGACTTACTCAACTGACGCTTAGTTTATTTATTTATTATTATTTATTTATTTATTATTATTATTATTATTATTATTATTATTATTATTATTATTATTTATTTTTATTTTTTTAGATTATACAGCGCAAGGACTTACTCAACTGACGCTTAGCGCTAGGACTTACTCAACTGACGCTTAGTTTATTTTTTGGTATTATCCTATAGATAATACAGCGCAAGGACTTACTCAACTGACGCTTAGCGCCAGGACTTACTCAACTGACGCTTAGCGCTAGGACTTACTCAACTAGCGCTCAGTTTATTTTTTGGTATTATCCTATAGATAATACAGCGCAAGGACTTACTCAACTGACGCTTAGCGCCAGGACTTACTCAACTGACGCTTAGCGCTAGGACTTACTCAACTAGCGCTCAGTTTATTCTAGCGATATCCTAACAACACCAATCTTGGTTATTAATGTACAGTTAGTTTACCACGGCGCAAGGACTTACTCAACTGACGCCGGCGTTGGACTTACTCTAACAACGCCTAGAATAAATCTGTCTATCCCTACCGGGTTAATTTATTCCCCAGCGCCAACCGTAAAGCGCTTGAAGTTACTATCCCTGACCTACCTAAATTTCGGTCGTCGCACTTAGTGTCCCTTGTGGACACGGCTCTCCTTACCGCGTGCCTATATACGTGTCCTCACAGTGCGTCGGAGAAACACATTCCTGACCTGTATGGACTAGGTGGCGCTTCTCGCTCCACAGTATCGTGCCCCCGTCAGTTTTGTAATATCGCTTAGTTCAAAATATTACTATGAGACTACGATTCCCACACTGACGCTAGTCCCCCTGCACCCCTATGAGGGCAGGTAAATCTATTCCCTTAATCCCGTTCTCCCAGACGTGAGTGGAGCTCGCCTTTGTTCTTCGTAGCTAAAGCGACCTCACAATCCAGGTGCCTGTAGGATAGCGAGCGTCAGAGGTTGGCCACGCCTCTTTACTCACTACCCTCGAGTTTTAGTCGGTTAACTAAGATCCAAAAAGGGGTCCTCACCCGGGTTTAAATCTACGACCCAAATAGTTTAACGTTTCTATTTGTCAAACTACTCAGGTCCCTGTTCGGGCGCCATGACGAATGAGCTCAGAAGCAGAGCAACCAAGAAACAATATTTCTACCTTTTACCTGAGGATGAGGCTCCCTTAAGGATAACTAAAATTAACCCCCCTAAAACCCTTTACACTCTCGAGGTTGGTGGTTACCCTTTTCTAGGAGTTTAGGCTAGGTGAAGTGGAAAAGACTTACCAGGCAGAAGCGACGATCGTTAAAAAGATGTCCTCTTGAAATTAAACTTTTTCAAAAAGTGGGCTCTCAGAACTGTTTGCTTTTATATGCTTTGTACTTTATTCGTAATCAGTCACTGTCAAGGAACTTTTACAATTGATTATCTGCGTGGGTAATACGCTGCTTATAAAAGACCCATACATATGGCACCGAATGACTGGCTGACCTGCAACTACGTATCTAACAAGCTCTATCCTGACTTACAGCCCTTAACATGGAATACTTTACGTACCCAGCCAGGCACAAGTCAGTTGCACACGCTAAGTCCGCTGACAGTCTTACTGATGGGCTACCGCCCCGGAAAGACTCACAAATCGGTTCATCCGTGCTGATAGAGCCCCGCTGCCGCAACTCAGTCATTCAATGGTATGCAAGGTCACCTACCTTGATACAGCGTAAAACACACGGATCTACTATGAGTCAGTGTGAGTGGGAGTACAAGCTTCAGCAAAATCTGAGACAAGACCCGAGAAGCGACCAGAAACCACGGCTTATATTCTCTTCAAAGGGGGTTTCCAAAAGGACTTCCCCATTACCTCACTTTAGGCTATTGTGATTGGCCAAGGAACTGCCCACTGCCCCTCCTGAAAAACCGGTCTCGGCCGGTTCTGGGGGATTCCCAGGTGGCTGGTTTGAACTTTCATAACCTTACTGCTTGTACTATGCCCCAAAGTAACCCCGCCAGTCTGTCTCCAGCTGCCTGAGGTTACTCCCGAGCAAAACTCAAGGTCAGCTTCGGGCATGTCCAGACATGCCCCGGCATGTTCTAACTTGTCCAGTCTTACAGGCCTCACTTGAAGCCTGCCCTAGTAGTTTCATGATCCTCATGTCTTGTCTCATAACAATTTCATGTTTATATAAACTTAAAAGTGAAACTTAAACACAAAAAGTAAATGAACAAAATGAATACATGCCTTTATGGCTCATGCTCACAACTTCATAGCCTAACAAGATCAAATAATCTTTCATAGTTTCATACAATAAAATGAAAACTCTCTCTCTCTAAATCTGTTACCTTTCCGACACAACCACTTGTCCAAAGTTACTTGCTAGTCTGCCTTCTCCTTATCTCTGTTGGGTCAGTACTCCCTTTTTCACAGCTCCTCATTATAATACACACACGCTCTTCATGTGAGTGAAATGAAATCATATTTAGAATACATGAGTAACTTTAATAAAAATGATACGTGATATATAATAAGTATGATTAATAAGTTGATAAATGTTAACATGCAAGATTATAATATGATCATAATGAAATGATAACATAATAAATGATAACATGTTAAAACATCAAATCATAAAGGAAACATTACTCAACATCACAAGCTCAAAACATTAAAGGGTGAACCATGTTTTTATAACTTTTTATATTTTGTACCCTTATTGAGTATATAAGCGCTTTTACGGCTTAACATCAGAAAATGTACCTTTATTATACTTTTAATATTTCCAACACTTATATATATATGTTAAACAAAAGTCCTTTTAACTGTACCAGTATGAAGGCACGTTTACGCACCCTGTCGCCCTCTGGTGGTAAGGGCTAACTGTAACAGTGTAGAGGCACGTTTACGCACCCTCTCTCGCCCTCTGGTGGTAGGGGCGAGAATCTTCAACAGTTTGCTAATTTAATTTCCTATATTTTGTTTGTTAGGTACCATAGGAAAATGAAGTGAGCAGACAGAGCTAACACTTCAGCAAGTTCTGTTTCTTCTAAACCAAGAAGAAGAACAAGAATGCAGCCTGGATCATTGTCCCGGTATGAATATATTTAATCTTACAATCAACTTATTGATTGTAAGATGAAATTCTTGAAAACCCATCCCTTCCAAGAATGTTCTTTCTTTGCTTAAATCATATAACTACCTGGAATGCACTTACAACTTAAACTTACTGCACTGGTTGCACCACGTACTAATTATTCACTTTTCCATCTTAAAGGTGAAGAGGATCTCCCAATTCCAAAGACAGTGTATGATGATCTGAACCTGAGACAGAATCAACTTCAGGCAGACTATGTCAACCTGCGACAGGAGTGTGACACACTACGAGCTGAAAATTTAAAGATAAAAGAGGAGCTGCAAAAATCTATATTTTCCTACACCGCTGTACAGTACTTAACATGTAATGACTTGTAATAAACTGTACAGTATCTCATTTATTTGTCATGAATGAATGATGAATTTTTATTGAGTATGTCACAAAATCAATATACAGTACATAATACATTACACGTACACATGTACGTGTAGACATATTAATATCATTTCTTTACAGAAGTAAACATATCTCAAAGGGTTATGGGAAGAAGTGTTAACTTTTTGAATCCCGCCCCTTACAGTCACTTAAACATTAATAATGTCCGGTTTCCTCTGAACCATCTTCGTCACATTTATCCGGTTTTACTATATAACTTATATTTACAATGTCCACAGATAAGCCATTTATAATCATTTAATATACTAACCATTACAACATTGCATCACTATAACCACTCAGAATACTAGATTTGTATAATTTTTTAAACTGCTTAAAGTTTGAACAGTGTTTTAGTTCATCACTCAGGCTGTTCCATATTTTAGTTAATGATGTTAACACCCTTTTCCATACATGTTGTTACCATTAGACAATGACATGATTTATCTATAATAATCAGCATTGGGGATATGATTTAATGACAATGGGTAAGGCAAACAGTAACATAACATAGTAACATAGCATAACGGCTCAACTCAGACATTTCCTACATAACTATGTCCTGTGTCCTTGCCTTTGACTAGGAAGAACTTTGAATTTTAGCACACAAAACTCTGAATCTATGTCATGGTATTTCACGTCCTGTACATGACCACAGACAACATATTCGTAGGCGTCCAGTGACTTATAGGCTCGCAATTTCTCCCTCGTGTACACACTGGGTTTCTCTATTAAATAAGTATAAATATCTGGCCACTGTATATTAGGCCACTTGCTAACATCATCCACCCACTCACTGATCACATTAGGATCTGGCAGTCGGACACCATTTGCCAAATCAGCTTGTTGAGGTAACATTTGCGATCTTTTGACGAAAGTCCCTTTGCATACACTGAGGAGTAGCGGAGTTCTGCCATGCTTCTGTTGCCAGCTGCGCGCGCAACCGCGCCTTTGTTTACTAACAGAAAAAGGGTCTATTCGGAATGAGAAATAGCCCCGAAGTCAGCCTGTCACAACGTGGCGGTAGACGTTTCAGTTGTTTTCTCGAGATCACGGAATAATTGTGTTGTTTTCTCAAGATCACAAATTAATTATCTCGTTATCTCAGGATAACAAGGAAGAAAAAATATTGTTTATGAATATGGCATCTGTCGACTTTGATAATATTCACCAAAAACAACATATTAACGTGTTTTTTAAGTTTCACTTTTGTTTTTGACACCCTGAGTTCACTCCCTTTGCTCTCTGCACTAACTCACTCCCCCTTCAGAGCACTATCACAACACAATCTGTGTGCATCCCACTAATGAAACTCCTGCACATCACATCAGGATTGTGAAGTTGTAGTGTTCAGTTTTGTATCATGTTTTTGTATATGTGTCCCACCACGCTAAAAAGGTCCACTTGTCGGGATTGGTGAGACGTAGATATTTGCATTAGAAGTTTTTTGTTTGTTTTTTTCAAAATATGTGATTTTCGTTTTTTTGCAGAATGTGCTAGTTGAGATCATGAAGAAGCCACTCTATGTTTCAGATAACAGCATTAGTGACGTTAAAAACATACATTTTTTATTTCAAAATGGCTTGTTTTTTGGAAAGAAACGGGGCGTGTATAAATCAACATATTTTCCCACGCTCGCACGCCAGCCAATCCCATTGCGAGAAGCGCCGATGAGTTTTGTCCCGGACTAAAAAAAACAGGACTAAACCAGGACTAAACCAAAACTAAAGCAGGACTAAAGCTCAGCTCTCACAGTTGTATTTGGAGTGATTCGTACATGTTTGGGTCATCTTCATTGAATTTCTTCCACAAAAAACAAAATAACAGGAGAAGTTCAATTTGTCAGTTCAATTTGAGAGGATTTTCAGACAATATGAAATCCCAGTTTATTTCAAACCAACAAACACTTTAAGACAAAAACTCGTCCACCCAAAGGACAAAACACCGAGCCACAAACAAAGCAATGTGGTCTACTCCATTCAGTGTAGTGAAGACTGCAGTGAGCGCTATATTGGAGAAACCAAGCAGCCACTTCACAAGAGGATGTACCAACACAGACGGGCGTGCCAGAGTGGACCGTCTTCTGCCGTATATCTTAATCTAGAAGCCACGGGTCATTCATTTGAGGACAGTGAGGTTCAGATCTTAGCGAGGGAAAAGAATTGGTTTGAGAGGGGAGTTAAAGAGGCTATTTTTGTCAAAAAAGAGAATCCTTCTCTGAACAGAAATGGTGGAGTAAGACATAATTTGCATCCCATCTACAATTCCATTATTAAGCCTAGATCAAACAAACAGGGAAACAATGGGGCTAGCCAGGTCAGGGCCAGAGGTGTGAAAAAACAGGCGTGTAGGGATGAATAGAGATCGTCAGCTAGACGCCAGAGAAACAAAAGACGGAAACCAATGAGATAGTTCCGGAAAGTAGTTAGCTAGGTAGCTCCTCCCTACAGCAAGATATAAGCAAGTGTCTTACCAGTATTCTTATTAGAGCTGACGAAGCCTCTCGGATGAGCGGCGAAACGTTTTCAACCAAACAAACTTTGTCCAGTTGACAAATTGAACTTCTCCTGTTATCATGGATTCTACCTGGACGACTGAGGGACTTTTCACGCAAAAAACAAAATAGCAATAATAAAAGAATCATTTTATTAAAACAAATAATAAAATCAAATTCCAATGCTTGCCGCGTAAATTATAATTACATATTTTTTCCAAATGGTTCAGCTCTTTACACGGCGACATAAAATCATCAGTTCAATACACTAGCCTTTATGTCTTTTATTTTTTAATAATGTATTATTGGCGGGTTTCAGATGACGTCACAGCATTCTATAGACCAATGTTATTTAATACACATGGGTCAGGTAAAATTAATGTTAATGTTAAAATGCAGATTTTTGTTGCCATACAGAGAGTTCCTGATAGAAATATTCGGGTTCAACATTTGTGAATTTACCTTTTGAATATTTCACGGTAAAGTACAGTGTAATCAATACTGTCTCATTTTACTGTAAGAAATTATGAATGTAAACAAATGCAATGTAACCATAGCAACAGAATGTTTATCCTTTGTCCACATCCTTTGTGACATCACTCTTCAAGGATCAATGATCAAAGATCAAAGATCAAATATCAAAGATCAAATATCAAAGATCAAAGAGACTTCAGAAGACAGAGTTTATAAGTCCGGTCACAACGTGTCTAGACGTTACTGAGTTCAAGCCAGCAAGTCTTATACAACACAAGCAAGCTAGCAACTTTATCTAAAACCTTTTTCACACAATTAGTGTTAAACTGTTTTCAGATGGCCAGCAAACCTGAGATCACGGAGCACAGCCCTGAGGCCCTTTTGCTGAATTGCAAAGAGCGAACAAAGCAAAGGAGAGCCCTGCTCCAAGAGGCACAGGGCCCTGAGGACCAGGAACAACAGCAGGACCAGGTCTCCCCGGAAGATCAGCTGAAGCAGATCCAAACACTCAAAGCAGAGCTGAGGAAGGAGCAGGAGGAGAGAGCAAAAGAAAGATCTCTCCATCAGCAGCAGAGTGAACGGAGTCGTGTGTACGTGGAGAATCTCCAGAAACAGGCACAACGGCTCAAGAAGGAGAAGGCCACTGCTTATAGAACTCTAATGCAGAAAGCCAGGGCGGAGGTCCAGGACCAGCTCAGGACCACCACCAACTCCTTCCTCAGAGGACAACTCAGCCAAGTCAACCATAAGGCTGAGGGAAATGTTCAGAATCTCCTGGATACCATCACCCGGAAGGATGAGCAGGAGAAAGAATTATTGAACCAGATCGCTGCATTCAGTCAGAACCT
This sequence comes from Paratrypauchen microcephalus, assembly GCA_036785185.1. NCBI lineage: Eukaryota > Metazoa > Chordata > Actinopteri > Gobiiformes > Gobiidae > Paratrypauchen > Paratrypauchen microcephalus. Next base: position 10,198,122 of record JAVJIX010000013.1, on the reverse strand, counting down.
GGAAAAGGAGCAGGTGGAGAAGCAGGGCCTGGTGCATCTGGTGGCCGAACTTCAGTTCCTCCTGAACCACAGCGAACAGGCACATGCCTCAACTCAGAGCAGAGCAGACTTTCTCGAAACAGAGAAACAACAGCTGACGGCAGAAGTGTTTTTACTGAGACATGCTCTGGGACAAGAGAAGGGAAAGGTATCCACTCTCGAATCCTCTCTGTCAGAGGAACAGAGCTCTGTCAGAGAGCTCAAGGACCAACTTCTGGTCATGGAGAGAAAGCGTCAGCTTGAGGTGTCCTGCCTAGTATCTGCCCTGGCAGAGGAGCAGGAGAAACACCAACAGGTCCAGGCCAAACTTCAAACTGTGCAGGATGATAAGGAGGGCCTGGAGTCTGCTCTGGTAGCTCTTACGTTCTTCTGTCAGTGAGGCCAAACTCTCTATTGAAGACCCTAACCCTAACTCTTTAGCTGATTAATTAACTGGAACAATTAGCTCAAGTAACAATATTTAAATTGCTACTGGAGCTAAGGCTAAATGTTTTTCATGGTTACCTGTTTATTTTTTCATTGTTTCCATTGTTTATTTTTATAGAATATATTAAATAAAATATGATCACTATATGTTGGTGTGACAGCACTATTATTTGCCTTTCTTGTAAATGCACATTCACATAATACTAAAGAACAACACATTTTATATAAATACATTTGTACATGTCCTTGCAGCACTGATTCAAACACTGACATACCGACTTTCAGCCATCTGATCGTCTAATAGAGTCTTGAGAAAACAGAGAGAATGAGTCAGAATATTGGCCATTATAATTAAAGAAGAACCGAGCACTTAAACCTCAAATTCAGGACAAACACAAATGGATCAAATGAAATAAAACTTTGAGTAAACCTCACAAGTGGATTTCACATGTGTCGATGAATCGCAATCCAAAGCAAATCTTAAAGTCTGCAGTTTGTAAAGTACATCATTCTTCTGTATTCAAGACGCCATTACTCCGATCCACCCGTGTTTTCACCTCCACCAGTACACACCCACTGTTACGTTTGCACTTCGCTCTGCAATTTAAATTTCTATATCGGTGATACACGCAGGATTTGGCAGCGTCATGTGGCCATTCTGGCACAAATGAAAAAAATGGAAAAAACAACAACACAACTCCAGGTCGGTTTTCAATGTAGAAAGAACATTCTACTGTAGCTTAAAGGTTACAGTCAAATTTGAAAGAAGGACCATTTTTAGTTATTCAAGTAGTTACAAAAAACTTGAATACATCTTGTTTAGTACCAGTGTTGGACAAGTTACTCAAAAACTGTAATGCACTACTTATTACTTGTTACTGTCATTTTAAAGTAATGCCTTACATTACAATATTACTCTAAATACAAAGTAAGGCATTACACTACTTTTGCATTACTTTAGTTACTCTCGCCAAAATGACTGGAAATAAGGATTTGGCAATCTACAGTGCAAATCTCTCTGGTCGGGTCAACAGTTTCGGCTGCTTTGTTGGGGTTGTATCGTTCCCTGTCCCATGCCCTCCTTTCCTGACTAATTTCGTGGTGCTATGGCACCTCTGCAAGTGCTTCGTCAAATTGCTTGTACTGCATTTTGACGTGGAAAGAGGTTTGGGATTCACACACACTGTGCATTTAACTAAAATGTTCTTGGAGTCCTGTGAAAGTAGTGGGCGTATGCCCATCTTGAAAAGGAGCTAGCACTATCCGATTCTTCTGGTTCTGTCAGACTTTGTCAGTCTGCGAGACGAAGTAAAAGGAAATGGAATGGTCTGCGCTGACTTTTATATCACTAGCTGATCTCGCTGAACTTTGTATGAAATGTAATGTTCTGCGCGGACTTATCAGATTCAGTAGCTGATCTCGCGGTGATCCGCGAACTTTGTATGAAGAAAACGCAAAACCCACAAAAACAAAGCAGGTTAAAAATGCATTTTAATGTGCATTACTGGCATTGTAACGAGTAATATATTACCGATTTTCTTCCCTGTAATGCGTTACATTACTGCGTTACACCAAAAAGTAATGCATTACAGTAATTAATTACTTTTGTAACGAGTTACTCCCAACACTGTTTAGTACTAAGGTACTACCCCCTTCCAACCGAGTCATGAGTAGAAAAACTTTAAAATCTGTCCTATGCGACTTCCGGTGTCATGGCGCAGTGAGCAAGACGCAGGTGGTGACCGCTCCTCAAAATTAAAAAATATAGTCCACCAAAACTCGTTAAAAACGACTAAATTTAAGTAAAAAGCGTGTTGAAGGTGGCAAGGGACGGCAAGAAGCCTGGAAGAAACAATATGCCAAAGACGCAAGAGAAAAACACCGCATTAGTAAAAAGCCAAGTGGCTAGCGAGCTAGCTGCGCCCAACATCATGGCGAGAGACGTACTGCAAGCAATTGAGTCACTCAAATCCGAAATGAAAAAGGACAACGAAAATCTGAGAAAGGACAACGAAAATCTGAGAAAGGATATAGGAAAGGATATAGGTAAACTGCAACAAGATTTGGGCGGAAAACTCGATGACATAAAACAAGACATGAAAGAGCTGACTGAGAGAGTGGAGAGTGCGGAGGGCCGAGTGGGACATGTGGAGGACATGACTCTGGAGTTGACCGAAGTGCTGGCAGAATACATTAAGCGACAAAGAAATATTCAAAACAAGATGACGGAGATTGAATCGAGATCAAGAAGAAATAACATACGTCTTTTTGGCGTTGGGGAGGTTGAACAGGGTAGATCGGTGACGCGGTTCGTGGCAGATTTCCTGCAGCGCGAGCTGCCGCTACCGGAGGGCCTGGACTTGGGGATTCAGCGGGCGCACCGCGTCCCTTCACGCGGATCGCGCCCCGGGGCTTCCCCGGGGCCGATCGTAGTCAATTTCCAGGAATTCACTACAAAAGAATTGATTCTCCGGGAGGCTTGGAAAAAGGGACGGATCCAGCAGAGCGGTAGGACCATTTATTTTGATCATGACTATGCTACAGAGATTGTCCAAAAACGCAAGGAGTACCAAGGGATTAAAAAGGTACTGAAGGAGAGAGGCGTGCGTTTCCAAACGCCTTACACAAGCATGCGGATCCACTGGCAGGATGGTGTGGGCTACTACAACAGCGCCCGCGAGGCAGGACTCGAGCTACAGAAGCGAGGCTACAAAGTGGATGTGCCGGGTGCGGCGGAAGAGGACACGGCATCACGACTCCTCAAACACCTGGAGTGGCAGAGGAGCGCACGACCTCAGAGGGAACAAGCGTCAACAGCGGCACAAAGAGCTAAAGACAAGCTGAGGGGGTACCAAAGAAGTGAGGATGAGTGATTTTACGTCACACACGTGGTGTGAGTGTTTCTATTTTATTTGGTCCTCACACAGCATAAAGGTGACATTATACGGCTTCCTAAATTCAGTAAAGAGGGGGAGCGGCACATACAGTGAACGTGAAGACGCTGGGGAATTAGGATGGAAGTAGTTAGATCGGCTTCTAAACCTTTCATAGGGCCCCTCCTACGGGGAGACAACTGCCCTAGACCCACCAGCGGGGCAAAGGTGGGAAGGACACTACACCCATCGGATGGGAGTCATAAGTATTGTAAATATGTTCATTTGTTTGTTACTACGTTTTTGTTCCTGTTTTCCGTGGGGTCTACTATTTCAATCATCATTGTAAGGGATGAGTGGCTCAGCTAAACTGAAAATTGTGTCAATTAATGTTAATGGCCTGGGTAACCCAGTTAAGAGGAGTAGGTTGCTGGCAAAATTAAAAAGACAGAAAGCACAGGTGATATTTATTCAAGAAACCCATATGGCAAAAGAGGAGCATGAAAAATTTAAAAAACTTGGTTACTTGAATTCTTATTACAGCTCATACAAAAATAGTAGGAGAAGAGGAGTGATAACTCTAATATCAAATACAGTACATTTTGAATTGCTGGAAGAATGTTGTGATAAAGAGGGCAGATTTGTGATAGTTAAAGGGAGGATAGAGAATACAATGGTCTCCCTGATTAATGTGTATGCACCTCCAGAGGCAGACAAAAAACTATTTCAAACTTTATTTGACAACATTTCTAGTCTCAGCGAGGGTATTTTGATATGTGGAGGAGATTGGAACACAATACTAAATTACACTAAAGATACAACAAGTTTAAAAAAAGCAACCTTTTAAAATCAAAATCTCTTAATTTCCTCATAAGGGAGGCGGGTCTCTGTGATGTTTGGAGAGAACTGCATCCTCTGGAGAAAGATTATACACATTTTTCAGCAGCTCATAAGGTTCACTCCAGAATAGATTTTTTTTTGGTGAATGCCAGTGATATTCATAGAGTAATAGACTGTGGAATAGGAATAGCAGATGTATCTGATCACAATGCTATACATCTAACTGTTCATCTACATAACCAAACTAAGAAAACACTATGGAAATTGAATATTGGCATTCTTAAGAATGACGCAGTGGTGCAAGAAATTAAAAAAGAAATCCAAGATTGTATTGCTAACAATAAAGATGAGCAGATAGAACCAACTATTATCTGGGATACTGTTAAAGCGATCATGCGAGGTAACTTGATATCGAGGTCTGCATATATTAATAAAATGAAGAGGTTAAAACATTCAAAATTGGAGCAGCAATTGAGGAATTTGGAAAGACAACAGCAAACGGATACAAGCAGTACTTTGGCAGAATGCGTAAAAGATGTAAGGAAACAACTGGCAGATTTGGAAATTGAGGAGATTGAAAAGAAATTGAGATTTACAAAACAAACATTTTATGAATCAGGAACAAAGGCTACTAAGATATTGGCAAAACGTCTGAGGGTACTCCGGTTGAGGACTGCAATAAATAAAATCAGAGATCCAATAAGTAAAACAGTAATTTATGAAACAGAAAAAATAAAAGAAAATTTTCAAAGTTACTATAAAACCTTATATGGTCAGTCAGAAAAGGTGAGAGAAAATGAAATTGAGGATTTTTTGACAAACTTAGATCTTCCTTCCATAGGAACAATTCAAAATGAATCCTTAATAAAACCAATAACTAAAGAAGAACTGAATCAGGCCATTAGGAGATTAAAAAATAATAAGAGCCCAGGGAGTGATGGCTACCCAAATGAGTGGTACAAGATTTTCAAAGAGGATCTCGCGCTTTTACTGTTGGATTCCTTTAACTGGACACTTAAACAGGCAAAAATCCCACCCTCTTGGCACGAAGCTATAATATCAGTCATACCAAAGCAAGGCAAAAATAAGGAGTACTGTGAATCATATCGTCCAATCTCAATCCTAAACGTGGACTATAAACTTTTTACATCCATAATATCTAGACGGCTGGAAGTTTTTCTCCCAGATTTGATTGATGATGACCAAACAGGATTTATAAAGGGACGCCAAACGCAAGATAATATCAGACGCACATTGCATATTATTAATGAAGCAAATAAACATAAGATTCCAGTAGCCTTGGTAAGCTTAGATGCCGAAAAAGCTTTTGATAGAGTCTCATGGAAATTCCTATTTGCTGTTTTAAAAAGAATGGGTTTTAAAGAACCCATAGTTAAGTGTATACAGGCCCTGTACCAAAAACCGCTGGCCAGAATTAAAATAAATGGTGACTTGACAGACAGCTTTGAGCTGTTTAGAGGAACTAGGCAGGGTTGCTGCCTAAGCCCCGCCCTATTTGCGTTGTTCATTGAACCTTTGGCTCAGCATATCCGACAAAGCAATAACTTGAAAGGAATTAAAGTATCAAAGGAAGAACAAAGAATAGGCCTATTCGCAGATGATATTATTGTATTTCTTCAGAACCCTGACTATACATTTTCTAATTTGCTTAAAATTCTTAAAGATTATGGGAAACTTTCTGGATATAAATTAAACATTTCAAAGACTCAAGTTCTTTGTATTAACTATAGCCCTGTGGATTCAATCAAACAAAAATATAAACTTAGATGGGACTCGGATAGGCTCGATTATTTGGGAGTACTATTGACTAAAGATCCAGATCTGATATATGAGGTGAATTATAGTAAAATTAATGAAGCAATTCAAAAAGACCTGACATCATGGGCAACTTTGGTTATGGATCTTAGTTCCAGAATAGAGGTGATAAAAATGAATATACTACCAAGATTACTGTACTTATTCTTGTCTCTGCCAGTCCGAGTTCCAGATAAACAATTTGAGAAATGGGATAAACTTGTTAGCAGATTTATTTGGAATGGGAAAAAACCGAGAATCAAATTTAAAACACTCCAACTAGAGAAAGAACAAGGTGGGCTGGCTCTCCCAAATTTTAAAGATTATTTTTTGGCTGCTCAATTAAGATATGTGGTATATTGGTGTTCACCGGAATATGAATCAAAATGGAAAGAAATTGAGTTAAATTACTGTGAACATCAACCACAAACAAGGCTTGGGGATAAAAATAATCCACGACCGGAACATGTAAACTTGATAAGTGAAATGACTCTGAAGGTTTGGTGGGAGGTTGTGAGTAGAAACAAGGCTGAGGGAGAGAGTAAAATATTGGTGTGGCCAGCATACTCCCCGGAGTTTGGAGGCGGCCGGTTGGACGCTACCTTTGTAAAATGGACCTGTAAGGGAATTACAGCCATGTGCACATTAACAGAGGGAAATATCCTAAAATCCTTCAGTAAAATACAACAGGAATTTGGTTTGGACAAATCAGATATATTTAGGTATTTCCAATTAAGACATTTCTATGATACAGAAATTAAGAAATATTTTGCACAAGGGGACAAACTGGTAGAAATTATAACAAAGGCATATAAACAACTTCCCACCAAAATTGTTTCTAAATTATACAAATCTCTGCGGAATACTAATAAAAATAATACTTTGTATATAAAAAAGAAATGGGAAACAGAACTGCAGATAGAATTGTCAGAGGATGATTGGCGCTCCGTGTGTCTCTTACAGCATACCTCAACAAGTTCAAGGCAATGGAGAGAATTTGGCTGGAAAAATATGGTGAGGTATTTTATCACTCCAAACATCAAAAGCAAACAAATGAAAACCCCCCAACAGTGCTGGAGACTGTGTGGTGAATGGAGCGCCGGTCATTCTCATGTGTTTTGGAAATGTACAGGGATTACATCCTTTTGGGAAGGAATTGTGACAGTGATGGGAGAAGTGCTGGGCTACAGAGTACCTAATGATCCACGAGTCATGTATTTGGGACTGTTGCAAGAAGGACTTATCCGGGCCGAGGACCTTTATTTGTTTAAAATCATGCTGATGGCCAGTAAGAAAGCTGTAACGAGGAACTGGCTAAAAAGTGACTCATTGGAACTGAAACAGTGGATGGAAATAATTGAGGAATTGTATTTGATGGAAAAAATTACTTACTATCTGAGGTTGAAAATAAGCAAATTTGAGAAAAGATGGTCCAAATGGGTCGGGTATAAAGAAAAGAAAAATGTAAAGTAGAACCCCACGGACTTAATTTTGTTCTTGTGAAAAAAACAAAAACAAATAAAAAGTAGAAAAAAAAAAAAAAAAAAATCTGTCCTATGCACTTAAAATACGAGTCCACAGTCTGAAAAATAAATTTTTATTCAAAATATTACAAAATTACAAATATACAAATTTGTTAAAGTTTATTGGTTCTTTGGTCAGACATCTTTCACACCACAAATTTAACCATGACATTTTTCATTCTGAAGATTATTTGTTTTTAAATCACCTATAATTTGAGGTTTCCATTTGACAGTTTTCAGATTTCGATATTACACAAAATGTAATGGTGCAGATTGGCAGCCTCTCTTCTGTCAGTCTGTCCCAGGGCAGCTCTGGCTTCAACAGAATCTTACCAGAAAACAGCGTAATATGAGAATTTTTACAGTCCGACTCATGGCAGAGAAGGTAGAGAACTATCTGTGCTGGGAGGTGAAAAAGTGTAAGTAAAGTTCAAGTTTTTAAATATCTGTACTTTACTTTAATATATTTTAGAGTGGATACTTTCATACGCTACATTTTTCAACTGGATGGAAAAGTAAAAGTACTTTTTTATAGTCTGGGGTCTGCTGAAAGGGCTTTATTTTTAGTTTTTACCATGTTCATGTCCAAAAAATGACAAATCAAACAAAACAGTCGGCTACATTTGATGTTTTAATTGATCTCAAAATCATACTTTTAACTCTAAGTACATTTTTCAACAGGTACTTCAGTACTTTTAATCTTCAGTAAATTTCCTCATGTAATGCTTTTACTTTTACTTGAGTATTTTCAGTCAAAGTACAGTCACGTGGCTAAAATGTACTCAATCACAGGTACAAGTACTGCTTACAAGTGAGTAAAAGTAAAAAGTACACATCAAAAATACTACTCAGAGTAATTTTTACTAGTTACTTGTGCTGTACTCACTGGCCTACGGAAGCCGTCAGAGGCCATGTTCATAATGATTATTTTCCACCTTAATAACGAGAAAATTAACTCGAGATCTTGAGAAAACGACAATTCATGATCTCAAGAAAACAAAACTGTTATTCCGAGATCTCGAGAAAACAAAGAGTTATTCCGTGATCTTGAGAAAACACTGTATCTCCGTCGGTAAAGAAGAAGTCTTCTGCGGAGGTGCCGCGGACTAATCTTGAAATTATCCTAAATTAAAAGATGTAATGCAATCTCCCCCTGTGTCAACCCCTGATCAAAATATTGCCTCATCAGCTGATTGATTATTATTCCAGACATTCTAATGACCAAAAACACGTCTATTCAGAATGAGAAATAGCCCCGAAGTCAGCCTGTCACAACGTGGCGGTAGACGTTTCAGTTGTTTTCTCGAGATCACGGAATAATTGTGTTGTTTTCTCAAGATCACAAATTAATTATCTCGTTATCTCAGGATAACAAGGAAGAAAAAATATTGTTTATGAATATGGCGTCTGTCGACGTTGATAATATTCACCAAAAACAACATATTAACGTGTTTTTTAAGTTTCACTTTTGTTTTTGACACCCTGAGTTCACTCCCTTTGCTCTCTGCACTAACTCACTCCCCCTTCAGAGCACTATCACAACACAATCTGTGTGCATCCCACTAATGAAACTCCTGCACATCACATCAGGATTGTGAAGTTGTAGTGTTCAGTTTTGTATCATGTTTTTGTATATGTGTCCCACCACGCTAAAAAGGTCCACTTGTCGGGATTGGTGAGACGTAGATATTTGCATTAGAAGTTTTTTTTTTTTTTCAAAATTTGTGATTTTCGTTTTTTTGCAGAATGTGCTAGTTGAGATCATGAAGAAGCCACTCTATGTTTCAGATAACAGCATTAGTGATGTTAAAAACATAATTTTTTAATTTCAAATTGGGTTGTTTTTTGGAAAGAAACGGGGCGTGTATAAATCAACATATTTTCCCACGCTCGCACGCCAGCCAATCCCGTTGCGAGAAGCGCCGATGAGTTTTGTCCCGGACTAAAAAAACAGGACTAAACCAGGACTAAACCAGGACTAAACCAGGACTAAAACAGGACTAAACCAGGACTAAACCAGGACTGAACCAGGACTAAAACAGGACTAAACCAGGACTAAACCAGGACTGAAACAGGACTAAAACAGGACTAAACCAGGACTAAACCAGGACTGAACCAGGACTAAAATAGGACTAAACCAGGACTGAACCAGGACTGAACCAGGACTAAAATAGGACTAAACCAGGACTAAACCAGGACTGAACCAGGACTAAACCAAAACTAAAGCAGGACTAAAGCTCAGCTCTCACAGTTGTATTTGGAGTGATTCGTACATGTTTGGGTCATCTTCATTGAATTTCTTCCACAAAGAACAAAATAACAATAATAAAAGAATCATTTTATTAAAACAAATAATAAAATCAAATTCCAATGCTTGCCGCGTAAATTATAATTAGATATTTTTTCCAAATGGTTCAGCTCTTTACACGGCGACATAAAATCATCAGTTCAATACACTAGCCTTTATGTCTTTTATTTTTTAATAATGTATTATTGGCGGGTTTCAGATGACGTCACAGCATTCTATAGACCAATGTTATTTAATACACATGGAGTCAGGTAAAATTAATGTTAATGTTAAAATGCAGATTTTTGTTGCCATACAGAGAGTTCTTGTGGCTAGACACTGATAGAAATATTCGGGTTCAACCTTTGTGAATTTACCTTTTGAATATTTCACGGTAAAGTACAGTGTAATCAATACTGTCTCATTTTACTGTAAGGAATTTTGAATGTAAACAAATGCAATGTAACCATAGCAACAGAATGTTTATAAGATCCTTTGTCCACATCCTTTATGACATCACTCTTCAAGGATCAATGATCAAAGATCAAATATCAAAGATCAAAGAGACTTCAGAAGACAGAGTTTATAAGTCCGGTCACAACGTGTTTAGACGTTACAGAGTTCAAGCCAGCAAGTCTTATATAACACAAGCAAGCTAGCAACTTTATCTAAAACCTTTTTCACACAATTAGTGTTAAACTGTTTTCAGATGGCCAGCAAACCTGAGATCACGGAGCACAGCCCTGAGGCCCCTTTGCTGAATTGCAAAGAGCGAACAAAGCAAAGGAGAGCCCTGCTCCAAGAGGCACAGGGCCCTGAGGACCAGGAACAACAGCAGGACCAGGTCTCCCCGGAAGATCAGCTGAAGCAGATCCAAACACTGAAAGCAGAGCTGAGGAAGGAGCAGGAGGAGAGAGCAAAAGAAAGATCTCTCCATCGTCAGCAGAGTGAACGGAGTCGTGTGTATGTGGAGAATCTCCAGAAACAGGCACAACGGCGCAAGAAGGAGAAGGCCACTGTTTATAGGTATCTAATGCAGAAAGCCAGGGCGGAGGTCCAGGACCAGCTCAGGACCACCACCAACTCCTTCCTCAGAGGACAACTCAGCCAAGTCAACCATAAGGCTGAGGGAAATGTTCAGAATCTCCTGGATACCATCACCCGGAAGGATGAGCAGGAGAAAGAATTATTGAACCAGATCGCTGCATTCAGTCAGAACCTGGAAAAGGAGCAGGCGGAGAAGCAGGGCCTGGTGCATCTGGTGGCCGAACTTCAGTTCCTCCTGAACCAGAGCGAACACGCACATGCCTCAGCTCAGAGCAGAGCAGACTTTCTCGAAACAGAGAAACAACAGCTGACGGCAGAAGTGTTTTTACTGAGACATGCTCTGGGACAAGAGAAGGGAAAGGTATCCACTCTCGAATCTTCTCTGTCAGAGGAACAGAGCTCTGTCAGAGAGCTCAAGGACCAACTTCTGGTCGTGGAGAGAAAGCGTCAGCTTGAGGTGTCCTGCCTAGTATCTGCCCTGGCAGAGGAGCAGGAGAAACACCAACAGGTCCAGGCCAAACTTCAAACTGTGCAGGATGATAAGGAGGGCCTGGAGTCTGCTCTGGTAGTTCTTAGGTTCTTCTCTCAGTGAGGCCAAACTCTCTATTGAAGACCCTAACCCTAACTCTTTAGCTGATTAATTAACTGGAACAATTAACTCAAGTAACAATATTTAAATTGCTACTGGAGCTAAGGCTAAATGTTTTCCATGGTTACCTGTTTATTTTTTCATTGTTTCCATTGTTTATTTTTATAGAATATATTAAATAAAATATGATCACTATATGTTGGTGTGACAGCACTATTATTTGCCTTTCTTGTAAATGCACATTCACATAATACTAAAGAACAACACATTTTATATAAATACATTTGTATATGTCCTTGCAGCACTGATTCAAACACTGACATACCGACTTTCAGCCATCTGATCGTCTAATAGAGTCTTGAGAAAACAGAGAGAATGAGTCAGAATATTGGCCATTATAATTAAAGAAGAACCGAGCACTTAAACCTCAAATTCAGGACAAACACCAATGGATCAAATGAAATACAACTTTGAGTAAACCTCACAAGTGGATTTCACATGTGTCGATGAATCGCAATCCAAGGCAAATCTTAAAGGCTGCAGTTTGTAAAGTACATCATTCTTCGGTATTCAAGACGCCATTACTCCGATCCACCCGTGTTTTCACCTCCACCAGTACACACCCACTGTTACGTTTGCACTTCGCTCTGCAATTTAAATTTCTTTATCGGTGATACACGTAGGATTTGGCAGCGTCATGTGGCCATTCTGGTACAAATGAAAAAAATGGAAAAAAAACCAAACACAACTCCAGGTATGTTTTCGATGTAGAAAGAACATTCTACTGTAGCTTAAAGCTTACAGTCAAATTTGAAAGAAGGACCATTTTTAGTTATTCAAGTAATTACAAAAAACTTGAATACATCTTGTGTAGTACTAAGGTACTACACCCTTCCAACCGAGTCATGAGTAGAAAAACTTTCAAATCTGTCATAGGCACAGTCTGAATAATACATCTTTATTTATTCAAAATATTACAAAATTACAAATATACAAATTTGTTCAAGTTTATTGGTTCTTTGGTCAGACATCTTTCACACCACAAATTTAACCATGACATTTTTCATTCTGAAGATTGTTTTTAAATCACCTATAATTTGAGGTTTCCATTTGACAGTTTTCAGATTTCGATATTACACAAAATGTAATGGTGCAGATTGGCAGCCTCTCTTCTGTCAGTCTGTCCCAGGGCAGCTCTGGCTTCAACAGAATCTTATCAGAAAACAGAGTAATATGAGCATTTTTACAGTCCGACTCATGGCAGAGAAGGTAGAGAACTATCTGTGCTGGGAGGTGAAAAAGTGCAAGTAAAGTTCAAGTTTTTAAATATCTGTACTTTACTTGAATATATTTTAGAGTGGATACTTTCATACGCTACATTTTTCAACTGGATGGAAAAGTAAAAGTACTTTTTTATAGTCTGGGGTCTGCTGAAAGGGCTTTATTTTTAGTTTTTACCATGTTCATGTCCAAAAAATGACAAATCAAACAAAACAGTCGGCTACATTTGATGCTTTAATTGATCTCAAAATCATACTTTTTACTCTAAGTACATTTTTCAACAGGTACTTCAGTACTTTTAATCTTCAGTAAATTTCCTCATGTAATGCTTTTACTTTTACTTGAGTATTTTCAGTCAAAGTACAGTCACGTGGCTAAAATGTACTCAATCACAGGTACAAGTACTGCTTACAAGTGAGTAAAAGTAAAAAGTACACATCAAAAATACTACTCAGAGTAATTTTTACTAGTTACTTGTGCTGTACTCACTGGCCTACGGAAGCCGTCAGAGGCCATGTTCATAATGATTATTTTCCACCTTAATAACGAGAAAATTAACTCGAGATCTTGAGAAAACGACAATTCATGATCTCAAGAAAACAAAACTGTTATTCCGAGATCTCGAGAAAACAAAGAGTTATTCCGTGATCTTGAGAAAACACTGTATCTCCGTCGGTAAAGAAGAAGCCGGGCCAGTCTTCTGCGGAGGTGCCGCGGCGCGGACTAATCTTGAAATTATCCTAAATTAAAAGATGTAATGCAATCTCTCCCTGTGTCAACCCCTGATCAAAATATTGCCTCATCAGCTGATTGATTATTATTCCAGACATTCTAATGACCAAAAACACGTCTATTCAGAATGAGAAATAGCCCCGAAGTCAGCCTGTCACAACGTGGCGGTAGACGTTTCAGTTGTTTTCTCGAGATCACGGAATAATTGTGTTGTTTTCTCAAGATCACGAATTAATCATCTCGTTATCTCAGGATAACAAGGAAGAAAAAATATTGTTTATGAATATGGCGTCTGTCGACGTTGATAATATTCACCCAAAACAACATATTAACATGTTTTTTAAGTTTCACTTTTGTTGTTGACACCCTGAGTTCACTCCCTTTGCTCTCTGCACTAACTCACTCCCCCTTCAGAGCACTATCACAACACAATCTGTGTGCATCCCACTAATGAAACTCCTGCACATCACATCAGGATTGTGAAGTTGTAGTGTTCAGTTTTGTATCATGTTTTTGTATATGTGTCCCACCACGCTAAAAAGGTCCACTTGTCGGGATTGGTGAGACGTAGATATTTGCATTAGAAGTTTTTTTTTTTTTTTTCAAAATTTGTGATTTTCGTTTTTTTGCAGAATGTGCTAGTTGAGATCATGAAGAAGCCACTCTATGTTTCAGATAACAGCATTAGTGACGTTAAAAACATAAATTTTTAATTTCAAATTGGGTTGTTTTTTGGAAAGAAACGGGGCGTGTATAAATCAACATATTTTCCCACGCTCGCACGCCAGCCAATCCCGTTGCGAGAAGCGCCGATGAGTTTTGTCCCGGACTAAAAAAACAGGACTAAACCAGGACTAAACCAGGACTAAACCAGGACTAAAACAGGACTAAACCAGGACTAAACCAGGACTGAACCAGGACTAAAACAGGACTAAACCAGGACTAAACCAGGACTGAAACAGGACTAAAACAGGACTAAACCAGGACTAAACCAGGACTGAACCAGGACTAAAATAGGACTAAACCAGGACTGAACCAGGACTGAACCAGGACTAAAATAGGACTAAACCAGGACTAAACCAGGACTGAACCAGGACTAAACCAAAACTAAAGCAGGACTAAAGCTCAGCTCTCACAGTTGTATTTGGAGTGATTCGTACATGTTTGGGTCATCTTCATTGAATTTCTTCCACAAAGAACAAAATAACAATAATAAAAGAATCATTATATTAAAACAAATAATAAAATCAAATTCCAATGCTTGCCGCGTAAATTATAATTAGATATTTTTTCCAAATGGTTCAGCTCTTTACACGGCGACATCAAATCATCAGTTCAATACACTAGCCTTTATGTCTTTTATTTTTTAATAATGTATTATTGGCGGGTTTCAGATGACATCACAGCATTCTATAGACCAATGTTATTTAATACACATGGGTCAGGTAAAATTAATGTTAATGTTAAAATGCAGATTTTTGTTGCCATACAGAGAGTTCTTGTGGCTAGACACTGATAGAAATATTCGGGTTCAACCTTTGTGAATTTACCTTTTGAATATTTCACGGTAAAGTACAGTGTAATCAATACTGTCTCATTTTACTGTAAGGAATTTTGAATGTAAACAAATGCAATGTAACCATAGCAACAGAATGTTTATAAGATCCTTTGTCCACATCCTTTGTGACATCACTCTTCAAGGATCAATGATCAAAGATCAAATATCAAAGATCAAAGAGACTTCAGAAGACAGAGTTTATAAGTCCGGTCACAACGTGTCTAGACGTTACAGAGTTCAAGCCAGCAAGTCTTATATAACACAAGCAAGCTAGCAACTTTATCTAAAACCTTTTTCACACAATTAGTGTTAAACTGTTTTCAGATGGCCAGCAAACCTGAGATCACGGAGCACAGCCCTGAGGCCCCTTTGCTGAATTGCAAAGAGCGAACAAAGCAAAGGAGAGCCCTGCTCCAAGAGGCACAGGGCCCTGAGGACCAGGAACAACAGCAGGACCAGGTCTCCCCGGAAGATCTGCTGAAGCAGATCCAAACACTGAAAGCAGAGCTGAGGAAGGAGCAGGAGGGGAGAGCAAAAGAAAGATCTCTCCATCGTCAGCAGAGTGAACGGAGTCGTGTGTATGTGGAGAATCTCCAGAAACAGGCACAACGGCGCAAGAAGGAGAAGGCCACTGTTTATAGGTATCTAATGCAGAAAGCCAGGGCGGAGGTCCAGGACCAGCTCAGGACCACCACCAACTCCTTCCTCAGAGGACAACTCAGCCAAGTCAACCATAAGGCTGAGGGAAATGTTCAGAATCTCCTGGATACCATCACCCGGAAGGATGAGCAGGAGAAAGAATTATTGAACCAGATCGTTGCATTCAGTCAGAACCTGGAAAAGGAGCAGGCGGAGAAGCAGGGCCTGGTGCATCTGGTGGCCGAACTTCAGTTCCTCCTGAACCACAGCGAACAGGCACATGCCTCAACTCAGAGCAGAGCAGACTTTCTCGAAACAGAGAAACAACAGCTGACGGCAGAAGTGTTTTTACTGAGACATGCTCTGGGACAAGAGAAGGGAAAGGTATCCACTCTCGAATCTTCTCTGTCAGAGGAACAGAGCTCTGTCAGAGAGCTCAAGGACCAACTTCTGGTCGTGGAGAGAAAGCGTCAGCTTGAGGTGTCCTGCCTAGTATCTGCCCTGGCAGAGGAGCAGGAGAAACACCAACAGGTCCAGGCCAAACTTCAAACTGTGCAGGATGATAAGGAGGGCCTGGAGTCTGCTCTGGTAGTGCTTAGGTTCTTCTCTCAGTGAGGCCAAACTCTCTATTGAAGACCCTAACCCTAACTCTTTAGCTGATTAATTAACTGGAACAATTAACTCAAGTAACAATATTTAAATTGCTACTGGAGCTAAGGCTAAATGTTTTCCATGGTTACCTGTTTATTTTTTCATTGTTTCCATTGTTTATTTTTATAGAATATATTAAATAAAATATGATCACTATATGTTGGTGTGACAGCACTATTATTTGCCTTTCTTGTAAATGCACATTCACATAATACTAAAGAACAACACATTTTATATAAATACATTTGTACATGTCCTTGCAGCACTGATTCAAACACTGACATACCGACTTTCAGCCATCTGATCGTCTAATAGAGTCTTGAGAAAACAGAGAGAATGAGTCAGAATATTGGCCATTATAATTAAAGAAGAACCGAGCACTTAAACCTCAAATTCAGGACAAACACCAATGGATCAAATTAAATACAACTTTGAGTAAACCTCACAAGTGGATTTCACATGTGTCGATGAATCGCAATCCAAAGCAAATCTTAAAGGCTGCAGTTTGTAAAGTACATCATTCTTCTGTATTCAAGACGCCATTACTCCGATCCACCCGTGTTTTCACCTCCACCAGTACACACCCACTGTTACGTATGCACTTCGCTCTGCAATTTAAATTTCTATATCGGTGATACACGTAGGATTTGGCAGCGTCATGTGGCCATTCTGGTACAAATGAAAAAAATGAAAAAAAAAAACAACAACAACACAACTCCAGGTATGTTTTCAATGTAGAAAGAACATTCTACTGTAGCTTAAAGCTTACAGTCAAATTTGAAAGAAGGACCATTTTTAGTTATTCAAGTAGTTACAAAAAACTTGAATACATCTTGTTTAGTACTAAGGTACTACCCCCTTCCAACCGAGTCATGAGTAGAAAAACTTTAAAATCTGTCATATGCACAGTCTGAAAAATACATCTTTATTTATTCAAAATATTACAAAATTACAAATATACAAATTTGTTAAAGTTTATTGGTTCTTTGGTCAGACATCTTTCACACCACAAATTTAACAATGACATTTTTCATTCTGAAGATTGTTTTTAAATCACCTATAATTTGAGGTTTCCATTTGACAGTTTTCAGATTTCGATATTACACAAAATGTAATGGTGCAGATTGGCAGCCTCTCTTCTGTCAGTCTGTCCCAGGGCAGCTCTGGCTTCAACAGAATCTTACCAGAAAACAGCGTAATATGAGCATTTTTACAGTCCGACTCATGGCAGAGAAGGTAGAGAACTATCTGTGCTGGGAGGTGAAAAAGTGCAAGTAAAGTTCAAGTTTTTAAATATCTGTACTTTACTTGAATATATTTTAGAGTGGATACTTTCATATGCTACATTTTTCAATTGGATGGAAAAGTAAAAGTACTTTTTTATAGTCTGGGGTCTGCTGAAAGGGCTTTATTTTTAGTTTTTACCATGTTCATGTCCAAAAAATTACAAATCAAACAAAACAATCGGCTACATTTGATGCTTTAATTGATCTCAAACTCATACTTTTTACTCTAAGTACATTTTTCAACAGGTACTTCAGTACTTTTAATCTTCAGTAAATTTCCTCATGTAATGCTTTTACTTTTACTTAAGTATTTTTAGTCAAAGTACAGTCACGTGGCTAAAATGTACTCAATCACAGGTACAAGTACTGCTTACAAGTGAGTAAAAGTAAAAAGTACACATCAAAAATACTACTCAGAGTAATTTTTACTAGTTACTTGTGCTGTACTCACTGGCCTACGGAAGCCGTCAGAGGCCATGTTCATAATGATTATTTTCCACCTTAATAATGAGAAAATTACCTCAAGATTTTGAGAAAACGACATAATTCATGATCTCAAGAAAACAAAACTGTTATTTCGAGATCTCGAGAAAACAAAGAGTTATTCCGTGATCTTGAGAAAACACTGTATCTCCGTCGGTAAAGAAGAAGCCGGGCCAGTCTTCTGCGGAGGTGCCGCCGACTAATCTTGAAATTATCCTAAATTAAAAGATGTAATGCAATCTCTCCCTGTGTCAACCCCTGATCAAAATATTGCCTCATCAGCTGATCGATTATTATTCCAGACATTCTAATGACCAAAAACACGTCTATTCAGAATGAGAAATAGCCCCGAAGTCAGCCTGTCACAACGTGGCGGTAGACGTTTCAGTTGTTTTCTCGAGATCACGGAATAATTGTGTTGTTTACTCAAGATCACAAATTAATTATCTCGTTATCTCAGGATAACAAGGAAGAAAAAATATTGTTTATGAATATGGCGTCTGTCGACTTTGATAATATTCACCAAAAACAACATATTAACGTGTTTTTTAAGTTTCACTTTTGTTTTTGACACCCTGAGTTCACTCCCTTTGCTCTCTGCACTAACTCACTCCCCCTTCAGAGCACTATCACAACACAATCTGTGTGCATCCCACTAATGAAACTCCTGCACATCACATCAGGTTTGTGAAGTTGTAGTGTTCAGTTTTGTATCATGTTTTTGTATATGTGTCCCACCACGCTAAAAAGGTCCACTTGTCGGGATTGGTGAGTCCTGGGTGAGTCACTAAAAGAAATATACAAACCCAAAATCCATGCATGTTAAACTTTAAAGCAGACCTACTCTGTAAAATCAACTTTTTAGTCGTTTTCCCGTCTCATTTAAGCTCTCATAGTTGTATTTGGAGTGATTCGTGCATGTTTGGGTCATCTTCATTGAATTTCTTCCACAAAGAACAAAATAGCAATAATAAAAGTATCATTTTATTAAAACAAATAATAAAATCTAATTCCAATGCTTGCCACGAAAATTATAATTAGATATTTTTCCGAAATGGTTCAGCTCTTTACACGGCGACATGAAATCATCAGTTCAATACACTAGCCTTTATGTCTTTTATTTTTTATTTAATTTTTTTAAATCTTTTATTATTAAAGTTACATGTTTTAAAACCACAATAACATTCGCAAAGTACTCAGAAGACACATTGAGGGATGTGGGTACGGGAATAAACACTACTGGGTACAAGGGCTAAGGGACTTGAAGGTACCTGGGGGAAATACAAGGGGGGCCGAAAAAGAAAAACAGGGGGAGTGAAGAGGTCCAAAGGGATTATCCCAGGTAAAGAAAGGGGGTCTGGGGCAAAACAAGTGCGATGCAGTGTCCAGGGAGGGTCCGGATGACAGGGTCCAGAGGGAACAGCGGAGGAGGGTAGGGGTCAGAAGTCCAACTGAGGGGAACTGGTTCGGGAGATGGAGAAGAGTGTATTGTCTGGGGTGAAGGTGTTGCGAAACTCTGTTTCCTTTGTGGAGTGGAGATGGTGAATGTGGGCGCTAAGGAGCGCTGTGAAGAGGGGCCAGTGCTCTGCTGGTCGGCCGCCGTGGAGGTGGTGGTTCCGTGCCACGAAGATGGAATACCTGGCCATGAACAGGACGAAGCGGACGGAGTCCCAGTTGACCATGGCGGTGTCCGGCCCCTGAGGTCACTGCTGGACAGGTCCGAAGAGGCAGAACCAGCCGGGTCCAGAACCGCAGCACGACAGGACACCGGGCGGCCAGATGGAGGAGGTCTTCAGGCGCCTCACCGCATACCGGACAGTCACAGCCGTACCTGTCAGGGTGTATTGCGTGCAATCTGGTGCAGGTGTAGATGATCCTGTGTCTTAGTTTAAAGTCAAAATTACTGACTTGGGGTGGGGTGTACCAGTTATGTATGTGGGCCTAGATGGATGCAGTGTCATGCGTGGGAAATGTCTGTGACCACCTGTGTTCTGCAGAAGGGCGCTGAGCAACCCCGGCCACCAGCAGTCGGTAGAAGGCGTGCGTTCTTGTCTCCGTCAACCTCGACATCCTCTCCCCCCATACAATAACAAAATCCAGAGAACACTTACCTTCTTCTTCCTCATGTACCTCGCCCGGGTCAGGGGGGCCTTTCTCAAAGAGGACACCTCACTTCGCCAGGACAGAAGACTGGATTATACTTGCCTTTCTGAGAATTTCAGCTCTCCTAAACCCAACCCTAGCCCTTATAAACCTACCCCTGATTTCCTCTATGTCAAATCTGCCTGAAACATCTAAAAGCTGTCATACCTGTTTAATCCCCACTCTCTCCAAAACTCTACTGAACATGGTCTCCCTCCTCTCGGGAGGGTCGGAGAGCATCTCAGGCTTGAAACGCAGAGGCATCTGCCCCAGCTGCCACAGGGAACGCGGTGCCGCCACAGTGCACGGCCTCAGCGCAGCCCAGGCCTCAAACACCTCCCTCTGGAAAACTGGCTTGCTGGGGGAGCATGCATAGGTTAAATAAACCGTACTCACCCAAATTACCTACCTGAACTGCAAAGAAGTCCTTCCACGTGGCTGTGAAGCTGTTGTCAAGGAACTTCTTGAGTATTTTAAGATGTAATGCGCGCTTTTTAACAACTAAATCAATGAGTTTAAGTCCCCCTTGGTTGTGCTCGCCTATCATAACATTGTGTGCAATCAGCCCATGCTCTCTTCTCCAAATAAACCTACTTACCGCAATGCTAATTTTGTTTGCCACTGCCCTTGGCAAGTCGTACGCGGTGAGGGCATACACGAGCTTGGACAAGAACAAGGCATTGACGACTAAAACCTTACCTTTGATTTTTAAATTATGTAATCGCCATAAATTCATGCAAGCGTTAACACTATTGTACAAACCTATCCATAAATTGTGTCTACAGGCCGCTTCATTTCTCCCCAGTGGGACGCCAAGGACCCTGTAGAGGTCCCCCGCGTCCTTGAGGCCCCAGGTATTCTGGGTGGCCGCGAGGCTTCCGCAGAAAGCCACGGAGGACCTGTCGAAATTAACTTTGGCAGTAAACGTTGAGCGCATGGAGAGCCGCGTCGAGGCTCTGCACGTCCCAAAGGACCAAATTTGTGTCATCCGCAAATTGAAAAATTTTGTATTCCCTACCTTAGGGGCTCGTGAATCCACGCACGGCCCAGCGAGGTGTTCAGCCACTATGCTGTAGGGAAGCGCGCTTAGCGGGCACCCCTGTCTGACCGACCTCCTCAAAGGAAAGGGGTCAGAGAGGAGGCCGTTGCATTTCACACGGCTGACCGCACTCGAATGTAATAAGCGGATCCAATTGATGAACCTACCTTTAAAGCCAAACCTTCCTAGAACGCGATAGAGAAAGCTGTGCTCTACTCTATCGAATGCCTTATTGAAATCAACAGAGACGTGAATGCCACCCGTGGCGTGCATCTCCCCCAACAAGTACTTTAAAGAAAGTATTGTGTCCGAGATGTCACGCCCCGGGATTCCATACGCCTGCGTGTCCGCGACTATCTTACCTATGATGCGCTTTAACCTACCTGTCAGAATGCGAGATAGGATTTTTTAGTCGGTGTTGAGGAGACTTATAGGCCTGTAGTTGGCCAGGCTCTCCCGGGCACCTTTCTTAACTCATTGACAGCCGGAGACGTCTTTTTACGTCCCCTCGAATCCAAACCTTGACTGCCGTGACGGATAAAGCGGGGGTTGCTAGGATACGACTTGGAGCAGCTTTGAAGGTGTAATTCACACCTCCCAACCTGTAGGTAGCGATCTTGTATCATTATCTGTCGATCGGAGACGCGGAAGAGAGGAAGAGTGTAGCGTGTTTACTGTGTATTGGCGAGAGGAGCAGGATGGCGAGGCGTGGGGAACCCGGAAAAGCAGAGGACTGTTGATCAGCGCAATCTGATCGCTTTTGGGACCCAGGATCCTGGATCAGAGGATCGCAGAGACAAGCCGGATCAAGCTGTGAGGTCGGGGCTGAGATCTGCTCTGTCTGAGGCAGGGGACGTGCCGTGCTCGCACTGCGCGAAGCAGGGACTCTGATCAGAACTACGACAGCGCTAAAGAAGACGAGTACTGACTTGGAGCAATAGATCTTCGTCTCCAGAGAGGCATGAGATGAGAAGAATTAAGTTTACATGATGCTGCTGTGTGGTAATTGTAATGAATGAAGTTATATGTGTGTGTATGTAGATATGTGTGTGTGTGTGTGTGTGTGTGTGCATGTGTGTGTGTGTGTGTGTGTGTGTGTGTGTGTGTGTGTGTGTGTATTAGTTTTTATTATGGATCTGTACTCTGGGCCTCAGACAAAGCCTCAACAAAGTTCTATTTTATATGAAAAAATATTATATCCTGTAAACATCTCTTGGCACTATTGATTTGAAGGAATTTTCAATTCACAGAGCCTTATATTCTTATATTTGTAAATAAAAAATGTACTTTGTCATCAAAAATCTCTTTCTCTGTTGTTTTAGATGTTTGAGGTGTCACTAAATATGTATTGCACAAAATGCTTTCTACACTTTGTGGTCAAAAAACAGCATTTTTGCTGAAACTTCCCTATGTTCTACTATCAATTACTTGAGAACCGAAAAGGTTAGAAGTAGGGATGGGTATCAAAAGGGTTTCATTCGATACCGATACCAATTCGATACTTTCAAAACGGTTCCGGTACCTAAACGGTACCGAAATCGGTACTTTAAAAAGAAAAAAAACACACACGCACACAGGAAACAAAATCAAAATCAAACAAAAACAAATATCATTCCTGGAAGGTGGTTTGTAGCGCTCATTTAGAGCCAATGCCATATCTCTCCAGAATTCAAACCACATAAGCACATTTAGTAAGACGAGCAAATTTCCAGGGGACTGTCTTAACTCACAGACATATAATTATTTTCATACAAATAATGTTTCCCCTGAACCATGGAGACTCTACCATGTTGAATGGTAGATTTGAATGGTAAATTTTGTTACTGCCCTGTGGATGGATTCCACCTTCTCCCTGGGTAACTTGGCCCTCTTTGCCAAGGTGAAAGGTGTCACAGCAGCAGCTGAACCTAGAGAGCCCACATTTTAACCACATGTTCTTTGGAAAATATTTATTTTGCCATGGAGTATTGTTAAGAAATTTGTTATACAGTTCACACTGGCTGCCTTTATTTACCAACATGTCTTTCGGCAACGTTACGACACATTGAAAAAACTCCGGACTTTTTTTTTTTTGACTGTTTGCTCAGCTACTGTTCTGTGGTCAGTCGCGTCATGGTTCCCACAGTAGCCTAACCATCAATGCTAGCCCATTTCACATAAAACCAGGCATGCAGTTTAACAGTTTAACATTTACTTGCACATCTAAATTGTCTGCCCAACAAACGCATTTCCACACAAACCATAAGACCGCAACTCGGTCGGTATTAAAATTACTCACCGTAAGAATAAACGCTGCTACTGTCGTCATCCAGTACCTCCACTGCTGTCTCAGAAGTTTTATCCATCTCGTCTGTTTTATCCGTGCCGGATGTGCTTTGCGTTGTTGACACACGGAGACTTTGGAAGACGGTGCACGCTTCTGCTTTAAGATACACACCGTGTGTCGCCAGGTGCTTAAATAAATTCTACGTATTGTATCCTGTTTTACCCCTTCCAATGGGACTACGGATGGAAATTAGCTCCTAGCTAAATCCGGTGTATTTACGGCACTAGTCGTTCATTAATACATGCTGTCCCATTCAAATAAATAAATAAATAAAAATAAATAAATATTTCCGCCTTTGCACACAAATATTTTCTGGCGCTTGTTGCACACAGACGAATCAGCATCTTTGCGAGTGAAATAGAGCATGATGATCCTGTCTGCCCTGTTGCTTGTCGTGTCTGTGCTGCCGTTAATTGCACGCAAAGGGCGCATGTCCACAACAGATGGATTTATGACGTAGGCCGAGTACCGAAACGAGGCACCGAAAAACACGTTACATTTCGGTCTGGTTACTACCGTTGATGTTTGCCCCGGTGCCATACCTATACCGAGTTTCGGTACCCAACCCTAGTTAGAAGCATAATGAATATGGCCTCTGAAGAACTCAGTATTCTCTGAGTCTTGTAAAATCTGTGAAAATCCACTGAAACCTCCGGCAGTCTGGGGGATAGAATTCTGAAAACAGGCCGGCAGTGAATGAGTTAAAGACTAGAGTCACGATACCAAGAGTGAAGGAGGGCGAGCACCTTCCCTCCCTCTCGATATCATGAAACAACGTGTGGAGAATAGGCGCCAGCCGGTGAGCAAACGCCCGGTAGAACTCAGCAGTCAGGCCATCCTCTCCAGGACTCATACATTTATTGAGCCCCTTGATGGGTGCAAAAACTTCATTTAATGAGACGGGTTCATCACACAAGTCCGCGTCACTAGTGCTAAGCCTCGCATCCAGCGCATCTAGTACTTGACTGCAACTTACCTCACTTATCCCCTCACTGTCAAATAAACCCGAATAAAACTTGCCTGCAACCTCTAAAATCTTACCTGTGTCACTAACTAAGCTACCTGTATCATCTACCAGACTGTTTATATACAACTTACTTTGCCTGGCCTTCTCCAGACCATAGAAATACCCGGTTGTGCGCTCCCCCTCCACTGCGTACTGAGCCTTGGCCCGGAGGATGGCACCCTTAGCTCGACTTTCCTGTAAAATTCGGAGCTCAGCCTGTAGCTCCAAATACTCTGGGTCCACGGGGCCTGCCAGAGACGCCACAGCCAGCACTTGGAGGCAGTCACGCACCGCACTTGTTGTGACCAATGGCCATTTTTTTTATCCGGGCCTTTGCCCCATCCCACCAATCTATTAGAGAATTATATACTTCAATTTCAGTGTTGAAACAGTCGCATAACCTTGCCATTTTCTGAATAAAACTGGGATCGTCCAGGAGAGAGCTATTGAACACCCAGCCGCCACCGTTCTTTTTCCCACCCAAGAAGTCGAGGCTGACCGAGAAATGGGAGTGATCGCTCCAACCATTGGCGGGTTTCAGATGACGTCACAGCATTCTATAGACCAATGTTATTTAATACACATGGAGTCAGGTAAAATTAATGTTAATGTTAAAATGCAGATTTTTGTTGCCATACAGAGAGTTCTTGTGGCTAGACACTGATAGAAATATTCGGGTTCAACATTTGTGAATTTACCTTTTGGATATTTCACGGTAAAGTACAGTGTAATCAATACTGTCTCATTTTACTGTAAGAAATTTTGAATGTAAACAAATGCCATGTAACCATAGCAACAGAATGTTTATAAGATCCTTTGTCCACATCCTTTGTGACATCACTCTTCAAAGATCAAAGATCAATGATCAAAGATCAAAGAGACTTCAGAAGACAGAGTTCATAAGTCCGGTCACAACATGTCTAGACGTTACAAAGTCAAGCCAGCAAGTCTTATATAACACAAGCAAGCTAGCAACTTTATCTAAAACCTTTTTCACACAATTAGTGTTGAACTGTGATCAGATGGCCAGCAAACCTGAGATCACGGAGCACAGCCCTGAGGCCCCTTTGCTGAATTGCAAAGAGCGAAGAAAGCAAAGGAGAGCCCTGCTCCAAGAGGCACAGGGCCCTGAGGACCAGGAACAACAGCAGGACCAGGTATCCCCGGAAGATCAGCTGAAGCAGATCCAAACACTGAAAGCAGATCTGAGGAAGCAGCAGGAGGAGAGAGCAAAAGAAAGATCTCTCCATCAGCAGCAGAGTGAACGGAGTCGTGTGTATGTGGAGAATCTCCAGAAACAGGCACAACGGCTCAAGAAGGAGAAGGCCACTGTTTATAGGTATCTAATGCAGGAAGCCAGGGCGGAGGTCCAGGACCAGCTCAAACATCAGACCACCACTATCTCCTTCCTCAGAGGACAACTCAGCCAAGTTAACCATAAGGCTGAGGGAAATGTTCAGAATCTCCTGGACACCATCCCCCGGAAGGATGAGCAGGAGAAAGAATTATGGAACCATATCGCCGCATTCACTCAGGACCTGGAAAAGGAGCAGGCGGAGAAGCAGGGCCTGGTGTATCTGGTGGCCGAACTTCAGTTCTTCCTGAACAAGAGCGAACAGGCACATGCCTCAGCTCAGAGCAGAGCAGACTTTCTCGAAACAGAGAAACAAGAGCTGACAGCAGAAGTGTTTTTACTGAGACATGCACTGGGACAAGAGAAGGGAAAGGTATCCACTCTCGAATCTTCTCTGGCAGAGGAACAGAGCTCTGTCAGAGAGCTCAAGGTCGTGGAGAGAAACCGTCAGCTTGAGATGTCCTGCCTAGTATCTGCCCTGGCAGAGGAGCAGGAGAAACACCAACAGGTCCAGGCCAAACTTCAAACTGTGCAGGATGATAAGGAGGGCCTGGAGTCTGCTCTGGTAGCTCTTAGGTTCTTCTCTCAGTGAGGCCAAACTCTCTATTGAAGACCCTAACCCTAACTCTTTAGCTGATTAATTAACTGGAACAATTACCTCAAGTAACAATATTTAAATTGCTACTGGAGCTAAGGCTAAATGTTTTCCATGGTTACCTGATTATTTTTTTTATTGTTTCCATTGTTTATTTTTATAAAAATATAAAATAAAATATTATCACTATATGTTGGTGTGACAGCACTATTATTTGCCTTTCTTGTAAATGATAAAAGGAGAAGTTCAATTTGTCAACTGGACAAAGTTTGTTTGGTTGAAAACGTTTCGCCGCTCATCTGAGAGGCTTCGTCAGCTCTGGTTATTGTACTGGTTAGACACTGCTTATATCTAGCTGCCGGGAGGCGCGTCCTACACTGAAAAAGCTCTGAAAACGACCCCCCCCTAATCTGTCTCTTTGTTTTTCAAATTACTCTGGCGACTTGTTACGACCCCCTATTCAACGTCTAACGACCCTCTCCACCCCTCTGCCCTGGCTCGTCTGCCCTAATGTTTCTTTGTCTGTTTTGATTTGGTCTAAGAATCGAATTATAAATGGGAGACAAGTTATGTCTAACTCCCCCATTTCTGTTTAATGACGGATTCTCTTTTTTGACAAAAATAGCCTCTTTAACTCCCCTCTCAAACCAGTTCTTTTCCCTGGCTAAGATCTGAACCTCACTGTCCTCAAACGAATGGCCCGTGGCTTCTAGGTGAAGATGTACGGCAGATGACGGTCCACTCTGGCACGCCCGCCTGTGTTGGTACATCCTCTTGTGAAGTGGCTGTTTGGTTTCCCCAATGTAGCGCTCACTCCAGTCCTCACTACACTGAATGGAGTAGACCACATTGCTTTGTTTGTGGCTCGGTGTTCTGTCCTTTGGGTGGATGAGTTTTTGTCTTAAAGTGTTTGTGGGTTTGAAATAAACTGGAATTTCATATTGTCTGAAAATCCTCAAGCAAGTTTTTCCGAAACACCGGCCAGGTACGGAATCGCTACCCCTTTCCTCCTGGGTTCGGATTCTCTGTTGTCTTGTTTCTTGCCCTTGTCTCTCTTGGTTTTGTTGACAGCCCACTTAGGATATCCACAAACCGAGAGGGCTTCCTGCACATGTTGTTCTTTCTCCTTACCCTGTGTGCTTGTGAGAACCACTTGGGCCCTGTGTTGTAATGTCCGAATAACACCCAGTTTGTGCTGCAGTGGGTGGTGTGAATCAAAAAGCAGGTATTGGTCTCTGTGTGTGTGGGCTTCCTGAAGACTTCTACTTGGAGTCCCCGGTCTCCTCCTATCGTTACTGCACAATCTAACAATGCCAATGTGTTATCATTGGCATCTTCACGGGTGAATTTGATGTTCGGATCTACAGAATTGATATGTGCAGTGAAAGGTTCCAAATCTTGAATTTTGATTTTTGTATAATTATCATCAACATAACAAAAACAGTGTGTGGGTGGAGTGCCTGGATATGAAGCTAAGGCACTCTGTTCAAATTGTTCCATGTATAAATTAGCCATGATAGGGGAGACCGGTGAGCCCATCGCACAGCCATGGATCTGCCTGTAAAAGTTCCTTCTGAACTGGAAATAGGTGGTGTTTAGACAAATTTCCAGCAGTTGGCAGATTTGGTCAGGAGAAAGTTTGGTTCTCTCTTCTAGCTTGGAATCCTGTAGTAAACTCCTTCTCGCTGCTTCGACCGCTACCGCTGTGGGGATACAAGTGAAAAGAGAGGTTACATCAAAGGAAACCATTGTCTCATCCTGACCAAACTGGAGAAACTTAACTTTGTTAACAAATTCGGCTGTGTTCTCAATGACTGCGTGCACATGGGAAACTCCAAACCGATTGGTTTGGTTATTTCACACTTGCTCGGCGGGTGGTCTGTCGTCCAATCCGTGTGCACATGCATGTCACGCAATCAGATTCAGGTCAGTGACCTGACCGCCCCCGCAACGCTATGTGACGCTGTAGTCCAACTACTTCCGGGTGATGGCTACTCAAATAAAAAAACAACACAGCTATCTGGCAGTATACTGCGATGGCTCTTCGAGGAGTTTGACAGAGCGGCAGTAGCGTACTTGTGCATTCTGCAGAGTTGGGTTGTTCGTATGAACGACAAAACAGCGTTTTTGGTTTCTTTAATACGACACGAACTGTGTCATCGGCGTTTGATATTACAAGCAATCGAGGACAACGAAAACTACGAGGATCGGGAGCTATACCGCACATGTTTTAATCATATTCTGCCTTGTTTTTTGTTGCGTGCATCTTTTGTGCCACAAATAAAGGCATAACATTTGTAGCTATGGGTTTATCGTTCATTTATGTAAGGTCTGGGGAAAATTACACAACCACACTTTCATTTTGTATGTCTTTGTAATGCTTAGCTTATATTCTGTTGTCTCTTCCACTCTCTGTTTTGTCCTGTCTGAGTGAACAACTTAAGTAAATTTCCACACTGATTTTAATATTTACGTTTTTAATATTTAAGTTATACAACAATAAAAAAAAAACACACTCTTCTGATACTATGAGGCCACAATAGATAACTCAAAATGTTTGTAAAAGTACCCTGGGTGTTATTTCAAAAGCTTAAAACTCCGTGCAAAGCTTCCAGGTGCTGGTAACAACAGGAACATTGAATAATCCCAGAAAAAGACGAAAGTTTCCGCATACTCTTATTCCTTTATCGGGTTTTGAGCAAACAACGCGTTTCAATTCTACGTTATGTTCATAGTCCCGAAATGGTGGAAGATGGGACTTGTTGGTTCCGTGAAGAACGCTGTCGTAATGCGGGGAAGCTGTACGGTCTTGACCGCTCTCCTGTTGTTCTTTCTTGCCGTGGCACACGCCGCCCTGGCGTTTTTCCACTTGATTTTGATTTGCTCCGGGGTCCGAGCAAACCCTGCCTCGGTCCTCGGTCGGTTTGGAGTTTCCCATGTGCACGCAGTCATTAAATAATTCCAGAAAAGACGAAATTTACCGCACACACACACACACACTTTATTGTGCTAAGAGCAAACAACGCGTTTCGATTTTACCTGGCGAAACGCGTTGTTCGCGCTAAGCCCAATAAAGGAATAAGTAAAGTCAAGCGAGTGTGCCGTAAACTCCTTTTCTGGAATTGCCCTGTGCGTTACGTTCATAGTCCAGATATGGTGGAAGATGGGGCTTGTTGGTGCGTGAAGGACCGCTGTCCTGAGTCATCGTAATGCGCTCTCCCGGTGTTCTTCTTGGCTGTGGCGTGCGCTGCCCTGGGGTTTTTCCATTTGATTTTGATTTGCTCAGGCGTCCGAACAAAACCTGCCTGCTCCATCTTCAACGCTATCTTCTGATAAAGACTAGCGTTTCTTGTGCGCCGTCTGTCCATAAAGTTTTAAATGTTTATCTCTCGCACCTGGTGCAGCATGAACCCAGTTTCTTAGTCTGTCCAGTAGTGCGTGCTTGTTGATTTCTTCACAGCCATGTTTTCTTCTGAAACAACAATTGGTACTTGGTACTGACTTGGTACTACCACTCTTACAACTTCCGGGTGACATTCCTGAAATTCTGGCGCGCCCATGCGCAGTATGTTAATCCAATCCAAAATCGTTCACATGACGACTCCAAGTGGTTTGCAAACGGCCCAGGCCAGCGGTTTCTGGGGGATGGGGCAGACCAATCCCAATCCAAACCAATCCCTGTGCACATGGGGCCATTACGACCCCAATCAGTTTGCAAATGGTTTGGAGTTTACCATGTGCACGCAGTCAATGTGGTGCTCCGTGTTACCCACCAATGGAGCCAAGATGGTTTTAAGGTGTTTGTACAAATTATATGTGATAGAGTCAACACTACACACAATGGGTCTCAGTGGTACTCCTTGTTTGTGAATCTTAGGGAGGCCATAGATGCACGGGATAGCATCACCTGGGTACAATCTGTAATACAGCTGTCGATCAATGACTTCTTCCTTCCTCAACTTCTGCAAGCAATCAATGATCTTCTTTTTGTACCCATTGGTGGGGTCCTGTTTCAGTACTTCGTATGTTGTCGTGTCACTGAGTAGGCTGTTCACCTTAGCCTCATAATCAGCTGCGTCCAAGATCACCGTGCATCTCCCTTTGTCTGCAGGCAGGATGTGTATGCTCTGGTCCCTCTCTAGAGCAATGATGGCCTTCCTCTCCTCTGGTGTTACGTTTGAGGGTGGAAGTTTAGCATTGCTCAATGCAGCTGTTAATTTCAGTCTAAGGTCTCCAGCTTCTGTCTCTGTGAGCTTGTTCTTTCTAATGGCGGTTTCCGCTGCCGTGATGTAGTCCACCGTGGGGATGTGGTTAGGCATCACAGAGAAATTCAGTCCTTTGCACAGAACTTCTTTCTCTGTCTGAGTGAGTACCCGGTTGGAAAGATTTTTCACCCAGCGTTCTTTTTGCACTGATTGGCTAGGTCTGTCCTCCTTCCTATTGTCACTCCGATCCTTGGGGTTATTTCTATGTTGATTCTGGAGTTGTGCAAACTTCCTAATGTGTCGCTCTTTGGTTTTGTTGTGCTGCCTCAACTGACCCGTAGCTATGAAGTCGTTAATCCTGTGGAACATTTCTTTTGACACTAGACCCGTTATTTTGTTTAGTAAGCTGTCTATTTCAAATTTTAAGTTATCAATTTCATAATTGAGACGGCTAATTCTAAGGCTAATTCTTGTAAATGCACATTCACATAATACTAAAGAACAACACTTTTTATAAAAATACATTTGTACATGTCCTTGCAGCACTGATTCAAACACTGACATACCGACTTTCAGCCATCTGATCGTCTAATAGAGTCTTGAGAAAACAGAGAGAATGAGTCAGAATATTGGCCATTATAATTAAAGAAGAACCGAGCACTTAAACCTCAAATTCAGGACAAACACCAATGGATTAAATGTAACACAATTCAAATATCTTGGAGTCGTGATAGACTCCAATCTCACATTCAAAAAACAAATAAAAAAGGTAACCAACACGGTAAAATTCAACTTACAAAACTTTAAATAAATACGCCCTTTCATTACAACAGAGGCAGCAAAATCATACCTCCATTGTATGATACTTTCACATAGAATACTGCTTCACAACTTGGTCATTTGCTGGGCCCACTGCGTTAAAACCAATTGAACAGCTTTACAAAAAAGCCATAAAAGTATTTGATAAGAAGCCGCAATCATTTCATCACTGCAATGTTTTAGAAAAATATAACCTGTTAAGCTTTGATAACTTCAAATTCTTTAAAAATAGCTGCGTCATTTTCAGATCCCTACATGACCAGGCCCCACCACCGCTCAGGGAGTATATAAAAAGAAAACGTGAGTCCAGCACCAGATCATCTGCCAGGGGGGATTGTGAGGTACAGTACAGAAAAACAACCTTTGCTCAGAATACTCTTTCAATTACAGGATGCAATAACTGGAACACAATACCTATATCAATCAGAATTAGTCCAACTCTTGCTTCTTTTAAAACATATCTTAAAATATGGCTGAAAAGGAATCAAAACTGTAATCATATAATACAATAGCCATGACATACAAGAAGCACACACACACACACAGACACACACATACACACACACACATACACACACACACTTGGGACTAATAAAGGCATATCTTATCTTACTTACATGCATACACTACAAAAATCCACATTGTAAATAGAATAGGCACCTTAATAACAGGCACCTTATTACGCACACTGAAAAGCACCTTTTAATTTGCACTTTAGGCTAAGCCCATCAATTGTATTTTCACTGTAATTTATTGAATTATATGCTACTGTTGTATAGATACTAAATTGTTTTTATGTTTGTGATCATAACACATGTACTAAATTGTCTAATGTCTGCAACTGCAACATATTTTCCATTGTATGCTATATCTTTATGTCTGGGACTGCGGATGGAAATTAGCACTGTGCTAAATCCGGCATATTTACGTTGGTTTGTGTGATCTTATACAAATTGTACGTTCATTAATATGCATTGTCCCTTCGAAATGAATGAATTAAAAAAAAAAAAAAAATGAAATACAACTTTGAGTAAACCTCACAAGTGGATTTGATCCAGGACTAAACCAGGACTGAACCAGGACTAAACCTCAGCTCACAGTTGTATTTGGAGTGATTCGTACATGTTTGGGTAATCTTCATTTAATTTCTTCCACCAAGAACAAAATAGCATGAATAAAAGAATCATTTTATTAAAACAAATAATAAAATCTAATTCCAATGCTTGCCACGAAAATTATAATAAGATATTTTTTCCCAAATGGTTCAGCTCTTTACACGGCGACATCAAATCATCAGTTCAATACACTAGCCTTTATGTCTTTTATTTTTTAATAATGTATTATTGGCGGGTTTCAGATGACGTCACAGCATTCTATAGACCAATGTTATTTAATACACATGGAGTCAGGTAAAATTAATGTTAAAATGTGAAGATTTTTGTTGCCATACAGAGAGTTCTTGTGGTTAGACACTGATAGAAATATTCGGGTTCAAGATTTGTGAATTTACCTTTTGAATATTTCACGGTAAAGTACAGTGTAATCAATACTGTCTCATTTTACTGTAAGAAATTTTGAATGTAAACAAATGCAATGTAACCATAGCAACAGAATGTTTATAAGATCCTTTGTCCACATCCTTTGTGACATTACTCTTCAATGATCAAAGATCAATGATCAAAGATCAAAGAGACTTCAGCAGAACTGACAATAAAGCTGACTTTGATCTTTGATCTTTTGATCTTTGACTATTTGGACAAATGTTGTTTTGCGAAGAAAAACAAGCTTTATTAACTGTCCCCGCGAACTTACCGGACCTACCTACCTGAGCTCCAGAACCCGAGCAGAACCGGGCTGAGACGAGACTGTCAGAGGTAAACCAGTGTTAATGCACGACACTTTTAGATGGGAACCCATACAGATTCACTTTTTTTTTTTTTTAAACGCACTATCCCTTTAAACTTTAAAGCAGACTACTCTGCAAAATGTACTTTTTAGTCGTTTCCCCGTCTCGTTTAAGCTGTCACAGTTGTATTTGGAGTGATTTGTGCATGTTTGGGTCATTGTCAAGTCCGGTCACAACGTGTCTAGACGTTACAGAGTTCAAGCCAGCAAATTCAAGCTAGCAACTTTATCTAAAACCTTTTTCACACAATTAGTGTTAAACTGTTTTCAGATGGCCAGCAAACCTGAGATTACGGAGCACAGCCCTGAGGCCCCTTTGCTGAATTGCAAAGAGCGAACAAAGCAAAGGAGAGCCCTGCTCCAAGAGGCACAGGGCCCTGAGGACCAGGAACAACAGCAGGACCAGGTCTCCCCGGAAGATCAGCTGAAGCAGATCCAAACACTCAAAGCAGATCTGAGGAAGGAGCAGGAGGAGAGAGCAAAAGAAAGAGCTCTCCATCAGCAGCAGAGTCGTGTGTATGTGGAGAATCTCCAGAAACAGGCACAACGGCTCAATAAGGAGAAGGCCACTGTTTATTGGTATCTAATGCAGGAAGCCAGGGCGGAGGTCCAGGACCAGCTCAAACATCAGACCACCACTATCTCCTTCCTCAGAGGACAACTCAGCCAAGTCAACCATAAGGCTGGGGGAAATGTTCAGAATCTCCTGGATACCATCACCCGGAAGGATGAGCAGGAGAAAGAATTATGGAACCATATCGCCGCATTCACTCAGGACCTGGAAAAGGAGCAGGCGGAGAAGCAGGGCCTGGTGCATCTGGTGGCCGAACTTCAGTTCTTCCTGAATCAGAGTGAACACGCACATGCCTCAACTCAGAGCATAGCATTCTTTCTCGAAACAGAGAAACAAGAGCTGACGGCAGAAGTGTTTTTCCTGAGACATGCCCT
This sequence comes from Paratrypauchen microcephalus, assembly GCA_036785185.1. Classification (NCBI taxonomy): domain Eukaryota; kingdom Metazoa; phylum Chordata; class Actinopteri; order Gobiiformes; family Gobiidae; genus Paratrypauchen; species Paratrypauchen microcephalus. The sequence continues at coordinate 10,163,714 of JAVJIX010000013.1, read as the reverse complement.
GGGACAAGAGATAAGAGAGGTATCCACTCTCAAATCTTCTCTGTCAGAAGAACAGAGCTCTGTCAGAGAGCTCAAGGACCAACTTCTGGTCATGGAGAGAAAGCGTCAGCTTGAGGTGTCCTGCCTAAAATCTGCCCTGGCAGAGGAGCAGGAGAAACACCAACAGGTCCAGGCCAAACTTCAAACTGTGCAGGATGAGAAGGAGGCCTGGCGTCTGCTCTGGCAGCGCTTAGGTTCCTCTCTCAGTGAGGCCAAACTCTCTATTGAAGTCCTCCGCTCCAGGGAGAAAGAGCAGGGCCAGATAATCGAAGAGCAGAAGGCAACAACACAAGCCTTAAACCAGACTCTGCAGACAGAGAGAGTCACATTTAAGGCTGTGATCGAGCAGTGCCTCGCTGCTTATGCCTCTGTTCTGGAACAGAGGCGCACTGAGGAGCGCAATAGGAAAGCCCTGCAAAAGGAGCTTTCAGAGGCTCTGACCTTCTCAGATGAGACTAACTCTACTCTGAAAAGACAGAACCAGGAGCTCCAAGACATCATGGCAACCAGGAACCAACAGAAAAAGTGGAGATGGTTCTCCCGTGGAACATAGACCACCTGTCCCTGCACCTTTAACATGGTTCCAGGTTTGATTCCCGTGCAGGGAACCATTTAACCCTAACCCTAACTCTTTAGCTGATTAATTAACTGGAACAATTAGCTCAAGTAACAATTTTTAAATTGTTACATGGGCCAGATAATCGAAGAGCAGATAATCTTGGGCCAGATAATCGAAGTAACAGATAATCAAAGTAACAATTTTTAAATTGTTACTGGAGCTAAGGCTAAATGTTTTCCATTGTTACCTGTATATTTTTTCATTGTTTCCAGTGTTTATTTTTATAGAATATATTAAATAAAATATTATCATTATATGTTGGTGTGACAGCACTATTGTTTGCCTTTCTTGTAAATGCACATTCAGATAATACTAAAGAACAACGCATTTTACATATCTGCTAATGGTGCCACTGCGGGCAGCATGGGACCGTGTTGGGAACCGGAGATGTGTGGCGATTCCCAGTGAGTGCGCATGTTCAGCAGGAAACGACAACAGCAGCGCTAACTTTCAACACAAGTGTCTAAAGATAACTTTTAGTGCTTCCAAGTCATTGTTGTAGCTTCGTGATTGTAATGATTAGGTGTTAGTTAGAAATACAGACCGCCATTTATTCACAGAGTGAGTTAGTTTCAGGCAGGGCTCTCAAGTTTTGAAAATGAAACCAGGGGGGATGGTGGAAGGGCAGGGCAGAATTAGAAGGTACTTTGTTAATATGGAAATGCTTTTATAACTAAAAGTCCATATTATCATTCAATAATGCACAGGATAATATGTTATCACACAGTCCTGGTTTAGTCCTGGTTTAGTCCTGGTTTAGTCCTGGTTTAGTCCTGGTTTAGACCTGTTTTAGACCTGTTTTAGTCCTGGCTTAGTCTTGGTTTAGACCTGGTTTAGTTTTGGTTTAGTCCCGGTTTAGTCCTGGTTTAGACCCGGTTTAGATCTGGTTTAGTCTTGGCTTACTCCTGGTTTAGACCTGGTTTAGTCCTAGTTTAGACCTAGTTTAGTGCTGGTTTAGACCCGGTTTAGATCTGGTTTAGTCTTGGCTTAGTCCTGGCTTAGTCTTGGTTTAGACCTGGTTTAGTTTTGGTTAAGTCCTGGTTTAGTCCTGGTTTAGTCCTGGTTTAGTCCCGGTTTAGTCCTGGTTTAGACCCGGTTTAGATCTGGTTTAGTCTGGGCTTAATCCTGGTTTAGTCCTAGTTTAGACCTGGTTTAGTCCTGGTTTATTGCCGGGTTAGTCCCGGTTTAGTCCTGGTTTAGACCTGGTTTAGTCTTGGTTTAGTCCTGGTTTAGTCCCAGTTGAATCCTGGTTTAGACCCAGTTTAGAGCTGGTTTAGTCCTGGTTTAGTTCTGGTTTAGTCCTGGTTTAGTTCTGGTTTAGTCCTGGCTAGGTCCTGGTTTAGTCCTGGTTTAGTTCTGGTTTAGTCCTGGTTTAGTTCTGGTTTAGTCCTGGCTAGGTCCTGGTTTAGTCCTGGTTTAGTTCAGGTTTAGTCCTGGTTTAGACCTGGTTTAGTCTTGGTTTAGTTCTGGTTTAGTCCTGGTTTAGTTCTGGTTTAGTCCTGGTCTAGTCCTGGTTTAGTTCTGGTTTAGTCCTGGTTTAGACCTGGTTTAGTCTTGGTTTAGTCCTGGTTTAGTTCTGGTTTAGTCCTGGTTTAGTCCTGGTTTAGTTCTGGTTTAGTCCTGGTTTAGTTCTGGTTTAGTTCTGGTTTAGTCCTGGTTTAGTCCTGGTTTAGTTCTGGTTTAGTCCTGGTTTAGTCCTGGTTTAGACCTGGTTTAGTTCTGGTTTAGTGCCGAAATAGATGCAGAAATAATCTGATATGACTCACCCAGGGCTCTCAAGTCTCACGCATTGAGAGTGTGACACACGCAATTCGACGTGTTCACACGCTCACACGCCACACATGGCATTTCTCACGCTGATTTTTTTTTTTTTTTTGTGCCCAGAAAATCGGTCTGTGTGGCTCAGTTTATGCAGGCACCCGCGCGAGGAGGAAGGGGGGGCCCTTCCCCTTGTAATGCTGGATATTACAACATGGAGTACAGTAGGCAGTTTCTGCTGGACATAGGCAGAACTGGCCAGCACAACTCCCTGGACACTGTACTAGAGGAGAAGCTGGCGCGCTTCGGACTACTCCGCCGGGCCTGCTGCTAATGCTGCTAACGCTGCTACACCGGACTCGCCTGCCGCCCCCCGCCCGGAGAGGAGACGCCGCAAGCGGTGTGAGAGGAAGCAGAAGCGAGGCAAGCGCGGCGGTATCAGAGCTAGGCTAACGGCTAGCCCGCACCGGCCGGCCATTCCATCCATTCTCCTCGCCAACGTGCAGTCTCTGGACAATAAAATGGACTACATCAGACTGAGGGCTGCCCAGCGCGACGTGAGGGAGTGCTGTGTTTTTGTTTTTACGGAAACATGGCTCCATGACAACATCCCGGACTCAGCGATACGCCTGGACGAGCTAACATGCTACCGCTCGGACCGAGCTGGCGGTGTCCCCGGAGTTAAATCCCGCGGAGGGGGTTTAATCATTTTTCTTCGGGACACTTATTGTCGGGACGCTGTGGTGGTATGTAGACACTGTTCACCCCTAGTGGAGTTTATGATTCTGAAGTGCCGGCCTTTTTATCTCCCGCGTGAAATCACGGCAATATTGCTAGTGGTGGTTTACGTCCCCCCATCACCGAACAGCGCTGATAGAAGGGAGGCACTGTATGAGCTGTATAACTCTATTAGCGAGCAACAGACTGCTCACCCGGACGGATTTTTTATCCTTGCCGGGGATTTCAACCATGCAGACCTCAAAACTGTCATGCCACAAATGCATCAGCATGTTGATTTCCCAACCAGGGGAAACAACATTTTGGACATGGTTTACACTACACACAAGGGAGCATACAAGGCTTACCCCCTCCCCCACATAGGCCTCTCTGACCACATCTCTGTTGTGCTCAGACCGGCATACAGACCCCGTGTGAGGGTCTCCAGGCCGGCTCTGAAGCAGATCCAGGTGTGGCCAGAGGGGGCCTCGTCTGCACTACAGCACTGCCTCGGTACAACAGACTGGGCAGTGTTCAAACAGGCCGCCACATACAACAATCACACTGACATTGAGGAGTACGCAGACACTGTGACCTCCTACATCACCAAATGCATTGGTGATGTCACACACACAAAAACCATCACCACCAGGGCTAACCAGAAGCCATGGCTGACAGGGGAGGTTCACAGGCTGTTGAGAGCCAGGAACGCTGCCTTCAGAGCTGGGGATGTCCCCATCTGAGGGCAGCAAGAGCCAACCTGTCCCGTGGCATCAGGAAAGCCAAACACAGATACACACAGAAAATAACCGGACACTTTAGAGACAGCAGGGACACACGGAGTCTGTGGCAGGGCATCCAGAACATCACGGATTACAAACCCCTGCCACAGACCTGTGACAATAATATCACCCTGCTCAATGACCTCAACAGCTTCTTTGCACGGTTTGAGGCAGGAAATGACACCCGGCCCCAAAAACTCCACCACCTCCCCACGACCAGCCCCTGTGTGTGTCTGCAGCCAGCGTGAAGAGGACACTCTCCAGGATCAACACCCGCAAGGCTGCAGGCCCGGACAACATTCCTGGTCGTGTGTTGAAAGACTGTGCAGAGGAGCTCAAGGATGTCTTCACAGACATCTTTAATGCTTCTCTGAGCCAGGCTGTCGTTCCCTCCTGCTTCAAAACCACTACCATCGTTCCCGTGCCAAAGAAGCCCACTCCGGCCACTTTTAATGACTATCGCCCTGTTGCACTGACCCCCATCATCATGAAGTGCTTTGAACGGCTAGTCATGGCACACATCAAATCCATCCTCCCCCCACCCTAGACCCATACCAGTTTGCATACCGGGCCAACCGCTCTACCGAGGATGCAATCTGTTCTGCACTTCACCCGGCTCTCACCCACCTGGACAATAAAGACTCATATGTGAGAATGCTGTTCATAGATTTCAGTTCAGCATTCAACACTATAATCCCACAGCAGCTCATTATCAAACTAGACCACCTGGGGCTTCAGACCTCACTCTGTTATTGGCTGCTGGACTTCCTCAGTGAGAGGCCACAGGCAGTGCGGGTCGGCAGAAACACCTCAAGCTGCATTAGACTGAGCACAGGAGCCCCCCAGGGCTGTGTGCTCAGTCCGATGCTCTTCACTCTGCTGACCCACGACTGCTCACCAGCGTTCAGCACCAATCACATAGTGAAGTTTGCGGACGATACGACTGTGGTGGGTCTCATCTCTAATAACGATGAGACAAACTACAGGAGTGAGGTGAGCCTTCTGACCCAGTGGTGCAGCAATAACAATCTCCTTCTTAATGTTGAAAAGACCAAGGAGATTGTTATTGACTTCCGGAGAGGCCCCACCCAGCACCCCCCACTGTCCATCAATGGTGCTGCTGTAGAGAGGGTGAGCAGCACCAAATTCCTGGGGGTGCACATCAGTGAGGACCTCTCCTGGACAGTGAATACTGTATCACTGGCAAAGAGGGCTCAGAAGCACCTCTATTTCCTCCGCAAACTGAGGAGAGCTGGAGCCCCTCCACCCATTATGACCACCTTCTACCGAGGCACCATTGAGAGCGTCCTGACCAGCTGCATCACTGTGTGGTACGGGAGCTGCACTGAACAGAACAGGAAAGCCCTGCAGCGCATAGTGAATGCAGCTGGGAGGATCGCTGGTGTCTCTCTCCCCTCCCTCCTAGACATTTTTAACACCCGGCTCACCCGCAGAGCGTCCAGCATTGTGGGTGACCCGAGCCACCCCGCACATAGCCTGTTCAGCCTCCTGCCCTCGGGGAGAAGGTACCGGAGTCTCCAGGCCCACTCCACCAGGCTTTCAAACAGCTTCATCCACCAGGCTGTCAGGAGGCTGAACTCACACCCGAACTCCCACCTTACCCATCTCCCACCCCCCACCCCCCATATTGGCATAACCTGTATTCCATAAAAGACACATCACTCTAGACACTTTAAAAAAAAAAAAAAACTGCTGCTAAGGACGACCGTTGCACTGTTGCACATTTACATTTACTACTGGATTTTACTCCTGTTGCACTGTTGTTTACTACTGTTATTGCACACTTACATTTACTACTGGAATTTTTAGTACTGTTGTTTACTCCTGTTATTGATTTTTACCCCGTTGCACTGTTGTTTACTACTGTTATTGCACATTTACTACTGGAATTTTTAGTACTGTTGTTTACTCCTGTTGCACTAGAATTACTACTGTTGCACACTTATTTTTATTTATCTTAACTCCAATGCACATTCTACTGCACATGACCAATTCACTGCTGTATCTTCCATTGCACATTTTGATGCACACTGCACACTTTGGAAATCTGTATATAGTATAGGTTATTTATTATGTTGCACTGTTTTAAGATTTTAGACCGTAGACTTTAGTTTTAACTTTAGATCTCTGTCTTAGATAGTTTTTGTTGTGTTTTGTCTTCATGTTGTATTCTGTACACTGTCTTTTTGCACTACTTGGCCAGAGAGAAACGAAATTTCGATTCACTGTATGTTGAACACATATGGCAGAATTGACAATAAAGCTGACTTTGAACTTTTTGAACTTTTGATGGATATAGCCATGTTCAACGTTTACTGTAAATCAGGGATGAAAGAGCTTTTAGCGGATCTCCGCTTTTTATTCAGCCGCGGGGTCATTTTTTTTATATCTGCAAAGTGCGAGCCGCCCGGTGTGGTGGCATTCCAGATGTCGCTCACAGGGATCCAAGGAGCGCTCAGGGAGTTAGTGTGTGTTTGCTCAGACACATTAAAAATTAGGGGGAACATTGGCCATGTCCCAATTCCAAGCATTACTAGTCGCAATAGAATAATATTTTTGTCTGTAGGGAACAAGGAGCAGACCACCCGGCTCATTGAGCTGAGGCGGGACCTGTTCCATTTCACAGACGCCCATGTGATCCCCGGACTGCACTCAGGGCTCAGCGAGTATGCACCGCAGACTGAAACCACACTCCGAACCGTGCATTCGCTGAATTGGGAAACGGCGAACATCGCAGAGTAGCAAGTGTAAATAATGGGTGGGGATTTATGACGATTTATGCAGCGGTGGCCGACGAGGGTCCGAAAGGAGGACAAAATGTAAAAAAGGAGGACATGTGACAGACGGCCGGACAGACAGCTCTAAAACCGGACTGTCAGGACAAAATCCGGACGAATGGTCACCCTAACTGTCAGTGAACGACAAAACGGAGAACCATCAGGTAATAACTTCATTTATACAACTCTCATTAGTTGCTTTGTAGTTTAACTTTGCTCTTTAGACAAACATTTACACAGGGCTCTGTGTAAATGCAATCGCAATTTGACGTTTCACACGCTCACACGGCATTTCTCACGCAGTTCAAGCCCCCCCCCCCCCCCCCCCCCCTTCTTACGTAGCATTAACCTAGCAAGTTAAGGATCCTTATTCTCTTGGAAATGCCGCATAAACATTCACGCGGCTCGCTGATTGCTCAACTCGAGTACTGGTGTGCGAGTGACTTTTTTTTCGCTGAAAACGCGCGGTGCCTGCATTAACTTACCGATTTTCTGGGCACAGAAGCGCTGTAAACAGTGGCTACAATTTTGAATTGCTTAAAAAAATTTCAGCGTGAGAAATACCATGTGTGGCGTGTGAACACGTCAAATTGCATGTATCACACTCTCAATGCGTGAGACTTGAGAGCCCTGGTTTCAGGGCTAGTTTGTGTGAAATGAAGGATCCAGACGGAGCAGTGGAGTGAGAGCAGCTGGGGCAGTGAGGATTCTGCCTTGTCTCTGTGTTTTAATGAAGGAGTGACAGTGTCAGTGGAGTAACAGCACTATTACACCACAAAAAGTGGTGTTATTAAATTGTTATCGGCTAATTATTAATGTCCACACCAAGTCTGCTTGCCTACCCACAAAAGTCACTGCACGCTACTGATCTCAGGTAAAAGAAGTATATTTTGCTCTGAATGGTATGAGAATTTGACCGATGTCTTCCGCATTTGAAAGATACAGTACGTGATACAAATCAGCAGCTGTGGTTGAATCGTCTTAATTTTGGACGAAGGTTTTTCATGCTCTATAGTCCGGTTTCAGTCTCTTCTGGTTTCAAACAAATAGAAGAGACAGGCAAGTTAGCTTTACCTTGATAGCTTTGGTCTGTGAAAGCTCTGGTCTGTGAAAAGCACTTATCATACACTGCATGCACATGGACGAGTGTAATCCGATTGCAAACGGATTGGGATCATATCGAATTCATGTGCACAGGCTAAGGATCGTATAGGGATTGGTTTTGCGAATCCGATTGGAACCCCTGGCTTAGGCCGATAGTAATCCGCTTGGTGCCGCCTTGTGCATGATATCAGATCGGATTGGCGTACTGCGCATGTGCAGGAATGCGCGGGAATTTTCACCAGGGATTTCACCCAGAAGTGGCAGGAGGCGCAGACGCCGTCATAAGTAGCGATTGTTCCCGGAAAAGTCAGACGAAATCATGGCTGCGAAGAAAGAATACAAAACACGTACACCAATGCTGCTCCGTCAAACTCCTCGAGCGCCATCTTTGTATACCGCCACATAGTTTGTTGTGTTTTTATTGAGTAGCCATCACCCGGAAGTAGTAGACTACAGCGCCACATAGCGTAGCGGAGCCGGCCAGGTCGCTGACCATTATCCGACTGCACGACTTTCATGTGCACTTGGATTGGAGGACAGACCACCTGCCGAGTAACGGGATCGGATTTGGAGAAATCCAATCCGATCCTACCATGTGCACAAAGTGATTGTGAATAATTAGGATACTCTGAATGCATAAGGTAAGTAAAGAATAACTTTGCTGTAAACTGTTTGAAGTGGACTAATTCGGTTTTTCAGAACAGTACAGTACCTTTAATACTAAACTCTTAATTTATTGTGCTGCTCTAAAAATGTGATTTAAAATAAGACAGCAGCCAAAAGCAGTCTTTAGATCTGTTTTTATTTGATACATCCAAAGTGACAGACGGTCAAAGCTCTTGAAAATGCATTTTATTTAAAGCTATTTGCAAAACTGCATTAGTACACAAGTTATATAAGCTCAGTACAAACACTATTTAAATACAGAGAAAGGTCTATATGCCATTTTACATCATACATTCAAAAACACATTTAGTACAAGAAACACAAATATGCATTAAAAAAAAAAAAAGTTTTAAAGGGCCTATATTATGCTGTTTTCTGATCTATATTATAATGTTTCCTCATCACAAACAGACCTGGAGTTGTGGTTTGTTTCATTCACACATGTTTAACACACACACCCTGCATATTTAAGCTGAGGTAAACCACTCTGTTCCACCTTGTGATGTCATGTGGTAATAAAGGAAGTGCTCCACTGTGTTTTGGAACTCCATACACCTTCACTAGAATCATTTGGATTATTTCAGCTCGTGAATTGCTAATATCTACTGGACAAAAGGTAAAAGGTAGCTCTTAACTTGAAAACTACCACATCCTGACATCACAAGGTTGAACAGAGCATTTTGAGCTTTGGAGATGTACACAGATTAATAATAAAGGGTTACTCAAACGTACAGTATGTGAATGAAACAAACTACAACTCCAGGTATGTTTGTGATGAGGTAACAGTATTCTAATATATCTTAAAGAGATAGAGTTAGTTTTGTGTAATATAGGACCTTTAAAGTTTTAGCAGTTTTACAGTTTGCATTTTACTTTTTTCTTTTTTTTAAATAATTTTAGCACATTTTTTGAAACTTGGCTTAGTTTGATTATTTGATTCAAACCCGTATCTGAGACACAGGCACTCACATCATTTGGAATAATTTCTCTTGGCACAGCTCTCATTTCAGAAAAACGTGCAGTGAATTCAGCTTGTTTTTGTTTTTTTTCAACACTACTTTGGTCCACGCTCTGTCACTTTCAATACAGAAAAACAAATGACAACAAAGGATTTGACACACGAGTTAAACAGGGAGAAGGGTACAGATACTGTATACACATATAAACTACACACAGATTTTCAGATACTTACAGCTCTTGTTTGATTTTCAACAACATATTACATATTACAGTACAAAAGTAGTATTCATGGTTTCTTTTATTTTATTTTTTCATACAGCTTTATTGTTTGCGATAAGTTGATCATTGCCAGTTGTGCCACAATGTCAGCAGTGAACTCCTTGCACATATTTTTTTTTGGTTATGTATTAGTATTTTCTATTCCAACATCTTTGAATTTTCATCCGCACCAAACAACGCAAATAAAGAAGCAACAGAATGTTTTTTTGATTAAATACTGCAAAATCTACTACTACATTTATTTGTTTATGATTTTTGTTTGTACTGTATGTAAATTATGAATAGTTTAAAAAAGTGCCAATTAAAAAAAACTGTGAACAACATTTCTATTGTCAGCTTTTAGCATGCATATTACACTCGGACAAGAAAAAAAACAGCAAATAAAGAAGCAACAGAATGTCTAACTGTCTAACTGAGAATGTGATGAGCAATTTCAGTGTGAGACAGAACATTTTAAAGAGCGCAGAGGTCCAAAAAACACACAAAGACCACTTCTTTTTCTTTACTTATAGCACAACACAAATGTTTCACTGTTTTTTACTTTTTACCTTCAGCAACTTAAAGGGACAGTGTGTAAGATTTTTACCCGTTAATTACTGAAATTGAAGATACCCATTCAAAAATACATTGTTTTCCAAGCCTTTTCACTTCCATCATGAAATCAAAGTATTCTTTTGGACTTTTTTTTTTTTTTTTAAGTTTAGGCTTTTAGCCTTTATTGGTCTCACACACAATGACACACGGGAGAAATTTGACTTCTGCATTTGACCCATCCTTTTTCAGGAGCAGTGAGCAGCCATCTTTTTCGGCGCCCGGGGGGCAGTACCGTGAAGGGTCTTGCCCAAGAACCCACACTGGTTAGCTCATTGCCCAGGGGGGGTTTGAACCTACAACCTCCAGGGGGAAAGTCCATGACTTACCAGTTGAGCTAACCAGCCGGACTTAGATATAGTCACATAAAAGGGGGATCTTCCCCATATAGAGGCAGCCATTTTGAATACGAAAGCCGCAGAAGGACATTTGGGCTCATCCTTCGCCGAGGCTCCTGCTAACAGCTGCTCAGCCGCGCTGCATATGGCTCCCCCCTTCCCCCCTCCCCTTCCCCTTCTCTCCTTCGCTCCTCTGCTCCCATATGCAGCCATGCTGCTGTATCACACATCGTAATGGATATAACACGTATTTTGGACTAAATTGTTTTACTGGATTTTATTCGCTGGATCCTTATGGACAGATTGAGACCAAGTTTATGGTGAAATACAGAGTTTGACCTGTGCAGAGCCTTCAAAGGTAAGCTAACACCTCGTTTTGTGCTTTTCTGTATAAAAGCCCCATGTGCTCGGGGAGTGATTGTTTTGCAGGGAAATGAATTGCATAGTCAAAAAGAGGAGACTGTAAGGTTTCATTTGATGTGTAGATTGTCATGAATCATGATCGGGATTGTGTGTTTTCATGCGAAAAGAAAAAAAAAAAGTGAACGGGGGACCGCGTTTTATGTATACAGCGGCGCGGGCACGCGCTACGGCGCGCCCGGGTGACCCTCGTGGTCTGCCATAGCCAAAAGAGGAAGTGGAATAGCTACTAACCACCTATGCGCCACGAATCCTACACACTGTCCCTTTAAAGGTGCACTGTGTAACTTTTCTGGTGGAGGCTTGTCTCCATGGTGATGTTATCGTTTTTACCTGGGATGTTCCACAATATGGCATTAAACAAATATATCTTGCATTTCTTCAGTTATAGGGTTGTTTTTTATTTCTCAAAACTGCCAATTTCAAGTGAAATTACTGAGTTTTTGTATGCAGGCCCATTATAAATCTTGCTGATGCTAATGTTGCTATAGTGACTACCTATTTCAAAGCCTGCAGAAAGATTATACAATGTACTTTAAAAGAGAAGAGAGCAGAATAAACAAAACAGTTTTGAGCCTGGATTTAATCATTGTCTAAGCCGAGGTCTAGACCCTGAAGGAATCCTGCAAATTGTCTGAAGAGGCCACGTTGCTTTCAAACAACATGGAAGAGATCAGGAAGGAAATGGACTGTAAAATATGCAAAGCAAAGAAACACCAAGAGGAGGTTGAACTTGTGAGGGAAGGCTGCAAGTCTATGCAAGAGGTTAAAGGAAAAGTAACGTTTTTTACAATCTGAGCCTTATTTCGGTAATAAAACAAGTTGTTTTACTCACCCATAGCACTTTGATGTCATATGGAGCACTTCCGGAGATGTTTTAGATTTGCGATCTCCATAATGTGAGTTCTCGGGGCACTTATTTGCGGTCTCCAAATAACACAAACTTTAGCACTTTTCAAATCATAGAAGCCCGATGTCTTAGCCTACGATTTTGTGTGGTCAAAAGTGGCCTGTAATCCGAGATTTAGCCATAGTTTCGAGTAGATGAGGACGCCAGTGCGCATGTGCGGAATGTGCTCTCAGCTCCCGGGACACAAACATGAAACGCAAAGCTGTAAACTATGGATAAATCTCAGATTACAGGCCACTTTTGCTTCAAACGAAATCGTAGACTAAGACATCGGGCTTCTATGATTTGAAAAGTGCTAAGGTTTGTGTTATTTGGAGCCCGCACAGGGCATATTACATGCTTGGGGAATATATTATATGCCCCGAGCTATGGCTAGAAGTCGTGCTAGGCTAACCGCAAATCTAAAACATCTCTGAAAGTACTCCATATGACACCAAAGTGCTATGGGTGAGTAAAACATCTTGTTTTATTACCGAAATAAGGCTCAAATTGTAAAAAAAAACACGTTACTTTTCCTTTAAGGTGATGTCTCAGAAAGATCTAGAAGAGACATCACCAAGGAACTATATATATTTTGTAATTTTATATATGTAAGGTATTTTATATATGTAAGGTATTGTTGTTTAATGTCATACTGTGGAACATTCCAGGCAGAACAATGATATCTCCATAGAAACAAGCAGGTGATGGACCCCGAACCAAAAAAGTTACACACCTTTAACACTAACACATGCTAGTCACTAATGCAAAACGCTAAAGGTGACCAGTGCTTCTTCACACACAGTCCTCCTGACAGTGCCTCCCGTTGGCCAGGCTGAGGCTGGCCACAGAGTGATGGGTGCTGCGGACTGAAGTGACCCGTGTTTTAAAATGGAGAGGGGTCTGGGGGGACTTGTGCGCGATGAGTCGACATAAACAACAGAGCTGCTGATTAAACTGCTTCCGGAAACTGTCACTGAGCAGGTACAGGGCGAAGGGGTTCAGACTGGAGTTTGTGAAGGCCAAGATCCGAGCCACCACACTGCACACGAAATGGACCAGAGAGGTGTCCACCTGAAGCGAGGGGGAGAGGAGGGGAGGTGGTGTAGAGTTATCAAAATGATCGAAAATCAGATACTAATCGATGCTCAAACTAATATCAAAGCTAGATACTTACTTCTGACATTTTTAGTATCGATATGTACTCATTAACTGGACAAAATTTGAGCTTTCCTGAACATTTTTGGTATGCATTTGAGCGTTATCAGAACTCTATCAAATCAGATGTCATGGTAACATAGAAAGTATTATTTTTTTGTATGAAAATTACATTTTATAACTAAGAATGTAGTTTTTTTTTATTTTAAGTCTGGTATCGTAATCTGTGTCGAGTATTCAAGTTTGACATTTTTGTATCGTGACAACACTACTCCACTAGTGTTGTCACGATATTTCAATGTTTCATGTGGCCATACCAGCTTGTCAAAGCCTGATCTCGGCCGATCTCAGAAAATAAACAGAACCAGGCCTGGTCAGTACTTGGATGGGAGACCGCTGGGAATACCAGGTGCCACAGTGGGGTGTTTGTGAGTGACGGTGGTCGGAGGGGCCAATGGCACAGATTGTCATCCTTGTATCTACCCCAGGGCGGCTGTGGTTACTATAGTAGCTCACCACCACCAAGTGCGGAGTGAAATCCAGTGATTAATTACTCAAGTGCAAAATGCAAGAAATTACAGAAGTAAGAGTAGCTTACTTGACTGTTGAGACATAACATCTGATTTATAATTTAAAATTAATGGAAGTACGAGGAATTGAATAATGCACAAAATTCAATATTTTCATAGGATAAAATACAAAAATGAGAAAAACTAATACCACAACTGAAGATGCGGTGCAAGAAGAATAAATGTGCAAATCTTTTCAACAGAATGTTTTGTGAGTACAAAACGATCTTATAGCAACAGTCTTGAGTCCATACCCCGGACCTGTACTGATCTCAAATCCAGTATACACAAATAGTTGATAGTTGGAAACAGTCTGAATTTTGGAGACTTGTCCAAATTACAAAAACTTCCTTTTTTTTCCCCTTTTTTTAAAACATTTTCTCAGTAATTAGCTGTTATAATGAATCCATTTGCATGTCATTTTGGCGACATAACAGGACAAACTCAATAGGCGTTGCTATTGGTTACTCAGTTAAGGTTTTCAAAGGTTTCATTGTAAATTACAAATAACTACATGGATTATAGTCTATGAAAAAACTTCCCTTTTGTCCCCCAGTATGAACCTTTTCCACATTATGCTGATTCATTATTTGGTCATTTTTTTCACTTGTGCTTCATTCAGAACCCTGTCCGAGCATTAGGTGAACGACATTCTGGGTAATTGCTACTTAGAGGAATTATTCACTTTTGTTCTGTGGAAGAATGCAAGGGGGGGGGGGGTCGAGCCTCGTCCTTTAGTTTTCAAAATGTCAAACTCATAGCTGCTGGTTATTTAGTAACCATTTTGGGGACAATTCTGCCTTTGTGCCCTTTAGCATGTCAACTCACCCAAGTGTGTTTTTGGCCCTATTATAGGAATCTACCTTTTGATTTTGCCCATGAGAAATATATAATCATTTATGTTTTGGCTAAAGTAAGTATCTGACTATTTCTCTGTAATAAAGTGTACAAAATATTAGAGCTAAATATCAAGGAATTCACTAATAACAATATTACAACACACACTGATATATTGATATATTTTATTTTATGGTCTTAGCTGCAGTTTTGGGAAGTAAATATATATTTTGAGTGTCTGTATTATGTCTGATCTTGCAAGCTCCAGAAGTAAATTTTCCATTTATTTTTCTCATAAAAAAATGAATGGAAAATAAATAAAATGCATAACAGTGGAACATATAGCTGTTTTTACACCATAATATAAGGCAACATATTAAGTAAATACATTTTCAAAGTATTCTTTCCATCATCAGTGTGTAGTACCTGTGAGTAGTGGTAGGAGCGGTACAGGTAGATGACATGACTGGGCAGCCAGCACACAGCGAACAGAGCCACAAACACCAGTACAGTTTTAGCCAAACGCTTCCTCGATTCAACCTGCAACACCAGAATGGACTTAAGACATGCAAAACTACAGTAGATATTTGAACAACTATAAATATTGGAATGGGTCCTGAAAAATCACATAAATAAAACCAAAATTTGCCCTTTCCTGAAGTAGTGGTCCTCCAGGCCACATGTTCAAACCATGTATAAAATCAGATTAAATGTAGATTCATTTCTTGATTGTTGTTGTTGTGAATTGGACTAATTCCATGCTTCAGAAATGGTAAATGTTCACATTTTCCAATTTCAAGGCACTCAAAGCGCTTTAAAGGAACCACTCATTGTCTTGCCTAAGGACACAATCTTCCAGCTTGGGTCCCGACCAAGCCTGAACAACAAAATCATGGGGATGGTCCCTGGGTCAGATGTAGAAACAATTTCTCCTGTGTGAGATCAGATTCAGAAAACTTTATTGATCCCATAGGGCAATTCATTTGCAGCATTCTCAGAGCAGTTCTCAACACACAACACACACACCCAAACACACACACAGATTGTGTCAGTCCAATACAAACCACAAGTAAAACTCAAACAATTAACTTATTACAGTGCAAACTTTAAAAAACTTTAAAAAGCATCACCCTTTGAATTAAGCAGTTTAACAGCAGAGGGCACAAAAGAATTTGAGAACCGGTTAGTCTTTCAGACCGGAGCATAAAACCGACGCCCTGATGGCATCATTATGAAGTTAGGAGCCAAAGGATGGAGGGGCTGAGCCAGGAGACACTTGGCTTTGCTCAGCACCCGCTCCTCCCACAGAGAATGCAGCTCCCTCAGTTTGACCCCTGTGATTTTAGAGCAGGTTTTAACAATGTTCTGCAGCTTGTTTTTATCCTTCAAGGACAGGGATTGAAATAATAAATAAAGTCAATCTTCTAATCCTTAATCACTGTAAGGCGCTTTGTGTTACATTTTTGTACGAAACACGCTTTATAAATATTGTTTGATTTGATTTGATTTATCTGGGGAAGCCAAAATCGCACTACTAACCTTTGAGTCGGTGGATCTGACACTCAACCATTGAGGTTTACGCCGAAAGTCACTGGACTTTGACACGGGGGACACGGGGGACCCGGGTTCGATTCCCCCCCCCAAAAGGTAATGAGCAAGCCAGTGTGGGTCCTTGGGCAAGACCCTTCACGGTATAGCCCACCTCATACAATGATGAGAGACAATGAAACTTACGAGATGCCGGCTCAGACGTCGCCTGGCCAAACAAGGCCTGCGTCAGGTGCTGGGGAACCAGAGCACCTTGATGAAAAATGGGCTACTGGAACAAGGCGGAAATGGGCGAGATGCGAGAACAAGGCTCTGTTGGAATGCGACTACTCCAGTAACCCTAGGCAGAGGAGTTACATGAACAGGATGTGGGATGAATGGTTAATACGATACCCACAGTCCAAGCTAACGGCCAAACAACTAGTAGCTCAGTGTTCCAACATCCACAAACGGCAACTGCTATCACAACTAGAGATTGACGAGGTACAGCACAAATGCTACGACAAGGGGGAGCCAGGACGCCAGGTCAGAGGGGAGCTAACATCAAATCCCCAACCAGAGATTGGGTACGAAGCCCCAATAAGTATCACGCTGAGGGAGGCAGCGTCTGACCTGAAAGATAAGATCATGGCCCGAATGAACACAAGGCAACCCGACGCCATTTACCGAGGCTAAGTGAAGTACCATCTGAAAGTCTCCTAGAACATGTGAATGCAGCACTGAGAGCGATCCCTACCACAACCTTCACTGAAACCAATGAGCTGATATACACTTCAGCAGCAGTGATCCTGCTATAAGAGCAACCATGGGAGCCATGAGAGACAATACCCACCATGGAAAAGACGGTTAGAGGCTAAAATCAAGCAGGTGTGGAGAGAAGTGAGCCAATTGTCAGAGGCCCAGAAAGGTGCAATGAAAAAGCAAGTACCCAAGAGGTACAGCCAGGTGCCCATACCTGAAGCACTCGAAACTGCCAAGCAAAGGCTACAAGCCTTGGCCAGCCGCCTAAAGAGGTACACTCGAGATAACGAGGCCAGACGAATATACATCTCAGTCCAGAAAAGTGCAGTACTAGGAACAGCAAAGATACTGCACAGAACTCTCAAGCTCCCAGGCCTCTGGTAGAGGACCCGAGCTGGATGAGAGTGAGAGACCAACCACAGTGGAAGGTTTTTATATATATATATATATATATATATACACCAAATAAACTGAATTTCTCCTTTTGCCATTTCTATCATCACTTACAACACCAATGCTATAAAAATCATTTAACTCCCTTTATTTTTTTTTTTAAAGATCATTATTTGTCCCACTGTGTGATCTGAAAAGACTATAATTGGCATCTACCAGCCCACACTGAGCTGTAGAAAGAGAGCAGACTTTAATGCAGCGGTGAATCAGAGGAACATAATGCCATAATGTCGAGTGTGATCAAAGGTCAAAAATGACTCACCAACCAGGAACAAGGTGAACGGAGATTAAAGAGACTCTGTGGTACATTTCAATTACATGAAGAGGAGTACTTGACCATAGTGTCTCATCAGGTCTCTTCTCTCACCCTGCACATGGATAAAGAGATCTATCCTCCTATTTTCCTAAAGTGCTTGACAAAGATGATTCTTAATTCAAACTGAATCTGGCTGGACTCTTTGTGAAGCTGATGCTCTGAAGTGTTGGCCTTTGCTTCCTCTAACTGTCTCTGTACTCTGATTTGAATTGGGAAAATCAGATTTCAAATTCCGCCAACGTTTTTTGGGGTAAATATAAGATTCGTCCCTGGGGATGGTCTATGAGACAGCAGATGGAGCATTTGTTGGGTCTTGACAATTCCCATGTCAAAGCTGAAGCAGATCTCACTAAACATGAGATTTTAGGGACTTGTAATGAGGTAAACAAGTTCAGGCAGAATTCATTGAAAATAATAACATTATTTTGCAAGTTTGGAGTACAAATTGGTCCTGATTTTTTCAGAATGGTTGATTTGATTGAAAATAAGGGCATAAGGGCCCCCATAAGCCCCCTCAGAACATGAGCAGGTTTAAAGAGCCAGTATTACACCATTTTCTGATCTATGTTATAATGATGTTTCCCCATCAAAAACATACCTGGAGTTGTGTTTTGTTTCACAAATCCTGCATATTTAGGTGTGAATGAAACAACACACAACTCTGGGTATGTTTTTGATGAGGAAACAACATTATAACCAGTGTTGTATAGTAACAAAGTAATAATACTTCACTACTGTACTTAAGTACATTTTGGGAGATTTTGTACTTTACTTGAGTTTTTTTTATAAATGATAACTTTTGCTTTTACTTCACTACATTTCCGAATGTAATTGCATACTTTTACTCTGATACATTTTCAATGTGCTGTTTAGTTACTCGTTACAAAAAACCCTCTACTGACTGCAAGGAAGTCAGGACGTGCCTGGGCTTGTTCGCTACTTGCGCATGACAATCAGCCTACACCTGTTGGTTTCATGCAGCTAGTAGGGATGGGCGATACCAGTTATTTTTGTTTCGATACGATACCAAGTAATACCAGGGTTATAATCCCGATATCGATACCGATACTTTCATACATTTTTTAATACTGCAGAAAAACACTAACCTGGCTACCTAACTAGATACCTTGGCTTCGCAAAGCTCCACCAGGGGGCTTAGCTCCACACATTCTAACACCAGATATCTGAAAAAACATCTTTGATGAAAATGGCAGTAGCATTTCGTCATGCTGAGGTTTATGATTTATGATCAAGTGTTTATTTAAATTTGTGGTATTGCCACAATATCGGATCATTTTTTGGCACACACTGCACTTCACAACATTGTCGTCCACGGTGTGGAAGTAACTCCACACCACACTTAGCTTGCGGTCTCCCATGGCTCCCGCAGCCCCGCCCCGCTTTGACTGAAATCTCACAGCAGTGAGTCTGTCGTGACGTACTTCCCCACGTTTGGTGAGAACGCGGAAGGAAAAGTAGTGCCTGACAAGTGGCAATGGTTGAATAATGAAAACACATATGAATTTGAACTAAATAAACTGAAAGTTAAGTCAGTAAGAAAACATGACTTGGTATCGATCATTTAATACCAGGATTGATCCATATTAAATACCCCATCAGGATCGAAATATCGATACTTTGGTATCGATCCGCCCATCCCTAGCAGCTAGTTTAATCAATCAACATCCCTGATGGAAGAGGAGACAGCATCCACGTCGGCTACAAATGAAGGGGGACCTGACGATGAGCATCCCTGACCGTATTGAAACACAATGTTCTCTTACGCTGATATGAAGGATTCGTCCTATCGAATGAAGTGCCTCTTGTGCCTTTCAAGAAACGTGGAAATCCTATCTTACAGAAACTCCCCATCCAACCTCAAGAAACACATCGAGGTAAGTTCTAGATTAATGAAATTGTTAGCGTCTATATTCCAATTTCAGTAACCATAGCATGGACATTCTAGACACCGTTGTGAAACCTTGAGCATAACATGTAGAAATTAACTTTGTGTGACACTGTTTCGGTTACACAAAGCGTATTTGACGATGTTGGAGCTAACAGGCTACCTAGCTTTTTTGGCTCAAGGGAAGGGATAGCTGTGTAGGCTAAGTGTAACGAATGAGAAAGGGCACACGAGTTCAAAAGGACAAAAAAATAACATTAGTGAATTTTTTTTCTGTGTAGCGGGGGGATGGGGGATGCGAGTGAGTTATTTTCTGCTGAAAACGGCGCGGTACCTGCATAACTAACTCTTCTGAGCCACACAGACCGATTTTCTGGGCACAGAAGCGCTGTGACCAGTGGCTACAGTTTTGAATTGGTTAACAAAATTTCAGCGTGAGAAATACCATGTGTGGCGTGTGAGCTTGTGAACTCGTTGAATTGCGTGTGTCACACTCTCAAAGCGTGAGACTTGAGAGCGCTGCTTTTAATTACATTACTTGAGTACATTTATTTTTACATTACTTGTCATACTTAAGTACAAGAAGTTACAGATACTTAAAGACTTTTACTCAAGTAACATTTCAGTCAGTGACTTCGACTTTTACCAAAGTCATTTTTGGGAGGGGTACCTATACTTTTACTTGAGTTTGATTTTCCACTACTTTATACAACACTGATTATAACATAGATCAGAAAATAGTACATTCCATAATATCAATCAATCAATCAATCAAACATCATTATAAAGCGCTTTTCATACAAAATGTGACACAAAGCATCTTACAGTGATTAAAAACAATCCCACATTTCCTTCCACTCACCCAACCAGCCCCACAGCTGCCCGACACCACACAACCAAACAACCCAAACAGTAACACGCACAACAAATGCTATAATACTAAGATACATGCTACTGCTACTACTACTACTGCTGCTAATACTTCTGCTACTGCTACTACTACTACTACTGCTGCTGCTGCTGCTGATACTACCACCACCACTACAGCAATCCCTAAATTTAATACTATCACTGCATCGCAAATATGACTGCTATATACTGCTATGTGCTAATACTGCTAACAAGTAGTATAATTTCTACCTTACCACCACTAATAATGATAATTACTACCAAACTAGGACTGCATACTATTGATAGTAATGGTAAAATATATTTAAAATCAATCAGTCAATCAAAACTTTATTTATAAAGCACTAATCATACAAAAGTGATTTAGAGTGATTAAAAACAACCCACATTTCCTTCCACTCAACCAGTCCCCCACAGCTGCCCGACATCATGCACACGCACACGCACACGCACACACACACACACACACACACACACACACACGCACACGCACACGCACACACACACACACACACACACACACACACACACCTTTTTTTTTTTTTTTTAATCAAAGGCCAAGCTAGCTAATATGGGCCTTTTAAAAATGTTCTAGTGTTTTTAGTCATTTTGGGCCATTTAAGTGCCAACTAGGTAAATTTGAAATTTTCTGGTCAAAAACGCCCAAAAGTATGTGATGACTTAATTGACCTCTGCAATTTCCAGTAGTTGGTGACATCACACCTGACTGCCCTGATTACAGCCAGGCGTATCTGATCACAAACACCTGGCTGCATGGGCAGGGTTTGAAGGGTCTCGATACCTGTTTGACTAATTACTGTTCCTTATACCTCCATACCCCCCCCTCCTCCTCCCCCACACTCTCCCTTTGGTCCTTCAGGTTCTGCTCAGTTTGTCAGCTCTGTTTAAAATGTGGTTGTGGGTGGAATTTAGGTGTTTAGTCCCATTTCAATATCAACACACCTTTGCTGTTCTGCTCAAAGAAAGATTGTTCAGATCAAAACATTACATTCTGACTGATGTAGCTTTGGCTGACTGACGTTTATTATTGATTTCACACTGCTACAAACCTGTCTTCTTGCGTGCACGTTGTTCTCCACTGGTAGATTTGACGCACTCTTCATCAGGCTGCGGGCGATGTAGGTGTAGTACACAGAAATGACCAGAAGGGGGATGACATAGAAGATGAGAAAAGAGGCCATGGAGTGAATCTTTGGGTGCAGTTCCCCAGCATGAGGGTAGGGGGCGCAGGTGACGAAGCTTTCATTGGTGGAGGGGATGTTAAAGGTGTGGAGGTCGGAGAACACAGCTTCAGGAATGGCCAGGACCAGCGAGAAGAGCCAGATGAGCGCCGCCCGCAGGATAATACTGGAAGTGCTGCTCGAGGTCTGGATGTCCAATGGTTTCACAATGGCTCTATACCTGAGAAAAACATAACACAAAATCACCTGAAATTTGGGTTCTCAAAAGTATCGAAAATCAGATCCTTGGCGGCACGGTGGCTGAGTGGCTAGCACTCATGGCTAGCACTCATGGCTAGCACTCATGCTTCACAGCAAGAAGGTTCCGGGTCTTCTTCATACCAGCTTGTTAAAGCCTGATCCCATCAGATCTCAGAAGCTCAGCAGGGCTGGGCCTGGTTAGTACTTGGATGGGAGATCGCTGGGAAAAACTCTCATTGTGTCCTTAGGCAAGGCACTTCACCCACACTGCCTTGTATGAAAGTGGTTCATGCGTGAGTGATGGTGGTGGCCAGAGGGGCCGATGGTGCAGATTGACAGCCTCGCTTCGGTCAGTCTGCCCCAGGGCAGCTGTGGCTACAGTAATAGCTTACCACCTCTGGGTGTGGAGTGAATGAACAATGCTCTGTAAAGTGTCTTTGAGTGTCCAGAAAAGCGCTATATAAAACTGATGCATTATTAGGGCTGTCAGTTTAACGCATAAATTAGATTAATTAATTACACTGCAAATTAACACGTTATAAAAATTAACGCAATTAATTATGAGTGGCAATTCAATGTGCACATTTTAAATTTGTCCCATTGAAGGACCTGTAGGCGACTTGGCAGTAGCGTCACTTCCACCTGTGTTGCTAATCAAACAAATAAAGCCTGGAGGAAACTGACATGAACTCGACTCCGGGGCGAGGCGAGCAAATCGCTGCCAGGGCCTTTGAACGGCAACTTTATTTATAAAAATAACAAAGACGCAGACATGGGGACTTGAGACTTAGTGACTTGGACTCGAGACGACTTGAGTCGCTGTTTTTATGACTTGTGACTTGACTCGACAAAAAATGAAATACTTGAGACTTGACTCGGACTTGGTCTAGGACTCGGGACTTGACTTGACTTGAGACACGATGACTTGAATGACTTGCGTGTTCACATAATGTTTTCGTGCTCATTCAACGGCACTGCCATGTCCTAGGACGCAACGCGTGCACCACGTGCACCACCACCGGCACGAGGCCGCGCGTACACCGGCACGAGGCCGCGCGTACACCGGCACGAGGCCGCGCACAGTGTACGTGCGGCCTCGTGCCGGTGTATGCGGTGGTGGTGGTGCACGAGACCGCGCGAGAGAGAGAGGAGAAATGTAACAAAGTTTAATATTAATAAGTTTTAGCTTATTTGTTTCCTCACCAAAAGGGAATGACTTATGGATATACTGTGTGAGTGTGAGTGACAAGCGTGTGAGAGAGAAATGTGCAAAGAAAAGAGCAAAGAAATGTGACAGTTTAATTTACTGTAAGTTAGTATTTGTTTTAGCTGTTATTGTTACTTTGTAAAAGGATAGCTACTTGTGGATATTGTGTGTGTGTGTGTGCGTGTGCGTGTGTGTGTGTGTGTGTGTGTGTGTTAGAAAGTGTGTGTGGGACAGAGTGAGTTAGGGCGTGTGAAGAGTCCCTCAGTCGTCCAGGTAGAATCCATGATCCGTTTCGCCGCTCATCCGAGAGGCTTCGTCAGTCGCGGCGAAACGTTTTCGTCCAAACAAACTTTGTCCAGTTGACAAATTGAATTTCTTCTTTTATCCTGAGTTAGGGAGTGTAACAAAGTTTAATACAAGTTTGTTTTAGCTGTTACTGGTTTCAACTCAATGTTGAAAACATGTGAAACAGTTTGGTTTTCGATGTACAGATCACTTTTGCCAATAAATAACCAATAATTACATTATCACTGTTTTGTTTGAGTCTATGATGTATTTTACTGAACATGAGTATTTAACAGGTTGGGCACATTAGCCAGTGATGATTACTTACACTTTCTTATATATTGCTTTTCACTTTATCAAGATCAGATTCTGCAGCTAAAATTACAACAATACGCCAAAGGTGACTTGACTTGGACTTGACTTGACCTATTACAGGACTTGACTTGACTTGACATAGCCTGTGACTTGACTTGACTTGAGTTGCCCAAGAAAAAAATACTTGGGACTTACTTGGGACTTGAAGGTGAAGACTTGAGACTTACTTGAGACTTGCACATGTGTGACTTGGTCCCATGTCTGCAAAGACGGAACTGTCAACAAGAACACACTGATTTGTAGCTTTTGTAAAAAATGATTTTCCAATCACCGAAGCCACTCCAGCCTGATAGATCATTTGAAACACGTCCGGACACGTTCCATTGTTACCGGTGATCAGTGTTGTGCAGTAACGCGTTATTACTGTAACGCCGTTAATGTTGACAGTAACTAATACTGTAACGCATTACTTTTAAAATAAAGGAACTCAATTACCGTTACTAAACGGCGCGTTACCGCGTTACTGAACCTACTCATTTTGAAAATGGCATCATGTGCCCGACTCGCATAGGCACAGGGGAATTTTTTTTCTCCCTTTGGTAAGGGCGGGATAAGTAATGATGATTGGCTAAAGCAGAGTAAGATTTCATGTTGAGCCAACCAGAGACACCCAGTGGGCGGTGGGCGGGTATCTACACACAATCCCAGCACACAGTAGTAGCGCACACACACACAATACACACACCCCGTGTCAGATGGCGAGTCCCGAGTCGAAGACAGAAGTATAGGCAGTATTTTAACCTCGTCGAGGTAAAAGGTAAAAACGTACATGTTACGTGCACATTGTGTCAAAGACCAAAGACTTTGTCCACGTCCAATATAAGCAACTCAAATTTAATGAAGCATCTCTGGACGGCGCACGCTTCTGTTAAACTAGTGGCCACCAGCAGGCCCCATGATGATAATCGCATGCTAGGTGCTGTTAACAATGAAGGAGAGAGGAGTAGGAGGAGAGGAGGAAGAGGAGAGGAGGAGGAGAGGAAGGGGCAGAAGAAGCAGGCTCCATGATGATAATCGCATGCTAGGTGCCGTTAACAATGAAGGCCACGGTGACGGAGCCACGTCAGCCATGCAGCAAAAGCTGTATAATGCACTGTAAAAAAAAAAATCCTAATTATTTAACATTTTTTAACTAAAAAAAAAAGAAAGGCATTAGTTACTTTCCTAGGTAACTAGTTACTTTTATAGTGTAGTAACTCAGTTACTAACTCAGTTACTTTTTTGGGTTAGTAACTAGTAACTGTAACTAATTACTTTTTCAAAGTAACGTGCCCAACACTGCCGGTGATAGAACGAGCATGAGTGCACTTCAACAAACCACGCTTGCCATATTTTATTTCTGAATTGTATTTATTTAGCTGTTTTTGTATTGCATTTTTGAATAATGCACCTGGCCTAATAGGTTTGCTGGGATGTGCTTGACCTTTTTCTTTGGAAATTAATTTATGAAACACACTTCACCAATAAAAATATGGATTTCAAATATCTTCTTAGTTTATTCAATTGATTCGTCAAGCACTACAATTTGTAATGTGTTTGAATTTGGGGACCTTTAGCAAATATGAGAATAAAATGCAATTAATTAATTACAAATAGCACTAATTATTATTATGATTAATACTAATCGATACATCTAGTATCGATACTCATTTGAACAAGTATTAACACTAAACAATCACATAAAGTTGAGTTTTATGAGAACTTGTGTAATTGTGTAAAAAAGAGCTTTCAAAATGATCATTTGACTATCAAAATTTGTATCAAGTATCAAGTCTATTCTTTAGTATCGAAATCAAGTTTGAAATTTCAAAACACTAACTACAATATCATCTTTTATCTTGAATACCTTGTATTTATATTCTGCTGCCAATCTGTCTTGCCCAAGGATACAAGACAACAGAATCTTATTATTAATTCATACATTTTCAACTCTTGAATGGAGTAAATAGTTAAAATACTAAGGAATAGTCTCAAAACTGATTCTGATACCACACTGATAATAAAAAAAATCACTATTAATCATCCAGGTAGGTTCCACAGTGGTCCATGGACTTAGTCTATGTCTCAAGATCATTCTAAAGCTATTCAGGAAAGGTTCATTTCTGTCCTGTGAATGTGAGTTTGTTAGTATCAAGACCTGCTCAAATGTAGTTAGTTTCAATATTACTTTTTCAATACTTATGACTACCAGGAGTACACACTTTAAAATTAAGACCAAATTCTGTCAATCAATAGAAAATCAAAAATGTATTAAAATAAAGTCATGTACCTGTGCAGCAAATTTGAGCAAGAAAACAAAAATACAGCTATTAGTCAATTTTACTATGATTCATTTTTCTATAATTTTATGATGACAAACGATAATTAAATTCAAGCTACATGGTGACTGACATTTGCAGAAAGTTTTTTTTTTTTCCCCCAGTTAACCTTTTCCTTTTATCATCAAAATATTGGATCATAATGATAACATGTTGTTGTGGTGTAATTACTGGATCAGAGTGGGTCAGGTGTTTGAGAAAAGATCAACAGGCATGTCTCAGGGGGTGTCCATGTTTGTGTTTTCTTAGCCTGGTATAAACATGGACTGGAGTTTATTCAATCTGTACAGCGTAAGCTTTTACAGTTCAGTACAGAACATTTGACACCACAATATTGTCTCCATGGAGATAACATTGCTTTGACTGGATTGTTTCACAGTATTGCACTTAAAGCCCCAGTGTGTAGGATTCGTGGCGCATAGGTGGATGGTGCTATTGCACTTTCTGTTTTATCTATGGCAGACCTCGAGGTCCGCGCGCCGCTACTGTATAAATAAAACGCGGTCTCGTTTTGTTTTTTTTCTCATGAAAACACACATTCCCGATCATGTACCATGACACTCTACACATCAAATGAAACCTTACAGTCTCCTCGTTTTGACTATGCAATTCATTGCCCTGCAAAACAATCACTCCCCGAGCACATGGGGTTTTTATACAGAAAAGCACAAAACGAGGTTAGCTTACCTTAGAATGCTTTGCACTTCATAAACTGAAGGAGGGCCTGCTCCTGCTGTAATATTGCACAGTATGGCATAAAACATATGTATCTCTATGAAGAATCTTCCATGTCTGCTTGTAACTTTCTATTTCCATGGAAGGTGACGTGCCACCTCAAGAAAGTTACAGTGTTGCAAGTTGCACATTACGCAGTATTTTACAATTATTGATCAGATTTTCACTTCACTGGATCTTGAAGTGTTTTTCTGTTAGTTTTTTATATCTTTGAATGCCAAATAAAGAACCTTAAAAGTTTAATCCTAATTTCACTCTCTATTCACCATAATATTTGTATTACTCTTCAGTGATAAACAGAACTGGTGTGAAAGCCTGTTGAGTAGGAGATCCATACACCTGCAAACATTAAGGTTGTTTTCATTTTTAAAAACCACAAATAAACTGAAAAGGCAAACTCAGCTTCTTTAGTTCCCTTTCATCTCAAATACAGTATCTCACCTTTCACCAGTTCCTGCGGTGCACAGTTTATAATGGCCCATTGAAATTGTAAGACTTTAGCTTTAACAAACAACACTAAACATAGATACTAACAGAGATAACCCATGGTTCACTAGTGTTGTCACGCCCACTTCAAAGCTGCAGGACCAAATCAGTTCCTGACCTTGTCTCTTCATAACAACATTTCATTAATCCAAGCAGCCAGAACATTTTTATCTGAGGTGTTTAATTGATCAGATCAACAGTCAACAGTTTTGAACATTAGACTCAAAAACTCACAAGTGACAGAGCTTTGAAAACTGAAGAAGTGGCATGGGGCCACCCTTCCGTGGACCCAGCACCTGCAGCAGGAGGGGCAGGTGCAGAGAGAGATGTGTAAGAGTCAGGTGCAGAGAGGTCTGTAAGGGGCAGGTGCAGAGATTGGCTCTCTTGACATGTGAACTCTTCTGGTCAAAGTTTTGCTGATTTGCTGAAGCGCTTTGGACTCAATAACCACCCACTCAAAACTGTCAGAGATGTTTACAAAAATCACATTTGAGCATGGGTCATTTTCCCTCATTATTTCAGTGGAAAGCGGAATAGCGTGTTTGCAAAAGGTCTTATAAAAAATACACCACATTTCATTACATTTTAGATGAAATGTGTAAAAAATAGTGGTGCAGATGAAACTATACCAACTGGAAGTAAAGACGGATATAAATACATGTGAACATGACTGCAAAAGATTACAAAATAATTACAATTTCACACAAAAGATTGAGACAGTCCAATGCAATATTCTGCATGTTACAAGGAATATGGTTTGAGTCACATCCTAAAGTGAATCATAGGAGTGAAATATTCTGCATATGGCCTATTCTTGCATTTTCAACTTTTTTCTTTTGTAATAAAATTAAGCTCATCAAGGTTTGAGGTTATAGAGGCAAATGTGGAATTCCAACCCAAGTATCATAGCAACAAAAGAGCCGATCCGAAGCAGGACTGTTGAAGGTAACATCCAATGTTCCCTCTAAGGTGCGCACATTTACGGTCGTGCACTGCCCAGACATTGAGTGCGCACATCAAATTCTTTGCAGCGCATAAAATAAAATCTAACCTGAAATAATAAACACAGCCCTGGTTTAACGTACGGAATGACCAATCTGATAGATTCAGGTTGCACACGTAAATGTACACATACGTTAGGGACAAGCCAACTACAAACATATACATTTTGACCGCATTTCGCTCATTTCCTTCAGTATGACCGTAGGTGTAGTGCACATCTCCCCAGAGCTTTATACCACAGAGCTGTCACTCACACAAAATTACTTAAATAGGCTAATGATTATATATTATAGAATAATCACTTTTTAAAGTTCATCATAATTTATACTTATTTTGGAAATCATTATTTTGGGATGACCCATCTTATAGTAGCCTATAGGTCCTACAAACCATAAAAATCTGCAGCTATATGCAGGCTATATTTATCAAGCTGAAAAAAATCTCTCTCCATGTGATTTTACAGGTTTATACGCTATAGTTATTATATATTATTTTTCAAAATATTGTAATGTTCAATGTTTGTCACTGACACATAACAAAGCTCATGAACAAGATTTGTCTTTGTCATTCTAAGTGGGCCAAAAAATCTGTTATATTAAAGGTAATTAACAAAAATAACTGCAGTAATTTGATTAATAACCGGAAAATGATAGTGGCTCCCTGATGCCCGCATGTCCGATAAAATATCCTGGATTTTAGACAACGTGGGGTTTTTTTTTTTGGACTGTGCAGATCGTGCACGCAAGATAATAACTCTTGTATCATGCCCGGACTTTTTTTGGAACTTGGGATGTCTGTAATAAGCTGTAACTTGCGATGATCTCAGGTGTGATACTGGTGTGGCCACAGTGTGCATGTCCGATGTTGCTCACAGGGGTCCACAGAAAGCTCCGGGAGTCGGTGTGTTTGGTAATGCCCCTTCCCATCACAGCAGGGACAGGGCGTTTAGCAAGCCTATCAATCAAATCTATTGCTAACTCTAGCGGTAGTGATCCTGGGGAGCAAGGCATTTTTCCACATTTATGTTCATGTTTTGATTTACAGAAATAACAAAAACAGGATCACAAGCCTATGTCACCTATGCTCCCACACGACAATTCATAAATATACTAAAAAGTGCATGAGTTTTATAAGAGTATATTTTACACACAGCTGTCTCTCTGATCAGTTTGTGTATTTACTAAGAAAACAGGATTTATTTGTTATTGTAGAGATTATGACTCTTTCACTATTGTTAAATCAATAATCCATTTAGCTGTAGATTACTGTTAGGTCCTGCTGTTGTATCGAGATTGGAGATGTGAGTCATAGAGGGAGGAGGCACGCTTCACTCTAGCAGCTAATCCACAGATAAACAGTGATTTCCACAGAGACCAGAGAAAAGAACATGGACTTTTGATGGACATGATGCAATCCACTAATGCTGCATTACTGTGTGACTATGTTGGAAAATGTGTTTTTGTTTTTTATATAATTTAAAGACAGGGTTTTTACTTCTATGGGGTAATGCTGGCGTGACAACATTCTATTGGCAGATTTTTGTTGTAATACAGTGAGTTCATGAGTCAAATCACTCAGGGAAATAAACAGATTCAACAGTTTTGCATTTATTTTTGCATTTACCTGTTGTATATAGGCCAATAATATTTAATACAGATGAGGGGCAGCTAAAATTAATATGATTTAAATGCAGCTTTGTTGTAATAGAGTGAGTTTGCCACGTTACTATGTCACTCCCCCTTCCGAGTGCTATCACAACACAATCAGCGTAAGTCCCACTAATGGAACTACCGCACATCATATCAGGTTTGTTTATTTGTTTATTTAAAGGTACACTGTGTAAGATTTTTACCCGTTAATTACCGAAATTGAAGATACCCATTCAAAAATACAGTGTTTTCCAAGCCTTTTCACTTCCATCATGAAATCAAAGTATTTTGTTGGACTTAGATATAGTCAATTTCACCTGCATAAAAGGGGGATCTTCCCCATGTAGCGGCATCCATTTTAACTACGAGAGCCGCAGAAGGACATACTGTATTTTGGGCTCCACCTTCGCCGTTTTCTTTATAGCTGTCGGCAGTGGCCCGTGGATTTCACACACTTTCACTTTCAGGTTAATGGCGGGTTATGCGTTGCTTGAGCATACCGCAACCTACTGATTCTTTGGAGATTCTGCTACTTATTACTGTTGTTTCTGACCCTCGAAGTCTGCCGTAGCTAGAACCAGAATTGCAATACCCACCATCCACCAATGCACCACCATCCTACACAGTGTACCTTTAAGGATCCCCACTAGTCTCTGCAAAAGCACAGACTACTCTTCCTGTTGACAAGTTTGTATCATGTTTTTCTATATTTATGGAGAATCGTGTTGGAGCAGGGGTGACGTAGGCTTGTGGGCGACGCACTGCACAGAATCTTTCAGTAATCTTACATTTCAAATAGGGCCTGGAAGAGATCACTAAATAATTGAAAGGTGCATGGATGAAATCTATTCTAATCCTCAGGCATGTTTTTTGATGAGGGAACAACGTGGTGATAGCAAATTGAAAAAAAAAAAGAAAAGGAAAAAATACAATTAAATAAAACAAAAACATTTAAAAAGCAAAAAACATGTTTTGTTTTTTTACATAAAGTCATGCTGTGGGGCTTTTGGCTACAGGTATGTGATGTTTTAGTCATTGTGTTTGTCTTGTACTTCTGCTAGGGGTATGATGTTTTAGTCATGATGTTTGTCTTCTCCATCAGATGTTTTATGTTCACTGTGGGCCTAGGGAGCAGTGCAATATCATATCCTGTGTGTGCAACCTGTACATATGACAAGCTGACTATGAACTTTAAATGTCCCATGGCATGAAATTTTCACTTTCTGAGGTTTTTGAATGTTAATGTGAGCTCTCCTACCCTGTTTAGGCCCCCCCAATGGCTAAAAGTTGCGAAATATCTAAACTGAGCATTTGCGATCCTTGTCTGCGTTTGAAAAAAACACAGCTCAAATGGGCGATTCTGGACAAGGCACCTTATTGACGTCAGATCGAAAAAAGAAATGCAAATTCAGTTCCACCACCATCTGGATCTCCACCCCCTGTCTCTGGAAATCACGCCCAGAGAATTTGGACTGCGGAGGAGCTACGCAATGCGAAATGCGTTTTTTTATTTGCCTGGAGGCACGTGCGAGTGTTTCTAGACTCGGAAGTCCTTTACCCAACCCTCTGGACCTCTGAAACAGCAGTGGTTTAATTTTATTTTCTGTGAAAATGTGTTTTTTTTTCATTGAAAAGGCTCTCCTTTCCTCCTTCGCGATTACACACGCGGAAGTGGGGCCAGGCACAGCGCACCGCTAAAACAAGGAACCAGCGGCACATCTGCCCCCCCCCCACCCGCTCCTCCAACCAATCTGTGTCCTTCTCATTTTCATTCAAGCAACAAGGCCCAGAATGAGTCGTTCAGAGAGTTATTTTTTGACTCTGACTCTGTACATGTCTCTTTCTCATGCACTAAGTGTTGATTTTGAAGAAGGATTCATTTACAGTATTAGGGAACCATTAAGGCACCATATAAAAGCATCAAGAAGTACCATGTCATGGGATCTTTAAACAGTTGACTAAATAACAAACAAAAACTGTCCACACCTCCATCATATATACCCTCCCACACAATCCAGTCATTTCACATCTTAAGTGTCTAGCGTTCTGCACACCTCATTAGTCCAGTACTTACCACTCTGAAATGGGATTTGCTCTTATGGCACTTGTCGCCATGGCACCCAGCAAACATAACTATTTCACTCATCCTTCATTGCAACTATGGCAGATCTGGAACCAGGTTTGGTCAGGATCTTACCGGGGAGGATTATAAGATAAAACAAAATCTCAAATGAAATTCTTGTACCAGAGAAATCATTAAAAAACAAACAAGATTATCAAGAAATTCTCAGACAGGTTAGAGCGCTCCCTCTGCAACCCAGCTCTGAATAAACAGGAAAAGGACAGATGCACATGTCAGTTTGTATGAGGCTGTTATGTTGTTCACTATTGACACTTTGCAGCTGATATCATCAACTTTCCCTAGGTGGTGTGATGCTAACTATAGCCCCTGCTCTGTCTGAAGCTGTGTTACTCAAATTAGACTTTAATCTGATCTTTATTTTAACACAATATGACCATAAAGAACTGAGTTAGTTGGAGCTACAGCAGGTGAGTTGATTTGTGCTGTCAAGTCTCACAGACATAAAATTACACTCACATGCCAGCTAGCATTAGTACCTCTCACCTTTTCACACCTAAACAGGACCATGAAAGCTCGTATTAATCACAGTCTCCTGAAAATGTGTTGTCTAAATCGATTTTGTATTTGTTTTCTTGAGCTTTTAGATAATCGTAAAGCTTTTTTGGCAGTGGCAGTGCTTATGAGTGCATTGTGTCACCATGGTAACTGCCCGACACTCCTCCCTACACACCCATGCGCAGCACCCCCAGTCTGATGTCACTGCAAACTATCAATTGTGCATGTTTTGGGTTGGTGGTGTTTGAAGGAAAAACATCTCAGACACATGGAGAAAAGTGCACACGTCACAGAATGCCCTGGTTGTCAGCTATAACCTTTAGTTTAGACAATATTCAGTTAAAGGTCCCATGACATGGTACTTCTTGATGCTTTTGTATGGCTCCTTAAAGGGATATGCCACCCCCAGGTCAAATTTGGGCATCTCCCCACAGTCCAGAGACTAAAACAAGTGATGAAAAGCGTTTTCCTGGTCACTCAGCCATTGTCCGAGTCTGTCAGCACTGACCGCCGCGCAAGCTGCTGCTCCTCCGCGTTAGACTGAAGGCTAATGGCGCCAGAGAAGGATTTCGGCCAAAAGGAATTAATTTGCTCGATGCTTTTCCCAATTACTTTCTGTGTAGTGCGCATTCATATCGAGTGCAAATAAATGTGCAAATCAACACGGAGAACTTGCCTTGGTCATTTTGGGTGGGAACTATTTTTCAGTGCGGAAAAATAAAGGCGAAGCACGCACCACGCGGACAGGGGAATCCCTGTTTACGCACCAGGAAGGGAGTTCCCCTGTTACGCTGCGTGCTCTGTGCTTCGCCTTTATTTTTCCGCACTGAAAAATAGTTCCCACCCAAAATGACCAAGGCAAGTTCTCCGTGTTGATTTGCACATTTATTTGCACTCGATATGAATGCGCACTACACAGAAAGTAATTGGGAAAAGCATCGAGCAAATTAATTCCTTTTGGCCGAAATCTTTCTCTGGCGCCGTTGCCTCCAGTCTAACGCGGAGGAGCAGCAGCTCACGCGGCGGTCAGTGCTGACAGACTCGGACAATGGCTGGGTGACCAGGAAAACGCTTTTCATCACTTGTTTTAGTCTCTGGACTGTGGGGAGATGCCCAAATTTGACCTGGGGGTGGCATGTCCCTTTAATGGTTCCCTAATACTGTAAATGAATCCTTCTTCAAAATCAAGACTCAGTGCATGAGAAACTGTAATTTTTCTCTCTCTGAACAGTCCATTATGGGACTTGTTGCTTGAATGCAAATGAGGAGGACAGAGATGGCCTATAGTAGAGGGTGGGGGCGTGGCCAAACTCTCCACTCTCGGCTCTCAGCTCTCAGCTGTCTGTTCTGATCCATTTCCGCGTTTTTGCGCGGAGAAGAGATGAGAAGCGTTCCATTGAAAAATAAACACATTTCCAAAGAAAATAAAATTAAACCACTGCTGTTCAAAGGTCCAGAGGCTCAGATAAAAGACTTCCGAGCCTAGAAACACTCGGACGTGCCTCCAGGCAAATAAAAAAACGCATTTCGCATTGCCTAGCGCATTCGCGGTCCAAACTCTCTGGGCGTGATTTACAGAGACGCTGAGTAGACACAGACGGGGGGTGGAGCTGCATTTTTCGAGCTGACATCAATAAGGTCCCTTGTTGAGAATCGCCCGTTTGAGCTGTGTTTTTTTCTAACGCAGAAAAGGACCGCAAATGCTCAGTTTAGACATTTTGCAACTTTTAGCCATGGGGGGGGGGCCCTAAACAGGGTAGGGGAGCTCACATTAACGTTCAAAAACCTCAGAAAGTGAACATTTCATGCCATGGGACCTTAAAAAAAAAAAAAAATTCTCCTGGCAGCACGGGGGCTGAGTGGCTAGCACTCATGCTTCACAGCAAGAAGGTTCGGGTTGCCCGGGCCTTTCTGTGCGGAGACTGCATGTTCTCCCCGTGTCTGGGTGGGTTTCCTCCGGGTACTCCCGTTTCCCCCACCGACCTAAACATAGGTAAAATCCTCCAGCTTAGGGCCTGACCAAAGCCTAAATAACAAAACAAAATCATGGGGATGGTCCCCGGGTCAAATATAGAAACAACTTCTCCTGTGCGAGATCAATTAAGGTCAATCTTCTAATCCTTGACCACTGTAGGGCGCTTTGTGTTACAATTTTGTATGAAAAGCGCCTTAGAAATATTGTTTGATTGATTGATTGATTAAAATGGGCCTGTTTTTGGTCAAGGTTGAACCTCAGAACAATTTAAAAAGTAATGACTGACCGACTGAAGCAACATACAAAGAGTTGAGACCACAAGAGCGTTAAAGAAAACTGAGCCAATTTTTCAAATCAAGAGCCTGAGCACAAACACAAGGCAGGCTTTTCCAGGACATCCAGAACAGCCCCAAACTCTCCAGAACAAACAACAGATGAACAAGACAAGGGAAGGACAGACACATTCACAACGCTCTGAAGCAATGCCAATGCCAAAATGGACTAGTCTGGTTAACACCTGACCATATCACAAGTGAGATATGGGTCTGGAAACTCGCTTCGAAAAATCCCGTAGCGGAGGTGTGGTTAGCGATTGCCAACGGCCGTTTATTGGGCGTTATGAATGTCTATCATTGAGCGTATACGTAAGTCCATAGCCAATCATGTCAGTTGTCAGTTCAAACTACAAGCTTCCGTTTGTCATGTAGTACGCGTCACCGTCTTGCCACACCTCCCCCGCTCTCTGATTGGGGCCCTAAATCTGGGACTCTCGCTTGGACGAGTTTCCAGGCCGCCTTCCAGTTCGAAACGAACGGAAGCGGCCTGGGAATTCCCAGGCTAAAAATGGACAGTAAACTAAGGAAAATAGGTCAGAGAGAAAGAAAAGAACCAGAAAAACAAAAATAAAACTGAAAAGAGCACAGGCATTGTAACATTACTGTACATCAGGGGCATAGCAAAAGGTGCAGAGGGCAATGAGAAAACTCTTACTTATCCACCCAAAAGATAAAACAGAACTGGAGCATAGATGTAATGTCATATGAAATACCCTGCATGTCCTGCAATAAAACATACTCCAGGGAAACAGGGAGGGTGTTCAGTACATGAAAAAAGGAACGTAGGACAGAATGCAAGAAGGAAACAACAAAGGCATGCACACGAGCAACAAAACACAAAGCAGAACAACCCCAAATCGGCAATCTGTGACCACTGTTAAAGAGAATCACATTATGGCCTGGGACGGAGCAAACATCATTGGGACAGAGGACAACAAACATCATCGTTGGATTAAAGAGGCAATCGAAATGTGCCCACAGGACGAGAGCCTTTTTTACTCACACACACCTGGGATGCTGTCCTGAGGAAGCCAGACTGCAAATGGCAATGTCTTCCTGCCTCCGCCGGTAGGAAGACAGCACCAAAATCTGTATAAATCAGCTAACCGGACATGTTACAGCAACATCGCAAGACCGCTAGTGAGCACGGTGGCTGAGTGGCTAGCACTCACGCTTCACAGCAAGAAGGTTCCGGGTTCGATCCCCGGGTCGCCCAGGCCTTTCTGTGTGTGTTCTGTGTGGAGTTTGCATGCATGGTCTGGGTTCGATCCCCGGGTCGCCTGGGCCTTTCTGTGTGGAGTTTGCATGTTCTCCCCGTGTCTGGGTGGGTTTTCTCCGGGCACTCCGGTTTCCCCCATCAACCCAAAACATGCACCATAGGTACCTCCAGCTTAGGTCCTGACCAAACTGAAGCAAGAAGATCATGGAGATGGTCCCCGGGCGCCCTAATGTGTGCTGCCCACTGCTCCTAATATATGTATATATATATATATATATATATATATATAGGATGGGTTAAAATGCAGAGAAGAATTTCTCCAGTGTGAGATCAATAGTCACTTCTTCTTCTTCTTCTCTGTCGAAACTGTCAAGTATTAAAACAAACTCTTGGACTGAAAAGAAGAAGCTAACATAACATACATGAAATGTCCCTCAGTCGTCCAGGTAGAATCCATGATAACAGGAGAAGTTCAATTTGTCAACTGGACAAAGTTTGTTTGGTTGAAAACGTTTCGCCGCTCATCCGAGAGGCTTCGTCAGCTCTAATAAGAATACTGGTAAGACACTTGCTTATATCCCTACAGCAAGATATAAGCAAGTGTCTTACCAGTATTCTTATTAGAGCTGACGAAGCCTCTCGGATGAGCGGCGAAACGTTTTCAACCAAACAAACTTTGTCCAGTTGACAAATTGAACTTCTCCTGCTAACATAACATAATATAACATAAATAATAGAAAGACCATATTAAACTAATTGAAGTACAGTGGTACCTTACCTTACGAAAGACCCAACAAACGAAAATTTCAAGTTACGAAACGCCTTCACGTTAAATTTTGGTCTCAAGATACGAAAGAAAATTTACGAAACGCGAAATCTCAAAAATTCAAATAATGCGCGCTCAGCCACACACATTATACGCTTTTCTCAGACTGGATTTAAACTTTTCTCACATTTGTCTCTCATTTAAACACTCAAACCTTCATAGATTTTCAACAAAATATATTAATAGTGAAGTGTGGGGGGAAGGAGGAGGGCGGTGTGTGTGCGCGCGGGCACGTGTGATAGGTCTAAACCAGGATTAGACCACCGTGGCTCTTGCCTGCATTCGTTCATGCGCTCAGACTGCGTGCGGTCCCGAGGGGAGTCCTCGCTGCTCGCCTCAGCTGTGACTCGAAACGAAACCAGGAAATAGACCCGCACGCGGTGGTTTAGACCTGGTTCAGACCTGGTTTAGACCTGGCACGGTTTGAGCACCTCTCTGCTCGCAGCCCCGCGCCGGATCATGCTGCGCTATCACATGTGTCCGCGCGCACACACACCGCCTTCCCCCTTCCCCCCCACGCACGCAGTCGCTGCTCGCCTCAGCCTCGTGAGGTACACCGCTGCTGCTTGGTCTAGACTTGGTATAGTCAGAGGCGGTTCTTGGGGGGGGGGCGAGTGGGGCAATTGCCCAGGGCACAACTTCGTGAGGGGTGCCATGCCAAGCGCTTCTATCAATCTATCATATCACTGTGTAGGAAATTGGCAAACTGGCGCCCCCTCTGGCTGCAGGCGCCCGCGCAATACATTCCCTTCCACGTGGGCCAATGTGCAGCGCAGAGACCTGCTGGAGCCTACAGCGGCACGAGAGGAAAGGAAGAGAGAAAGAAAGAGAAGATAGAGAGAGGATTCACCCCCTCCCTCTCTGCGGCCGGTAACTGACAAAGCGTCTCAATCTGACAGTACACCGGCTGCTAGTCCAGCTCACACTACCACGATTTGACCAATGTCACGGCACTAGTTGCTAAGAGGAATTGACCAATGATACTACTCCTACTAGCTCCTGTCAAGAATCGCTCGCATCGGGAACACGGAAACTACAGAAGACAATAGTAAACGAAGTTAGTATAACGCAACATTTAATCACTTTTAAATCGATCGTTCACCCTCCGTGGTATTTACTATGAATACAATGTACAAAGACACACTTTACATGGGACTTTGTAGAGATACGCGATCAGCGTTTTCAATAGAGGCGACGTGAATTACTTAACCCGGACAACAGTTCATCTGGAAGCTCTTTCGGATTTGCTGGACAGTATCTCATCTTTACTTTTGGTAAGTCATGTCATGACATGTGTGTTTGTCATATCACTATTCTATTTTAGCGCTATTATATTATATTGTATTAATTATATTAATTATATATGTTATATTATATTATTATATTTATTATATTATATTATAATATACTGAGGAGAAATCTGTGTGAGGAAAGTGAGGAATAGCTGTGTGTGATAACTTTTTGTTTGTGTGTGTGTGCCTGTGCAATCTGTAGAATAAGACAGAAGAATAAATGTTTAAGGGGAGAGTAGCCCACTGTGTGTGTGTGTGTGTGTGTGTGTGTGTGTGTGTGTGTAGGTAGGGGATTTTGAAAAAATCGTTTGAATGATCGTTATTTCAATATTGACTGAGATAATCGTGATAGATATTAATCTATTAATATATCTGATTGTATATATTTTTGCCACTTTTATGTGTAGAGTTTTATTATTTTTTATTTATGTTATTTAAG
Organism: Paratrypauchen microcephalus; assembly: GCA_036785185.1. NCBI lineage: Eukaryota > Metazoa > Chordata > Actinopteri > Gobiiformes > Gobiidae > Paratrypauchen > Paratrypauchen microcephalus. Next base: position 10,125,094 of record JAVJIX010000013.1, on the reverse strand, counting down.
TTATGATAACTTATATTTTTTTGAAAGTTGTGATAATGAGAACCACTCTATAGTGATAATTAAACATGGCTGCTTGTGGTAAATGTTGTGGGGTTTTTTTTTTCTTGGGGGGGGCGCTCAGAGGGGGTCTCGCCCAGGGAGTAATTCAATGTAGAACCGCCGCTGGGTATAGTCCACGTTTAGTCCTGGGTTTACAGTCTCTACGCAGAACACAATGTTACACTATAAAAAAATTTTACACTATAAAAAAAACACTTGGAACGGGGCCTTGGAACGAATCAGGCTTTTTCTATTGAAATAGCTACTCAACTTACGAAAAATTCACGTTACGAAACCACTTCTGGAACGAATTAATTTCGTAAGGTGAGGTACCACTGTACATCATGTTTTCAAGTATGTTTTTCAAGTATGCCCATAGAGCCACTTCACTGTTGTCATTTTCAAAGCATTTCATATTGTTCTGGAGATGTTTGAGCTTCAAAGTTCAGTTTGAATAAGGTCAGAAGAGGAGGTTCTTCAGCTTATATAATTCATTTATGCTAGAATTTCAAATGACAGATAGCGGGCGATAGTTTTACATCGGTGTTTACACTGCAATCGAAAACCAAAAATCCACAAACCCCCCCCCCCGATATGGTCCAAAATTGGCTGTATTCATTCCTATATTACACAAAATCAATCCTTATAGTCTTCTCCTCAACATACCTGGAGTTGTGTTTTGTTTCATTCACACATGTTTGAGTAACGCTTTAATACTGGGCTCTCTACATCTCCACTGCTGAAAATGTTCTGTTCCACCTTGTGATGTCATGTCTTGGTACTTTTTACCTTTTGTTCAGTCGAGATTGGCAATTCCAGGCCTGAAATGATCCCAGTGATTCTAGTGAAGGTGTATGGAGTTTAAAAACACAGTGGAGCTCTTCCTGTATTACCACATGACATCAAAATTTGGAGTGTTTACAGTTTGAGAAAAGAACTCACCTTAAATATGCAGAATTAGACTATGTGAATGAAACAAAACACAACTCCAGATATGTTTTTGATGAGGACACATTACAGACGTAACTAAAAGGTCACAAGAGTAAATTTTGCATAACACAGGACCTTTAAACCACAACTGTCACCCCACAGCACACATCTGAGCAGATTCTTTTTCAGAACCATCTCTGATCTGGCTGCAGCTCTGTCATGATGCAAAGTGGGAACTAAACTATGTAGTGTAAAAAGACTTTTATTTTGATTTGACAATAACTTCTTACAGTGATTACTGCATACCACATTTCCTCTCATTGTTGGCAGTGCACTCCTAAATTACAACTTCCTCAAAACATTTAAAACTAAAATACAATTTGCAGGAAAGATATCAACACAATGAGTTGTTAATTTCACTCATTTTGTACAATAATCCAGAGATAGCTTTTAAAAGGATCCTATATTATGTAAAATTGACTTGTGAGCTTTAAACTAGAATGGAGTTGTCTTGTTTCATTCACAAATTTGATTAATTCTTTACAATTAGACAATCTGTCTCCAAAGCTCAAAATGCTCTGTTCCACCTTGTGAGGATGGGTTGGACATCATGAAGCGGTAATGGCTACGTTTTACCTTTACTTCAGTAGAGGTAGGCAATTTCAGAGCTGAAATCACCTGAAATGATTAGAATTGGAAGCTTTATTTGTCATTGTATTTTTACGAGATGAGATTGAAAATGGACAGGTCTCTTGACCTTAAAGGGATATGCCACCCCCAGGTCAAATTTGGGCATCTCCCCACAGTCCAGAGACTAAAATAAGTGGTGGAAAGCGTTTTCCTGCTCACCCAGCCATTGTCCGAGTCTGTCGCCACTGACCGCCGCGGTATCTGGTGCTCCTCCGCCTTAGACTGGAGTCTAACGTCGCCAGAGAAAGATTTCGGCCAAAAGGAATTAATTTGCTCGATGCGTTTCCCAATTACTTTGTGTGTAGTGCGCATTCATATCGAGTGCAAATAAATGTGCAAATCAACACGGAGAGCTTGCCTTGGTCATTTTGGGTGGGAACTATTTTCCAGTGCGTAAGAATACAGCCGTATCACGCAGTACGCTACCAGGGGAATCCCAGTTACGCACCGGGAAGGGAGTTCCCCTGTTGCACAACGTGGTGCGTGATACGACTGTATTCTTACGCACTGGAAAATAGTTCCCACCCAAAATGACCAAGGCAAGCTCTCCGTGTTGATTTGCACATTTATTTGCACTCGATATGAATGCGCACTACACAGAAAGTAATTGGGAAACGCATCGAGCAAATTAATTCCTTTTGGCCGAAATCTTTCTCTGGCTACGTTAGACTCCAGTCTAAGGCGGAGGAGCACCAGTTACCGCGGCGGTCAGTGGCGACAGACTCGGACAATGGCTGGGTGAGCAGGAAAACGCTTTCCACCACTTATTTTAGTCTCTGGACTGTGGGGAGATGCCCAAATTTGACCTGGGGGTGGCATATCCCTTTAAAGCAGAAGACATGCTGCGCTAACGTCCCACCTCTCTCATCAGCAATAGTAGAACATGAACAGAATAGAAAATGCTGATACAATAACAGTAGTCACAAACACATATGATGTAATACAGTGGAACGGTAAACACTGAGGTCTTTTTTTTTTGCTTGGAAATGCATTACGGGAGGGGGGACAAAAAATTCTTGTGAAGGTATAAGGAGTATTATCACATGACATCACAAGGTGGAGTATTTTCAATTTGACAGAAGAACTCGTCCTAAATATGCAGGGTTTGTGTGAATGAAACAAAGGTATGTTTTTAATGAGGAAACATCATCAAATAGATCACAAAATAGTGTAATATGGACGCTTTAAACAAAATAACCCAGTAAAGCATATAGGAAGTTGTCTATTGTCTGTGTGGAGATTAATAAGGCTAATAATGCCATAGCGTGGAAATTTTCAGGCCATATCTCCATGTAAAGAAGCAAATGATGGACCCTCAACCAGAAAAGTTACACAGTGCACCTTTAAGTAAGAATACTGTTACTTCAATAAAAATGTTTTTTAAAAAAGTTAATCGAGTAGTATAATCCATGCCTGCTAATATGTAATGGATCTTGTTGGGTTGCCATGTGCCATTTCTCCACAGTTGCAAAAAAAACAAATATTCACCTACGTTCTGACCACTCAAGGAGCTCAGTGACACGAGGGAATGTTTTTTTTTTCTCATATAAACCGAAATAAATTCCAAAAATTCATAACCTTGATAAAAGTGCATGGTCACACTGTAGGAATAACTCACTTTCAGCAAAAACATCACGTAGAACCCTCTAAGAACCATTTACATTATGGCCGCTGTTCTCATTATTAAATTACATGCATGAAACCTTGATTTTCCAGACTGTATTGTAATATTCAGCAGGCTATTATCATATGAGAGTACCTTGGGTCTCTTCCTCTGCTCAGTCCCCTGTATAAAATGTAAATATGTGTCTATAGAAGATCCAGTCTTTTAGTTGTAGCCATAGAAACTACAATCGAACCAGATCGGACAGCAAGCTGTGCTCGCATCTTGGCCTCCACTGAACCTCTACCTGATACTGACCCAAACCAAACCAGAAAGAGACAAGAAGAATGATATTAATTAATTAATTAATTAATTCTAAAACTTGTATCGAAACTAGACATTCATTTGAATAAGAATCAATACTAAAAATGGCAAATTCACAGGACAGCTTTAGCTTTAATAATAATAATAATAATAATAATACATTTTATTTATAAAGCGCTTTTCAAGACACTCAAAGACGCTGTACAAGAGCATTTATCAGAACAAGTATAAGAGCACACAGACTAGTCTACGCTCATGGACCAGTGAGGAACATGCCTGGATCACTGAGGTTTACACGGATGGAAATATAAAAGAAAGTGCTATGATTTAATGTTGAAAATCACAATCTATTGCCTAGCTAGAAAGTGTTTTGTTATTATCATTGTGGTACCAGAATCAGTATTGAGTATCAAGCCCTTAGTATTCCTAAAATTGCGTTTGAAGTTTTTGGGGATTTTTTTTGCAAATAATCAAAGTAAAAACTGGATCTTGGTCCATGGAAATGAGCCGAATGGATTAGAGCTCAAATACGCCTTTTGGAAAAATGTTGAAGTTTGGAATATTGCTGAAAATATTGGGATAAAGAATAATAATAACAATATACAGTTTTATTACACTGATACGGCTTCTACTGAAAACCCTTTGCCAAAAACAAAAACAGAACATAAAAAGGACGATATAAAAAAATACAACTTGCCTTGACATAATGTTGAAAAGGTTAATATAATTAATCTCATCACATTGTGCACATTGATGAAGAGCTTTTTAGATGAAGAGTATTTAAACAAAACATCAATAGTGCAAACAAAGGAAGCAAATTGATCAAATCGAGAGTTATTCTAAAAAAATCAAGAGTTATTCTAAAAAAATCAAGAGTTATTCTAAAAAATCAAGACTTATTCTAAAAAATCAAGACTTATTCTAAAAAAATCAAGACTTATTCTAAAAAGTCTACTGTAAAAATGGACAAAAGGCTCAAAATGGCTGTGCTTAAAGCTTTTTCAGTCTCATTTGATGAGCGGAGGGTTGAATCAATTTAAAAACACTTGCCGTTTGTTTGACTATTGCTGCGATGGAAAACATAAAAAATAAATGTAAAAAAAATTAAAATGTTAACAATAAAAGTAAATAAATGCAAGGCAGCACATAACGCATGAATTATTATTAAAGATGTACTATGCGATGTGCTATTAAACAAATATACTTTGCATTTATTCAGTTACATGTGTTTTTTATTGCTCAAATATAATGAAAAAGCTGTGGTCTCGCATCTCCACAGATCTGACCTGTAACTTGGTCTCGCTGAAACAGAAACGCTGTATTGTGGAACATACCAAGAAAAAAAGGGTGACAAGCATGTACCCTTCACCAAAAAAGTTATATAGTGCAGCTTTACATTAAATGAAACACGTCAAAGTCTACCAGAAACGTTTCGTAGGGTAGCTTTAAAGGTGCATTGCGTAACTTTTCTGGTGGAGGGTCCGTCAGATGCTGTTCTCCATGGAGATGTTATTGCTTTGTCTGGAATGTTCCACAGTATGGTATTAAACCTTTCTATCTTCACGGAGACCAAACCAGACCAAGCTACAGGTCAGATCTGTGGAGAGGCCGCATGCAGTCAGAATGCCTGTTTTTATACAGGGGCTTTTGAGCTATAAAACCACCTGTAATTTCATAAATATAATATAAGGTAGAGCTGTTTAATGTTATACTGTGGAACATTCCAAGTAGAGCAATGACATCTCCATAGAAACAAACAGGTGACGGAAACCCAAACAAAAAGTTACATAGTGCACCTTTAAATTAAACGAACACAGTCCAGGTCTGTTAGTCTCACAAAAACTTATTACACGTTTTTAATATGGTAATTGAAATCAGCAGTCACAAGCCAATTTACCATAGTTTAAACCAGGGGTGTCAAACATGCGGCCTGGGGGCCAGATCCGGCCCTCCAAGACCTTTAATCTGGCCCTCAGCTGACTTTCTATTAAAGGTCCCATGGCATGAAATTTTCACTTTCTGAGGTTTTTGAATGTTAATGTGAGCTCCCCTACCCTGTTTAGCCCCCCCCCATGGTTAAAAGTTGCGAAATGTCTAAACTGAGCATTTGCGATCCTTTTCTGCGTTACAAAAAATCGGAGCTCAAACGGGCGATTTTGAACAAGGCACCTTATTGACGTCAGCTCGAAAAAAGACATGCAAATGCAGTTCCACCCCCGTCTGTCTGAACTCAGCGTCTCTGTAAATCACGCCCAGAGAGTTTGGACTGAGAATGCACTAGGCAATGCGAAATGCATTTTTTAATTTGCCTGGAGGCACGTCCGAGTGTTTCTAGGCTCGGAAGTCCTTTATCTGAACCTCTGGACCTTTGAACAGCAGTGGTTTAATTTTATTTTATGTGGAAATGTGTTTATTTTTCAATGGAACGCTTCAAATCTCTCCCCCCGTGCAAAAACAAGGAAATGGATCAGCTGAGAGCTCAGAGCCGAAAGCGGAGTTTGGCCACGCCCCCACCCTCTACTATTGGCCAGCTCTTTTCTCCTCATTTGCATTCAAGCAACAAGGCCCATTATGGAGTGTTCCAGAGAGAGAAAAAATACTCTCTCATCTTATCTCTGTTTCTCATGCACTGAGTGTTGATTTTGAAGAAGGATTCATTTACAGTATTAGGAAACCATTAAGGAGCCATATAAAAGCATCAAGAAGTACCATGTCATGGGATCTTTAACATATTTTAATTATATTTTCATTTTCTATTAAAATAATATTAATTTTCTATTAAAATATTGGTAATTTTCTGCGCCTCTTTTCTGCACAGTTTAGCATAGCAGCGTCTCTGGTGCCTCTGTACGTGGCCCCTCCCACCAGAGCAGCACAAATGAAGACTTGCCTCTTTCCAAATGCTTTTAAAGGGATATGCCACCCCCAGGTCAAATTTGGGCATCTCCCCACAGTCCAGAGACTAAAATAAGTGGTGGAAAGCGATTTCCTGCTCACCCAGCCATTGTCCGAGTCTGTCGCCACTGACCGCCGCGGTATCTGCAGCTACTCCGCCTTAGACTGGAGTCTAACGTCGCCAGAGAAAGATTTCGGCCAAAAGGAATTAATTTGCTCGATGCGTTTCCCAATTACTTTATGTGTAGTGCGCATTCATATCGAGTGCAAATAAATGTGCAAATCAACACGGAGAGCTTGCCTTGGTCATTTTGGGTGGGAACTATTTTCCAGTGCGGAAGAATAAAGCCGAATCACGCACCACGCTGTGCAACAGGGGAACTCCCTTCCTGGTGCGTAACAGGGATTCCCCTGGCAGCGTGCATCGAGCAAATTAATTCCTTTTGGCCGAAATCTTTCTCTGGCGACGTTAGACTCCAGTCTAAGGCGGAGGAGCAGCAGATACCGCGGCGGTCAGTGGCGACAGACTCGGACAATGGCTGGGTGAGCAGGAAAACGCTTTCCACCACTTATTTTAGTCTCTGGACTGTGGGGAGATGCCCAAATTTGACCTGGGGGTGGCATATCCCTTTAAAGGACCATCGTTTTGACTGTTGACGTGACACCCTCATCAGCAAAATGTCAAAAACGAGGAAAATGGATGCCGAGTGCAGGATTGTCCAAGAAAAATTGACTAATTCCTATTTGTTCACGAGGTGAATGGGAAACCTGTATGCTTGTGTTGAAACTGCATTTTTCTTAAAGTTGGTTGTTCATAATATTATAATATTAAGAAAGAGTTCATCAAATAAAAAAAGACTTCTGTAATAGATTTGTATTTCTCTGCACAAATATTAGGACTTATTGCTATTTTTGGGGTATATTTGCCATGAGTTTTCTGATCCGGCCCCTTTGGGATCAAAGTAGGTTGGATACGGCCCCCGGACCAAAATGAGTTTGACACCCCTGGTTTAAACCGTTCCACGTGAAATGCAATTAAACCCATTGATTATTGAATATTACACGTTCGTTATACCGTACCTGTCCGCGGAAAGAGCCGTGAGTGTGAACACCGACACCCCCACGGACGTGAGCTGGATGAACGGGATCACTTTGCACCCCACGCGGCCGAACAGCCACTCTTCGGACAGGTACCGGCTGGCGTCCACGGGAGCGCACGTGATCAGCAGCAGGACGTCTCCGAGCGCGAGGCTGGACATGAACAGGTTTGGCACGTTGCGCATGGATTTGGCCGAGCAGAAAGTCCGGATGAGGGTCACGTTCCCGATGAGTCCCAGGACAGTGATAACGGCGTAAACCGACGCGATGGCCACCCCCACGAGCCACATGGTCCGCGCGAACGACTGGTCAGCTGCGCACGAGGCGTTCTGGCACGAGCTCTCATCCAACTCCAACTCCATCTCTCCCCTGTGCGCTCACTGCTCCAAGGAAAATCTACCCACCATCAAATAATCTGTATTCAGAATTACGTTAGTAGCTTTGTTATTCGTATTTTTACTTTTTTGCTTTGCTGGACGTGCAAAAATAAAATACAAATAGGCCTAGTCACGCGAAAAAAGTGAAACAAATCAAATAAAATTTAAATTTTGAATTCCAGTAATACCCTAACTGCAGATTTTCCTCTTTGGAGTTCTTTCCTGCGGTGATGTTTAAAAATACGCGTCCACTGAAAAGGCGCTGCGTGATTGAGAAGAGCGCAAAGGAAAATCCGTCTTTATAAGAGCGCTCCTCCGGCGTCTCTGTGGAGATGTGGAGAGAGGAGCGGTGTTTGGTGCATGCTTTTGTCGTAATGGAGTGATTTCCATTTGAAATATTCAATAAATATAATATCATATCTAATGGAAAAGTGTGACCACCCTTAGTGATCCCTATAAATGAATCAATGATACATCACATACAGCTCTGGAAAAAAATTAACTGATCACTGCAGTGGTCTCTTATCTGATTTTACTACTTATAGGTTTGTGTTTGGGCAAAAGGAACATTTTTGTTTGAGTCTATAAACTACTGACAACATTTCCCCCAAATTCCAAATAAAAATGTTATCCTTTAGAGCATTTATTTGCAGAAAATGACAAATGGTCAAAATAACAAAAAAGTTTTCAGTATCAATGCAAAGAAACAAGATCAAATTCATTTTAAAACAATATAATACTAATGTATACACTTAAGAAGAGTTCAGAAATAAATATTTGGTGCAATAACCGTTATTTTTAATCATAGCTTTCATGCGTCTTGGCATGCTCTCCACAAGTCTTTCACATTGTTCTTGGGCGACTTGATTCCACTCCTCACTCTAAACCCGAACGTTCAAAATAATTAAAAGAAATAAGTTAAGAATACTCAAAATTGTATCAATAGTCCTACTAACTTAAATATGTCAAGTTGCTGTAACAAATTCTTCATTTTTGAGTAACTTTAAATAATAAATATAGCTGCAAGCAGCAATGTGGGTCTAACAGAGTCTGACAGGGTCTGGCAGGGTCTAATAGGGTCTAACAGGGTCTAACAGGGTCTGACAGGGTCTAACAAGGTTTAACAGATCAAAGACACATCAAAGACAGATCAAAGGTTGCTAGGTGCGTTGCCTAGCAACGCAGAAAATTCCTGAAAATTCCTGCAACTTTGACCTGCTGGTGGCACTAGACGGTTGGGGCTGGGGGCCTATAAATCGCTGTGGGTAATGAGGAGACTGGCTGGAATGTGCATGCAAAATTGCACAACTTTTTACTAGACGGTTCTAGGGGCTGCCATAGACTCCCATGGTCAGAGGAATAATGTATAATAATAATAAGAAGAAGAAAGAATCAGTAGAAACACTATGGTGCCTAGCACCTTCAGTGCTTGGCCCCAATTATTGATTTTGTAGAACTATTGTGAGTAAAAGTCAGTGTAACTTAAAAATATATATGAGGGTCAACTTAGTAGAGCTAAGTATTAAATACTGAGAATAACTACCTACACTGTATGTCTTCGTATTTTGCATAACATATGCCCAGCTGATATAAGTTCTATGATTATATGAATAATTTTAGGTTACATTCATTGACATTTGTGTAATGTGTGGCAAATGTAAATTGGTGAAAATATAACACAAAAATTGACTTGCGCATGAATTCGTCAATAACAAGAATGGAACCCGGATCGCCCACACGAAAGACGCAACACTTAACCACTCGACCAAAGTCTTCATCTATAGCAGCTCTGGAATTCTTCAAGTTCAAAGTTCAAAGTTCAAAGTCAGCTTTATTGTCAATTCTGCCATATGTGTTCAACATACAGTGAATCGAAATTTTGTTTCTCTCTGGCCAGGTAGTGCAAAAAGACAGTGTACAAAATACAATATGAAGACAAAACACAACAAAAAGCTATCTAAGACAGAGATCTAAGTTAAAACTAAAGTCTACGGTCTAAAATCTTAAAACAGTGCAACATAATAAATAAACTATACTATATACAGATTTCCAAAGTGTGCAGTGTGCATCAAAAATGTGCAATGGAAGATACAGCAGTGACTTGGTCATGTGCAGTAGAATGTGCATAGGAGTTAAGATAAAATAAAATAAAATTCTTCTATCTGATCATGTAAAGACAGTGGTTCAAAAGCATATTTTTAAATTACCGGAGATTTGTCAAGAACCAAGAACGTAAGGTAATTTATTTTTTTGCTGATATTGTTTTTTGGACAACACAGATAGTCATGTGGGAGGTGTGCAGAACTGTTAGCCTCGTCTTTAGCCGCACTAAAACTAGCGCGAACTGTCGAATAAAACGCTTAGCCGCGTTCGTGGAATACCCCTCTGTTCTTCTTTGACATGAGAAAACAGGTTGTACATATTTCATCAATGCAGTGGCTTAGTTTAATTGTTTCAATAGCTACCGGACACTACGTAGTGATTACGTTAATTCATTGGTAATCACGTCGCAGACAAACATAGCAATAGACCTGGGTGATTCAACTTTATTGTATTCAAAATGTAACTGTCTGTGATATGGGGCGGCATTGGCTTAGCTCAGTTAGTAGAGCACTTGTCTTGTGCTCCAGGGGTTGGTGGTTCCAATCCCTCTCTTGATGGGTTGACCATGGCAGAAGATACATCAAGGCGTGACGTGAGCCACCCTCCTGTGGACCCATGTGGTGACATGGGCAGCAGAACACCCGTGACCCAGAAAATGGAAAAGTGGAAGAAGATGAATGAGTGAACTTACAGCAAATATTTATTTTATGTTACTCCAAATGTATGAGTTGTTACATGAGCACTTTTAATTCAGCTGTTATCAAAAGATTTGAGTACAAGTAAGTTCGGGAAATTGTAACTTTTAAGTTTATCAACTTAAAAAATTTGCTGTAACTTATTACGTCAAATTTTTTGAGTACTGCTAACTTATTCAGGTTTACAGTGCTGGTGCAAGAACTGAAGAAGCTCAGCTTTGTGTTTGTGTTGGAATTCAACAGACGCTGGAATGGAATGGCTGTAATACATGTAGAGATGCTGATTTCAGGAAAATGCAGTCATCTCTTATTTTTTTCCAGAGCTGTATAACAAAAACTAAAACCTAAATAAAACACACACACACACACACACACAGTGGAGCACTCCTTTTGTTACCACATGACATCATAATGTGGTACGAGTGTTTTCTGTTTGAGAGAAGAACTCAGCCTAAATATGCAGGGTTTGTGTGAATGAAACAAAACACAACTCCAGGTGTGTTTGTGATGAGGAAACAGATCAGGACAGAGTACTATAGGCACTTTAACAAATCTGCAATCTGACAGCAAATTATAACAAGAGGCATCACTGTTTTTATGGAGCAATATAAGTTTAATGCCATATTGTGGAACATATGGAGACTGAGGTCCTTTGGAGTGTGCAGGCCTCTGCACACAAGACTTTTTATGACTCTGTGGTGGCCTCTGCTCTCCTCTACGCTGTCGTCTGCTGGGCCCCGAGGAGCACAGAGCGGGACAGGAAGAGACTTAATAAGCTGGTCAGGAGGGCCAGCTCTGTCCTGGGCTGTCTTCTGGACTCTGTAGAGGAGGTGGCTGAGAGGAGGCTGCTGGCCAAATTCACGTCCATCATGGACGACACCTCTCACCCTCTGCACCAGACTGTAGAGGAGCTGAGCAGCTCCTTCAGCAGCCGACTGAGGCACCCCCAGTGCAAGAAGGAGCGCTACCGCAGATCCTTCATCCCCACCGCCATCAGACTGTACAACTCCACTGTATAGTCCAAACGTGCAATATTGTTTTTCAGTACTCTCCTAGTTACTGTTTCTTATTATTACTTGTATAACTCCACTGTATGGTCCTAACGTGCAATATCGTTTTCCCAGCGTGCAATATGGTTTTTCAATATTCTCCTTGTTACTGTTTTATTATTATTTATTCTATTATTACTTATTTTATTATTATTATTACTTATCTTTATGCCATTCTTGCCTGCATGCACTTTTCTTTCTTGTTCAAACTGTCCCTACCTGGAGCTACTGTGACAAGTAAATTTCTCCTGCGTGAGATCAATAAAGTCTTATCTTATCCTATCTTATCTTATCTTATCTTATTCTCAGCAAAGTAATAACATCTCAGAGGCAAGCAGGTGATAGATCCCCTCTTCATCTTTAATTAAATTAAAAATGACAAAACAAGGTTTGAATAATCTTAAAGATCCCATGACATGGTACTTCTTGATGCTTTTATATGGCGCCTTAATGGTTCCCTAATACTGTAAGTGAATCCTTCTTCAAAATCAAGACTCAGTGCATGAGAAAGCCTCATGAACACAGTCAGAGTCAAAAATATCTCTCTCAAACACTTTATTATGGGCGTTGTTGCTTGATTGCAAATGAGGAGGACAGAGACAGGCCAGTGCAGCGGGTGGGGGTGTGGCCAAACTTTCCGCTCTTTCCTCTTTAGCGGTGCGATGTGCGCTGGCCCCACTTCCGCGTTTAAGCGTGGAGGAAGATATTAGATGATTTCCATTGAAAAATAAACAAATTTCCACAGAAAATAAAATTAAACCACTGCTGTTTCAGAGGTTCGGAGGCTCGGATAAAGGACATCCGAGCCTGGAAACACTCTCACGTGCCTCCAGGCAAATATGCATCTCGCATTGCGTAGCTCATTTGTGGTCCAAACTCTATGGCCATGAGTTCCAGAGACGGTGGGTAGACATCCAGAGGGGGGGTGGAACTGCATTTGCATTTTTCCCTGAGTTTGACGTCAGAAATTTCCCTTGTTCAGAATCGCCCGTTTGGGCTGTCTTTTTTTCAAATTCCCTAAACAGGGTAGGGGAGCTCCCATTAATGTTCAAAAACCTCAGAAAGTGAAAATTTCATGGGACCTTTAAATATAAAATTAATTGAAGAATCGTATGTACCATCATTGTTATCTGACCCATGTGAGGAGCATTGCAGGAGATTTGTCATGGTCTAAAAATATAGTCTTCTGCAAATCAATCTAATTGGAAAATTGGTGCATGCTCAGAATTGTCATTTTGCATTCAAGTCCGAAATGCCAAGCAGATAATTACACAGACCTACTGGTATTGACTTTCTCTGTGCAGAAAGGTATTGTTGTTGTTTTTTTTCTTCCCCATAAAGACAAAAAAACATGGCTGAGTTCAAATTATACAATTTGAACCCCCCCCCGCTCCTCTAACCTATCTGTGTCCTTCTCATTTGCATTCAAGCAACAAGGCCCAGAATGAGTTGTTCAGAGAGGGATTTTCTGACTCTGACTCTGTACATGTGTCTTTCTCATGTGTTGATTTTGGAGCAGGATTCATTTACAGTATTAGGGAACTATTAAGGCACCATATAAAAGCATCAAGAAGTACCATGTCATGGGACCTTTAAGGTTGTTTAAAGCTTGGCAATGTTTCCGTATGCAAAATGAAAGGTCCTATATTACACAGACTTTTCCCTTGTGAACTTTAAGCCATGTTAGAAAAGTTACCTCCTCACAAATGTACCTAGAGTTATATTTTGTTTCATTTACACGTCTGAGTAATCTTTGGCTACATCTCCAAAAGGTTAAGAGGTACATCTCCAAAATGTTAACAGGTACCTTTTACCTTTTGTTCATTAGAGACATGCAATTCCAAGGCTGAAATCCTCCAAATGATTTTAGCGAAAGCATAGAGTTTAAAAACACAGTGGAAATTGCCCTGTATTACCGCATGACATCACAAGGCGGTGGGGTGTTTTCTGTTTGGGAAGAATTAAGAAAAATAAAGGTTTTTGACTCATTTTCAAATAGTGAAAATCGTGTAGATTATTTGGGAAGAAACATTCACTTGGCGTGGTTTGGCAGTTCAATCTCTACTACTGGCAACTTGTTGAAGGGCAACACACTTCATCCATCTTGCCAATAACTTGTGAGTGTAGCTTTTGTTTGATTTCTTGTTTTACACTGTGAGTAACAATAAATCCTCATTATGATTGTTGTAATGTGACCTTGAGCTATGGGAGTCCTGATGCTTTCAACAATAGCAGGATTGGTAAGAAAAAAATAATTATTTTAATCTATACTCATTCAACTGAATAAAATCACATAAAAGGACAAATCCATTCCAGCTCCCATAGATGAATACTGTTGTTGTGTCCGTGGGCAAGACACTTAACCCAACTTGCCTTTAATGTCTGCTCACAATAGTGCATTAAAGGCAAATTAACGTTTTTTTACAATCTGAGCCTTCTTTCGGCAATAAAACAAGTAGTTTTACTCACCCATAGCATTTTTCTGTCAATTGGAGCAGTATCGCAGAACTTATGTTGAGCCGTTCTGTTCTACTAATGATCCCGTATCTTTTAACATGGTGCTGTATCATTTGCTCGGGGCATTACTTTGCGGTGTCCAAATAACACAAACTTTAGCACTTTTCAAATCATAGAAGCCCGATGTCTTAATGTAAGAAATCGTTTGAAGCAAAAGTGGCCTGTAATCCGAGATTTAGCCATAGTTTAGAGTAGATGAGGACGCCAGTTATTTATCTTAACTCCAATGCACATTCTACTGCACATGACCAATTCACTGCTGTATCTTCCATTGCACATTTTGATGCACACTGCACACTTTGGAAATCTGTATATAGTATAGGTTATTTGTTATTTATTATGTTGCACTGTTTTAAGATTTTAGACCGTAGACTTTAGTTTTAACTTAGATCTCTGTCTTAGATAGTTTTTGTTGTGTTTTGTCTTCATATTGTATTTTGTACACTGTCTTTTTGCACTACCTGGCCAGAGAGAAACGAAATTTCGATTCACTGTATGTTGAACACATATGGCAGAATTGACAATAAAGCTGACTTTGAACTTTTGAACTTTGAACTTGAACAGTGCGCATGCGCGGACTGCTCCCGGGACCCAAACATGAAACGCAAAGCTGAAAACTATGGATAAATCTCGGATTACAGGCCACTTTTGCTTCAAACGATTTCTTACATTAAGACATCGGGCTTCTATGATTGTGCTAAAGTTTGTGTTATTTGGAGACCGCAAAGTAATGCCCCGAAAACAAATGCTAACGGATACGCTACAACATAACTTTCTTCAAACAGCTCCAAATGACACGAACGTGATATGGGTGAGTCAAACGACTTGTTTTATTACCGAAAGAAGGCTCAGATTGTAAAATAACGTTACTTTGCCTTTAATGTGTGTGTGTGTGTGTGTGTGTGTGTGTGTGTGTGTGTGTGAATGGGGTGTGAATGGGGTAAGTGATTCCTTCCATGGTCTAAAAAGCTTTTTGTATAAAGGATGTTCCAAGGAAGGAGAAATCCAGCGACTGTTTGTCCTTTTTCAAATGTTACGCATGTGTGAAACCACCCCCCTCCCCCACAGCACAGTAGAAACGCCTCCTCCTTACGCTTACACTGTTTACAGCCGGTGCGCGTTCAGAATCGCTGTTGCTGCTGAAACTATACTGTATGTTTTCAAATGATAAGCAGAAGTTTCCTGCCCAGAAGTACATTAGCGACTAACGCGTCAGTCTTTAGACCCTCTGGTTCAGTGCATGCCATCGCTGGAAGGAATCTCCGAGAAGTTAGTTTGGCTTCGCTACTTTTCCCCTTCTCTTCTTCTTTCAGCGACCTCAAAAACAGACTTTCTTTTGTGACTAAGCAGTAGTGGATTCTTGTCTGCCATTGCAACAAACTTTGTGCTAACTGCGAGGAAGCTACAGTTGCGTAAGAGGCGACCGTAAACCACGTAATCCCATCGCGACGGCAAGTTAGTTACACTACATTAGACACTAGGTCAGTTACAAACATAGGGAATTTGATTGACAACCTAGCAGCCAATAGATAACGACTATTGATTAACGTTTGTCTGGCCCCACCACATTCACAGTTTTTTTGGGGTTTTTTTGGTTATCATAATTGCAAGGCTGCAGCATCTCTATAATGCCTTTAAGTGCCTTGAAAATAGAAAACTGCTCTTGTGTGATGTGATGTGGTGTTCTGTTGTGTTCAGTGCAAAAAAGTACAGCAGTTAAATACTTAATGTTAGTCCAGCTCCCACAGATGAGTGCTGCCGTTCTGTCCCCCCACCTCGCCCCCAGTGTCGCACACTGGTAGAGAGCCCCCATGTCAGGAGAGTTACATCAAGGCTGGCGTCAAGTGACGTGGAGCCGTCCTCCCGTGGACCCACCACCCGCAGGAGGATCCATGGGGGCTGGTGCATTGAGATCTGGGCGGCAGATCTGCTTGGACTCTTGTCCCCGAGACCCAAATACCGGATAATGTGGAAGATGATGGAGTGGAGTGTTAGTCCAATAGAAAATCATCACGGTGACAATCTTAAAGAGCCTGTGCATTTGTCCACTTTGCCCCAGCACAGATATATAACAGTGTACAATATAAGCAGCTCTTGAAGTCAAAACAAGTCTGCTGTCTATCCTTCTGTCTGCCTCTAATATAAAGCATTTTAGTGTCTGAGAATCAGGAAGTGGGCAGTTAGCATGCTAGTTGTTTTAACCGTGATGGCAACACTCTGCTCTGGCGTCTGAAAGGAAAGGGGTCTATAAACTTATTGTGGTGAATAATAAATAATTAGGATGCTGGAAATGCTTAAGGTAAGTGAGGAGTTATTTTGGACCACTGCAAACTGTTTAAAATTAACAGAATAAAACAATGAACATGAATAAAAATGAACAGTAAAAATCAGATACACTAAAAAAAAAAAGGCAATACAATCAGTAACAATAGACATACACATAAGACATAATACAGTGGATCAGCTTACATAAAGGTATCTTTTTGTTTGGAAAACATTACGGGGGGGCAAGAGTACAAGAATGAAAATACAAAAAATATGTGACAGTCGAGGTGGACAGCTATGTAAGAAGGGCAGAGTGTTTTATAAATAAATGTCATTGTGTTCTAGCCAATAAATAGTTATGTCCTTTGGATTTCATGGTGGGCTGTGTTATCACAGCTGTGTCCTTGGGAATGTCGAGTGCAGCAGAAAATATTCAAAATACAGCAGCCTGTTTGTTGCAGATTTTCTGGTTTAAATTAAAGGGGAACATGCACGTAATCAAACACTCTTTAGAACTCAGGTGAACGTACAATTGGTCCAAAACCTGGAACTGCAAAGTCCCCAACTTCATGTCACCAAGCCGGGCCATTGAGACTCTCCAGTCCTCCCTCCTGGCGCATAGATGAGCCGTTTGTTCCGCAAAGTTCCACAAACATATTCGTGATAGTATCCGAGTGTCAGGGGGGTATCCACAGATTGGAGATGGTACTGTCAAAGAATAAATCTCACAGTACAGTTCCTCAATCTGTGTCACCTTCTGATGTAGTCCTTCCCTAGTCCGCAACAGCTCAGCTGTGGTGTAAATTTACAGCCGCCACCTTCGGGGGATTCTTATTCGCTGCCAGCATTCCAAATTTGTGATGGATCAGAAACATGCCAATCATCAGATGTCCTGCCATCAAAAATCCAATAAGCATATAGTTCAGTTTGCGTTGAGGGACCAGCTTGTCAACTCCATAATTTAGGATTTCGAAAATCTACTCCATCAGGAGAAACAGAGAAGAAAGACAAGAGAGGCACACAGGCACAGAGCAGAGCAGATAAGAGAGAAGAGAAAAAACCCGTCTGCTCACGGCGAAGGTCAGGAAGAAAGTCTAAGACTAGGACCAAGTCTACATCAGGAGCTAAACAAGAACAAGTGCTGGAGAATTAAATATATGAGTGACTGCATGTACAAACTGCCCAATACCTAAACAGGACTAAACCAGGACTATAGGACCAAGTCTACATCAGGACTAAACCAGGATTAAACTAGGACCAAAGTGTAACAAGCACCTTTTTCTATTTATTTTCTGTCTATCTATTGAAAAACCATGATAAAAGGAGAAGTTCAATTTGTCAACTGGACAAAGTTTGTTTGGTTGAAAACGTTTCGCCGCTCATCTGAGAGGCTTCGTCAGCTCTGGTTCTAGTGCTGGTTAGACACTGCTTATATCTAGCTGCAGGGAGGCGCTCCCTACACTGAAATAGCTCTGAAACTATCCCCACTAATCTGTCTCTTTGTTTTTCAAATTACTCTAGCAACTAGTTTCGCCTCCCTATTCAATGCCTAACGACCCTCTCCACCCCTCTGCCCTGGACTGTCTGCCCTAATGTTTCTTTGTCTGTTTTGACTTGGTTTAAGAATCGAATTATAAATGGGAGACAAGTTATGTCTAACTCCCCCATTTCCCCCATATTGAAAAAGCAAGATTTCACACCCACTCCTCTTTTGTCCTTTCTAAACCTGTTATTTACTGCTATACCCTGATGTTTGAAAGATTTCAGCACCCATTATGCTCTGAGTAACCATGCTTCTTCTGTTGTATAAGATGACTGCTGTATTCTTGTGTTCTCTGTGTAATTCACCGGTGAAGAGTCTGTGTCTAGGGTTGAACACTTGAGTGCCTGTATGGCTCAGGAGTACACTTTATTCTAACTACAATTGTTGAGTACCACCAAACAGAATGTTCAAGGAAAACTGAACATATGAATCACTGAAAAACTGTGTATAAACTAAGAGCGGAACTATACTGGGATTAGACCGGGACGAGACCAGGACAAAACCAGGACAAAACCAGGAATAGGACCCAGTCTATATCAGGACTAAACCAGGATCAAATCAAGTCTAAATGTCAGAGCTAAGAACCACTTATTTGTTTATTCTTATGGGTCGATTTCACTGTTTCATTTATTTGTTTTTATTTCGTTGTTGTTATTATGTTTTTATTGCATTAAATTGTAGATTTTTTTATTTCTCTATGTGCAGCACTTTTAAACAGCCTTTGGTAATGAAATAAAATGGATTGAACTGGCTGTATGCAGCAATTACATGCATTTGTACACTTAAAGAGCATAATGAGTTTCAATTATTATTTTGTGCCTTTTATTCTGGTAAAGAGACCAATCAGACTGAAGGGCTGTTGAGCTGGAGAGTAACTTGACAAGTATTCAAATTAACAATCTTCAGTTCTTAAAGTGGAAGTAAACACCAACGTTTTTTTGCTACTAAACTGTAAATGGTGTTTTAATAGCTAACAGTGCATAATACAGACTAGGTACATTTGCATCTTAAATCAAAGTTTGTGCTGCCTTCAGTGGCCTTCAGTTGGTGACATCACACATGATTCTGATCACAAACAAATGGCAGCAGGGGCGGAGTTTGAAGTCTTTGTGTGTGTGTGTGTGTGTGTGTGTGTGTGTGTGTGTGTGTGTGTGTGTGTGTGTGTGTGCTTGCGTGTGTGCGTGTGTGTGTGCGTGCATGTTGGAGGAGAGGAAGAGCCAAAAGAGTGTCCCTCCTCGGTCTCTTAGCGCCTTAGCTAGCTCCGGGGTGGGCAAACTTTTTGACTCGTGGGCCACAAAGGGTTCTAAAATTTGACAGACGGGCAGGACCAGGTCCAGGTGGATTTAGTGTTTTGGTAATCCACCTCCATAAGAGCAAAAAATAACATGCGATATGTAGAAAACCTGTGCTTTATTTAAATTAAAAATGAACAAATGCATTACAACAAAATGTCCATCTTTCAAGTTCCACAGTATTTAGCTATTTATTCAAATGAATCTTAAAACACAGAAAATTTAACTAATAAAATACAGCTTTTTTATTACTATTTTAAAGCACTGAAAGTTCTGTTCTCCTTTAGGTTCTTTCGTTCTTTCCTTGACTGCTTGCTAGCATAGTTAACATGTTTTGGGGCAAAGTGACGGCTGATATTATATTCTTTAAAAACCGCTACAGTCTCTTGGCATATCAGGCATACAGTAGCTGATAAGTATTCGGTGAAAAAATATTTACTTGTCCACTCCTTATTAAACACTCAACATTCTCTGTCCGCTTTTCTTTTCTTAGCTCCGCTCATCTTTACAGGAGGGCTGAGGGGTTAAAGAGTAAAGCACAAACGGATGGAAATTAGCACTGTGCTAAATCCGGCATATTTACGTCGGTTTGTGTGATCTTATACAAATTGTGCATTCATTAATATGCACTGTCCCTTCCAAGTAAACGAATAAATAAAAATAAAAAGCTATTGGAAAATGCCAGAATTGCAGGGAAATTAAAACATTAAAACATTAACAATGGAGGAGCTGACGAAGCCTCTCGGATGAGCGGCGAAACGTTTTCGACCAAACAAACTTTGTCCAGTTGATAAATTGAATTTCTCCTTTTATCATTAACAAGGTTTATTAATATAATTTCTTCAAGTTCGGCGGGCCGGATTAAAAAGCTTAACGGGCCGCATATGGCCCCTGGGCCGTACTTTGCCCATGCCTGAGCTAGCTCCTTCACCTATGATATGATCTTAAATTCTGAGGACAAAAAAAAAAAATTCAAAAACTGCTCAGTGTGTGAGCCAGGTAGCCATAAAAGCAGCCAACCACTCCATTGTCACGGGAAACAAGAGTTTTAGTGTTTAGTCCTGCTTTAAACAATATCATCTTTTTTGCAGGAAATTACTATTTTTAAGGTCTTCATACTGAACAAAAGGTTAAAGGTAGCTGTTAACTTTAAAACTACCACTTCATGACATCACAAGGTAGAAAGAGCATTTTAGGATTTGGAGATTTAGACAGACTAATAATGAAGTTGTACCAAAACATATGAAAATGAAACAGAAAACAACTCCAGGTATGTTTTTGAGGAGGTAACAACAGGTCTCACTCTTTTCAATGAGTTCACTCGCTCACACGCCACACATGGTATTTCTTACGCTGAAATTTTGTTAAGCAATTCAATGAAACTCTAGCCACTGGTCACAGCTAGGGTTGCCAACCGTCCCTTGAAAAACGGAATCGTCCTGTATTCAGAAACAAAATTACGCGTCCCGTATTGAGCTGAAAAGGGACGCACTTTGTCCCGTATTACCATGTGAATCAAAAATAGTGTCTAAAACAGGAGTGCCCAATACGTCAATCTACCAGTCGACTGGTGTCAAATACTATGACACAGGTCTTGGTCTCGAGATGAGTGCAATCATTACAGCCGCTGCCGTTAGCAATAAACTTTTACCGGTGTGCGGACCACGCGGAGCTTCGCACTGCAGCCTGCGCATACACCACGCAGCTTGCTCGCTACTCATGTCCTCCTTTTCACACTGTTACTCTTCACCGCGTAAAGCGTACACAGGCTCCTCCTTAAAGGGACAGTGTGTAAGATTTTTACCCGTTAATTACTGAAATTGAAGATACCCCATTCAAAAATACATTGTTTTCCAAGCCTTTTCACTTCCATCATGAAATCAAAGTATTCTTTTGGACTTAGATATAGTCACATAAAAGGGGGATCTTCCCCATGCAGAGGCAGCCATTTTGAATACGAGAGCCGCAGAAGGACATTTGGGTTCCGCCTTCGGCAAGGCTCGTGGTTTTGGGTAAACAAGACAAGCATGTTGCCGGATCAGACGTCGTAATGGATCTAACACGTGTTTTGGACTAAATTGTTTTACTGGATTTTATTCGCTGGATCCTTACGGACAAATTGAGAGCAAGTTTATGGTGAAATACAGAGTTTGACCTGTGCAAAGCATTCTAAGGTAAGCTAACCTTGTTTTGTGCTTTTCCGTATAAAAACCCCATGTGCTCGGGGACTGATTGTTGTGCAGGGAAATGAATTGCACAGTCAAAAAGAGGAGACTGTAAGGTTTCATTTGATGTGTAGAGTGTCATGGTACATGATCGGGAATGTGTGTTTTCATGAGAAAAGAAAGAAAATAAATAAATAACCGGGACCGCGTTTTATTTATACAGTAGCGGCGCGCGGCTCGTGCGCGGGTACGAGAGCTGTCCGCGTTACGGCGCGCCCGGGTGACCCTTGAGGTCTGCCGTAGCTAAAACAGAAAGTGCAATAGCATCATCCACCTATGCGCCACGAATCCTACACACTGGGGCTTTAATGCCTTTGATTAGAAGACCAAGACGAAATGCAAAGCAAAAACTAATCTAAATTTATGTTACAGCGCCGTCCGCACAGAGCAGGTGTACAGCACGGAGCAGGCCTACTGTGACATGTGGTTGAATTTTGCCTAATAAAACTGCACAAATACATCTGTTTGTCACATGCATTTGGTAAATGTGCAGAGGCTGGTAAATACCACTGCAAAACCAGTAAGAGAATGTGACTCCAGGTAAGAAGTTAAAAAAACAGGTTAAAAAAAAATCAAAGAAGGGGTCCTCAAACTGTGGGTGAGGGTCCAAAAACGTGGCACAGAGTGTTTAAGTGCAGTGCAGTTTGCTTGGCTTATTTTAAGATTAAAATTAACATTTATCAGATAAAATGGAGATAGATGTATGAAAACTTATTTATGTGAGTTAGCCTTTTCCCACATGAAGATCATTAAGTACTGTTCCACCATGACTGATGATCATTTAGAAATGTGCTTGAGTCTGGCTGTCAGCAACTACTGTCCAGACTACACATCCCGAGCTGATTCCATCCAGTGCAAGTCAGATTTTGTGAGAAGGTATTGCAAAGTGGGATCATCAAGAGGGAGAAAGGGAATTCCCCCCCCCAAAATGGGTGGATGACATCTTAGT